>CM057829.1:115454160-116654160 GCA_030068075.1 Paguma larvata | reverse complement strand
GCAAATTCACTCATTGTGTTCACTTCATGGCAAGTCCTAGTGATAGCAAAAGCACTTAATATTTTTTTGCATGGTTTTAGCACCCTCATTTAAAGCATAATATTTTAGAAATTATTTTAACCGGAAAACAGATCAGTGATAAAAAACAGGAACTCTGGTGGCTTGCATTCTTTTGAGAAATACTGACTTTGAGGGAAAATTTTACCCCAAAATACTCGTAACACAAAAAATAGTCTCAATTTAAAAATGTACAATGAGAAACCTAGTACAATGATAGCAAAAGTTTTCAAGTTCTTGAAGTTTCTTTTAGGGTACTTTTAGAATCTCTTTGAAAGGTGAAGCTTCCGCTACGGACAATAAAATTAGAGTCGTCGTTAGGACTGT
Organism: Paguma larvata; assembly: GCA_030068075.1. Lineage (NCBI taxonomy): Eukaryota > Metazoa > Chordata > Mammalia > Carnivora > Viverridae > Paguma > Paguma larvata. The sequence continues at coordinate 116,653,776 of CM057829.1, read as the reverse complement.
CCACATATTTGAATCTCAGTCCATCGGAGTCTCAAACCGAAGAAGCTTCCTCATCAGGCGACACGTTTTGTTCGTTTAACCGTGCTCCAAAGACATCCTCGAGCAACGCAGATTGAGATTAACCAGCCTCTGTGCTTAAACTGAACAAATTGTTTGACTATGGTACTGGCATGAATTGTTTGACTATGGTACTGGCCATTAAATAGGAGCATGTTTTGGTCTTACACAGTGACCGAGGGTAAAGGAATAACGGGTGGTATGGCAACATAATGCAGCTTGTATTTGGTAGGCATGGGATCGACTCTAGAAAAGTATACACGTGGGCACAGATGGAGCTCGACTGAAGACAGCAAACCACGAAGGCAGCGCCTGGACTCGGGCGCCCTGAGCACTCCGCGTGCCCAGCAACACCATCGGTGTCATTGACAGAACACTGCACTTCGAAATAGGCTGCCCCAGGTCCTTCACCGTCTTCACTGCTTTTTTTAAAAAATGTAAAATTTTGTAGACACACACGCAAACAGTGTTTGGAATATCAGCCTTTTTTGACAAATTTATAATGAAAAAATGATTTTCGAAGACCTTTTGTTCCATGAAATTAGTCTGTGATTTAGCAAGAAAAGTGCACAATGGTGTTTCTAGTTGCTGTGATGTTTGTTTCTTCGTGTAGAAAAAAAGAACACAATAAAAGAGAAAACGTGTATGAAGAAAAAAGTCCTTGTCCACGTTAATAGTAAAGAACCATTTGCAAGGGTAACGTATTCAGCATTTTTTTTTTAAGTCAGAAATGACTACTGTTTATACATTACTAGGTTGCTGCAGAAAATAAAAAAGTAAAAATGGGTTAGAGTTGTTTGGGCAAGTTATGATTTAAATGACATTTTTGGTTCATTTAAAGATGTTGAAAAATTCTCATTACTGGTAAAGAACACCAAGAGGCAGACTCCTTTCCCGGAAAAAAAAAAAAAAAAGTTGTTTGTGTATTTTCGTGATTCACTTAAGAAAACGAAGCACTGCCCTGTGGATCCCAGACCTCTTCCGTCCACCCTAAGGTTGGAACAGCCTGGTGTCTCAAGCCAGGAAATACACTTAGCGAAATTTTCACCAGCAGGAGCCCAAAAAGAGCTACACTATACCACTTACTTGACAGAATGCATGATGTCTTCTCCTGTTAACCCATTTTCTCATAACCGAAAGGCACCAAAATGGCCATTTTAATCCTGCGTTTTGGCAATTGTTTGGTTAAGCGAAAATTACGTGATACCTCTTTCTCCAAATAATCCTCGTTTTAAATGCAGAAATAGAACTAAATAACTGACCCCCTAGATAGATTTTTATAGACACAGCTGCTTCTGGCAGATTTTTAAGAGGTTGGTCACTTAATTACTCAGAGTGGGATTCCTGCAGGTTTTGTGTAGCGATGGCATCTCTCCTTCAAATGTAAGTGGTGGAAGGCAAAACCAGATTTCCTGTGCAGTCGTACCGTGCATAACACCCCTACTTGTTTGACAGGGAGTCTGCTAGAACTGAACTGAGTCTTTAAATAAACTTGAAAGGGCACTAATTCCCACTTTGGCCAACCTAAAGTACAGATTTTTAAGTGTTTACTGTAAGTACTGCTAGACAGTAGTTGCTAACTCCAAAACCTATTAGCATTGGCGGAAAACTTAGAAATGCAGCTAGTTAGCCTCAGTGAGGATTTACTGGTACTAATTTCAGTTTCTAATACCTTCTGAAAGCTTCATACCACTGTGGAACGGCAGATCTGACCTACTGAAGTCAGAGCAGGTAGAGAAAACCAAGTTTACATCTCTAGAAATTAGAGACTTAACCCGAGACTAAGATACAAGCTTTTAGTAACTTGTGTAGCTGAAGACTACTGATCATGAAAAGCTTTTGGGTCAAAGCAGGTTCTAGAAATAAAAAAACAAATTATAATATCACAGAGAATGTTGTATTTTATTGCATTCTTCCAAACCCAGGTGCCAAGGTCATTTTAAATTCATTTAAAGGCGTTCTCAGTGTACCTGATCACATGTGACCTATTTCCAGTGCCAAACTTAGTATTATAAGCACCCTAAAGATTACCATAACTTTTTAAGATTTAATTATTACTTTATGGTGGGGTAGATGCCACAATTCAGTAAGGTAACCATCATGTGCCATTTAAATTAGTTCTATCTTGGATGCAATAAGATAGTACTTGTTCTAAATTCGGACTTCCCTGTTCTGTCCTGATCTACGATCAAATAAAATTCTTAGTAATTGAGAAGTTTTCTATGTTTTATTAAACTTCTCAAGCTTGGAATGGAAGCAACTGGCCAATACGTTGCTTTGGAATGGCATGAACGTTTAAAATAAAGAGCCCATTCTATAAAATGTAAAACATGTTTAATGCTAATATTTTATTAGCATGCTTTCACTTCGAGATAACTAGATTCACATGCATTTGTAAAAAAACAGTACAGAGACCCCTCTCATGTACCTTGTGCCCAGTTTACCCCGCGGTAACATCTTGCAAAACCGTACTACACTATCAGGACCAGGATAATGACATTGACAGAGTCAATGTGCAGAACATTTCCATTTACAACATTCAAGCACAAAGACCCCTCCTGTTACCATTTTATAGCCACACCCACTTTGCTGCCACCCCCACCCCTCCTTCCAACTATTATCTGTTCTCTATGTTTATAATTTCAATAATCTTATATAATTGGAATATTACAGTATGTAACATTTTGGGATTAGCTCTTTTCATGCAGCATAATTCTCTTGGAGATTCATGCTGCTTATTTTGTGCATTGAGTGCATCTGATAGTTCCTTCCTATTTTAGTGTGGAGTAGTGTTCCCTGGCATGGATGAATCACAGTGTGTTTAGCCATTTGCCAGCTGAAGGATATCTGGTCAGTTTCAGGTGTTAGGAATAAAGTTGCTATGTTCATTTGTTTACAACTTTTTGTGTAAACTTAGTCTTCATTTCCTGGGATAAATGCCCAGCAGTGAAATCGCTGAGTCATATATGGTAGTTGAATGTTCAGTATTTAAGAAATTACCAAACTGTTTTCCAGAGTGGCTGTAACCGGTTTACAGTCTCACCAGCAGTGTTTAAAGGATCCAGTTTCCTCACTTTTTTTAATGGGCATTTGGTGATGTCACTAATTTTTATTTTAGTTATTCTGATAGGTGTGGTATGGTTTTAGTTTATACTTCACCAAAGGCTAATGATGTTGAACATCTTTTCATGTGCTTCCTGGTGTCTGTATTTCTTCAGTGATGTGTTTCTTCCTGCCTTTCCCTCTTTTTCTAATTGGGTTATTTATTGTTTTTACTGTTTTGAGTGTTTTTTAATAGTTTTTTTTTCAAGGTTATTTGTTTTGAGAGAGAGAGAAGAGAGAGTTAGTGGGAGAGAGGCAGAGAAAGAAGGGAGAGTGAATTTTAAATAGGCTCTATGTTCAGCACAGAGCCTGGCATAGAGCTGGATCCCACAACCCTGGGATCACGACCTGGGCCAAAATCAAGAGTTGGACACTCAACCAACTAAGTCACCTTGAGCCCCTGTTTTTTTTAAAAAAATATATATTCTAGATACTTCTAGTCTTTTGTCCAATATCTAAATTGATTTGCAAGTATTTCCTCCCACTCTATATAACTTGTCTTCCTCTTAATGGGGTCTTTCACAGAGCGAAGGTTTTTAATTTTGACGAAGTCTAGTTTATCAATTTTTTTCTTTATGGATCATGTTTTTGGTATCACGAACTCTTTATCTAGCCCTAGATCCCAAAGATTTTCTCTTTTGTTCTTCTCTAAAAGTTCTGTGGTCTTAACGATTTACTTTTAAGTCCATGATCCATTTAGAATTAATTTTGTGTGAAATGTGAAACTTACATTTAGGGTTGTTTTTTTTTTGGCCTATGGGTGTCCATTTATTCCAACATCATATTTGTTGTAAAGGCTATCTTTCCTCCATCAAATGGTTTTTGCTCCTGTATCAGAAACAAACTGGACTGTGTGCATCTATATGTGGGTTGTCTATTATATTCTATTAATCTGTGTGTCTGTACCTCCAGTGCCAAACAGGATTGATTATTCTACTTAATAAGCCTTGAAACCAAATAGACCGCTCGCTTCTACTTTATTTTTCTTTTTCAAAATTGATCTAGGTACTTTAGTCTATTGTCTTGCCATGTAAATTTAGGATAACCTTATCTATATCTACACAATATCTTACTGGGATTTTGATAAGAATTAAGTTACATCTGTATATCAATTTGGGGAAATTTGACATTTTACTATGCTGAGTCTTCCAGTCCATGATCACAAAATGTCTCTTCATTTATTTAGATCTTCTTTGATTTCTGTACTCAGTATTGTGTAGTTTTCAGCCTATATACATTCTATATATGCTTTTGTAGTGTTTATATATATATAAACATGCTTTTTCAGTGTTTATATATAATATATGGCATATATATATATTTTATAATGTTTCTATATAAACATATGCTTTTGTAGTGTTTATATATAGATATAGATATATAACTGTATAACAGGTGAAACTGATTAAGAAAAAAATAGAGACGTAGAAAAATTAGGAATGAGGGGTACCTGGGTGGCTTACTTGGTTAAGTGTCCAACTTTAGCTCAGGTTATGGTCTCATGATTCCTGAGTTTGAGCCCCACGTCAGGCTCTGTGCTGACAGTGTGGAGCCTACTTGGGATTTTCTCTCCCTCTCTGAACCTCCCCTTCTCTCTTTCTCTCTCTCTCAAAATAAATAAATTTTTTTAAAAGGATAAATATTCAAAAAAACAAAGAAATGGGAAGCATATTGGATCAGTAGTTGCAATGAATATTAATGGCCTACTCCATCAGATTGAAGCTACATTTCCCAATATATGCAGTTTACAAAAGACAGAAAACACAAGATAAAGACAAAAAGCGGGGTTAAGAAAAATGATGTAACAAGCAAATATCCCACATTAGAGTAGCTGTATCAATATCAGCCCTTATAAATACTAAGGTGAGAGGCCCTAATAGGGATAAAAAGTCTCTAAAAATAATAAAAGCTTTAATGGGGCAGAGATAACAGTTCTAAAAGTAGGGAAATCCAAAATTAATAAAACTATAGAGGAAAGAAATAGAGAAACCTATTGCATTTAATACACTTCTTTTGATTTTTTAGCTCAAGCAGCAAAAAAGTAAATACTTAGAACAACACATTAAACAACATTGATTTTATTAATACATAAAGGATCATGCACCCCAAACCTAGAGTGTGCACATTTTTTCCTCAAGCATGCATACACGATTTAGAGGAAAAATGTTAGAAGCTTTATATGGCCTCTAGTGAAATATTTCTTAGAAAATATGTAAAAGATATTAGTCATAATCTACATAAAGTCAAGCACTTTAAAACCTCTCTGGAAATAGCATTATTAACTGCTTAAGAAACGCTCAAAGCCAATCTGCTAATCAATGTCTAGTCAGACTCCAAAACCCCACAGCACAGTAGGTGGCATCCCATCTAAGCCTCTCTTCCTAAAAACAAGAGCATGGTTTGCAGCATAACTAAAAATCTTTAAAAAAAAAACAATTTTAAGGAGATTTTCTTTAAATCTTTAAAGATAAGGAATTATTTCTAACACCTAAATTATTTTCATCAGTTTTTCATTGAGTCACGTTAAAAGTAGAAATTACATGTTCAGTATTTTTCAGCTGCCTAGCTTCCGTGCTAGCCTTGTCAGTTCTTAATAGCCCCAGACTTTGGAATATTCTCTCCTCCTCTATTGGGTTGCCGCCATGTGCTTTGGGTGGAAATGACTCCATCCTAACTCCAGAGATGGTGGGCACTACTTTACATAAATCAGTCAGCCTGATTTCATTCCTTTTGTTTCAGTGAATGGTTCAGGGATGGGCAAAAACCCAGTCTAAGCAATTAGCTCAGAACTTATTCTCCTTCAGCCTATAATCCAATTTGAGCGACACCTGGAAGGTGGTGCTCTGGGTGGGAAGCCAGACACTAATGCAGTATTTTAATATTTTGAGGCTTGATACAGCTTTAATACTAGGAGGGATGTCAGGATAAGGACATGAGTTTGGTAGGTTCATTCATTCAATAACAACTTGCTGAGTGCTGAATAAATGCTGGACCCTGAGAAAAAGCAAAATCTTATTCAGCACATTCTCACTCTGGCGATGATGAAATAGTCGATAACTTCCACACTTAATTAGAAACAAAGATCATCTCTGAAAACTTTGTCCTTGTGTCTAGGAAGACTTTTGTTTTTTCAATCAGGAATTTTAGTTCCAGAAAAAGAACAAGACAATGAAAACATTGTATGAAAGGTTTCTTTCATACTTTTCTCAATTGACAGTTTTTACCCCAATCATCATAATGCTGAGAGGCTTCAGAAACACAAGTGACTCTGTGTTCAGACCAAAAACTTGGCCTCGGGAAGATGAATGATCAGACCTACTCACCATATGATTATAAGGGTCAGGTAGTTTAAAAAGAAATTACAATCTGAATTGAACCAAGGATGAACAGAGTTACCATTGAGTTACAAATCCCAGCTAATGAGCATAACCTTGTAAAGAGAGGTTAGTGTTTGGGAAACTGCATGTTCTTGAAGAAGGGCACAGCTTTTGCAATATAAATAGTTGTAAGTGTACTAGCTTTCATCTTTGATGCCTTAACCCTCTGTGTTTAGAGTTTTTGTATCCGGAGCTGGATAGAGAATTTTAGAAGTCCAAATACCGAAAGATTTGTGATGACAACCCCATATGTAACTGAGAGGAGAATTAATTTTTTCATAAGGTCATAAAACTCACATAATATTGAAATGAAAGTTATTTTCTTCTAGAGTTTCTTACTTTGAAGTGCTGTATAAATTCATCACAGTTAAACTTTTCTTACACATTTCTGACCTGTCTGCTTTGCTGGTATCTTAAGCACTTAGTCTGTTGGGTCATAATTCAGCATCGATTACATTACGACGCTACTAATCTTTCTGTAATTTCTAAAACATACATGGAAGGGAGGAATGTTATATCAGAGAGGAATTTGATCATTCACAGCAAACAGTGTTCTTTGATTTGGAACCTTCAGACATACTTTCTTCCTGAATAGTTCTAATAAAGAACAACATTTCCGTACTACACAATGTTTGGCTTATATTAAACATGATTGGGAGAGACAGTTGCATGTATATGGGTCACTGAGATTCATGGATCAGGTGTTTTCTGACTTGCTTTTCTAAGACTGGGTAGTAATGTACCTCAGAGACTTAGGTGAAGTCTAGCCAGTCATTTTAGACTGAATAATGAAGGATGCTTAAAAGTCGACTCTTTCCTAATCTCCAAAGCTACTGATGGTTTGTAAAGTAGTATGACTTAACCCTTCATTTTAATCATCGTACTAAAAGCAAATTGTAAGGCCAACAGCTACAACTTCACGGTTCCAATATGACATTTGTATTTGTTTGTTTGTTTTAATCTAAGAACCCCCCCCAACTCTGGAATAGAGCAAAGAGAAATTGACTCTCTTGTTCTGGGTGAATCATTAACTGGAAAAATATTTGTCATATCAAGATCTTAAGGCAAAAGTAAATATGAACGTTACTGAAGGAAATAAAAACTCAATACTTATCTAATATTTAATGCCTCACCTTATGCCTTATTATTTAAATATACTTTTATTTAATTTTTATTACTCTGACTCTTCCCAAATTATATCAATTTAATGGTGTTATTGTCTTTTACAAAATGACAATACCATTTAGAAGACAGTATTCTTTCATATTGAAATAGACCTATCTGGGGGCGCCTGGGTGGCTCAATTGGTTAAGCCTCGACTCTTAATTTCTGATCAGGTCATGATCTCATGGTTCACAGGTTCGAGCCCTGTGTTGGGCTCTGCACTAATAATGCAGAGCCTGCTTAAGATTCACTGTCTCTCTTTCTCTTTGCCTCTCCCCTGCTCTCTCTCAAAAGAAATAAATAAAAAGTAAATAAATAAATAATAAATAAATAAAAATAAAAAATAAAATAAACATACCTAACTAATTATTGAAGAGAAACAAATACACAGAGAGAGACACACAAACTACGATGGCACAATTTTATCTGTTAAATAATATTTAAATCACTGTTTAGCATGTGGTACTTTATTTTGGGTCATCAATAATATTGTCTTAGACTCACCTTTTTTGCCACTGTAATTCCTTTAAGTCTATTGAGGGCTATTGGGAAAGCATTTAACAGGGAGAGGAAGAATAGCCTTTCAACAGCAATATTTTAAGGGGGCAAAGCTAAGTTGTCTCCATTTAAATTATAATATGCAACTAGAGAATCTCAAAAGGAATGAGAGCACTATAATTGAGCCACAATACTGCTTCCTTTACATCAACATTCTATCACCTATCCCCTAGGCTGCTTCCTCTTAACCTGCAAAGAGATTGTTTCCTGTTACTATGACTCCCTTCAGCGGGTATTGACTTCAGTTCCACAGCAGAAAGCATCAGAGGGAGAACCCATGCTCCTTTCTGATAATAACCATCATAATATAAGAAAAATTGCACTGGGTAGGTTAAACAGGCAAGGAGGACTTTATTCAAACTATTGCAATAAGGAGAGAGAGATTGAACTCAGCTCTGCTGAAACAAAAGGCAGGAGAGTTCTTAAGCACTGAGGTGAGTTAATGGAAAAATATCGGAGGGCACCAGTGGAGAAGTTGGTCAATATCATTAGGCCATCTGTGTTTGCTAATTGTACTTATTGAAGTTAGGCTGCTATTTTCCCACAGAGATTAGGAGATGAAGGAACTTTCTTGTTGATTACATTTCAAAGAGATGATGCACAGATCCTTGAGAAAGATACTCTTGGGCTGTAAAAAATGTACATCTCAAAGGGACAGAGAAAGAATTTGTAATTGCAAGCTTGCTTTCCCTTCCTTCCTTCCTTCCTTCCTTCCTTCCTTCCTTCCTTCCTTCCTTCCTTCCTTCCTTCCTTCTTTCCTTTCTTTCTTTCTTCTTTGTTTCTTTTCCTTCCTTCCTTCCTTCCTTCTTTCCTTCCTTCCTTCGTTTCTTTCTTTCTTCCTTCCTATTTTGTGCTTTCCAAATATGAACTTTATTTTTTTAATTGAAGGATTATTAATATACAGTCTTATATTAGTTTCAGGTGGACAATATAATGATTCAACATACATTACTCAGTGCTCCATAATTACAAGTTTTCTAAAATAAATGCTCTACAAAAAGGGAGGTCAGAGGCCCACAGTCAAGAAAAAACTTGTCTAATGCTAAGAACTATAAAACACCTTAGTCAGTAATTGCTACCATTTGTTGAGTTCTGTGTGCCAGGTATGGGACAACGTGTTTTACCTGCACTTACTGGTAATCTTCCCAACAGCCCTTTGGAGTACCACCTGCACGTGGTACCTTTGGAGTAAGTGGTATTACTGCCCTGTTTTACAGATGCAGGATTTTAGAGATGAGGAATCTAAGGCTCAAAGAGTTTAAGTAATTTACCCAGAGTCATATAGCAAGTAGGCATTTGGGCCAGAATTAGAACCTAGAGAGCCTGCCTACAGAGACCATACATTACTAGACCATCCGCACTTCATCTGTACTTCTATTAAATCTCCAGTGAGGGCTATAAGATCCTTGATAAATACTTCCAGAGGAGCTGTTTGTAAAATACTCGCTGTTGTCAAGTCATCCTGGGAAGAACAACTGTCATATATCACTATAGCAACACAATATTTACCTAACTGGGCCCTGAGGTATGCTATAACATATGCTTCTTAGTCTCAATTTTGGAGAAACCCCAGTTATTCTACCTCTATACTTGCTCAGAAGGAATAATTCTAATAGGCAAAGATGAGGAAAGACTAGCTGTAACAAGATGGACATTAAAAATGTAACCTTGAGGTACAAGGTTGGTTTAACATCTAAAGTGTAATTAACATAACATACCATATTAATAAAACAAAGCAAGAAACCCATGATAAGTCTAATAGATTCAGAAAATGCATTGACAAAATCCAATACTCATTCATGATAATACTTCTTCAATCTGATAAAGGAAGGCATCTTTAAAAAACTCAATGCCAACACCATCCACAATGATGAAAGACTAGATACTTTGCCTATGAATGAGAATAAGACAAAGATGCCCATTCTCACTTCTATTTCACATTATCCTGGTGTTTATAGCCATTAAAATCATGGAAAAATTTTTAAAAAAGCATTTTCGTGGGAAATGAAAAAGTGAAGCTGTCGTTACTTGCAGATAACATGAGTGTTTATGTAGAAAAGCAGATGGAATTTACAAAAAAGCTCCTAAAACTAATAAGTGACTTTTGCAAAGTTGGATGCAAGATCAATATACAAAAATCAATTGCGTTTCTATATACAAACAGTGAACATTCTATAAATAAAATTAAGAAAATAATTTTAGTTATATTGGCATCAAAAAGAGTGCTGACAGCTCAGAGCCTGGAGCCTACATCAGATTCTGTGTCCTCCCTCTCTCTCTCTCTCTCTCTCTCTCTCTCTCTCTGCCCTTCGCAAGAAACGAAGAGAGAGAGAGGGAGGGAAAGAGAGGAAAGAAGGAAGGAAGGAAGGAAGGAAGGAAGGAAGGAAGGAAGGAAGGAAGGAAGGAAGGAAGGAAGGAGGAAAGGTAAAAGGGAAGGAAGGGAAGGGAAAAAGAAGAAAGTCTGGATACCCAGAGACAGGAAGGAAGAAGTCTGGCAGGAAGGGGTAGGAGGAGAAAGTGGATGCCCACAGATCACACTGAAGTCATTATTTACCTCCATGAGACTCTTAACCTGCCTGTGGCCATGTGTTTAGGTGCTGGGTACTCAGGTGCAGATGGCTTTCTTGAAGGCAGAGCGTCAGCTGGTGCAAAGCAACCAATGAGCTGTCTCTAGCTGCACGTGGTACCTCTCTATTTCCTGGAGAAATCCAGACAGACACAAGAAAGAAAAAAAAAAAAGACTGAGATTTTGTTAAATCTCATCAATTTATCTCATAGATAAAGTGAAGCTATTTATCTATTCACTCATCAAATATAAGATTAGAAGTACCATACAGGAGATACTACTGTTGATGGGATTTAGAGGAACATCAGAGGACATATTTTGAATTCTCCAGGAAGAGCCACCTCCACTGAGAGTCACATGGTTCCTTCCAGACCAAGAAATGACCAGTGATATGGTCCTGATTCTGCAGTTGACAACTTCTAATGACTACCGAGGAGATGCTAGTGTCCTGTTGCCCACAAGCGTCTCCTAGACATGTGGCAAGGATGAAGGATGCCTAGGTGCTCCCAGCAGAGGGAGTGAGAATAACAAAGCTCATATCTTCTAAACCACAGCATCAGGTAAGTTATCACTAGGTACAGAAAAATAATGGTCACGAAAATATCTTTACTGGTCATCATGTTTATAAAGATAACGCGTGCCTGTTTTTAAACAGTGTGAAAAAAAATCTAAAAAGTAGAAAACTTAAGGTTTCCAAATACCTCCCTTCTCAGGAAATATTGTTTAACACTTTGATTTATAGCCTTCCAGAATCTTTTTTTTATGTAGATAGGTATTTCACATCTATACGTATGTAACTCAAATATTCTAAGTTTTCCAGGATATTGGGGTCACCTTTTACATCCATAAGCAAGTTAAATGGCTCATGTCCTCAGTAGTTTTGGGATCTGGCATTTTTTCCAGTCGTTCGGCCATTGCTCAGGAGGATGCTAATATAGCAGGTGATGGTCACCTCCGGATCCTGTTCTAAAATCAAGTGCTTATCGGTGTGTATTGGCTGTTCTTTAATGCTGCTGACGGCTCCAGCTTTTTCTCTTCTTCAAAACCTGAACACAGTCTCACCTCCTTGTTTTCCAAGGCCCTAGTTAGATAGATAATGTTGTGTGGTATCAAATTTTACTGAAGGTTTGGGTTTTTGGAGAAGATATAGAAATTAACCCTTGCTCATGTCGTGCTGTCTTTTTTTAAATTTTTTTTTAATGTTTATTAATTATTGAGAGACAGAGAGAGCCAGATCATGAGCATGGGAGGGGCACAGAGAGGGGGAGACACAGAATCCGAAACAGGCTCCAGGCTCTGAGCTGTCAGCACAGTCCGATGCGGGGCTTGAACTCACAAACTGCGAGATCATGACCTGAGCCGAAGTTGGATGCTTAACCGACTGAGCCACCCAGGCGCCCCTCATGTTATGCTTTACATTTAACTTCTGGTTGGTTACAGTTCATGGTCCTGCACTATTTGTGGGCAATTATTAATAATTATCACTATGATACACAGCATCCTTAATGGCTAAATTCAGAGCGTGCTTACGAGGGGCCCTGCATTGTGTTAAGAACTGTTTATGCATTACCTTATTTAATCTTCTCATCGACCCTGAGAAGTAGCTGTTATCACCATCATTATTTACAGATAGCAAACTGAGGTTAAGGAAGGTTAGCTTATAGATGGTCACACAGCTCACTTAAAGTATGGATCAGTTTTGAACCCAGGCTGTGGGTTCACAATCACTGTGTTGTTCTACCTCCAAGCCTTAATAATTAGCATAAATAGTGTCCATCCTAGTAATTACTGCTGGTTTTCACAAATATCAGTTTCGCTGAGATTACATCCTACCTGGCAGCTATGGGCTTTCCTGTGATCTATACCTTCATCTTTCAAAACTTTTTTTTTTTTTTATTCCTACAATCTCCCTCCAAACCAATCCCCCTTTTTTTCAAAGGTCTTTCTGCCCTTAATGATCTTGAATGAGCCTGAATATATCTTAGTTTTCCTTTAAGACTCAATCATGACATCAAGGCAAATCAATGTCTGTCTTAAATTCCTCAGCTCTGGGACCTCTACCATCTCTTTTTTTCCTTGTTTTCCAGACTGAAAACCTTTCTGCTTCTATAAGGGCAACTCATTGGAGGCCTCTAGAAATCAGTATTTGTACAAAGCATGCAAAAACCCCAGAAGTCACAGAAATACCAAATGGAAGACTTTATATTTGGTGTGCTGGACATCTTTGGCAGTGTCGTTGACAATGAAGGGTGTCTGCAGCGAGCTGGCTTAGTGTAGACTCTGGACATGAATGCTTTAGTGCCTTGTCACAGGGCATTTGTTTTCACAAATACACACTTATCATAAAGTTTTAGCAAAGTTGCAGTTATCTAGTGTGACAGACACCAGCAGCTGGTCTGACCAATCCTATTTATTTTTTCCCCCTCTCTTTCATAGAGCATAAGAAACATTTCTAACTTCAAGTGAATTAATAAAAGCATGGGTCCAGATGGAATGATATTAGCTTTCCAACATAGAGTCCCAGATACTTGCGTATTTTGAGAAATCTACTGTAATGTCACAGATGCTTTGAAACTGGATCCCGAGACTTAGGAGCCAATGTCTTCCAAAGAGGATTTTTTAGGACAACTCTTTTTGACTACAAATGGAAGCGTCTCCTTGAAAACAAGAGTTAGGCTGCATTTTTTCTGGAACAACCCTCGCTGTTTAGCAGTCTGTATCAGAGCTAAACAAAAAGTCGTGTGCCATCTGATCAGGATTCCAACCTGTATTCTGGGACTCGTGAGAATTTAGCTGAGGGAAACAAGAGATGCGATATCACCAAAAATGTTAATTACCATGTCAGTAGCAGAAACCTTGAAGTGACAGACTATGCCTGTAGAGTAGTTATTTAAATTATTGAAAACCTGCTTCATAGTTTACATTATGCAGAACAGAAAGATTTTTTAAAAGTTTATTTATGTATTTTGAGAGATTGAGAAGCAGAGAGAGAGAGAGAGAGAGGATCCAAAGCAGGCTCCTTGCTGTCAGTGGGACTCAATCCCACAAACTGTGAGATCATGACCTGAGCCGAAGCCAAGAGTCAGATGCTTAACCGACTGAGCCACCCAGGTGCCCCCCCCTGCCGTAAAGATTTTATAGAAGTATAAAATGCAGTCAAATAAATGCTCTACCACTTACAGAAGTATAAAATGATGTAAAGTATAAAATGATGTTAGTAAAAATAGGATGCAAAGTAATATGTTTCTTTTGCCTCCAACAATGTAAATCCTATAGTTATATGTTCTGGAAGAAGGAATAGACCTCCTTGAAAAGGTTGTTCTCTGACTCTAATCTTCTTCCCGCCTTGCCCTGCTGTCCTGAGTTAAGGGTTTTTAACTCAAGTAGTGAAGAATGGTTAAAGCCACCATTCAGCGCCCGTGTGGTCAGCTTCACACATCTGGAGTATATGGACCCACACACTTCTCAAAGATACAGAAATTGACCACACAATAGGATGAGGACAGAAACTTCCCCCCACTCTGAAAACTCTGAATAAAGGTCAAGTCCATGCCTTGTTGCCAAAAGACAAAGGTACTGTACCTCTGATCTTGCACTAGGGTTTCCTGAAGTGTAGTTGATAACTCCTGGATTGGAATAACCTCTGGTCTTTGTTAGAATACAGGTTTCTGAGCCTATACAAATCCTACAGTCCTAGAAACCCCTGTATTTGTGGCCTGGGAATCTGCATTTTCACAGCCTCTCCAGGAAGTTCCACAGGACTGCATGGGCTAGACCCTCATCCTCTCGCACTGATGTCCCTTCACCTTGTCTATTACTGCCGCGTTACTGGCCCCCAGGCTGCCTCTGCTCCCTGGCCCTGGGTTCCCTGGCTCCATATCTCAGCTTTACTATCTGAAGCCTGTGATCATCAGGAGCCCTCGGACTTCTGTGTTTTATACTTCTTCTTTTCTGCATGCTTTGTGTCACCACTTGACCTTTTTAGGGAGGAGGGGTTGGTTGAGAAGCTGTTGAGTAGCTCAACAGCTCTGTGGTTCAGCTACTAGACCCCATCCGCCCTTCCCTCCCTACCACCCTCACTCTCGTCCTCATTCCACCACTGGAAGAGGAGTAAAGAATTGGGGAGGACCAGTAGCATTCACCAATGCTTTCCTTGTCCCAAATCGCCAATGTCTACATCATATTCCTCCCATGACATGACTGTGATTCTATGTCACTTCTCCCCAACCCCTTTCAGTATAGAAAAGCAAAAACAAACAGGCAAATAAATAAACTAATGTTAAAGTTATCTTTTTAAATTTTAATTTAATAAAAATGTTTGGAAGAATCATGTAACCTTCAGAAAAGAAAGCCTTTCCTGATTCTCTACTGAATCACGTATCCAACAAGAGTATTTATTTAAAAGAGAATGCCAGTAATGTTTTACTCATTCCAAATTGGCCTTTTTTTTAAAGTCCCCCCTAAAAAAAGCCATCATCAATTATCTTTTCTATTAAAAAAAAGAGAGAGAAACTATATTTTGATTTTTCTACACTATCTTCCATGTTTTCAGAAATAAAAATGAAAGTAGGAAAAAACAAGATAACACTATACATTTGGGCAAGGAAATACAGATTAGTTCGTGCGTGTGTTCTAATGCATACCAATTCCAATCCAAGCATAGACTTTGGTCCACTTCATTGAAAGGTAGCCCTGATCCAAAGAACAAAGTGACTAATCAGAGATTAGATTCTTTTATCTCTCTTCATACATTTAGAAAAGCACTTAAATTGATAACAAGACTGGAGGATGAGCTTTTTCTCCCCCTGCATGTATTCCTGGGGGTTCTTTGTGGTCACAGTGACTCAGGATATGCAGCTCCGATTCTTCCCCGTTGGAATGGAAGTGATTTGCCCTGGATTCTGTCTTGAGCATTCCTCCTCAGTGCATTTATTTTTAAGTAAAATCTATGCGCAATGTGGGGCTCGAACTCATGATCAAGAGTCACATGACTTACCAATGAAGTCAACCAGGCCTGTCTCCCTGCTACACATTTTGTGAATATTAAGTGGGATCTGTGGTGTTTATGACATGCCCCTTGTTTGTTGGTGCTTGATCGTGCTTGGATCTTCATGGGGTCATGAACCATCACCTCTCAAATAATAATAGCAGTAATAACTGACAGCTTAAAAAAAAGAGAGAGAATCAAACGCTTTGATTTAGATGGAAAACTTAGTTCCAAAACCTCAAAACAGGACTTTCTTCTATGGAACATGATTTCTCCAATGAGTTCAGTCAAAAAAGGATAGCTTTCTCTACTCAGCTTCAGTAGAGGGTCTCCTAAGAATTAAAGAGATTATTGGCTCAATGGAAAGTTTCAGTGAGCAGAGTGACTCTCCTTTCAATCCAGAGACCTGCCTGATGATGTCAGTTCAATAGCTTGTGTGTCATGTTGGCCCGCCTTCTTTTGAACCCATTTGAGGTGTGCTTTTTGGCTCCTGTAGAGGCATATGACTATGGATACACTGTGCCATGCTTACAGAGATTCATTTATAATCTTAGCATTGAAAGATCAGAAAATTTGTTTGAACTGGTTTATAGTTTTGAGGATATTTGTGTGGTATTATTCTTTAAACATAGATATTATTCAGTGTATCTATGTTTAAAGAATCAAGCTTATGGAAGATGAATGGAATAAGCCTGACACAGAATTAATACATATTTTACTCTAGAATAAAGAAAAGATTTCACAGAAAAAAAAATGAATTCAATTAACTAGTCTAGGAATAACCTATCTAAATATTGAAAAGCATATTATAAACCAGTAAATATCAGAGATATCAAATATCTGGAATATAAGAACAAAGGATAAAATATTAGAAAATATCAAAGTTGCTTTCTAAGCTTTTAGTGCTTAACTTTTAAAAGAGAATAGAAATAATAAGACATTTTCTGTTCGTAGCCTCAGATTTTGTTTAAAATAATATTGCACAGTGATGATCACTGCTACACCATTTGGCTCCATTTGAAGAAAGAACATGATTTAATGAGCAACTTTTGACATTTGAAAATCAACACTGTTTACATTTAAGAAAATCACCTTAGGTTGTTTTTAGTGAACTTAAAGTGATTTATAAACAAGTAAAATTTATTCTCTGTTCACATTACCTCCCTTCAATTATAGTTTCCCTAAAGTTAATAACTATAAACACTCTAAATGAAGGCATATATCTAAAGCAGGCAAGGATCATAATTCTTTTACATTATACTTGAGTTCAAACTACTTCTCCATTTACAAATGACTTGAAAGACTAACAGAAGGTGAAATAGTTGGTAGGTTCATAATCAGGAAACAAGTTAGGAGTGGAGACAAAGTTGGTCGTGAATTTATATCTGGAATACACAAGGAAAAAACCACATAAAAATATTTTTCTCAGTTAACCTATTGACTTTCTAATTACAGAATATGGTATTAAATCTTGTGCACAACAGAATGTATTATGGATATAGATGTTTTACCAATGTGACCTCAGAACTTTAAAACTTCAAAACAGAATGAGCTTTTCAGTTACAGATTGAGTTTCATGTTTATATTTATGCCTTTTCACCCTTTATTCTTCACCCCATCTTCAAAAAAAAACCAAAAAACCCACCAAAACCAGTTATTGAGTGACTGGAATGTAGTCCGTTGATACATAAATACCATTTTCGGTTTGGAGAGAGCAGCTGAGTGAGTTGGTCAATGATGTGTCTCAGACACTCAGGTTCCTGGACTTCCAATTCAAAAGTGGGGACAGATCCAGGAGTAATGCGCTCTTGCCGGGATGCAAGTATGAGCGGGGGTAAAGGACAGCTCCTGCATGGGTGAGAAAATAAAGTTCTCTCTCTTGTATTTCAGAAGATTCCCTAAGCAAAAACGTCTTCAGCTTTTCTCAGGCGTAAGCGTGGTGGAAACAGTGGCCCAGAGACCTAAAAGCTACGCTATCTTGGTGTTAAGCGCTTGCCATCCCACCGCACCTGTGGTCTGGTGCTGTCTTACAACCTTTCCCGTCTTCAGTGGCAAAACTCCATCCCTTTAACAACTTTGCTATCTTTTTTTATATATTATACTTATATATTTATTATATATTTCATTTTATAACATATGTATTGTATATATTTCCTATATATAATAAAGAGAGAATCAACTGAAGTTTATCTTCCTCATTCAAAGTTAGAGATTCCCTAAAGATTAACACACATAGTCTTTTCCTCCACTACCCCCAAAGAGACTTAAGTCCCTCTGTCTTCTCCATGGCTGTTGACTCCGTTCCCCAAACAGCACTACTGATTGCTCTAATATCTGTATACAGATTCTTGCATTAGCACGTATAAAATTACTTTGGCTCAGATTTCCTGGAATACAATAGCCTTAGCAGCTACTAGAATGCAAATCCGGCACAGGTGCACATGGGAACTTTTTCCAGGAAAATTACATACATTTGGTTATTATACAAACTAAGTGAAAGATGTTCCATGTCCTGAAAAGGTACAAGCCTGACAGCTTGATCTCAGGGCTTCAGGAAGAATGACAAATGAAAGGCGTGCCCATCTACTCTCGCTCTGCACATGCGTGTTCACACACGTGCTTCCATTTGCCTCTGGGTATACTCTGAAACACTTCTCTCTAGTGAGCTGGAAACAGTCTAAACTCATTTCAGAAGGGGCCAGTTGGTCTCAGTAAAACAATATATGACTATATCAAAAGAAGGGGAATTTGAGATATTTTATATGAAATTATGAATTGCAAACATGTTCCATTTAAACTGACAATAACAGCGGCACCTGGGTGGCTCAGTTAGTTAAGTGTCCGACTTCTGCTCAGGTCATGATCTCACAGTTCATGGATCCGAGCCCCGCGTCGGGCTCTGTACTAACAGCTCAGAGCCTGGAGTCTGCTTTGGAATCTGTGACTCTCTCTTCTCTGCCCACCCCCTCTCCCCTTGTGGTCTGTCTCGCACTCTTAAAAGTAAATAAACATTAAAAAGAATTTTTTGAAATAATAAAAATAAATTGACAATAACAGTAATAGTATCCTCATCATTAGAACACATGAGGGGAATTTGATCCATATATTTTTTTTTAAGTTTCTATGTTATCATAAAAAACCCTTGAGAACTACAAAGTTATCTGTTTTGGTAGACATTCTATTGATTCCAAGTGATTTTGATTCCCTTTTGTATCCACCATCCTGACGGCTGAATTAATGTAAAGCCAACAAGCATTTTCTAGTGTAATTGGTTTGGTTCATTTGCCATGTGGAGATATGACTTTAGTTAGCTGAATGACAGTCTCATGGCATATTCAAAACATCCGTATGTTCTAAGGACAGAAATAACATTCTTCTTCATACTCTAGCCAAGTAAATATTTCCTAGTAATATTTCTGAAGACAATATTGCTTAAGTTAAAAACCAACTTTTCTTCTGTATTCTTTTTAATACAATAAATGGGTATGCTTTGATCAGTGTGCTGGCACAACACAATTCTGTAAGAGGGAAACAAGGAATAAGTCTAATTAGGTCACATTCTTGTTACTTAGAGACTCTAGCCTTCTTCCCCGCTTTAATACTTACAATAACAAACACAACTTTTCCTTTTTTAGTGAAGAATAACCAAATAAACATAATCTTTTTGTGGAATTTAAACTGACATAAAAAAGACCATTTTGGCTAACTATGCAAGGAAGAAGAAAATTCTTAAAAGCCTTTGCATTCAATTTCTTGCTGGAGTTTTCTAATGTTACTTTGTGCAGGAGTCTGATTTTTTTAAGTTCTATATTGAGAGGAACAGGGCTCAAAATGTCAAAGTTAAAAAATTAAGGGCGGTAACAGAGAAAATGCTGGAGGCAGATAAATAGAGACAGTTGTGAAATGTACACCCCCCTGTCTCATTTTAGAGGTCTGAAAAGGGTTAGTTTCAATATGGAGGTTTGTTCTCTCTAAATAAGGTTTCTTAAGAAGCAGATAAGAGATACAAAACTTGCATCAAAGCAAACCCTAACTAGAAAAATGTGAAACTCAGGGACTTTAGTAGCCAAACATTTTCAGCAAGTAAGAGCCAGATGAGTGCTACAGACATTAAGAGGACTAGAAATGAATGAGAAGGAGACGGTGGCACGTTCCACCTCCAGAGCTGGGGAACTGAGATTTTATGGCTGATACTACTGGGGATTATGAAAGCATTGAGGAGAGAGCAGACTTAATAGATGAAGGTTTTATCAAGAAAATGTGACTGAAGTTCAGTCTAAAATTTCATCTGCTTCTTCACTAATTCTACAAATATTTATTAAATACTTATTATTTGCCAGACACTGTTCCTGGGTCATGAGACACAGCAGTACATGAATCAGGACAAAAGCCTTGCTCTTAATAAAGTGTATGTTCTAGTTGGAATATAGGCAATTAAAAAAAATAAATGAATTTATTAGTATTTCAACGATGGTGTGTTAAGAGGGGGGGAAACGCAGGAAAGGAGGACGTGAAGTTTAAACGATGGTCTTAAGTTTTTGGTAAGGTGACCGGGGAAGAGACGAGCGAGTGAAAAAGTCTTGAGACAGGACGCTTCCTCTGTTTATTTCAGAGCTGATATTTCTGTTCCTGGAAATATGAGGGACTGAAAAACTGTGAACACTCCCTTTAGAAACATCTTTAAATGCTGGATATGATACAATAAACGCGGCCGGTATTAGATCTCTGTGTGTCTACGTATCAAATTACCTAATGGCTTAAAATAATGGTAAACGTTCATTATCGCTCATAGCTTTGGTAAACCAAGAATTCCATAGCTGCCAACTGCTCCCTAGGTGGCTCCCTCACCTAGCTGGAAAGTTGCTGGTTATTGGTGGAAAGCCTCAGTTCATTTCTATGTGGCCCTCTCCATGGGCTGCTTGAATGTCCCTACGACGTGACTCAGGTTTGCCTAAGAGCAAGCCATCCTTGAGAGAGGCCGAGATGGCAGCTGCAATGTTTTTATGACCTATCTTTGGAAGACACACCTTGTCATTTTCACATTCCCCTAATGGGCACATTGTATCAACAATCATGACTCAATGTAGGAAGGAACTATACAAGAATGTGAATACCAGAGAGAAATTCATTGAAGGCCATTCTGGAAACCAGATAGAATACCACTGCCTATGTATAGGTGTACACTCAAAAGATAAAAGCCTTAGTGCTAAGCAGCCCTGAATTAATAGTTACCCCCAAAGGATTTGCCTACCAGTCTCCATCTTCTTGGGTCTGAGGACAGTTATTTCTTTTTTAATTTATTTTCAAGTTAGTTAACATACAGTGTTGCCTTCAGGAGTAGAGCCCAATGATTCATCTCTTACATATGACACCCAGTGCTCATTCTGAAAAGTGCCTTCCTGATGGCCCATCACCCCCTTCTAACTACAGCAGTTATTAATAACTAAGGCCTAAATTCAGAAAGATAGCTTTTGGAATAAGAATCTAACAGTATAGCTGGAACCCTGAAAGTGTTATACCCTTAGCAAAAGGGGAACTAAAAAAATCTGCCCCCCAAGAAGGGAAAACAGAAAGTGCCATTTTTACTGGGCTGAGTTTTGGTGAAAAGAAATCATTCCATGAATTTATAGCTTGAGGTTTGGATTTACACTTCATGTAGGCACCAAGAACCCCAGACTAAAGAAAATTTACAAAAAATTGTCCTGAGTTGGTAGCCTTAAGAATCAATTCTTAAATCCTCTCTAGAGAAACAAATGATCAAACCATGACTTCCATGATTCCCATGTAGTATATGCTTAACAGGTATGAACATACATTACGAAATTATAAAGCACACAAAGAAAGAAGGCTTTATGAGTGAGACTCAAAAGAAACAAAAGCTACAAAATAGAACACCCAGGATTTCAGATTTTGAAAGATTATGAAAACAAAAATCTAATTATTTTTATTATAGTGAAAGAAATTTTTTAAATGAAACAAAGATATAAAAAATGATCTGTCAGAGTCTTCTGGGTGGCTCAGTTGGTTGAGGGTCCAATTCTTGATTTCAGCTCAGGTCATGATCCTAGGCTCAGGGGATCGAGCCCTGTATTGCCCTCTGCACTGAGAGTGGACCCTGCTTGGGATTATTTCTCTCTCTCTCTTTCTCTCTCTCCCTCTGTCTCTCTCTTTCTCTTCTAAATAAAATTTTAAAACATGATCAGTCAGATTTAAGAAGAAATAAAACACTCATAAAACTTCATTTCTTTGTGTGCTAGGAATAAGTAATAATAAACTAGGAATAATACGGATAATCGAAATTACAATCTCTTTGGTCTCCTACTTACGGCAGGGGAGAGTGAAGAGATAAACAAATCTTGTCTCTGGAAAGCAACCATAAGACTGGACAAAACACCGTCTGATCTTTTCAATAAGCACAGAAGAGGCATCTGACAGGGGCGCCTGGGTGGCTCAGTCGGTTAAGCGGCCGACTTCGGCTCAGGTCATGATCTCACAGTCTGTGAGTTCGAGCCCCGGTCGGGCTCTGTGCTGACGGCTCAGAGCCTGGAGCCTGCTTCAGAATCTGTATCTCCCTCTCTCTCTCTCTGCCCCTGCTCACACTCTGTCTCTATGTCTCTCAAAAAATAAAATAAACGTTAAAAAAAAAAAAGAGGCATCCGACAAAATTCATTCCACTTACTATGAAAATACTCAACAAATTAGAAGTAGAAAAAAAATTTCTCGGCTTGATAAAGGACATCTATGAAACCCCTGTGGCTAACATCATATTTAGTAGATGAAGGACTGAATGTTTCTTCCCTAAGAGCAGGAACGACGCAAGGATATCCACTCTCATTACTTCTACTCAATACTGTTCGAGGTTCTTACGAGAAATAAAAGACAACCACTTTGGAAGGGAGAAGTGAAATTGTATTTATTCAGATGACATGATCCTGTATCCAGAAAGCCCCAGGGATTCCTTTAGAATTAATTATCAAGTTTAGCAACGTTGGATAGAAGAGCAACACACAACATTCATTTTTACTTCTATATTCCATTAACAATCTCGAAATAAAATTAAGAAAACAATTCCATTCATGAATTTATTAAAAAGAATTAAGAACTTAGATATAAATTTAAGAAAAGAGAGCAAGATAGGGGCACCTGGGTGGCTCAGTCGATTAAGCGTCAGACTCTTGATTTCGGCTCAGGTCGTGGAGCCCGCTTAAGAGTCTCCCTCTCCCTCTCTCCCTCTCATACTTGTGTGTCGCATGTGCACTCACAAGCTTACACTCTCTCTCTCGCTCCTTCTCTCAAACGAAGTCCAATATAGGTAGATAAAACAAAACTTGGCTTAGAAAATGTATAGAAGATCTAGATAAATGGAGAGACATTTCACGCTTATGGATTAGAAAAGTCAGTATTAAGATGGCAATTTTCTCCAAATCCTCTCTAGCAAAAGAATTGCAGAAATCGATAACCTGATCCCAAAATATATTTGAAAATGCAAATGACCAGAATGCCTAGAAAAGTTTCAAAAAAAAAAAAGTTGGAGAACTTAGAATTCCTGATATCAAAGAATATTATAAAACTAAAATAATCAAGACAATGTAGTATTGGCATTATAATAGGGCTATAGATTAATGGAACAAATATGAGGTCCTAAAATAAAGATTTACATTCATGGTGTGTTGAACTCACGACCTCAAGATCAAGAGTTCCATGTTCCACCGACTGAGCCAGCCAAGTGCTCCCTGGGAAATTGTGATGGTAATTCTTCTCTCCAATCAAACTGTTCTACTTTCTATTTCTGGAACTTCTATTATTTGTATAGAAACTTCATCGCTGATTTGGTGTTCTTAAAAATAGTTGTTTAGCATTTTCATCTTTCTCTCTGTCTCTTTTTTTGCTTTATTTTTTTTCTAGGTTTTTTTTTCAATATTATTTTCCAAGTCTTCTTTTGAGCTTTTCTTTTATGATATTTTATTTTTAATCTCCCAGACTCCTTTTATTATCTGATTGTTCCTTCTTAATGGCATCCTGCTATTATTTCACAGATGCTATATTATTTCTTAGCTCTCTGAGGACATTAATGATAGATTTTTGTTGTATTTTGTTTTATCAAGAATAGTTTCAGTTTCCTCGAGTTGCATTGTTTTGATGATTTGCTTTGTTTTCTTCCCCCCCACTCCTTTGGTCTCTCTCATTTTAGAATAGTAGAGAATTTCCTCAAATATCCTGTGATCCTTTGTCACTCACTCATACCAAAAGCCCAGGAGTTCAAAGAAAAGTTCTAGAACCTAGCTGGACTTGTACACCAAGGTCTTCATGGTGGGGTGATCTGATTGGGCAGTTTTATTGGGGAGTCCTCAACATGAATATCTTTAGGCTGAGTAGATTCTCCAGTGAATAACCTTCTATCTGGAGGATTTTTTTTTTTAACATTTTTATTTTATTTTTGAGAGACATAGAGACAGAGTATGAGTAGGGGAGGGGCAGAGAGAGAGGGAGACATAGAATCTGAAGCAGTCTCCAGGCTCTGAGCTGTCAGCACAGAGCCCGACTCGGGGCTCGAACTCACAGACCGTGAGATCATGACCTGAGCCGAAGACGGCCGCTTAACCGACTGAGCCACCCAGGCACCCCTGTCTGGAGGATTTAAGTCAGCTCTCAGGATTCTAGAAGTTAGCGGAAAAGGACTGTAATCTGACATTCCGCATTTCACTTATTCTTCCTCTTTCCTTCCAGGACTCCTGCCCTAAGTGCCACCTGGTCCTCTCACCCCCTTCCGCATTTAGAATTTCTCTGCTACCCTTTCTGCAGAGTAAACTTTCAGTGTGGGGTGGGAGCAGAAGAGGGTCACTCATGAGTGGAAGAGAGGAGATGTGGTTGCCTCCGGCTTCCAGAATTTCCAAACATCCTTCGTAGTTTCATTGTTCTCCCCACCAGTCAGCTCCACTTGCAGGGGTATCTGGAGTCCACAGGGCTAGACTGTTTGGAGATGCTGGGGGTTAAGTCACCTTTTTCCTGTACTTTCTCTATTGCCATGTTAGGTTTTAGTTTTCTCAGGTCTGCTATGTCGTCTACGAATGATTCAGATGCTTTGTGGCTTCCAAGAGTTTCCTGCTCTATTCCCCCTTTGCATTCTCGTTTTCTGGGCTTAGGGCTTTGAAAATTTGTGTTAGTGAGTTTCAGGAGGGAGGGAGTCCAGTCAGATCGTGTGTTCAGTTGCCTATCTTTATTCGGAAGTGTGTTCTATTATTCTTTGTCATTTTGTGTGCCAGAAAGTTTTCATAATTTAAATTAATTAATTGGATAGATTAGAAATAGAGACATTCAGGGCAAGACTGGTGGTGGGTTAGAGGTAAGGGATTTATGTATCCCAAAGTGACACTGTGTTGTCAGCATACCATATGGAGCCACCAATCTCTGCCACACAGAGAAATTACATTTCTTCTGATCTCAGAGGAAATCACTATTCTTTTCTTGATAAATATATAGGTAATAAATAAAAATACTTTTTGGATTTTTTTCTTGCTACACATTTTACTCCTTACTTTTGAGAGTAGGCATTGAATGAATAATGATTTAGTAAATTAGGAACTAGGAAGCAATAAAAAATAATCCCAAATATTCGTGTTTAAAATTTCCAGAATTAATGATTAGTTCAAAATGATTTCCTAGGTCTGTAGACTTGTATTTTAACTTTCTTATAAATGAATAGCTGTTTCAGAACTCTCTCAGGAACTAGATCTTTCCATTAGGTCAGAGGGCAACACGATGCAGCTCATAGGAAAGCGAGTGTTTTGCAAGTGATGTCAAAAGCCTTAGGGGAAGTCTGCAAGTCTGAGAGGGGCTTTATTCATACAAGTCCAACTCAAGGGTCTCAGGCAGTCACCACTCAAGAGACAAGGGAATGTAAGTTCTGTCTCTAATTTCAGGGCGCGCCTTGATCCCAGGCAACCGCCTGTAACTCCACTTGGAGGCTCTTCTGCCAGAGTTGGTGAAAATTCACACTTAGGGTCAAAGCTGCTGGTTTGGTTAGTCTGCTGGAAAATTATGTTAAACCCAGCTGATCCAGGGAGGTTGGGTGGGGCCCCTTCGTCTCCTCAGTCTCTCCCTTTGATGTTCTTTTTTTCTAGAACTCTTCACCTCTGTATTTACGGTTAACGACATGCTGGAGTAGACCACTTTTCTCGTAACCGTGTTATTGGAGTCAGCCGAGGTCAACAGAACCCTTTGCTTGCTTTTAATTACAGGGCTTTTCAATGTTTTTTTTTTTTTTTCAGCTCTCCTGTATTTTACTTTCAGTCACTTCTGCTGTACTTTTCTCCTTTTCCATGCTACTTCGCTGCTGACATCTAGTTCAGAAGGAATCCTCTCTTTCATTAGCGACTGGTGGAATGGAAATGGTAGATAACTTCTGGAGTTCTTGTTTACAAGTGTGAATTAAATGACCAAAAAAATATCAATTTCAATTTCTTGAAACAGAATGTATTTGCCATGCAAGAACAGGTGCAAAGGGGGACATAAAAATACTCAGTGGCTTGAGTAACATTCCATGGTTTTGTTCTGGAGAAATTATTTCCGGGAGTGAAGAATAGTTTTGTCTTTGGGCCTGTTTATTTGTTTTATATAACATGTACTTATATCATACTTTCTAGTGCCAGTCTTTTTTTTATTATTGTTTATTTTTGAGAGACAGAGCATGAGTGGAGGAGGGGCAGAAAGAGAAAGGAGACACTGAAGCAGGCTCCATGCTCTGAGCTTTCAGCACAGAGCCTGACATGGAACTTGAACTCACAAACAACAAGACCATGACCTGAGCTGAAGTCAGATGCTTAAATGACTGAGCCCCCCAGGCGCCCCTCCTACTGGCAATCTTTAAGGACTTTGTAAGTACGAGGTCAATCCTATAAGATAATTATTAATTTTACCCACACTTTATAAGTGATACAAAATGAGACACAGAGGGGCACCTGAGTGGCTCAGTCGGTTAAGCGTCTGACTTTGGGTCAGGTCATGATCTCGTGGTTCACGATATCGAACCCTGTGTGGGGATCCCGGCTGTCAGCGCAGAGCCTGCTTCAGAGCCTCTGTCCCCCTCTCTCTCTGGCCCTCCCCTGCTCATAAGTACTCTCTCTCTCTCAAAAATAAATATTTTTTAAAAATGAGACACAGAGAAGTTAACTAACTTCCTCAACTTTGCACAGCTGGCAAGTGGTAGTGGCGAAATTCAACTCCGGGAGGTCTCCTACACCCGAGTTCATGCTCTTCATTTTCTAAAAATATTAACCCCATACCTTGTTACGTCTAGGTATAATCTGCTTGTAGAAAGAGAAGGAAGAACGACAAGGAGAGAGAAGGAAGGAAGGAAGAAAGGAAGGGAAGGAGGGAGGGAGGAAGGGAGGAAGGAAGGAAAGAAAAGAGGAAGGATTGAGTGAGAAAGAAAACCATAAATGACAATGACCAGTCACTCTCATCACTATCATCGCAAGCTGAGTATTCAATTTGGTACCACACCATTTAAAGAATGTACCATTTGAAAATGCTTTCAATATAATCTTATATATGCTGCAAAGCAAACTGTACCTGAACTTGCAAGCTGTGAAATAATGCATTAAAATCTGAGTCTGCTTGATTTATTTTTTTTAATGTGTATTTATTTATTTTTGAGAGAGAAAGAGCGTGAGCTGGGGAGAGGCAGAGAGAGAGGGAGACAGAGAATTCGAAGCAGGCTCTGCACTGTGTGTGCAAAGCCCAATGCGGGGCAAAAACTCAACTCATGAACTGAACCGTGAGATCATAACCTGAGCCGAAGTTGGACGCTTAACCGACGAAGCCACCCAGGTGCCCCCTGAATCTGCTGCAAATCAAACATTTTAATTTGCGGAGTAGACTAAATCGTGGAGGGATATTTTTTCAGGATGTTCAGAAGCTTCTCAATCACTAGCTATGGAGAAAAAATGTATATGAGAAGAAAGGTTTCAGTTTCTACCGTGTTCCTAAAAATTATATTCTGTTTTCATATATAGACTTGATAACGAAGAGTTTTAACTTTTGCAAAAGCGTGTTAAATAGACATTAGAAAGATGTTCTATGTGCATGTGTGTTTTCTAGGCACACGGAGCTACCCCAGAACATAGACGTATCCTTAAACATGTGATTATCGAATGCATTATGAAATTAGAGATGCATTTTAACTCTGTGTGTGTGTGCGTGTGCGTGCGTGTGTGGTGGGGGAGGAAGCAGGGGGTCTGGAGGATGATGTCAGAATGCAGATAGATAAGTCTGGAAGTGAAGCTGGAACACTGGGACTCTGGGACGAAAAGAATAATTGTATTTGAAGCGATATGAGTAAATATAAGATAGGAAGAGATGACAATATTTATGGAACAAAGCTAATAATACAAAATGCCATACCAAACATTCATTTGGTTGACTGAATTTGCTTTCTAACAAATGAATTTGATAATTTAGACAGCTATGCTTTGAGGTGTCACATAACGACATGCGTTAGCATTTTAGACCTCTCTGAACATTATACTCTAGTCCTCCTCAGAACGCCACATCTTCCTTTGTTTCTTTAGACCTTAGACGCATTAGTTCTTTACGGTGGTTTAAACTTTGTGTCTTGGCACCACTAAGAGTATCTTGATGCAGTTCTCTTATATAAATACTCTTCCCCCAAATTTTTGCTTTGTTTTAGTTACTCTCCATGTTCCGATAATTCTTACCACATGGAGCAAAACATTTCAACACTTTATTTACTTAGGAAAACAGAGGCCCTTATTTTATTCTTTCTTTTGATAGAGCTCAAAATAAGAAAGTAATAGTATTTCAGAAATAGTTTTATATTAAGGAAATGTGTGTTCCATTTCCATCTCAAAATGGCGGGGAGGGGGAGCCTGTCCCATTTTTGACTACCTAGAATTTGATTCTTCTAATGCTTCCTAAGTTACTTAAATCACTAAAACGCAAGCTCCATGAGGGGAAAGATTTTTTTTTGTTATTAGTTTTGTTCAACGAGCTATCACCAGTGTCTAGATATGTAGCCACACAGGTTTTCAAAAGTATTTGTGAATAAGTAAGTAAAATAACATCCTGGGATGCAATCTAAAATTTTTTAAAAAAATCACAAATTTCAAACAAAAAGTATTTCAAGGGATTAATCCCAATGAATTAAGGAAGCGTTCTCTGATGGGGCTGTGTAAACATGATGGTTTCTTAGAAAGATATTGCTTCTAGGGTGTCAGGATAGCTCAGTCAGTTGAGTGTGCAACTCTTGATTTTGGCTCAGGTCATGATCCCGTGGTTGTGGGATTGTCCTCTGCACCAAGCTCTGGGCTGAGTGAGGAGCCTGCTTGGGATTCTCTCTCTCTCCCTCTGCCCTTCTCCTCCACTCACACTCTTTCCCTTTCTCTCTCTATAAAAAAAAAAAAAGAATTTTCTTTTTATGTTCACTTATTTAGAAGTTCTCAGGAAAATCAGCTAATCTAATAATTTTTAAACATTGGTAAAAATATAGAAGCTTCTAAATCCTGGTAGCTATTCACAAAAAGCTGAAAAGGCTAACTTCTGCATTATAGAATGCATACTGTGAACATTTCTTTCTATTAAATATTTGAGGTGTATTTTTTAATTTTTAAACCGTTCTTTCTTAGCCATTCTGATTTTGAAGATCTGGTGCTCCCCAACCTAAAATTTGTCCTGTACATGAAGATCATTCTATTAACCAAACTGCAGAGAAGACTGCTCATCAATCTGACTTTATATCTAACAAATAGTTGCACATTTTATTTGGATTTTTAACTTTCATTTAGGTAAGCTCTACTCCTACTCTCATCTCTTTACACCTACTTGGTTTCCCCCTTATCAGTATCGTAGTTAGCTGGGCAGAGTGGTGTTAGATCATCTGTTAAGTTTCTTCTTTCTTTTGGAACATTCCAAGGTTCTACTCTCTGGGTTTAGAAAGAAGGCTTTCTATTTCTATTGTGAAAACCCACAAACTAGCCAAATCCGGGCAATGGCCATAATCAATGGAGAGTTACCTTGAAATGGGGTCAAGGGAGGTGGAGACAATATAGATGGAGGCCATGTAACTGATGTTGACAGGACTTTAGTAGTTTCTTATCATCCTGTCCTCTACATCTTCCACTACCCTGCCTCATTCAGAGAGATCCAATCTGCGGCTTTTTCTAGTTCTTTCTTTTCCACTCTTTTTTTTTTTTTTTAAGTTTACTTATTTATTTTGAGAGAGACAAAGCACAAGTTGGGTAGGGGCAGAGAGAGACGGAGGAGAATCCCAAGCAGGCTCCGCACTATCAGCACAAACCCCAACAGGGCTTGAACTCACGACACCGTGAGATCATGACCTGAACCAAAACCAAGAGTCAGACCTTTATCCAATTGAGCCACCCAGGTGCCCCTCTTTTTCCATTCTTGGTTACCAAAAAAAGCATATCGAATTCCACCACCTTAGACAAACACTTTTCAGGTAATTTCTTCATATTAAAGGGGTCATTTGCTTCATTAGATAATTCAGAATTGACAACGAACATGCTTTAAGAAATTACTGCCACATGACTTATCAGTTTGCCTAACTGCGGCACTCTCAAATAACGTGTACTTTGTTGCATGGTGTTTGCTCCTGTTCGCAGTGAGTTAGAGAATTATAATTAATATTCTTTACTCGGTATTACTTATTATTTCCTTGAGAAATGGATTG
Organism: Paguma larvata; assembly: GCA_030068075.1. NCBI lineage: Eukaryota > Metazoa > Chordata > Mammalia > Carnivora > Viverridae > Paguma > Paguma larvata. The sequence goes on along the minus strand of CM057829.1, from coordinate 116,623,258 downwards.
ATCCAGAATTTTCTGCAAGACTGAATTAAGGTATCCCTTTTAAAGAGAGCAAAAGAATGGAGCAGGGGATGGTCTGTTTTGGTTGATTTTGTGGCTTCCTCTTTGTGGGAGGCAGGTCAAAGTGATCCCATAGGTTAGATCAATCTCCTTTCCTGGAATACTTCGATCTTCTAAATATTTTTTTTGCATGCATGAACCTGCCTTACAAGGGTAGGTATTTTTGAAATATTTTCAAATCCAAACATTGGTTCTGATCATGAAAAATGCCTTTCAGTAGGGTAAGAGATGCAGAAATAATATTTTGATTTCTCTGGTTTATATCCAAAATCATGATAGTTTATGACTCTCCTGGATATTTTTTTTCTGATTTTACACACCTGCAAGATAAGGAGCAATAATAAAACCTTCTCTGTTTTTTTTTTAAGATAAGTTTTCTTTTTAAAATTAGGCTTTCAAAATATTTCATACCCATTAACTGGTTAATTCTTTTAGTCACTGGCAGAATTATCTAAATTCCTTCACTCTCTAATGTCACTGGGAGTCACGAAATAAACCTACAATTTGAAAAAAAAAATGCGATCAGGGCAGGGCAATTTTCTCCATAACTTTCTGCTTCTGTGAATTCCAAGCACTGATTACATACTTGAGAAAGAGAACTTGATTATTTATTTTTTTCTAAGTTGTTCTTTACAAGACATCAACTCTCATTTTATGTTGCATGAAGTCTGTGTTTTCAACACATCTACTTCTCCTTTTCCTAACATCTGAAAACAGGAGAAAGTTGAATTTATAATTACCAATCCGCCTAGCAAAAATAACTGGGTTACCTTAAGGTGTGTGTGTCGGTGGGGGTTGAGGGATAGAAGGAAAATAACAGAGAAATAAAATATAAAAAGATGACTCACTTCCTTCGATTTCCCTTGAACTCACTTTGCCTCTTCACATATGCTCCACATCGTTAAATTTTTATGTTTTGCCATAGGACCAATTTCAGTATATAACATTCCTCCAGGGACACAGTAACCACATAAAGTTTTAGAGATTTGTGTCAAGAAAAGCTTCAAACATCTGTAGTAAATTGGTTTTCTGGAGGGTTTTTTTTTGTTTATTTTACTTTTTTCAATAAAAATACTACCAATAGAGTGGTTTGATAAGAGCTATAAAAAATTTTCTAAGATCGATAACAGTGTATGGTATTAATAAATATTTAATATTATAAGGGATTTCTTCCTCTACAATTGAGAGGAGATCCTGTTTGTTGTCTTTGCTCTTACATAGATTGAAAAGCAATTTTTTTTCTCACCATTTCCTCCAAATAGACAACACCACTGACCTCATATAATTACTCTGAAGCTTAAATGAGACAGTTAATGTACCATGCTTGCAGCAGTCAATAAATTTATTATTATTATTATTGCTATGATCATTATCATTATTATGGTTTTACTCCCAAGGATTACAATACCTGGCTGTGTCCCTAACCTCCCCTTAATAGTTATTCTTTATTCTTTAAATGTCTCAAGCTCATTGCTGAAATTGTTTTTTTTTTTACCAAATTTTAATTTCCATAGACATGTTGGAAGGAGAAAAAGTAGAGAGGAAGAAGGCATTATGAATACAGTGCTATTCTCCCCAAACCTAGGGCTCTCCAGAAATTACCCTTCTGGCCATTCTCCTGTGTTCTCATTATTATTGGTAGTTTTACACCTATGGCTAACTTTGTAATGGCCTGGGGTTTTAATAGACTCTGTTTTGGTAAACTCTGCCATAAGTGAAGTGACAGTAATTATTTGGCCAATTATAGTGACAGTCAATATGACAAGTTCAAAATGAGAAAGGGCTAAATGGGTGATGGGTATTAGGAGGGCATTTGTTGGGATGAGCACTGGGTGTTGTATGTAAGTGATGAATCACTGAATTCTACTCCTGAAACCAATATTACACTATATGTTAACCAACTGGAATTTAAAATAAAAATTTGGAAAAAAAGTAGATATTAACAAAAATAAATAAATGTATAGCCTTTTAAAAATTATCTAAGTAAGGGAAAAGATAACATTTGACAACCAAAGTGCAATTATGTAAGGTTAAATTATTTTTAGAATATTAAATTTTTTTTAATGTTTATTCATTTATGAGAGACATAGAGTGAGTGGGGGAGGGGCAGAGAGAGAGAAGACACAGAATCCAAAGCGGGCTCCAGACTCTGAGCTGTCAGCACAGAGCCCGACGTGGGGCTCACTAACTAACCATGAGATCATGACCTGAGTTGAAGTCAGACACTTAACCAACTGAGATGCCCAGGCACCCCTATAAGTCTAAATTATTTAATCTTTCATTTCTTTAACTTCTAATATGTATCTTTTTTAAAAAAAATTAAGTTTATCTGTTTTGAGAGACAGAGAGAGAGAGAGAGAGAGAGAATCCTAAGCAGGCTCTGTACTGTCACTGCAGAGCCCAATTCAGGGCTTGAACCCACAAACCACAACATCATGACCTGAGACGAAAATGAGAGTCTGACATTTAACTGACTGAGCCGCCCAGGTGTCCCTAATATGAACCTTTAAATGAAGACATTTGCAAAGGATTAAGACTAGAGCTTCAATTTACAAATGAGAGGAAATAAAATCTTGCAGCATAGGAGATGAACACATACATTTCTTCTTCTTCTTCTTCTCCTCCTCCTCCCCCTCCTCTTTGTCCTCCTCCTCCTCCTTCTTTTTTACATACGCATGTGTATATATTTTTTTCCATGCAAGTTATCTGGTTCATAATACTTTGTGTTGGTTACATTGCTGTAATGATTTTAAATCATTTTTAAAAGTTTATTTATTTATTTTGAGAGAGAGTGTGTGTATAGCAGAGGAGAATCAGAGAGAGCGGAAGAGAGAGAATCTCAAGCAGGCTTTGCTCTGTCAGCACAGAGCCTGACACGGGGCTCGACTTCATGAACTGTGAGATCATAAGCTGAGCCAAAACTGACAGTCAGACACTTAATCGACTGAGCTACCTGGGTACCCTTAATCATTTTTAATCAAAGGGATTTTTAATCCCTTTGAGTTGGAGTCACCCCGAGGGCAGGCATAGGGTCCCTGCCTGTCATAAGGGTGCTATAAGAACGGTATATGGAGTACTGCTCCTGGCTTCTCCCAGGTCCTCTTCCTCCTCCCCTCACTCCCACTACAATCATTTCAATGAGTTTAGTTTTTTCAAAACCTGAGAAGAGTGAAGAGGACTTGAGGCTTTTGACTCTTGGTCTTTGAGGACCAGTCTAAAATCGCAGTGAAAAGGAATTACAGGGGTGCCTGGGTGGCTCAATCGGTTAACTGACCGACCCTTGATTTCAGCTCAGGTCCTCATCTCACAGTTCTTGAATTCGAGCCCTACATCAGGCTCTGTGCTGACAGAGGAGAGCCTACCTGAGTTTCTCTCTCTCCTCTCTCTCTGCCTCTTACTTGCACTCCCTCTCTCTCAAAATAAAATAAATAAACTTAAAAAAAAGGAATTACATTATTTAAATGAGTGGTTGGAAGTAAAACACATAAAGCACAAGCTGCCACGTCCATAACTTATCTTCCCTCCAGAACCATGAAGAAAAGGTACAGCTGCTATGAGAAGGTTTCACGTGTTATCCTCACGACAACTCCATGAAGTGGGTATGTGATGCCCTACTGGAAGTTATAGATGCAGGCAGACCTAAACTAGGCTTCTTGGGGTGGGATGGATTTAGGCACAGACTCCTTAGAATAACAAATTAACAACAGCTGTAAAGAATAATTTTGAGGGAGGGGACCATCATGGTGGAAAAGAAGGAATACCTGCTGCTGGTCTCTGGCGACTCTTAATCTGAGAGGGACTGAGATCGAGAAACTCTCAATCACAGGGATCTGCAGGAAGAGGAGTTGGAGGCAACAGGAAAAGAGAACGCGAAATTCAGAGAATCTGGGGAGACTGAGGAGAAATAGGAAATAAACAAATACACACATTGCCAAAATGACCAAATGGAAGAACTCCCCTCAAAAGACTGTAAAGGAAATAGTGACGGCACAAGAAATGATGAAAGTAGACATAAGCAACTTAACAGAACAAGAATACAGAATGATAAACATAAAAATACTCGCAGGGCTTGAAAAAAGCATAGAAGAAAGCAGGGGGACCCTAGAGGCAGAGATCAAGGTCATAAAAAACGATCTACAGGATTTTAAAAATGCTTTAAATAAGGGGCAAAACAAATTGGAGGCGGCCACAGAGTGGATTGAAGAGGCAGAAGAGAGAATAGGGGAATTAGAAGACAAAATTACAGAACAGCAGGAAGCAGAGAAAAAGAGAGAAACTGATTCAGGAACAGGAAAGGAGAATTCGAGAGCTGAGCGATGCAATCAAATGGAATAACATCCGTATTATAGGAATTCCAGAAGAAGAAGAGAGAGAGAAAGGAATCGAAGGGGTACTTGAACAAATCATCACTGAGAACTTCCCCAACATGAAGAAGGAAATGGGCATTGAAGTCCAAGAGGCACAGAGAACTCCCCTCAGACATAACCCGAATAGGTCCTCAGCAAGACACATCATAGTGAAGCTGGGAAAATACAAAGAAAATGAGAGAATCCTGAAAGCAGCTAGGGATAAACGGACCTGACTTACAAAGGCAGACACATTAGGGTAGTAGCAGACTTACTCACAGAAACTTGGCAAGCCAGAAAGGAATGGCAGGAAATCTTCAATGTGATGAACAGGAAGGACATGCAGCCAAGAATCCTTTACCCGGCCAGCCTGTCATTCAAAATGGATGGAGAGATAAAGGTCTTCCCAAACAAACAAAAACTGAAGGAATACATTACAAATAAACCAATCTTACAAGAGATCCTGAGGGGGACTCTATGAAGGAAAGGTTGCAAGGAACACAGAGCACCAGAGACATCCTTACAAACATGAAACCTACAGACAACACCTTGACTCTAAACCCACATTTTTCAATATTAACACTGAATGTAAATGTACTAAACGCTCCAATTAAAAGACACAAGGTAACAGAATGGATTAGAAAACAAGACCCATCTATCTGCTGTCTTCAAGAGACACATTTTAAACCTGAGTACACCTTCAGACTGAAAGTGAGGGGATGGAGAACTATCTACCATGCTACAGGAACTCAGAAGAAAGCTGGAGTAGCCACACTTATATCGGACAAACTGGACTTTAAAGTAAAAGATGTAATAAGAGACGAAGAAGGGCATTATATAATAATCACAGGGACTATCCAGCAGGAAGAGCTAACAATTATAAATATCTACGTGCCGAATTCTGGGGACACCAAATTTGTCAAGCAACTAATTACAAATGTAAGCTATCTTATTGATAAAAATGTGCTAGTTGCAGGAGACCTTAATACCCCACTCACAGCGCTGCATAGATTCAGTAACAGAGAATCAGCATAGAAACAATGGACCTGAACTACACGTTGGAACAGATGGGCCTGACAGATATCTTCAGGGCCCTTCATCCAGAAGCAAAGGAATTTACATTCTTCTCAAATGAGCATGGTACATTTTCCAAGATAGACCACATTTTGGGGCACAGGGAAGCGCTGAATAAGTATAAAAAAATTGAGATCATACCATGCACAATTTCAGACCACAATGCTTTGAAGCTTGAAATCAACCACAGGAAAAAGTCTGGGAAGCCCCCACAAACATGGAGGCTAAAGAACAACCTACTAAAAGACGAATGGGTCAACCAAGCAATCAGAGAAGAAATTAAAACATACATGGAAACAAATGAAAATGAAAATAGGACAATCCAAACGCTTTGGGATGCGGCAAAGGCAGTCCTGAGAGGGAAATATATTGCAATCCAGGCCCATCTCAAGATACAAGAAAAATTCCTAACACAAATTCTAACAGCATGCCTAAAGGAACTAGAAGCAGAACAGCTAAGACAGCCCAAACCTAGCAGAAAGAGAGAAATAACAAAATTAGGGCACAAATTAATCATATGGAAACAGAAAAAGTAGTGGAACAGATCAATGAAACCAAGAGCTGGTTCTTTGAAAAAATAAACAAAATTGATAAACCTCTAGCCAGGCTCCTCAAAAAGAAAAGAGAGAGACACCAAATCAATAAAATCACGAACGAAAATGGAGTGATTACAACCAATCCCTCAGAAATACAAGCAATCATCAGAGAATATTATGAAAAACTCTATGCCATCAAATTGAACTACCTGGAAGAAATAGACAAATTCCTAAACAGCCACACGCTACCAAAACTCAAACGGGAAGAAATAGAAAACTTGAACAGATCCATAACTAGTGAAGAAATTGAATCAGTTATCAAAAATCTCCCAGCAAATAAAAGTCCAGGGCTAGATGGCTTCCCTGCGGAATTTTACCAGACATTTAAAACAGGGTTAATACCTATCCTCCTCAAGCTGTTCCAAAAAATTGAGATGGAAAGAAAACTCCCAGACTCATTCTATGAAGTCAGCACCACTTTGATTCCCAAACCAGATAGGGACCCAGCAAAAAAAGAGAACTACAGGCTGATATCCTTGATGAACATGGAGGCAAAAATTCTTAACAAGATATTAGCAAATAGAATCCAACAGCATATAAAAAGAATTATCCACCACGATCAAGTAGGATTCATCCCTGGGTTGCAGGGATGGTTCAACATTCGTAAATCAATCAATGTGATACATCACATTAACAAAAGAAAAGATAAGAACCATATGATCCTGTCGATTGATGCAGAAAAAGCATTTGACAAAATACAGCATCCCTTCTTAATAAAAACTCTCGAGAAAGTCGGGATAGAAGGAACATACTTAGGCATCACAAAAGCCATTTATGAAAAGCCTGCAGCTAATATCATCCTCAATGGGGGAAAAACTGAGAGCCTTCCCCCTGAGATCAGGAACACGACAGGGATGTCCACTCTCACAAGTCCTAGCATCAGCAATTTGACAAGAAAGCAAAATAAAAGGCATCAGGATAGGCAAGGATGAAGTCAAACTTTCACTTTTTTTTAAAATTTTTTTTAACGTTTATTTATTTTTGAGAGACATAGAGACAGAGTATGAGCAGGGGAACGGCAGAGAGAGAGGGAGATACAGAATCCGAAGCAGGATCCGGGCTCTGAACCATCAGCACAGAGCCCGATGCGGGGCTCGAACTCACAGACCGTGAGATCATGACCTGAGCCGAAGTTGGCCACTTAACCAACTGAGCCACCCAGGCGCCCCCAAACTTTCACTTTTTGCAGACGACATGATACTTTACATGGAAAACCCAACAGAATCCACCGAAAGCCTACTAGAACTGATCCATGAATTTGGCAAAGTTGCAGGATACAAAATCAACGTACAGAAATCGGTTGTATTCCTTTACACCAACAATGAAGCAATAGAAAGAGAAATAAAGAAGCGTATCCCATTCACAATTGCACCAAAACCCATCAAATACCTAGGAATAAACCTAACCAAAGATGTAAAAGACCTTTACGTGGAAAACTACAAAACACTTATGAAGGAATTGAGGAAGACACAAGGAAATGGAAAAACATCCCATGCTCATGGATCGGAAGAATACTACCCAAAATAATCTACTAAAATGGCAATACTACCCAAAGTAATCTACACATTCAATGCAATCCCAATCAAAATTGCACCAGCATTCTTCTCAAAGCTAGAGCAAATAATCCTAAAATTTGTATGGAACCACAAAAGACCCCGAATAGCCAAAGTAATTCTGAAGAATAAAACCAAAGTGGGAGGCATCACAATCCCAGATTTTAACCTCTACTACAAAGCGGTAGTCATCAAGACAGCATGGTATTGGCACAAGAACAGACACATAGACCAATGGAATAGAATAGAGAACCCAGAAATGGACCCACAAGCATATGGCCATCTAATCTTTGACAATGCAGGAAAGAGTATCCAATGGAAAAAAGACAGCTTCTTTAACAAATGGTGCTGGGAGAACTGGACAGCAACATGCAGATGAATGAAACTAGACCACTTCCTTACACCACTCACAAAAATAAACTCTAAAAGGATGAAGGATCTGAATGTGAGTCAGGAAACCATCAAAATCCTAGAGGAGAAAGCAGGAAAAAACCTCTTTGACCTGAGCCGCAGCAATTTCCTATGCGACACATCTCCAAAGGCAAGGGAATTTAAAGCAAAAACGAACCATTGGGACCTCATCAACATAAAAAGCTTCTGCATGGCAAAGGAAACAACCAACAAAACTAATAGACAACCGACGGAATGGGAAAGGATAATTGCAAATGACATATCGGATAAAGGACTAGTATCTAAAATCTATAAAGAATTACCAAACTCCACACCCGAAAAACAAATAATCCAGTGAAGAAATGAGCGGAAGATATGAATAGACACTTCTCCAAAGAGGACATCCAGATGGCCAACATACACATGAAATGATGCTCAAAGTCACTCATCATCAGGGAAACACAAATCAAAACCACACTAAGATACCACCTTACACCAGTCAGGTGGCTAAAATGAATAAATCAGGAAACTATAGATGCTGGCGGGGATGTGGAGAAGCAGGCACCCTCCTACACTGTTGGTGGGAATGCAAACTGGTGCAGCCGCTCTGGAAAACGGTGTAGAGGTTCCTCAAAAAAATGAAAATAGAGCTACCCTAAGACCCAGCAATAGCACTGCTAGGAATCTACCCAAGAGACACGGGAGTGCTGATGCATAGGGGCACGTGTACCCCAATGTTCATAGCAGCACTTTTGACAATAGCCAAATCATGGAAAGAGACTAAGTGCCCATCAACTGAGGAATGGATAAAGAAGTTGTGGCACATATATACAATGGACTACTGGCAATGAGAAAAAATGAAATCTGGCCATGTGTAGCAACATGGATGGAACTGGAGGGTATTATGTTAAGTGAAATAAGTCAGTCAGAAAAAGACAGATACCATATGTTTCCACGAATAGGTGGACTTTGTGAAACTAAGCAAAAACCAGGGGGAGGGGAAGAGAGGAAAGGAAAAAAGATACAGAGAGGGAGGGAGATATAACATAAGAGACTCTCAAAGACTAAGAGCAAACTGAGGGTGAGGGGGGTGAAGGAGGGGGGAGAGGGGGTGACGGGCATTAAAGAGGGCACGTGTTGGGATGAACACTGGGTGTTATATGTAAACCAATTTGAAAATAAACTATTATAAAAATAAATAAATAAATAAAAGAGAAAAAAAAGGAATAATTTTGAGCATGGTGAAAACAACTCCACCGACCAAACACACAAGTATTTTCATCTTGCCATTCCCTCGAGTCCCTACACACGGCCATGTTTTGACACAGTTGTAATCATGGCATACAGACTACTTTGCATGGGGCTTTTTCTTAGTTAATGTGTTATCACTGGCCTTTGCCTGTGTTTCCATCTTTATAATTAGCATTTTCAACTACTGCAAGAGATTGCTTGTGATGTGGGCCACAATTTGCTTAGTTGTTCTTTTGTAGTTGGGCTTTGGTGCTTTCCAGTGTTTCACCATCGTGAATAAGGCCCCACGGCTCCAAGGAGCTCTTTACCTCTAGTGAATCAAAAAGATGACTTTTCAGGGGCCGGAAGTATCGTGTTGAGAGGCAATGTAGCAGGAAGACCATGGGGCTGCAGGTCATAAAGAACCGGGCTGGAATTAGGACTCCATTTCCCGATGTGACTTTGTCTTCAATTCAGTGTTTGCAACCTCTGGCTCTCGTCAACTCCTCGAGGCAGGGCCTTTGCACTTGCTGGTCCTTCTGGAACATCTTCCCTGCGGATCTTCCCCAGCCATCTCTCAGTCATCATCCAGGTCTCATTTCAAAAGTCGTCTCCTTAGAGGCACCTACCGGCGCTGCCCATCTCTCCGGTTCCCATGCTTTGGCCCTTTACCCTTTTTTATTTCCTTTTCAATTCCTATTGCTTTTTGGGATGGTGTTGGCCCATTTCTTGTGGCCTGTTCGCTGTCTCTGACACACCTGTGGGCCCAGGAGGTCGGGGAAGCATCCTTTCCAGTCTTGCCACCCCTCGTCACCCCCAAGGACTCTGGCACCATGACACTTCCCTGCCAGGCTCTCCAACCTGCCCCATCACCCCACTGCCACATTTTTCTCCATTATCCAAGTATTGATTAGAGAGTGTCAAAGCCTTATTTAACACTCATTCCCAGACTATATCTTATATTTGCCAGTTTCTTCATGGAAAAATAATTGCTAATTATTCCAGTTTTTTATCTAAGGAAACCTCTTTTCATTATTCATCATTTTTATTTTTCATTATTTACTATTATTTTCATTATTATGCCTTTTTTATTATTTATTATGCCTATGTTTTGTAGCGATTTCAATTAACTTTTTGGAGAATTACATTTTTATATTTATATTTCCAGTCTTTATGTTTTTTCTTTCTAGTACAGATTTCTGTAAATTTTTCCAAAACCACATGCAGAACTTTGGAATCAAGTGGTACTGAATCATCTCATTCTTGGCGTGGAGCCAACTTCATATTCAGCTCTGAATTGATACTGGTTGTTCATTTTATCTAGGCATGGAGGCTTTTCCTTAAATTGATGTCCACAGAAGTAGAAGCACACAGAAGCACAAATACTTACTTTTACCTACATGCCAAATCTACCGCATAACCAGAAGGATAATATCAAGGAAGCCCTAGGCCTGGGCAGACTTGCACTGTCTTCACGTTGTCTTCTTCCTGTCTATTCTTTCTCCAAACATGTTTATGGAAATTGGAACTTGGTGAAACCAACACCAAGGTTGAACAGGAGACATCTGAAAGAATTAACTGTTAAGAGAAGGATGTGGAAGCAGTCAAACATTGTTAACTGTGCCCAGCACCCGAGCGTCCTGCTTGTGTCTCTTAAAATGCTGTATCCTTGAACAATTCACTTCTTTCTAGGACTTACTTTCTACCGCTGCAGTATCAGAGTCCTGACTAGGTTCCTTCCCAAACTGACATTCCCAGGATTAACACAGCACCTTTTACCGCCCCTCATTCTCCTCCCACAATCACTGACAGCTAATATGGCTTCCTTCCCGCAGACGGGCAGTTTGCCAAAATGTGAGAACATGGTTATTTAAATTATGCTACAGATCACTCTGATGAAGGGCCTAATTCCAGGGCCTATTGCTCTCCTCAGTGTCCAAACAACTGGTTAAGCATGGCTTTACAATAATATAGGCTAAATATGAGTATAAATCAATTTCTTCCCCACCACATTATTGATAAAATATCATGGTTCCCTGTAAAGGGAAATCCTAACAGATGGTCATTCGTGATAAAATAGAATATTATTTTTTTCTTTCACAGACTTTTTTTTTTAGTTGAAACAGTTTTATTTCAGAGCACAGTTTATAGATAACACCAAAGTGTAGGTTTTGCAACAGAGAAAGTGGTTTGCTTGCTGTGATTTTTGTTTTCATGTGTAAGAGTCTAACGGTGATTTCCGATGCCAACTGGCCCTCCATGTCAAAGTAACCTCAAGAAGTCAGGTAAGCCCATCTCAGTTTCCTGTCAATAAAAATACATGCACTATAGCCTCACCTTCATCCTGCACACCACAGTCATCATTACTTTCACCCCTTATTGAAGTGGGGAATGTATCACTGGGCTAATAGTAGATCATAGCATCTTGCTCATGTGAAGAATATCAGCTCTTCTGGAAGAAAATGTCATGGTGATGACTTGGTGGCTTTAAAAATTACTATATTTTATTGAAGGTGAGGTGAGAGCTAGAGAAAATATGTAGATGAAAGAAAGAAAGAAAGACAGAAAGAAAGAAAGAAAGGAAAAAAAGAAAGGGAGAGAAAGGAAGAAAGGAAGTAGGAAAGAAAGGAAGAGAGAAGGAAAGGAAGGGAGGAAGGAAAGATGGAAAGGGAGGAAGGAAGGAAGAAGGAGGAAGGAACCAAAGTTCAATTTTTGGATTTTCTGTACTGACTCATAGTATTAACTTGAAACAATTGATGTGGTTTTGGAGTAGTGCTGGGGGTTCAGAGCCCATGGCCAAGAAAGAATTCTGGAGACATCTTGGGAACAAAAAAGTGGTTTATTAAATCACAGGGACAGGACCTCTGGGCAGAAAGACCAGCCCTGGGATTGTGAGGAGGGACTGATTATACACTTGGGAGCTGGGAGAGGTAAAGGCAAGGGGAGGTTTCCAAAATGACTGTCATAAGCTAAAGAAGACTCCCAGGACACTGGAGGCCTACTGGTTGTCAAACTATGGTTGTTTTTCCCTTTAGCAAAGCATTAACATTAAAATAGTTGGGAGTCCCTGGAGGAATTTTATAATGTTATATTCTATCTGCCTCAAGTATTTGTCAATGGGCTGCCGATTATAAAGAAATGCAGTTTTATCTATCATTTCCTTCTGCCTTTGTTTCCTACCTCACAACAACTAGCTTTCGTCCTCTGTTAACTGAGCCTATCCTCATGAGAGTGAGAAAATGCTTCAGCTTCCTTATTTGAATGCCGGAGAACTACTGAGATCACTTATATAAATATTTTTCTATGAGTTCCCTAGAAGACAGGAACTTTATAAATATTTAGTATTATTGTTGCACCTTAGGTACAAGTAGACAGGAAAATTATGATACCCTCATATTTAAGAAAGAAAGAACCTATTTCAGACAATCGCAGTTCAGCCCTGGCAACTTTGCATTGGTTTGTTAGAGTCCCTTGGGTTTTTTTTCCTGTCTCCTCCTCCCCCCCTTGCAGTTGATGAATGTGGAAATATAAATAAACCTCCACAGCAGAGGGTAGGAAGGTGAAGAGCTCAGCATGGGGGTAGTCACACCGGCTGATCTCAGGCTGTGTATCAGAATGGGTGAGGATTCAAAATAAACATTATATTTAAAATTCCTGATTGAAAAGTGTGAGAAAATGATTCGTTTTAAGAATGAGTAATTTGGTTGAATTGTCTGCACTTGGGTAAGACCTTCCTGAAGCTCTCCTGTTGTGGGTTCTGTTTCTTTTTTGGAGACATGTGGAGAGAAGAAACCGAAAACATGGGATCGTAACTGGCATGCTTAGAATCTGTTTATTTCAAGCAGAGTCTTCCAAAATTAATTCACCTGTTTCTTTGCAAATTCTTGTCCAAGAGGCTCTTCCTCCAAGATTTTACTGGGACTAAGTTCTGGGATGATGTTCTCGGAATGCATACAAGGGTTATTTTGGGATGGTGGAATTTCAGGTGATCTTTTTAGTTTACTTTCTTACTCATACTTTCCTGAATTTCCTGACCTTTTTTCCCTCTAAATAAGGAGCAAGTATCATTTTGACCAAAACAATAGTTTAAAAAAAATAACACTGAAAACCCCCACCACTGATTTCATTCTTCTTTCTGCCATATAGCCTGAATTTTTAATAGACCTATATTTTCATCTTTTTTTCCTTACAAATTTAAGACAAGCAGTTATACAGTAATTAACTTTCAAACTGGGAAAGTGGGTCCTCTGTGCAATTGAGTGGGCAGTTGGTGTTGATCTCAGGACCTCAGCCAGCATATGAAGCATTTAGATAAAATTTTCTCTTTTGTCTGGAAGAGGGAAACTCGAAGAGGGGTAACAGGATGTACAGGTGGCTTTGTGGAGCCTCCAAATCCAGAGTTAATAGTACATATTTGTAGTATTCTTCTTATACCTATTTTTCATCTGACCTCCTCTAGTTAGTATTTGATTTTCTATTTTACATTGTGTATTTGTAAGCCACCTTAAAACTTTTTTTGTTGTTGTTGGAAACATGACAGAATATAAGTAAATGACTAAATAAAGAAGGCAATCTACAGTTGCCACATTGAGTAATTAGCATTCCGAAGACAGGAGTGATGTGGTCAAAGGTAGAAGCCAGTAACACTTCTTGCTAAACATGACTACGATCAAAACTTGAAACAGCAGGAAAAGTAGATTTCAAATTACAATCTAACTTCTAAATGATGCTTTAACCCCGGGCTACCCCACCGATGGCACAGTGGTTTGCCAGTTGTCCCGTCGAAACCAAACTAAACCAAACCCAGGTGGAAGGCAAGCCTCAGAGGGCCGATTGCTGCCACCCAGGGTGAGCAACACTTTCCGAACCTTGGGGCTCCCACAGGGTCAAAGGGTGAGAGAAATGTCCTGAAAGAGATGAATAGAGTCCCTCCGTGGGGTAGGGAGGTCTCTGGGTACAATGGCTTTGGAAAATCAACTGCCACGGTTACAGAGATGTTAAAGAGTTGCCCTGGTTGGGACTTTCCCGCATCTTCCCTCCACCAAACCCAGGATCACCCCTTTTGATCACTCAACTCCTCCCCTTCTCTGATAGATTAAGCTTGCCCTCCCTCACCAATTTCTCCTTTCCCCAGGGATTCACCCCGACACCCCACCGCCACACCCCACGGCCCCAGCAAGGGCCCACGCTCTCCCAGAACTAGCATGCCCTCTTCCTTTCCCCTGGGCCTCAGCCCCCTTTACTCGTCTTCTGCCTCCTCCATCCAGGACGCCCCTCTCTTCCCTCCCCACGGAACCCAGACCCCGCGCACCAAGCCCGGGGTGCGGGGCGGCAGGTGGATGGGCCGCCAGCCCGACCGGCCGAGGGTCGCCCGCGGCGGGGAGCCGGGCTGGGAGCGGGTGGGGCCCCTCCCGGCGGGCGGGCGGGCCGAGGGGGCGGGCTCAGGCCTCCCGCGCGCGGCCGCCGCCCCTCGAGCCGCCTCCTCGCTCCGCCAGTCTGCGCGACCCAGGTGCCGGCGGGCAGCAGGCGCCCGAGGATGTGCTGCTGGCCGCTGCTCCTGCTGTGGGGGCTGCTCCCCGGCGCGGCGGCGGGGGGCCCGGGCCGAGCGCTCCCGCACCGCACCCTCCTCGACTCCGAGGGCAAGTACTGGCTGAGCTGGGGCCCGCGGGGCGGCCGGCTCGCCTTCCGCCTCGAGGTGCGCACCGCCGGCTACGTGGGCTTCGGCTTCTCGCCCACCGGGGCCATGGCCTCGGCGGACATCGTCGTGGGCGGGGTGGCCCACGGGCGGCCCTACCTGCAGGTAAGCGCGTCCCCTCCGGGAGCCCGGCCCACCGAGCCCCACGCCTGTCCCGCCCTCGGGGCAGCCGCGAGTACAGGCGTCCCCGGGGCCACCCGATGTCCCCTGCGGCGGAGGCTGGACGCCACCGCCCCCCGCAGCCCCGACCCGTCACGCGCTCCCCTGGGCGGTCCGCTCCCGCACCCCCGCCCCAAGCCAAAGGCGCCTTCGGCTGGGCTCCCCGCCTCCGCCGCCTGGCCCCGAGTTTGCGCCCGGGAAGCCGAGCACCGGGGACTTCGGGCAGCTTATCTCTGAACCCTCTCCAGTCCCCGGCACCCCACTTGATAGATCCCCTACTTACACACCTGCCACGCATCCCCGTTCATCCCTAATGGGAAAGGGGAACGACCCTTGGGGATCTAGCGGGACGGCTCTCAGGGCTGGAGGGACCTGTGAGCTTTATAGCTCTTTGCTGTCTTGCTGTCTAGGACCAGGATCCCAGAACTTCCCAAATCCTAGCTATTCCGGAGCCCCAGGCACCGAGCTGAGGTCAGCTGCCTCTGAGAGATCAATGAAAAGTCCCCAAGAATCCTTTAGGAACTTTGCTATTCTGGGAGCCCGTTAGGATGCCGCTTTCTGAGACCTGCAAAATCTTCAGCTGCCCGGGCAAAAAGCCTCTACTAAGTGGAGAAACTTTTCGCTTACTTTAATAGCCAACAAAGTTAATTTAACAGCTGCTGATTTGCTTTGAAACAGTCACAGTAAATGTTCGTAGATAACTTTACGCATAGAAGGGGGCAAAAAAAGAATTGTGAGGTAACCAGAATGACTAGGTGGTTAGGTTTTCTGGACATCTTTGTTTATTTGATCTTGACAACATTTGGACATTTTTCCAGTTACATAACATCGTGGTGAATATACTCTGTTACTTATAAAAGTTCATCCAAAAACACTGCCCTTTGCCAAAAGTCTCTTCTTCCAAATGAAAACTCCTTGCTGTTCTGGCATTGTGGTAAGGTTTTGATGATTTTTTTTTTTAATAATTTATTGTCAACTTGGTTTCCATAGAACACCCAGTGCTCATCCCAAGATTTTGATGATATTAAAATCGAAACACCCGATGGATTCCAAAGTGCCTTTCTCAGTAATTTCATTCCTGACTTCTAAGTTTGATCTCCACAACTTTCTCGCTGAGATGCCATCCAATTTTAACCCTAATTCTGGCTCTCAGCTATTAACTCTGGGTAGAAATAAGGAAAAGTAATAATAAAAAGTTCAAAACTATCCCGTTGTCTGTTTTTTCATAAATTAATCCTTTCCTCCCAAAATAAGTATTCTACAACTCCAATAAAATTAAGTTTTATGAGGATTGCACTTTGTTGAAGTCACTGATATATAAATTTCCTCCTGCAGCAGCGTCTCAGACATTACATTTGTAGACCAAGAATTTGACCCCAAACACAGGCCTCACTAGCTGAATAGTGAAACTCTCTTCTGATATGAAGTAGGAAATACCTTATTTAAATACCTATGTGAGTCAAGTCTTTTTGTTTGTTTGTTTGTTTGTTTGTTTTGGTTGGGAGGGTGATATGCCCCTTAACTATCCTTGCATGTTTTGTTGAAAGAGACATGGAAAATCTTATTATGGTAATATCGTAAAACAGGGTATACTTTATAATGTTTATTTATTTTTGAGAGAGAGAGAGAGAGAGAGTGCAAGCGGGGGAGGGGCAGAGAACTTGGGAGACAAGGAATCCGAAGCAGGCTCCAGGCTCTGAGCTGTCAGCACAGAGCCCGACATGGGGCTCAAACCCAGGAACCCAGAAAGATCATGACCTGAGCTGAAGTCAGACGCTTAACTGACTGAGCCCCCCGGGTGCCCCTAAACAGGGTATACTTTAAAGGATAACTTGATATTGTTTCCTGCCAGAGAGTAGCATTTCTAGAAAGCCCATCCAATTTGATATCAAATGAAAGACCAAGAGTAGAGTCCTGTTTCAACATGCCATAACTGGCCCACCACAAAAACAGACTTCGGTAAACTACAGAGTGTTTTCACAGTGCTGGTAGTCCTCATAAAGACTGCCTAAGAATTGACTAAGTGCTCCTTGGGTTGACTTTGAACCATGGAACTTTTCTTGAAATAATCAGTGAATACCTATCACTATGAGATCAACCTTAGAAAACGGTCACTTTCCCAATATACTTACTGAGCAAGAAATAGGATATTCCTTTCCATTTTTATTCCTAAGGAAATACAATCCTTATTTTCATATACAAATGGTAATTATTTTCTTAGTGGACTGACATCCTTCGCCGGTCTGTTTCCTTAATCCCACTCATTCCAGGATATATAAAATACAGTAAAAAACATGCTAACCAGTTACATGGAAGAAAATATTAAAAACTCTTTTAATCAAGTGAAAGACGCCAAACTCTGAAAATAAAGTGAAATGTGTCATTTCCAGCTGAGTCATCTAGGCTAGATGATTTTCCAAAACTTAAAATCGAATCTTCTCCCTAGAAACTATCAATTTCAGAGTCTTCATACAGTGGTGTTATAAGGCTATCTTCAGCAACTATTACCAAAAGCTAAATAGGGTTCTTAAAGAGTATATTCAATTCAATTAGGAGACTGGATTTCAGGTAATTTTGCTCCCAGTGAGAATGAACTTTTCAAGACAAAGCATTGGCTTCTGGGGCTCTCCTGTATATGCAGCAGCCGCTGATGGTTGGAGATGACATCAAACTGCATGGTAATAACCCAAGTTGACATCCCAGTCACCTCCCCTCGTGGCTTTTTTTCATATATTTTGTGTCATCCTTTTTTATTTAATTTTTAAAAGCTTGACCTTTAGGTATTTTTTTAATTATTATTCTGACTTCTGTTTTGCCGATTATCTTAAGCTTTTCTTTTCAATAGGATATTAACTCCTGGGTAGCTATGTGAGAATAAATTCCAGCCAACCAGTAAAGAATTGTTGGTTAAAATAGATGCCACAAACCCAGATGCCTATAGAGGTCAGACAGCAAGTATAACAAAGTGATGGGCTTGATCTAATACAACAGACAGGACAGAGGACTGGGGGAAAAAGAGTTTTTGTGACCAACTTACTGTTACGTGGGAATGCAAATCAAGTATTGGCAGATCGTCTGTTTTTGCTTTTGCTTTTTTGGGGAGAAGACAGAAATTTAGATGTGCGTAAATCTGGTTACTAAATACCAGCCGCAATTCCATTTTGTGCAAAGCACCATGTAGAGCACGTATATACACAAAATTTTAGTTGAGATATAGCCTGTGGAGAACTTAATCTGGGGCCAAGAGGGAAAGAGCTAAGGTTAGTAAAAAATCAACCCAAATTATGAAAAGCCATGAAAGGCAGAGAGGCAAGGTCCCATTTCTCCTCAGGCCCAGGTTATTCTGTGCCAAGAAATGTCCAGTGTCAGAGGGAACCTCCCCCTCCTGACTTTTTTTCTTTTTTTTTTTTTTTTTGGTTGTCTATTGTATAACAAACCACCCCACGACATAGTAGCTCAATACAGTGACACTTCGTTTGCTCACCCAACTGCAATTTGGGGAGGAGCTAAGTGGGGACAGATCTCTACTTTACTTGAGGCCAACCTGAAAGTGAATGGTTGGAGTCATCAGAAGGCCCCCTTAGTCACTTGTCTGACACAACTGCGGTAGGATCTTGGCTGGGGATCGCAGCAGGTACCGTGGTGGTGGGAGTGTGGCCACTCCATGCAGCAACTCAGCTTCCTCACAGCTGAGTGACTGGGTCCTAAGAGTGAATCTCCCAAGAGGCCCAGGTAGATACTGGATAGCCTTTTCTAACTTAGTCTTTGAGTCATCTTCTGTTGTAGTCCTATCCCACTGATTCAAGAGGGAACATAGAGTCCATCTCAGTATCATATCATAAGGAGCTCACAGGAGAATGGAATATACAAGTGAGGCCATCTTTGCAAAATACCTCCTTCCACACACATCCCCACTGACTTGTCATGGTCTCCTTCGTACCACCACTTTTGAGTGTCTGTCTACAGGCATATAATCTCTCCTGATGCTGCTGAGACTGGGAAGTGATACTTACTTATTCGACTTCTTTCCTTGCACTCTCTCTCTCACACCACTCACAAGGAGTTAGCGAACACTCAGTTCTCCTCCTCCATACTCGGCTGCCAAAAAACACCAGTGAACCTCTACAACCCTGAATTTTTCACTGGTTGCCAATCACTAATTCAGGCTTGGACCCAATGAGAATACCTCCAGAGGGCAGTGTGACATTTGCTTGTAGGCTTGTGTAGTGAAAAAAATCAAATTTTGATTTCCTTGCCTCAAGGCGATAGGCTCGGCCACCTATAGAGCCAGAGATGAGGCATTATGGAAACTTGCCCTGCCCATTTTGTAACCCACGAGCCCAGTCTGGAACCCTCTCTGGAGAGAGTTCCCCAAGTGGTGTATAACCAGGTACCATCAAATGAGGGAGAAAAATGTGGTTGGGAAGTGGAGCCTGTCTTTATCAGATACACTGTTGTAGAGCAGCTTGGTCTTGGGGAGACGTGCCCCCTGGGATGCTGCTGAGGTCAGTTTCTGCACTGTCTCTCACAGGATTGCCCAGGGTGGGGGTGGGAAGCAGTCTTTCCTCTTTGAAAACCTCACTATTTTGTCTCAATGAATTAACTCAACTCTCACTTCCCTGATGGATTCATGTCCTTTCCTTGTACTTTGCCCCTTTTTGACACAGTGCAATCCCACCCCCACCCCAGCCACTTAGCAACTGTGAGTCCCCATTGGAGGCAAGTAATCCGGGTTGATGAATGCCTAGTTTGTGTGAGTTAAGAGATGAGGGCAGCATTGTCGGATGTGCCCGTCGAATTTGCACAAAAATTGATTCACTCTTCCTTTGGGGGTAGAAATCGCTGGTGAATGGAGGCTGCAGCATATGTCATCATTCGTTACAGCCTTGTCGTGTTGGCTGTCTCTGAAACTGAAACGTTTCTGTGCGGAGAAGTAAGTCTTCAGCAGCAGGGTAATTGCTGCCGGGCTGCTCGCTGAGGAAGTGCTTGGAAATTGTGCTGTGATTCGAAATCACAGAAAACAGGGAGCATTCTTTGTGGTTAACGATGTGCTGCTTTTAAGCGCGCCCCAGCCAACGGCAACAAAGAAATGTTTGGAAAGCAAATTGAAAAGCTGTACGGGAAAGATGAAGAGAGTGTGCAATCCTGACGCAGCTCAGCTGGGGCTTTGTTAAAAGATATTTATAAATCTTCAGATTTTGCCCCCCCACAATTTCCAGATGACGAGGGGATCTCTCCAAGCTTCGTGCCTTGTGCATTAGTAATAAGGACACATGCACCAGTGTAATGCTCCACACGAGATGATACTCTTCAGCTGTGTGGTTCTCCCTGGCAGAGTGGATGGTTGTGTAATGCCAGCCTGAGGAAACAGGGCAGACCTAAGAACCAGGGGAACAATGCACCTGAATTGACCAACAGTGCTCAAGACTGCAAACAACCCAACGGCGTATTTCTGGACTTGGAAGGGAAGGCAGAGTCCACTTCAAAGAAAGTGAATGGTGGCTTATTGATTTTTTTTTTTTTGTAATACAGCCCTATTACAATAAAGTTGCTGGCAAAAGGAATGAGTTCATTACACATCATCGTGTTTCTGAAAATGTTTGATCCATATGTTAAAAAAAAAGAGACAAAACTGTGCATATGGATGCCTCACAAGGCTGTTTATTGTAACTTAAAAAAATAAGTAGTCCAGAACTTTTAAATAGAAAGTTATTTCTCCAGGAGACTTCTTCCCAATCTTTTAAATTAAAAAAAAAAAAAAAAAAAAAAAAGGCTGCTCATAATGATAGCATATAGCACATAAGCAGAACATTCTACAAAAATAACTTCAAATGGATAATTTTGTTAACTGTAAAGTTGGAATTATATATCTAGGGCTATGCAAACAACATATAGACCAGATTTAATTTGCTGTTGAGGTCTTTACTATTCATCTCATATAGTCAAAAGTTATAAGAAACTTTTTAAACAAATATTGCCTTTATACGTTAAGTGTTGATGTTTTGTGTATTGCTGTCCTTAAGGCTTCAGAGTTCAGGGGTGCCTGGTTGGCTCAGTCGGAAGAACATGTGACTCTTGATCTCAGGGTTGTGATTTTGAGCCCCACATTGGGTGTAGACATTACTAAAAAATAAACAAACTTAAAAAGAGCTCAGAGTTCAGTTGACTCCCCTCAAATTTCCTAACTTTCCCCACGCCCCCAATTTTACAGGTGAGACACTGAGTGTTAGGTACCCGTTAAATGGCTTGTCGGAGGCCATACAGATCAGCAGCCTGGATTTATTTCCTCTGAGTCCTGGTTTGCTGTTCTTTCTTCTCCTGCAGGTAAGCAGTAGTATACATAAAAACATATTCAAGGGACACCTGGGTGGCTCAGTCGGTTAAGCATCCAACTCTTGATTTCTGCTCAGTTCACGAGCTCATGGTTCATGAGATCAAGTCCCCATGTCAGGCTCTGTGTTAACAGCATGGAGCCTGCTTGGGATTCTTTCTCCCTCTCTTTCTGCCCCTCTCCTGCTTGTGCATGTATTCTCTCTCTCTCTCTCTCTCTTCTCTCTGTCTCTCTCTCAAAATAAATAAACTTAAAAAATACATGTTTCAATATTCTTCCTTAATAGTGAAAGAACATGTATAATGAAATATGTTAAAACACACTGGCAAAATAAAATCAGAGTAATTCTCTTACTTTTATTTCACTATAAATGTCATAGTTATACATTTCTATGATATGATTTTTCATTCACTGAGTTCTTAACATATGCCATGCCTTTTGATAAGTCATTAAAGTGTGTACTTTCCTGTAATTCTCACAATACCCCTGTGGGAACAATGTCGTATTTCTCCCATTTTGTAGATGTGTAAACTTGAGGCTCTAGGTCGCATAGTAGGGGAATCGTTTGTGACTCTCACATGACTTTGAGTGAAATACTTACCTATAGGCAGTGAATTTTAGAATGTTCACTCACTCATTTAACCAATGAATAGTTACAGGGGCTTGGCATTAAGGGAGATGAAGTCAGTGGTATCATGGGGCTCACGTTTTGGTGGGATCCCCCACCAAAATAGAATTAAAATAGGGCAATGTGATAAGGGGTAACCATGTGGCTATTTCAGATGAGGATGCTCATAATCAAGACATGAAGGAAAACAAATGTCCCAGGTCTTAAAGGTTGTCTTTGGAGATTAATCATAGTGTTTACACCTCAAAATATTATATACTATGAAGAAAATTATCTGGCATGTGCATCAAAGAAGTTAGTAGACCTTGAAAATAGGAAACTGCCTACCTGGAAGAAATATAATTAATGTTTTAACAAATGTGTCTGAACCACACAAGCTCTCTTTTCTATTTCTGTGGCATTGCTACACAGATGTTTAGTAAGCTCAACTAGAGTCTTTCAAGCTTTGATCTGGAGACTTGGTGATTTTGTAAGAGTTTCTTTCTTAATTCTAGGTGCGAATGTTTTTCTCTTATACTCGGTTCTTTCTCATCTGCAGTAATATAGAGACCTAAAGAACGTGGAGAAGCTAGATCAGCAAAACCACATGTGCTTGTAGAAGATTCTTATCTTTTAGGCAATTTTTGAACTAAAACTCTGAGATTTCAGTTTATTAGATAAAACTAAATTGCCGTCCTTTTTCCCCTGCAAATTTTGTGCACTGAAACTGACGCATAAAGGAAACTCACGGGTAGCGCTAGGCCTGCTGGTGCTTTGGACATCCAGGGCCAGAGTGGATTCACGCTGTGGCAGATTGCAGCCCGGTGATGAGCAGCAGAGCCCGCAGAGAACCGAGAACTGGGAAAGATACTTGCTGTGCCAGAAGTTCCCAAACTTCTCTGAGTATTAGTATCACTTGGGGGCCTCTAAAAAATTCCAGTGTGCGAGTAACTGCCTTCCATCTCCCATACCAGTTAAATCACAATCTGAGGAAGTGTACGTAGGCATTGATAAATTTTAAAGTTTCCCCGGTGATTATGATCAGCAGACATGTTGGGGAACTACTGATCTTTTGTGGTCAGGCTCTTTGATAGGAATCAGGTGACTCCTTTGTGGTCGACCTACAGAAGCTTCGAAGATTCCAGGCATTGGGCATGGATGGGGATGCAAAGAAGGATTCCGTACAAAGCAATTCAGAGTGCCTTTGAAGTCTGATGTTTGAAGCAAGGGCTAGCATATGTTTGGATACTGAAAATTATTTTATAAAATTTATGTGCTGCTGCCGAAGCAAACACAGAATTATATTATAAATAGAAGAATAAAGTGGATTTCCCTAAAATGGGAACACTTCTGAGATGAGTTTAACAAAGCTATTGACAATTCTAAGTATATTTTCAAGTTTACATGCTGAAACAAGAGTAACAATGGAAGGATTGTGAGTAGTGGTGTATTTCAACATATGCTGAAACAGAAATCTCTCTCCTTCTCATAGGCCTCTTATCATTTCAACACACCTTTTGCCAGTTGCTACTAGCTGCTGTATTTCTAGGCAACAGGACAATCTGCCCACACAGAGTCTAAAATTTATAAGTTCTATATGATTACAGGGCATCAAGGGAACATTAATAAATGAAAGTTCCAGATAATTCTCGGCCTGTATTTAAGCCAAGGGAAATGTTCTACATTAAAATCGTTTATTAGAATTAACAGGAAGAAAATGGACTCCCTTTGTATTTGGAAAATTTCAAGTGTCTTTCCAGTTATGTAAATAAATATCCTTTCCCTTCCTTCCTCCAACCTCCAAGGTTACTAATAAGCAGTGAAATGCCCTAAAGCCATCACCGCAGAAGGGAGAGGGAGAACGCATAGCAGGAGTGGTAGATAATTAGTACTTTGTTAGGGTATGGATGGAACATCTACAAGTTGATGACTGTCAGTGTTGCCACATCTTCCTGAAGTACCAAGACCAATTCCATGCACTTGGCAGGTCTTCGAGCAATCACTGCTGAATAACTGCCGAACACTTAAAAGCAGGAATTCTTGGTGTGAATCCTGGCACTGGTTGGTTGTGTGGTCCTTGGAAAACTCCTTGACAGTTGCCTTTATGTAGAAGGGACTCTTGATATGGAAAGGTGTTCGGGTGAGGATTAAATGAAATAGGCATGTAAATCTCCAAAGCAAAGTATGTGGCACGTGGAAAGCACTTAATAAATACAGCATATTATTATAATCAATCAAGTAATCAGTGAAATGTCGGAACTGTCAGAAAATGACATGGAGACAAATATAGCAGCTTTTCAGCTTGGGGAAAAGGTATAGCAATTTTTAAGAAAATTTGAGGACAAACTTTAAATAGTTGATTTGTGGATACTTTGCAATCCTTAATGACTAGAGACCAGCATGGTTTCAATAAACACAGATTATACTGAAAAGACTGCATTTTCTCTTGCATTTGATTTGCTGGATGGGGAGTTGGAGTATCAAATAAATGAATTACCATCCAAATGATGGTAAGGTAATTAGCAAGGTTTCTCATGATTTCTTGTATAAGATGGACTAATAAAGTTGAATTCATTATAATCATAAATATTTAGACATTCACACTCAAAATATGTTGATAACAGACTGTCTATATGAGGCTATAGGATAAAGACTCAAAGATAGTGTTATATTAAAATAATGAGAGGAAACTAAAAGTTAAAAATTCACTGAGAATACAAATAGAATTATTAAACACTTGGTGAAAAAAATGTATAAAGTTGAATTTAATTGAAATTCATATGGAAAAGGTCTAACTATTAGGTCATCTTAAACTCAAAACTGTGTTTGTGGTACCCACAGATGCAATATCAGCCTGTAAGCTCTGCCGTTTACATCAAGGAAAGTAATATTGACATAGTACTCGGTACTAGGCTAATCACATCAGAAAATAGGTTCTAGAATAAAATTTTTAAAAAGATTCTAAAAGAGGATTACAAACCGGGTTGAAATCTCTGCAAATCGGGATTCCCTGGGCAGTGGGAAACAGCAGTCAGTGTTGTGCCTGGAGAATAAAATGATTAGAAAAGACGTGATCGTTGTTCGTGGAACGGTTGACAGTCTTCCTCAAGAAACACAGATTAGATGCTCCCTGTTAGGCTCCAGAGGAAGAAAAAAAAGACCCAATGAATACACATTAAAGAGGAGAAGATTTTAGCTCAATATCTCAAGTATATGTCCGACAGTGAGAGGTCTTCAAATTGAACGGGTTGCCTCGTGAAGCTGTAAATTCACGAGCTTGTCACTGGAGGTATTAAATCCTGTGTAATCATCTCTTTAAAAATATTTCTGAGGGAAATCCTCCTTTGGTAGGAGCTAGGATCAGGTGTCCCTCAGGTTGCCTTCCAGCTTGAGTGAGATGCTGAAAATTTTATTCTACGCTGATGCTTTTGGGTTATTCAAGAACTTAATGGGGGAGAAGATGTTAGTAACTCTATTGGAAAGTGTCGATGCTGTCTTGTTTTGAACCTGTCTCATGAGTTATCCTGTCTCTGTGAGTGGGTGGTCCCTGGGTTGTTACAGTGCCTGTGTGAGAATTTCATCTCTCTGTCTACTGTATGTTTTACTATATTTGATTTGCGTTTAGTGAATGTGTATTAGTGGATGTGTCTTTCTTTCTGACACATCCTCTAATCTGAAAAAAAATAAAGGAAAAGAATGCTTCATGACTCGTATATAACTCAGAAGAATTTGGAAGGCTTCAAGAGGGAAGCTGGATGTAAAGTTGGTGAATTTTTGAAACTTGGTGACTGCGTTATTTTGGTTTCTCTCCTGCCAGTCTGCATATTCTCTGTCTTCCGACCTTCCCACTGAGATGTCTAGATAGGCCTCTCAAATTTTATCTTATTCACCCTCAACCTGTTTCTTTCCCAGCCTTCCCAGTCTCAGTAAATGGCACTGCCTAGTAGCTCCAGTCAAAAATGAGTAGTCATCCTTTTTTCTTCTCTTTGCTTCACCCCACATCTGAAACACATCTTCAGGTTCTGTTGACTCTTCCTCGAAGCTAAATCTAAAACCTGCCCACTTCCCTTCAGTTTTACCATTAGCGCTCCAGCATAGACCACTGGGACCACTGCATGACTCCTGTCTTCTGACCACCACCCTTACTCCTTGGCGTCCTCAACATGGTAGCCACAGTAATACACACACACACACACACACACACACACACACACACTTTTCGTGTCAATCAGAATATATCACTTGCTGTTTAAAGCTGGGGTGACATTTTTTTTATAAGCTTAGTATTAATCTGAACTTCCTACACTAGAAGGTATTGCAATGCCTGGGGCCTCATTTGATTCCTGTTGACCTATCTCCTGGGCGCTATATAGTTCAGCCACACTGGCTTTCATTTGCTTCATCAAAATGGATACCCACCCCCATTCAAGTCCTTTCCAATAACTGGTCTCTCTTCCTGGAATCTGCTTCCTCCATACTTCTCATGGCTGGCTCCTAACTGTAGTTAATTTCTCAGAGTAAGTTTCATTGCCTTAGTGGTGACTTTTCTGATAACTCAGCCTGAAGACTTTCCAATCTTTCTCTATGATCTATTTTATTGTCTTTTAAGTACTTATTATCTAAGCATTTTGATTATATTATTGTTAAAAATTTTTTTTAATTATTTGCCTCCCCCCACCCCAAACTAAACTGTAAGTGTCATTATAGTGTGGACTTTGTCTGCTATCCTGTATAGTCATGTGCCCTCAGCCCTAAAACAGAAGCTGAGGAATACTAGTTGCTCAATGAAATGTGTTAGAAGAGGAGAGAAGAGGGAGGAAGGGAGGGAGGAAGGAAGGAAGGGAGGAAGGGAGGAAGGAAGGAAAGAAGGAAGGAAGGAAGGAAGGAAGGAAGAAAGAAAGAAAGAAAGAAAGAAAGAAAGAAAGAAAGAAAGAAAGAAAGAAAGAAAGAAAGAAAGAAAGAAAGAAAGAAAGAAAGAAAGAAAGAAAGAAAGAAAGAAAAAGAAAGAAAGAAAGAAGGAAAAAAGGGAGTTTTATTCTCAAAATTTGTATCTTGCATTCACTGGTCATGGCAGTTAAAAGAAGTCATGCCACCTTTTAAAAAGATGATGGGATAGGATGGAATGAACATAAAGCCCATCTTATTTCTATGATAAGATCTGAAATTGTTTTTTCCATGGAAGTTTATTGTGAGACCTAAAGAGTCAAAGTGTTAATTTTACACTCCGTCTCTGAAAATTCTATAATTAGAGCAAAGCATTAAATTACTCTACATGAAAACTGAACTGTAGGGGAAGATGCAGGATATGTATTTCCAGAAGGTGGCACTTACAGGACGGCCAGGCCAGACCGCTCAGGTGGGCCCCTCATTGGAACACAAGCTACCAGGCTTCCTATTCTGGCATTCCAGTAGCTATTTCACAGATCCCTTATTAGCCGTAAAGAGTTTCAATTTTATCTGAAGTGGTTTCTAGAAGGCAAGCCCCTTCTGTTTTGACATTCCTCTCCAATTTCTAAGATTAGCGAAGAAATGACTTATTAAAACCAGCTTACACTGAAATCTGAAGATTATGTTTATATAGTTTCTTTACCCAGTTTGCGATTTTATTTTAGGATCAAAGATTCTCTTTAGCACAAAAATATTTATTATTCTACTATCAATAGTATTAAACCACCATAACACTTATTGTAGAAGCTGATATTACAAACAGAAATGTTTCAAGTAACGAGGCTTTTGCGATTTTGAAAAAGAAGGAAAACTACAAGCACCTGTTGAAGAAAATGATGACAGATGGTAACATTTTTCTCAAGGTTCCCTTGCAGCTGTGCTTACATTCAGTTCTCCAGGCTGTGCTGGGTTTATTCATATCTTTTATTACACCCAGAAGGGTTTTCACTTCATCCTGTTTAACACAGTCCCAGTCAAAGCTCTTTTCTGCTGCAGAGATTTTATTCAAGAGAGAGAAAAAAGACTGACAGTGCTTAAGAACCAATTTAACATCTGTGTAATCATGTTTTTTAACACGAGGCCAGGAGCAATCTTGCAGATTATCACAGCTAGCTTTTTGGAGGCTGGTTTTAAAGCGGCAGGCAGGCTTCCTGCTCTCATGCTAACTGATAAATGCCCATGGATGCTGATGCTGACTTACTTCACTGTTGCCCCACAGCATTTTGAAACCTCGATGGTATATTTCATAATCTCTTTTCAAAGCATAGTGTTCAAAAGAAAAAAATATCCTGCGAGAACATGTTTCCTTTTTATGACACAACCACAGATTAACTTTATTGCCGGAGTCTAATTATCAACTCAGATGAATAACACCTCCATGACAATTCATATTGAAGTTGATCTTAATGTAGGTAGCTGAGTTAGAATATGACTGAAATCCACATAATGGCATTTATCTAGGGTAACATTACTTCACATTTCACTTTACAGAATATTAAAGCTGAATAAATGTAAAGAAGAATGACTTCTGCGATCGACTTTTATATTTACATAATTAAAACATCTTCAAATTTCATTTTTAAGCTTTTACAAAATCTTTACAGAACCAAGGTTCTCTTGGTTCTCTCATGGTTCTCTCTCCTCAACCCTCTTGTCCTCATAAAGTCCACTGTTAATGATACTTCATTGAAATGATACTACTTTTATTTATGAGTGTTTATGTTCATTTATAATATATGCAATATATATCATACAATTAGATTTTTATAACGGCTGTGACATCCGACTGTGCATTGTGGATCAATAATCCTATTTATTTTAAGTTTATTTATTTATTTTTGAGAAAGAGGGAGAGAGAGAGAGAGAGAGCACAAGCAGGAAGGAGCAGAGAGAGAGGGAGAGAATCCCAAGCAGGCTCCGCACTGCCAGCGTGGAGCTCTGTGGGGGGCTTGAACTCCCAGACCACAAGATCGTGACCTGAACCAAAACCAAGAGTTGGATGCTTACCCAACTGAGCCATCTAGGAGTCCCCTATTTTTGTTTTAAAAGTACTAGAATGTCAAGCACCATAGAAAGAGGGCTGAAGAAGGGCCTTTACCATGGATATACGATAGGGCTGCATCTGGCTCTAGTTGCTCAATGGGACCAGGAGTGGGGGGCAGAGGGTGCCATTCGGTTCTAATTGTAAAGGCGAAAATCAAGGAGTAATAATGCTCTGGGGAAAGTCCATAAATATAAGTACTACACAGTATGGTTTTTGTGACTATAAATTTCTAAGTGATATTATTACTATCAGATTCTTAATTGGTCGATGTTTTACTGTCAATTTCACTCTTTATTTTTTCTTCAAGAGGATAATATTACAAAATAACGATTCCAGGGGTGCCTGGGTGGCTCAGTCGGTTGAGTGGCCAACTTCGGCTCAAGTCATGATCTCTTGGTCTGTGAGTTCGAGCCCCGCGTCGGGCTCTGTGCTGACAGCTCAGAGCCTGGAGCCTGCTTTGGATTCTGTGTCTCCCTCTCTCTCTGCCCTTCTCCTGCTCACACTCTGTCTCTATGTCTCAAAAATAAATAAACATAAAAAAATTTAAAAAAAGAGTTAAAATAACGATTCCATTTAATTATCTACTCAGATAACATTTATCTCTTTGTCAAATTGTCAGGAAACCGTGAACCTCACTGAGCATACTCTTTTAGGTTTAGCCAATCTGCATCAAGGATTTTCAAGATGGATTGTTCTTTGACTGACTTACTTTCTTTTCATCTCTTCTTCTCCCTCCCTCCCTTCCCTTCCTTCTTTTCTTCCTCCTGGCAAGAGTAGTTGAATGATAGGAAATTTGGGATGCAGATATTTCTATTTTTTGGTCTTTTTCTTTCATCTTGCCTCACTTAATTATCCTTTTAAGGCTTGCCAATATGCCATTTTTTAATTGTATAATGTCGACAACATTAAGACTGTGTTTGGTTATATTTCATGTATTTTCTTAACACAGGCTAAAGGAAGAAAGAAGGTGCTTCTGGGGAATAATTTTGCACCACCGTGTTAATCTATTCTCACACCATTAAGATGTGAATATTGGATTATGGTTCTTGAGTTCTTATCTTTTATTTCCATAATTGTCCCCTTGTTTAGAATTAGCAAAAGGAAAGGTAGGATGCTCCTTTTAAAATTACACATATTTAATAAGCACCTGCAACATACAAGTCACGCCGGATATAAATTCACATTAGAAAACATTCCGAAATATGGTTTCTCTCTCTTAGATCTGTTATTGTTTTTGTTCTTTTTTTGTCTTATTTCTTTAAAATAGGTGGGGAATGCCCTCTTAGTGTCAAAGGATTTCAAAGAGCTGTTACATGCATAAACTCTTTTTTCTAAATGCTGATGTCAGTTCCATAAGATTCATGTCCATTTAAGGGCTAAAAGGTCACAACAGCGTTCCCAGATTTCAGTGCCAGATGTGTCTACATAGCCGATCATGCAGACTCAACTCATCCTAGCATCTGGCTAAGCACATTCCACACGGATCTTAACCATATGTAAATGTAATTGAGAGCAATTGGAAAAATAGTCCGTCTCCCTCTTTTTGCTCCATTTACAGTGCACACAATAATATTAAAGGTACAAATTTATAACTGGATTGATAAGATTAGCTTTCTATTTTTAGGCAGTTACCACATGGTTGAGAAGATAATTCTCTGCCTAGAATATATTAGAAGCTACATGGGAATGCAAAAGAGGAGTCAGGATTCTAAGGGAATGATCGCTTCCAGTTGGAATGATCAAAGTAAACTTCATAGAGCAGATAGAATCATGAGTCTTGAAGAGAAGGAAGCATTACAGTGGAGTTAAGTTTCAATGGGTGGAGTTAGTGGAGAGGATTTCTCAGTGGGATGAAGAGAGCAGGGGAATAGAGAAAAAGACTGTGAACAAAAGGAAAAGATAGAAAAGGGCAGAATTTGAGGGGAATAATAAATAGATAATAGCGATTATGTGGCTGGATTCATGACAGACCCTGAAAAATCAAGTTAGGCTAAACTGTAGAAAAACTTGAATCTAAATTCTAGAACTCTGTACGATATACCATTGAATAAAACACAGTGACACATTGAGAGTGATTTTCAAGGAAGACTTTGACAATAATGCAGGTGATAGTCTGAAGTGAGGCAGAGGAAGTTGTAATTGAGTAGAAGTGAAAGACAGGTTATTTTTTTCAAAGGAGGAACTGATGGGTTCTGTGGAGGTGTGAGTAATCAAAGAAGACGTTAAAGAAGGTTGCAGTTTTGAATCTGGATGATGGGAGAATGACAGCGTCATGAAAGACAATCAAGGAAACTAGTCTTACAGACAAAGGGTAAATACAATTTTGGATATATTGCATTTTGAAATGACACTAAGACTTCCAAGTAGAGTTAGACTTTTGGATACATGATACTCAATGAAGGCGATGATTGGAAACTCTTGGAGTAGATGAGATTCCCAAAGGCTGAAATACAAAGACAGAGGAGTATAATGGTCAAGGACAGAACTTTGATGTGTATGGTCAGGGAATGGGAGAAATAGAGATAAACTGTCAGAAGTGGACAGTCAATAGTGGGGCCGTCTGGTAGTTAGCAGTGTGGACATCCTTGCCTTGTACCCAAGACTTATTTGTTCCCAAATTTAGGGAAAGAATTTAGTCTTTCATCATTAAGTATGATGTTTGCTGTAGGATTTTTTTTACAGATGCTCTTTATAAGATTAAGAGTGTGCCTTCTGCTGTTGACTGAGAGATTTCACCATGAATGAATGTTTCAGATAGTTTTTCTTCATTTATTAAGGTGATTGTATGGTTTTCTTTTTAGACTTTGATATGAATTGTATTGATTGATTTTACCATGTTGAACTAACTCTGCATGCTAATTATATATTATCCTTTTGAAAGTATCTCATTAAATTCCATTTGCTAATATACATTTTAAAGAAAATTTGCATTTCGGCCTATGAAAAATATAGCTCTGTACATTTTTTTTGTAATGTCTTTGATTTTGGTGTCAGGTTAAGGCTGTCGCGCAGTGCTCTCTGTTCTTTATCTTCTGGAAGTTTGTGAAGGATTCGTATTACCTATTCCTTAGATATTTGGTCGAATCCCAAGTGCACTTTGGCTTAGCATGTTTCTTTTTTTGGTAGGAAGGTTTTTACCCATGAGTAGATTATAGGACTATTTCCATAATAAATTTTGCTGGTTTGTATCTTTCAAAACCTTTGTCCATTTCTCATCTAAATTATCCAAGTTTTTTATGTCTAGGTGTGCATAATATTATTAACCTTTTTTAAAGCTTATTTATCTATTTATTTTGAGAGAGAGAGAGAGAGTGCAAGTCAGGAAGGGGCAGAGAGAGAAAGGGAGAGAGAGAGAATCCCAAGCAGGCTCTGAATCACCAGGGCAGAGCCTGATGTGGGGCTCGAACTGACAAACTGTGAGATCATGACCTGAGCCGAAATCTGAAGCTTAACGGACTGACCCACCAATGCACCTCCATAATATTATCAACCTTTTAATGTCTGTAGGATCTGTTGTAATATTTCCCTTTTATTTCATTTATATGTATGTGTGTTGTGCTTGTCTTGCTCTTTGTTTTATATTTCTCTTCTCCTGATTTGTTTAAAAAATTTTTTTTAATGTTTATTTTTCAGAGAGAGAGGGGTAGGGAAGCATGAGTGAGGGAGGGGCAGAGAGAGAGGGAGACACAGAATCCAAAGCAGGCTCCGGGCTCTGAGCTGTCAGCACAGAGCCCGATGCGCGGCTCCAGCTCACAGACTGTGAGATCACAACCTGAGCTGAAGTCGGACGCCCAACCGACTGAGCCACCCAGGAGCCCCTCCTGCTTTCTTTTAGATCGAGTATTTTTATGATTCCAAAAGAGTGGATATATGTTTGGAATAGAAAAAAGGCAAGATATGCGCTGTCATGTGTCATAATTAAAATTCTCTTAAAGTGAGATGCATGATCATAAGCTGAGGGTGAGGAGATGTTGGTGGTTTAAATAGAGGTTAGAGTATTTGTCTTGGGAGAACTCCCGAGAAAACAGTAAGAGATAAACATGGGGATTTCTAAGCATGAGTAAGGGCCAGCTTAAGTCAACATATAACCAATAATACTATTTTGATAGGTAAGGTGTACTGTGGTCAGATTTGAAGGCCTATATTAAAATAGACTTTAAGAATTGGAAAATGTGAACAAATTATAATGGAATTATGGTGGTGCTTAGGCTATTTCACATTTCAGTTATAATAAAATCCATTCACGTTTTCCCTCAGTAAGGTTGAAGACATCAGCATCTTTCAGACAATCACATTGTGTTAAGAGTCCAGAGCTTTGACATATCTGGGAGCCATCTTTTTGAAATATTGGACACTCAGTAGTTTACGCAGGATAGAGGCACCCAAGGGATATTCAGTGAGACCCGAGTGTAGTTTCTCCCCTTATTTCACAGCTAAGTTGTCTGAAAAGTCAGAAGAAGGTGAGATAGCTGAAAGGAATTGTTATTGGTGAGTGGATATAGAAGGAATGGAATGTTGGCGAGCCAGCTGAATATTCTGTGGGACGAATGGTTGTGGAAACGTATTTGCAAGACTCGGATAATTACTCTACTCTTCCAGCTGATTGCATTTTGTGTTCTATTCTTTTTGTTTGCAAAAACTGTGATTGCTTGAATCATGTAGGGAAATGTGAACTCAGTATAAAGGCACAGTTTATCTGAATCCCTCGTTGTCCACAGGCATTGCCGTCTCATCTACGTATTGAAAATCTGTGTGATCAGAAGTGGGAAAAGCACAATATGTTAGCAATATTTTATTTGAATTGTTTTCACAGTTACAGCCAGTTCTCAGAATAAATTTTTTGACAGCCCCCAACTAGCAGTAGGAAAAGTAACAATTTTACATAGAAAAAAACCCTTTAGTGTTGATATTTTCTGTAGACAGAAAATATAAACTAACCCATACTTTTCCAGCAATGGCCGCTACGGTATATAACAATGAAGGATACAGACTTGAGTCAAGTGTCTGGCTTTGAATACTGGCTTTACTATTTACCCACTGTGTGAACTTGGCAAGATGCTTAACTTCATGCGTTAGTGTCTTCATCAGTGAAATAGGAAAATAGTTTTATCTCATAGACTTGATGTGAAGGTTAATGAGTTGATACATGTGCATGTATTAATACATGCTTTAACTGGGCCTGGTGCATGGTATGCACTCAATGAGTTGTAGTTGTTATCAGGGTGAAAAAAGGTTAGTTACGCTCTATGCATCACTAATAATGTGGGTTTTGAGCAATATTTGGATGGGAAATTTACATATACCTGATAGCTACCTTGATAGCTATTCCTTTACTAGGAATAAAAGTACCAAATGCCATCCATATGACCGTGACATTTACAATTTAAGGTTTTTTTCTTGTATACTTTATTTTTATTTATTTATTTATTTATTTATTTATTTTTGCTAAGCACAGCAATCATTTCTTCAAATGTAATTTCAATGTTAGTAAAAATAGATACAATTATGTTTCAGCACGCATTTTCGAAATCAACCATTTGTGACTTTTAATTTTTTAAATAAAAAATTTTTATTTTTTTAAAGTTTATCTTATTTATTTTGAGGGAGAGAGAGAGAGAGAGAGAGAGGTGGGGAAGGGCAGAGAGAGAGAGGGAGAAACAGAATCCCAAGAGAGAATCCGTGCTGACAGTGGGGAGCCTATCATGAGGCACCATCTCCCAAACCGTGAAATCGCGACCTGACCCGGAAGTCTAGAGTCGGACGCCTATCTGACTGAGCCACCCAGATGCCCCGACCATTTATGAGTTTTTAAGGATAAAATATAATCATGTATGGAAAGACCAGTATAATTAAGGCAAACTTTGTGTCTTCTATAAGGAATGAAAATTAGCACCGTGAATTTTATAACTTTTAATATAGTAACAAAATGGTAAATGGTATAGGAAAATATTTTGAATAAAAGCCAAATGATATTGCAAAAGGGGAAGGAAATTAGCATTAAATGGTGGTATTAAATAGGCAATTCCCCCTTATATATGGTTTCATTTCTTTATCTTTCAAAATCCATAAAATAGGTATGTATTATCCCCATTTTACTACTATTATAACAAAAGCTCAGAGTTTGACTTTAACAGTTCTCCAAGGCTCTTTAGGGGTGGAGTTAGGGGGCAGGTCCTAGCCATTTGATTTCAAAACCCATTATCCCTCCATTGCATTTGTCTGCCTCCCAGAAGCAATCTGCATACCCCTGATCAAGTTTAGTACAAAAGTCATAGCTGACCCATAAAAACATTTCTCAGGTTTTTCAATATCTTATAATTCAACTAGTTTCATTTCTTTCCATAATTTTCCATTGCATTTCATTTTAATAAGCATTTTCTATGAAAGCACCTACTATGGCCTATAACAGTAGGATGGGGTCTCTTAGCTCTCAGGAGTGGTGAAGGGAAGCTCTGCGTGGTGTAATAGTAAGAAAAGTGCTTACCTTGGGGTCCGTTCTGTCTTTGTCACAAACTAGCCAATTCCATTTGGGGCAAACCATTTCACAGTGTTGAAATTCCTCTTTTCATTTGTATTAATGAAGGAAAAGTTAATAGGCGATCTTGAATGTGTGTTTATTCCTTGGGTGCTCTCTGATACTGTAAAATCCTTCTCACATTTTCTCGAAGGGCCAGAAGTTCAAATATGGACCCCTTTCTTAGGGAACTGATTTCCTAGTTGGATATTCCAGTTCCTTGAAAATTCCCAGGACTTTGAAAATGGCTATAGATACAGTATTTTGTAGTAAGCAAACCTAGAATCAATTTTTTCAGGTTCTATAAATATATTTTTTAAGTTTTAAAAATTTATTTATTTTGAGAGAGAGAGAGAGAGCAGGGGACAGGTAGAGAGAGGGGGAGAGAGAGAATTCTAACCAGGCTCCGCACTGTCCCTGCAGAGCCCGACGCAGGGCTTGAACACAAACTGTGAGATTATGACCTGAGCCGAAATCAAGAGTTGGACACTCAGTTGACTGAGCCACCCAGGCACCCCTAATTATCCTTAACCTAAACTTTTTTCACTCTGAATTTGGGACATGCTAATTTTTCTTTTTCATATTTTCCACAGGATTATTTTACAAATGCAAATAGAGAATTGAAAAAAGATGCTCAACAAGATTACCACCTGGAATATGCCATGGAAAATAGTACGCACACAATAATTGAATTTAGCAGAGAATTGCATACATGTGATGTAAATGACAAGAGTATAACGGTGAGTAGCCTCTGAGTGACTTCACATGAATAAATTGTACACTTGTTTACAGTGGCGAAACACTTTGTAGAATAAAAGGAACAAATGTTTAAAAATAACCTTTGAAAACAAAGTCACACAGTCTGTTTTGGAATATCTTTGAATTCTTTTTAGAAGCCACAGAAAGTCTAAGACTATACACTTCAAGAAAGGCAATTTTTGTGTGAATCTAACATTTGGAAGGGCCGTTTAAAGTAGGTATGATTTTATCTGGAAGATTTCTAGTATTTTCTCCATAAAGTTTGAGACTGCACAATAGATAAAGCTTGGAAAAAATGTGTTACACAAGAGGGAATTATGATACTGAGTTTGAGGATAGAATTCATCTGATTTGTGACTGATTCATTTTTGTAAATTTCTAAAATCAAGATGAATAGTAGACTGATTTAAATTGCCTACTGACACATGATTTCTTATTGTCAGACCTCATGCAAAAATTAATATCTTTATGCATATGCAAATTAAATATTTAGACAGCATATAGTTCATGTGGTACTTTGGAAGTTTCCGTGAATTTCTTGGATCAACTTCATTTTGTATAGATCAATCAAATTATCTTTTTTATTTGATAAATCAAAGCTTTAAAAATGGGAATGCAAAAATCTGAAGCAGTTTTGATTAACATTCAGCGTAAAGAGTAAAAGAGGAAGAAAAAACACATGCAAAAATGTGGATCACTTTTTATGTAATACACAGTGCAATTATACTTTAATTGGAAAAATAATTATAGTCATTTGACTTATTAAGAAAGAATATAGCTTTTAAAATAAATAGCTTTTGCTTTATTATTTATTTTCAAAGTTCTTATTGCAAAGATCTGGCAAAGACACCTTTATCTGTGGGAGGACTGAACGATTTCTTCATACCTCAGCAAGCTCTCCCCCCTGGCCCGCCACCTCTCGGGCAATCTCTCCTGTCTACTAAATGGAAATTAATTTCACCTGACAGAAATGGGATACTCTAGTCCCTTGGAAATTCCCAGGATTCATAAAGTGACTAACACTAGATTCTAGGATAATAAACCCAGAATCCGAAATTCCTCCAGTGTTTGCACTTCCCGTCAATTCGTACATGTGACTGGGCTAGTCCTGGGAGAAATCTGTCCTGAACGTAAAGGTGTTAACCTAGAAAGTAACTTTAGTTTTCATTCTGTTTATTTATTTTCCCTAGAATGTTGCCCGACAT
The DNA here is from genome assembly GCA_030068075.1 of Paguma larvata. Lineage (NCBI taxonomy): Eukaryota > Metazoa > Chordata > Mammalia > Carnivora > Viverridae > Paguma > Paguma larvata. Next base: position 116,585,751 of record CM057829.1, on the reverse strand, counting down.
TAAAACAAGTTTTAGTTTTCCAGAATCCTTGCTTCTTAATGAGAATATTTGCTTGGTAACTACTAGTTGCTAGTGTGCAGATCTGGCGTGACAACGATTTACTGTTGCCATGTGCACGGAAGCAGAACCTCTGAGTCAGTCGCCTTTCACTGTGTCTTGGGAGACATAATCTTGTGTGCTAAGAGAGACGGTTTCTTCCAAAAAGCAATTCATCTATTTGGACACTTAATGCTTGAATCAAGTTGACACAATTAATGCTAGAGACCATGTCGAGAACTCCAAACTCATTATTCTCTTTTTTTCACGTCTCTATCCTGCTTTAACTAGAATTCCTTAAGCTCAGCTTAGGGGTAGGGCAGTGCTCTCGTGAGACATAATGGTGCCCCTGTCTGCTCACTAGGAGAGCACGGTGAGAGTGATCTGGGCTTACCACCATGAAGACGTGGGCGACGCCGGCCCCAAGTACCATGACTCCAATCGTGGCACCAAGAGTCTACGTCTGTTGAATCCCGAGAAAACCAGCGTGTCGTTTACAGCCGTACCCTCCTTTGACCTGGTAAATCAGGACGTAAGTTTCTTCAGGTTTTATGATCGGAGGGGTGGGTGTATGGAAAGCGTGCAAGAGTTTTTACTTACGCTCTTGCATTTAACAGTGTGTCGAGAGAATGTGACTTTGTGTCCCCCTCCCCTTTTTATTAAGACAGGTCCCCATCCCAAACAAAGGGACGACCTACTGGTGCCAAATGTTTAAAATTCCCGTGTTCCAGGAAAAGCATCATGTAATAAAGGTATGTGACTCACTCACAGGCTAAATTTAATTTGTACAAATGGAGGAGAAATTGTTGTTAAAATGAAAATGATTTAAAAAATAGAAATGACTTTCAATTGTACGAAAGTTATTTCAAGAACAAAGAACTGGCTTCTCTGACTCACACCCTGTGTTACGAGTCACCGAATTTAGAGAGAAATCTTGGATTGCAGCTAGGATTTTGGCTTTTGGTTCCTAATATTACATTTTAACGTAGAAGCTTAAGGATGCATTTGCATAGTTCTACCTATTTCTTAGGTAACATTTTGTACGGTCAGAATTGCTGCAGTTGCAATTTAAATAATATATTTGCAGATTGATAAACTATTATAGGAACGCTACATTCCCCACCAAGATTGTTTGAGAAAGGCTGTTTCATTGTAAACATTGGACATTGTCAAAAAACTATTTTTCAGTGGTTTTTTGAAAGTCGGAAAACGGGAAAATTAGTGGATTCCTACAGAATTACAACTTACAGAATTGGGTACTAAAGAAACCCAATTTGCCTGTGGCACCTAAGTCCCTCCCACCTCCACCAGAAACAGTCTTCCGAAACTTTTGCATCTCGCTAGTGAATGAACGAGTATTTTTAAGGAATTCCGTGTCCTTGACTCTGTGCTAGGCACTGTTTGGCTGAATATATAAACCGTGCTCTCCAGGAAATGATAGTAAGAATGTAGAAGTGTCCTAGACACAGGAAAGAAGAAGATAGAATTAAATTCAGGCATACGAATACTCTAAACTTTCAGAAGGCCAGACAGCATCAGCTTTTTGTCAGTCTTCAGACTATGTAACAGAGCAGTGTGGATGTCAGAAGGAGAAAACGTGAAGATTCTAGAATCAAGAGGGAAATACATGGGTTTGACTCGCAAGTCGTCTCTTTTACTAACTGCAGGCTCTCAGGTAAGTCACTCTGGGGTGATGCCCTGGTTTCTTGGTCTGCACAGGGTGGTCATCAGAGCACTTTCCTCTTAACCTCAAAACATTTTGGCAGAGATGGAAACACTGAGTACATTCTATAAAGTGACTTAGATTTGCCAGTTTCTAATATATTTGTCTAGTGGCACAGAGCTGCCTTTCGCTTCCAGATATGACTCCTCACTCCTTATAGAGGCAAGAAGAGCAGATGAAGGGAATGTTTACCAAATTACTAAGTAGTCCTAAATATTTTTGCAATCAGAAGATTTACCAACAATGAGACTTTGAATAAGCCCTTTACCTCTGTGCAGTGTTATTTTCTGGTTCTTGCATGTGCCTTAATATCATTGCCTAAATGAAAAGCCTTTTTGGGAAAGAGAGTGCTGTATTTATATATCCTGTGCGTCATATAATACTGCGTGCCATTTGCAGCAAATTTAATGGGAACCGGCTTAAGGGACAAATGTAAAACTACAGGTTCAGAAGTGAAAGCAAATGTTTCCAAAATGGGTCCTGGATTTGTTTTTCAGCGAATGTTTACCGACAGGATATAAAGCCCTTAACTATTTACATTAATGCATTTTTTCTTATTATTAATGCTAATAATTAAGTCAAACGATATCAAAGTATTTGCTCTTAATAGAGGTCCGTGTAGGTTCTAACTCTCTATGTAGGACGTTTACCTGGTATCCTACCTAAGAATTCTTAACTAGCTTTCCCGGCGCATGCTTTTATAGTGATACTCAGATATGTGGGCATGTATTGAGTATTTGGAGTCCTGTAAGACGGTGGAAGTTCTTTACTCTGAGTAAGAGGAGGTTTGGCGGAGAGGCTGCGGGTCAGAGAGGAGTGGTTGGTTATACAAAATGTGGTTGCTTCAGGGGCAGAGGGTTGGTGGCTGACATTTAAAATTCTATTATTACTTAAGAATACCACTTACAGAATACATTCCTGAGCTTCATGTTAAATCCTAAAATATCCTAAAAGTCATCAAGTACTATGAAACATTTTGCAAAGAAATGAGCATAAATAGACTGACTGGCTCTCGATCTCGGGGTTGAGTTCGATCCCCATGTTGGGTGTAGAGATTACTCAAAAATAAAATCTTAAAAGAGAGAAGATAAAGCTTCATTTGGAAAATAAATTCAAAATATCTGTGTTGGAAAAAAATTCAGGTTGCATATGTTTTGAGACAGTTTTTCTAAAACAGTTTTAACTCACAGCTCATGCCAGTTTACAATAAAATGTTAATGCATTTCTAGAGTAGAATTCATAGATCTAAAACTTACCTTAAGAAATTACCTAATTTCCATTCCCATTCCCTTAGCAGAGATGATTTCTAGTAATTTAAGAAAAATATATCTTCTTTTCATAGAATCAAAGAGGCCTATGTTTTGAATAGCCATCAGCTAGGTGCCTATTTTTAATCTGTTTTTTATGTCTCACAAATCACTGTATCAAAAACCTCAGTCCTTCTCTGAGACAAAAATCAAAAAGTACTTTCTCAGAAAAAAGAATATTGCTTTTATGTTGTATTATATTATGTGTCATTCGCAGCGAGTTTTAAGAACATAGTGATGATAGTAATATTGTGAAAAATCAATTTTGTTGTCTGGACTCTCCTTTCAAAGAAAGAAAAGTGTGTAATTGCAATTAAATGTTAGTAGTACTGCCCAACATACATTTCGTAGTTGTAATAACTGTAAAACTAAGCAGATAAATAAAATATATTAATGGCTGTGTGTGAATATATTTAATGTGAATGACTAAAGTTAAAAATATTAATTAATTACACTTTTAATTTAAATTTTAATCATATAATGATAAAAATTATTTACTACCAAAATATGAAATAATAAGATAAATAATTTCTAAAATTATAAACTAACAAAGATAAATAATTTCATCCACAGGAATAATGGGATTATGATAAAAATCGTTGGGGGTTTCAATTCACTTAGGATTCAGATTTAATGATTTGTATTTTGATTTTTGTGCAAAATAGTTAAAATTGTCATTTCAAAATATTGGTATTATCAGATGACGGCATGTCACATCAGAAGACAGAAATGGAGATTATAAAAAAGAAAGCTCTTGGTAATTTATACTAAAACCACACTCCTCATATGAGATCACCTGTGTCTCTCTCTCAAGACCCACCGTCCAGCCCATATGTCCATATTTAAACACGACCCTATTTAAGCTTTGCCAAATATGTAATTTTACCCTAAATTTAAAATTTTTTAGAGAAAGTAATTCTTTTTACTCTCTTTAGTCTATAGTGACATCATTCTCTATACCGGTGTGTGTGTGTGTGTGTGTGTGTGTGTGTGTGTGTGTGTGTGTGTGTGTAGCTTTTATTGTCAGAGAATTCTCCTCATGGATAAACTAAATTCCTAACTCATCTGTTTTAGCATGATCTATTTTATTTGGTTCAATAAGTAATCGCTGACGGCCTATTATGTTAAAGAGGTTAAAAAGAAAGACATCCAGGCCGACTCCTCATCCATCGCCATCTCGCCTTAAAGGCCCACCTTTCTAATAGGGAGCAGCAAGCCTCGTGGTAGCATCGGTGGGTTCTGCACTCGATGGGCCAGGTCTGGATCCTTCCTTTCCATTATTAGTCATTTAACCATGGGAGAGTAATTTGCCCCTCGCAGCTCAATTTTCTCATTTAAATTTGCATGGTACCTTCTTTATGGAATTGTTTAGGCGTAAGGTTAAATAGCAGTTAATAAAATTTTATTACCACTTAGCACATAGAAAACTCTTAACAAACCCAACTATTGTTATCATGCCATTTATTTTCAATGTTGCTGTCTGAGTGACTTTTCCTTGAAAATTGTTGTGTAGTAAGGAGACGCAGAAAAGGAAAGAGCAACATGCTAAAAGGTTGACCATTGTTGAGTTTTAAGAGAGGATTGACCTTTACTTGTTGTGTGATCTCAGACAAGTTATTTACTTCCTTGTGCCTCAGTTTTCTCATCTGGAAAATGGGCATACTAGTTCTCAACTAATAGGGTTGTTATAACTATTAAGTGAATCAAAGGAGTTTAACATATGTAATTAGGACAATGCCTGGCACATAGTTTTAAAGAAGGTAACTAAATAAAATTAGGTAGGTCACTAGCAATAAACACAGTTGCTAATCTGTCGATCATCTTGTTAGGTCTCTGGGTTGCTGAGGGGTCCCAAACCGGCCAATCCCTTCTAGACAGTCAGAATTCCAAATAAAACCTAGATTGTCACTCATTTCATGTAGGGAGGCCACCCTGAAAACTTTCTGCTGTGGAGAAATGTGAAGTGGAGAGAAACAAAACACTATCGTTATTCTTTTCGTCAATAGATGCAGGAATGATTTGTTCTGCTCTATACTTGCTATTGAACAGGACATCTTTCTTGACTTGATATTAGATGCTGCTGTTTTTTTTTTCCATTGGCAGCACTCATAAATCTGAATGATTTATTTGGGGGAATGTTTCCTAGGACAAGAAAATCTAAGAGTAATTGATATTGAATGACCATGAAATGTCCGTGAGGCCAGAGCACTGCAGAGCCATGAAATAGTCATTCAAACCCTGGTTTTCCTCTCCTAGACACGTAGTATGAACATTTGCGCTTATGCAGCATGTTAAATCAACATTGCTGGTCAGTTCCCCCATTATGTTTATTTCTTGTTCTCCTCCTCCTCTTCTTTCTTCCTCTCTTCCTCTTCCTAGTTCTTCCTTTCCTCGCCGTCCTCCCTCCTCTTCCTCCTCCTTCCTCCTTGTCCCCTCCTCTCCTCCTCTTCTTTCTTCTTCTAAATAAAAGAACACTATCACATGGGAAACCTTAGTGTTAACATATTCTGAAATGTCAAGTGTGATAGAGGATTTCTATTTCTGAAAATGTGTAAGACTTCCAGGTTAAATTTAGTAAATTGTTAGAATTTTCAGTGTCAAACTACATGATCTGACTACTAGAATGATCTCTTCTTTGTCAGTATATCTTCTTCCATTTTTTTCCCTGAAATGATATTTCAAAATATATTTTCATCGATGTGATTTTTCTTCCCTGATAGAATTGGTTTTCTTCCCTGAAAGAATTGGTTTCTCATCAAGATGCATTTCCATAGACTCTATGCTTTAGTTGTTACTCTTTCTTCGTGTCTGCACCTTTGGGTTCCCTTTATTAGGTGGCAGACTAGCGGGTGTTTGCTATTGTATTGTTGATCAAATAGTTGTATTTTCACTCGTTTACATTCCAATTCTGTGGAACGTTTTTGGCTTACCAATGTTCCCTTTATTTTTTACCAATTCAACCATATTTCATAAAGGCAAATCTTTGGATATTTAGCTAGATCTATTTAGTATGTTGAAAGAAATAAACTTTCAAAGTATGTTTTCTGTGAAAGTACTTTCCATTCATTTTAAATACTCAGTAGCACTATTTATTATAGCACTGGTTATTAAATTCTTAATACCAATGAATTACCACTGCTACCTGTGGATTTTGTCACCCATTGACAAAATGGATAATTCTTTACCTTGTAGAAAAAATTATGCTGGAAAATCAGAAGAATCATCCTATTCTTTGGGAATTTGTCATCCAAAGTTTGTAATTACTAACATAAGTATATATAATATATAAAATATATATAAAATATATATATAATATATATATATATATTTATATCGATGGATCTGAAATTTTCTTGAAAATTCTTGGCTGTTCATTATGGTTGAAATTATAACTTTGTACAGAAAAAAAGTGAATAGAACACTTCTCCTAACAATGACGAGTTGACTCAAATTAGCACATTTTTAAAGCCTGCTGACTTAGAGTGTTCAGTGTTACAGAGTTCTTTCTAGATCTTCTTGAGTTACATCTGCTTCACAGAAACATTGGAGATTGTCTAACTACTTGGGTGTTCTTAATAGCCACTTGAGAGTACAAGGTAATTGAATTCACTTTGAAAGCATGTCTTTTCATGGAAGTGATTTATTGCTAACTCTGTCACTAATTAGCTTTCTGACCCTAGAGAAAGTACTTAACCTCACCCTAGTCCTCAAATTCCTTGTCCGTAAGATAAAGGGATTGGGCCCGATGATTCCAAATGGCTCTTTTTACTTCTAAATATCTATGACTTGCTAAAACTAAACGGGAAATATGTGCTGAGGTTTGGATGCCCTGTGGTCTGAATCCCTAATACGCTTGCTTCTTACTCTCCCTAGGCGCACTTGGGTAAAAATGCTTAGGACACCACTGCTCCCCTTGAAGTTTAAAAGCTCCTTTCTTTAGCCCCTTGGGCCTGGGTCTTCTCGCATATATTTTGAAGCCTAGGTTTCCATCTGCAAATGGGGATAATAATAGTACTTGCCTCAAATGGTAACTGCCATTATCAAATGAAAGAATATCGGAGAGTTCTTCTATGTCTGGCGTATATTAGGTAGCTCATAAATATTGGATATATTTCCAGTCTACACTGGATTTCAGATACCTCTAAATCTTGGGAAATAATCTAAATGAAGTAATCCAAATAAACAAATAAGTAAATGGATAAGGAAAGAAAGAAAGAAAGAAAGAAAGAAAGAAGGAAGGAAGGAAGGGAGGAAGGAAGGAAGGGAGGAAGGAAAGAAAGGGAAGGAAAAGGAAAGAAAGAAAGATAAATAAATCTAAATCCAGATCTAAATCTAAATCTAAATCTAAATCTGAATCTTGGACAGAACGTAAGTTTTAAATAAGGCTAGGAACTAAGAGTGCCAGGGCGAGCAAGGCTGACAGGTTGGGACAGCGCTTAGAGTGGGCTCTGGAGATAGGTAGGGATTGTATTCCAACTCTGCTTTTCATTAGCTTGATGACCTTGGGCAAACTCAGCTCTCCGAGTTTACATCTTCACTTGTAAAGTAGGAAAAATGATTTCCAGTGAAGACGTAATGAGTACCAGTGAAAACACCTGTTGCATAAAGGGCTCGTAATTGCTCGTTTTCTTCTCTTGATGGGGATTATAGAGACAGACAACTCAAACTTCGTCCAGTATTTTCTCATACTTATCAGGGGTGCACTGAAACCATGGTAGGAAGTCAGTTTTTATTTTATTTTGAAGAAAAGATTCCCTGGGAATTAGATTTCATAGCTTGCTTTCATTATTCTAACCCAAATGAAATTTAAGCTAATTTCCTCCTGTTCTTGTCTAAGCAAGGATAAAAGCCAGCTGGTGACTCTCCTCTGGGAAATATTCTTTCACATTCTTAGCTCACCCATTAGCCTTCCTTAAGTTGGTCTTAAATTATACCATTTTCAACAGACAGAAAGAGATAAGTTATTTTTCTTTATTACTCTTCTACCACCCAACTCTACTCCCAGGCTAGTACATCTTTCTAAAGTAGTCTGAAATGTTGGACGACAAAATTGAAAAGGATTAGCACATATATTGGTAATTATTGGCCATAAAAGTCGGTAAACAATTTAATGAACAACACTTTTATTGAAAGCACTAAGTTTGTACTAGATACTTATGTTAGATTCTAGGTGTTGATGGCAAAGTAGGTTTAAGAAGAAGTGTGGGAATATTAACATAGGAATGACTTTTACTTAAATGCAGGTAACATACTTACCGTTTCTTAGTACTTTAAATAGATTCTCTTGTTAGATTTTCACAGCCTCCCACAAGGCAAGTTGAATTACCTGCCACTTTCCAGATGAACGCACTGAGGCATACCTTACAGAAGTACTTGCTTTACACTACACACAGATTCAGTGTCACAGAGCCAAGATCCAAAGATCTTCCTAGCAAAACTAGTGGACCTTTCTCTACGCAATTCTACTAGCCCAAGTCTAGCTGGTGTATGCTGCAAGACAAATAATCTGGGTGAGAGATGTCGGATAGCTTATACCCAGCCACAGGGCCTTTGAGTCAGTTTCTCAGAGCCAGGGCTGCTTTTGAATCCTGCCAGATCAGTGCATAGGCCCAGGGCTACGTGAATAACCCCATCAGAACCTGCCAGAGATACCAGTTCAAAGATCCTGGGAACTGGTTTAGACCGATTTGGGCAGCATTTGAGCGTTTTCACACATGGGGTTGGGAAATGCTTCTTAACAGGAAATGACACATAGAAAATACCATTTGTGATTTGGGAAGTTATTTAAATAAGATGAATTAAGACGATTAGGTGATAAAGATTATGCATATGCTATAAAAAGGTGCAGAATGTTAAATCTCACAGATGATGTTAGGGAGAGAGGAATTGGAAACAGTTTCATTGAAAAGAGAGCAGCCTGCTAATCTTATGAGACACGTCTTGTTGCATAAGGATCATTGGGAAGAAGACCATAGCCTCCTGTGTGAGCAGAGTTATAGTCCTCTCTGGAGTTAAGTGAAAATAATGGTGATGACCTATTTTATCCTCCTTCACTATAATGGTCTTTGAAAAGGGTCTTGTGGAAAGAAATATTAACATTTAATTTATTTTTTTAAGTTTATTTTTATCTTGAAGCTGGGGGAGAGAGAGAGAGAGTGTGTGTGTGTGAGTGTGAGTGGGGGAGGGGCAGAGAGCAAGGGAGAGAGAGAGCATCCCAGGTAGGCTCCACACTGTCAGTGCAGAGTCCGATTCAGGGCTCAATCTCACGAACCGTGAGATCACTACCTGAGCCAAAATCAAGAGTCGGATGCTCACCCAACTAAGCCCTCTAGGTGCCCCGAAATACTAACATTTTAATTTGGAAGTTTAATTTCTGGCAAAACACCCAGAGAAAAGTACCCCTAAACACAAGAAGAGCTCCATTGCTGGAGAAAGAGCTAGAAGTACTGGCATCTCGGTGTGGGCTATGAACCAGACCTCAAGCTCAGGTTTTAATCCTGAACTAGCCCTCGGTCAGCTGGAAGCTATCATGGCTGCACCACAGGACTTCTCCAGAGATTCATTCATGTTAATAACGATTCAGAGACTATAAATCTATGTAACTGAGAGGTTGTTCTAAGTAATCCTTAGCCCTTAAAATTCTATGACTTTAGTTTAATACTGGGATTAACAAAACCAGAAATTTATAAAACAAATTTATAAATTTGGTATATGTGTAAAATTTATAAAATAAACTGTTATAAAATGTTGTCCTGAAAAGTTATAAAAGAAATGGTAATTTTTGTGTGTGTTTCCACAGGATATAAAATGCCAATTTTATTTTGGTGTCTGTTTTCAACATAAAAGATTATATACTTATCAAAATAATGGCATCCATTATTTTCTTTTTGATTGCAACAATGATTTTTTTATAGTTTTTATGAAGGCGATTTTTAGTAATTAGCAGGAAAAGGTTATGTATGTGGTAGGATCTCACTTTAAATAAATGAGATCTCTACCATTTAAGTTATAAAACTCATAAATCAAAAGTCAGTTTTATATAATCCTAATCAAGTCATAAAGGGCTGCATAGATGTCTTTAAAATATCAAGCTTCTCAGAGCATTTAAAATGAATGTGTTTTTTTTTTTTAATTTTCTTAATGTTTATTTATTTTTGAGAGAGAGAGACAGAGTGCGAGCAGGGGAGGGGCAGAGAGAGAGGGAGACACAGAATCCGAGGCAGGCTTCAGACTCTGAGCGATCAGCACAAAGCCTGACACGGGGCTCGAACCCGCGGACCAAGAAATCATTACTTGAGCCGATGTCAGAAGCATAACCGACTGAGCCACCTAGGCACCCCTAAATGAATGTGTTTCTATATCAAACATTTAGATTAGAGGCACCAGGGTGTCTCACTAGGTTGAGCGTCTGACTTCAGCTCGGGTCATGGTCTTACCGTTTGAGGGTTCCAGCCCTGTGTCAGGCTCTGTGCTGACAGCTCAGAGCCTGGAGCCTGCTTTGGATTCTGTGTCTCCCCCTCTCTCTGCCTCTCTTTCTCTCTCTCTCAAAAATAAACATTAAAAAATAAAAAAATAAAAAATTTAGATTATACATAAAAGCTTAATAATGTATATGTTCTAGAAAGAAAAATTTACTCTCACATAGCAAAAACATTATGGTGGAATCTTGCTTCATTGAATCAGTGTACTTTTCTTGACTCATAACCTAGGACGAATCATCTTGATCGAATCTTTAAGGATGGAGCCCAGGCCCCTATGTTGGTGGTGGTGGTTGCTGTCCTTTGAAAATTTCCCCAAGTGATCCTGATACAAACTCTTTGACTGAGAATAATTGTTTTTTTGTTTATTAAAACTTCCCAGCAGACTGGGAAAGACAGATTTTCGGTTCTATTTTCCAGCATCTAGTAAAAGGTTCTTCATGTTAAGTGGCATCAATACACATTTTTATAGTAATACGCTGTTTTATTCAACGAATATAAAAACTGAACATGCATCGAACATCTACTATCAAAATACACTGCTAGTTGTCTTACGTGAAAAAAACTTAAGCAGTTTATGCTTTTGAGATAGGTCATTCCTTGATGCATTGCATATTTCTTCATGGAAGCAGAGAGGCAAAAACACCAGCTGTTTCCTGGAACCACAGCTGACTTTCATTATAAAATTTCAACATGAACTAATTCAGATATAAGGGCTACTTTCTTCTATGAAGGGAGAGATTTATGGCCTAGTGAAATATATACATCGAAGTTAACTCTATACATTAATGTTTATAATGTAATGGCTTCATTTCAGAAACTGTATCCTGAAGGCGACCTTGCTGACTCTAAATGCATTCCATTACCAATAAAGAGAGATCTTTTTATCACTGAAATCTCACTGAATTGTTCCATGTGGAACTTTAAATATTAAGTAAGGGCAAGACCATGTAAAGACCTGTTAATGAGTATGTAAATGCTGCCTATAGCCTCTCAGCCCTTAGCTGGGCATGAGGAAGTCCCGAAAATATAGGAAAGGCTCTTTGTGGTATGTTTCAGAAGTCAGTGTATGTAATATATTATGTATCTTTATCAGCTGGAGACATCCCTTTGCACTACCCTCCCAACTACAAAGAAGAATCAGAGTGTCTAATGAGCGCGTGCTTTGGACAGCACTCAGTACTATGTCTTTTTTTTAATATTTCACAGATGATGTGTTACCTCAACTCGGTCCTTTTTTTTTAATTTTTTTTTTATTTTGTGAGAGAAGTGGAAGAGGGACAGTGAGAGAGGGAGAGAGAGAACCCAGGCTGCACACCGTCAGCCCAGAGCCGGATGCCAGGCTCGATCCATGAACTGTGAGATCAAAAGCCAAAATCAAGAGTTAAATGCTTAACTGAATGAGCCACACAGATGCCCCGGTACTGTCTTTAGTCAGATATAAGGCAATATAAGACATAGTCTTTCACCCCAAGGACCTCCCAGTTTAGGAGGGGAGAAGACATGCACCCCTGAATAACAGAGAAACCCTAACGGTGGAAAGTGAACGTTGCTGTCAAAGTACATAGTATAGGCAAAAGAAAGGAGTAAAAGTCTGAGCACCATCTCAAGCCGTATGGAAAGAAAATTTGGGGAAAGTACAACTAAATCGATCTTAGGGAGGTCGGGATGTGTGGTGAGGATGCCTGGGATACAAACTCCGTTCCCGTGCTTAAGCACGTGATAAAATTGAAAGCATTGCATATTTTATGGATCATCAGTCATCAGAAAAAAACTAGGAAGTAGGTAGTATTATTATCGTCATTTTACACAGGAAGACATCGAAGCCCAGGGAAGTTAAATAACTTAAGCCCATGGTTGATAAGCTTCCTGTTTGTATCGTTTTCCCCAAAGAACACAGTGTCTTTTTTAAATAAACATGCATGAGCACTTTTGCTCGTTTAGCCTTAAAACATGACCTTCAGCTTTGCAGAGAGCAGCATTCATTGGCGAAAAAGTACGACTCTTGCTTCAATGTTATAATTCCCAAGTATTACACATTTGTCTGTGCGGAAGCTCCATCTGGTCCCACATGTGGCAGAGGATACTGGATGCCGAAACCAACATCTGCCCGTGCCGGAGCCAACTCACAGCTGCTGGCCAACGTCGAAATGCACCCTGGAGTCCTGTCAGATTAGAACGCAGAACCTCTCCAGTTACTTGTCGTCAGGGTAACTGCATTTTCTGATCAGAGAATGCTTGAATCGTACCAAAGCCCCTAGTGTGAACTACTGAAAGGGACTGCAGACTGTGGCCTTTAGTACCTAAATGGGGTCACTGATTTTTATCTTGAATGATACCATTGTGTGGCTTTATCCCCAGACATGAACTTACCAGTCTTCCTTAATGTGAAAACTCTGGCAAGTTGCGTCATATTCTCCGAAATAGAAATCAAGGCTACCTCTTAATTGCACGACGTGCTTATAACCGTTTAGTTCTTGAAAGAAAAGCTGCAGGCTGTTCCTGGGAAGAGAGTGATGGCCTTTCAGTTCCCGTGGACATGAAGGGGTCTTCCCTAGAGCTGCAGTCACTGTAGAGTGATCGACTGTTGAGTCTGTTGGACCTCTGTTCCCATCGTCAATGTCAGTTACATGTTGTTAATGATTTAAATGTATGTGGTGTATGTGAGCTTCTTCGTAGAACAAGTTTGTATCATTTAGTTTTTCTTTTTTTTTTTTTTAATTTAAAATAGTTTATTTTCAAATTGGTTTACATAAATAGTTTTTCATTTTATTGGACCATGAGCCTGACGAAGATCTCAAGAGATAATTTACTTATGGTTCAAGATTTAAAAAAAAAAAATGTTGCTTTAAAACCACCCTGAAAGACAGTTTATGGAATAATTTATTTCTTCCTCAGATTGAACTAGTAATCATGTGAAATTCATATGTGACCTGAATCGCTCAGGGAACGGCCTTTCACAGTCCTGAAAAGAGACCACGACCATTAAATTTTATAACCCTTATCGTTTGAAAACATTTTATTTTATTTAGAGAAAATGAAGTCTAGTGAACAAAGCTGCTTGTCTCTTCCAGTTAATTAATTGAAACGAGGCTGCAAATTTAGGTGATAATGTTTGTAATTATTAAAATTTTCCACTTTCTAAACTCATCTTTATGAATGAAATTGGGTATGTCCTTCGCAATAGCTGGTTTTAACTTTATGACCTCAAGGCAAAATTAGTCCTTTTGGATGGAAACTGAACACCGTTGCTTCTCATCACAACAACGAGAAATGTTTTTGAACACGCCCCTTTGCTTTTCTCTTACATTTGATATTGGTAAGACTATACCCATATATAGAATGGAAATAATTCCTATCTTCTTGATTGCTCTGAAAGTGCTTTAAAACCATTGAATTTTAGAAAACAAATATTTGTCGATTACTCAATATGTAAACAGACACTGCTTTATTTACTACTTACGCCATTTTGCAGATGAGGAAACTGAGGCTCAGGAAAAGTAGGTGTTTTACTTAACATCACGAGTACTTAGTATTATAGAACACCGTTCACACAATCTAGCAGCGGGAACTTGCACAATTCATTTAGTTTACATGAGCCTAAGTTTGGAGGTCCCCGTCTTCCTGGTCACTTAGAGCTGATTTCAGATCCCGGCTCAGTGACCACTCACGTGAACTTGGGTAATTTCAATAGGACTCTGAATCTCCGTTTCTTCCCTGGCGTAACGGAGAGCCTACCTACTCAGAAGATGGCTGGGAAAACTATCTGAAGATATGTTTATAAAGCACCTGAAATCATGGTAGATGTGATTGTCATTCTACAGTCACTTTCTTTTTACTCTGACACTCTAATCCTGCTTACTTTGGCAACATTTTATTTCATGGTTGCAGAACGAAGTCTAGGGAAAAAAACTCTGCTTTTCTCCTCCCGTTAATTAATTGAAACTAGAATTCAAAGTTAGGTCATAAATTCCAAATTGCTATTACTTGTCTGTATTTCTTTTTCCACATATGAAATATAAAACAATTTCAAGATAAAAAGAAAATATACCCTAGATGTGTATCCCTTTCTGGTCTGACATCTCTTAATAATCTATTATGGAATAATTTTTAAAGCTTTGAAAAAGCTTTAAATTACTTAGATACAATTATCCAGTAATTTAGAACAGTTGTGAAACTCATTTTGATTTCATTGACTTTTCTGAGACATTAAAAAGGGAAAGTATTGAAACAGACTTGTTTATATCCAACTGGATTTATATGGTATGTTAGTATTTTTTTTTATTTTGGATTTCACTGTTTCTACTCTCTTTACTTTTTATCTCTATATTCACTTTTAAGATATAAAGCTTAGTTCTTTTGAGAATGAGCCTGCCAAATACATTTTATTTGTTATGTAAGGCGAGGTCTTATTGCAAGAGGTTGTAAGATTTACAACTGAATTAAATTTGCAAGGTTAGAGAGCTCAGTTCTTTTTTTAATGATAAACAGGAAATGTCAGTACTGAGTAATATTTTCCACTCATATAGCAAATAAAATTTTCCAACAGATTGTTGGTCCAGTCACATAATTTCAAAGCATATTTATTCCAAGTTGCTAAAAGATATTTTATGGAATAATATATTTCTTCTTCAGCTCGAATTAATAATCAAATGAAATTCATATGTGATATGAGGTTCTCCTCTAATAATCCTGAAAAGAGATCAACTGTTAATTTTTTATCCCTCATTGTTTGAAAGGTGAAGGAGTTTGGACTGTACACTGTTTCTTAAGGGAACACTTAGGTTTTTCTCTCTTTTTTTTTAAGTTTATTTAATTTGAGAGAGAGCACACATGGGCATGCACACAGGTTAGTAGCAGAGAGGTGGGGGAGAGAGAATCCCAAGCAGGCTCCTTGCTATCAGCAGAGAGCCTGAGGTGGGGCTCAGTCTCCCAGAATGAACTGTGAGATCATGACCTGAGCCGAAATCAAGAGTTAGACGCTTAACCAACTGAGCCACCCAGATGCCCATTTTTTCTTCTTTCTAAATCAATTTTGTATGAAGTCTGTGTCTACCTGCACTGATTTGACATAAGATTTGAAAACTGCTTGTATTAAGGGACTTGATGTCCTTTTTTTAAAAATTTAAATGCTGGAAATTAAAAAAAAGTATTATCTAACATGTATTTGTTTCATTTTTAATGTGACATATACTTATCACAACAAGAAAAAAAGTGAAATGTGTATAATAGTGGTGTCCGCATTTCTCTGAAATCCAGTTTGGAGGTGACCAATGATAATACATTTACTTGCATCCTTCTATAACTTTATATTCAAGAAAACACTTTCAAAATTATATAGAATTTTATTGAGTTAATCACCCTTCTTTAAAAAAAAATGTAGGATCGCTGTACATATTACTTTGAAATTTGCTTTTTCAAATTACCACCTATATAAGTGCAGGTCAAAATATAATAACTCCTTTATTTTAATATCTGCATAATGAAATTCCCTAATATGTATACATTTATACAGTGGTATTTTATACCAAAATAAAAAAAGTATACATTTATGTATACATTTTTTTGCAGCCAACTATAGTCGATTCACTTTCAACGTGACTTAATGTTTTTGCTGCTGTAAACAATGCTTTAATAAATATTCTTTTATATGTATCCTTAGTGGTTTCATTTCTGTAGGGAAGATTTCTAAATATATCGAGTTAAGGTTATATGCATTCCAAAATTTAATGTATTTGTCAGATTACCTTCTAAAATTTGCATGTAGCAATATGCGAATACTTCCTCATTTCCTCTCAAGCCTGAGTATTGCAGACTTTTAAATTTATTGTCTACCGAAGGGTGAAAACTGATATTTATGATTGTTTTCACTTGCTTTTCTCAGACTACCAGTGAGACTGATGCTTTTTTTAATTTATATTTCCTCTTCGGTGAATTTCCTGTTCAACCAAAACATTTTTTAAAAACCCTTTTCTTGAGTTACATACATAAAATTCATAAATACTAGTATACAACTCATTGGATTTTCATAAGGTGAACTAACTCATGGAATCAGAATTAAGATCAAGAAATAGAACACTACCAGTCCACCAAAAGTGGCCCTCAAGACCCCTTCCAGGTAACCTCCTCTCTCTGCACAGACTCACTCTTCGACTTTGCTCACTACTTATTACTTTTGCCTGTTTTAAACTTGATGAACTGTTAGACTCTTTTGTGTTCGGCTTCTCTTGCTCAGCACAAAGCTGTGAGTCCGCCATGTTTTTGTGTGTTAAAAAAACATGTGTTCATTTTCATCTTTTTATAGAGTTGAATTATCTGAATATACCAGAATTTTTTATTCATTTTGTATCAGCCATGACTGTGCACCAAACCACCTGGCATTCAAAGGTTTTAAATAAATACACACTTACTGCAGTTTACAAGTCAACCAGGGGGTTCTTCTGCTTATCGCTTTGCTTGCTCTTACGTTGAAAAACCAACTTGGGTTTTGTCAGCAGGTTCTTGAATGGTGGCTGGGCTTTCTCGGATGGTTGGGAGTCAGCTCTTTGTAGGCTGGTCTAGGAGGCCTCAGCTGGGAAGCGGGTTCTCTTTTATAGTATGGATCATGTTCTCCAGACATCTAGATTAAGTTTGTTCAGATGGTGGTGGCAAGGTTCCAGATGAGAGAGAAGAAACTCTAAGGCTGTTTGAGGCCTGGTCTTGGAACTGGCACAGCAGTACTCTTGCCCCAGGAAGCAGTTCTAACCTAGATACAAAACAGTTGTTCATAATAGTTCATTCTTTCTATTGTTGGAATTGGTTTATCCATTCACTTGATGGATATTGATGTGTCTTTATTTTGGAGCTATGACAAAGTTGCTGTGAACATTTGTGTACAACTCTTTCTATGAAAGAGAATATACTTTCTCTTACCTTGGACGTATACCTCGGAGTGGAATGACCGGGTCATATGGGATGCAATGTGTGTAACACTTTGAAAAGCTGTCAGACTGTTTTCCAAAGTGTTGCACTATTTTACATTACAGCAAAAATCTGTGAACGTTTCGGGTGCTCGACATCCTCACCATTACTTGGAATAGTCAACCTTTTAAAATTTTAGTCATTTTAATAGTCGTATCTCATTGCAGTTTAAATTTGCATTTCCCTACTAACCAAGGATGTTAAACACCTTTTCATGTGCTTATTTGCCATTCTTCTGTTTTCTTTGGTGAATTGCCTCTTCAGATCTTCCTTGTTTTAAAATTGGATGTTTGTTTTCTTATTATTGAGCCTTGAATATGCTGTAATATCCTGGATAGGATTTGTTTACCACATATTTGATTTGCAAATATTTTGTCTTAATCTGTGGTTTGTTTTTTCACACTTAACAGTATTTCTGAAGAACAGAAGTTCTTAATTTTGGCAAAGCCCAGTCTATTTTTAAAAATTTTTATGATTATGCTTTTGGTGTTGTAAGTAAGAAATTTTTGTCTAACTCTAGGTCCTGAATATTTTATTTGATTTCTGTAAGCCTTGTTTTTAGTTTTTAACGTAGGGGTCATATACAGCTTTTGTCAAATTTATTCTTAAATATCTATTATTTTTGATGGTATTTTCAATGGTATTTACCTCCCACTTTCATTTTCTGATTATTTGTTACCAATGCATACAAATGAATTTTATATATGGATCTTGTGTCCCTTAAATGTGCTAAACACATCTATTAGTTCTAGTAGCATGATTAGAATTCAGGGGCGCCTGAGTGGCTCAGTTGGTTAAGCGGCCTACTTTGGCTCAGGTCATGATCTCACGGTCTGTGAGTTCCAGCCCCACGTCGGGCTCTGTGCTGACAGCTCAGAGCCTGGAGCCTGCTTCAGATTCTGTATATCCCTCTCTCTCTGCCCTTCCTTTGCTCATACTCTGTCTCTATGTCTCTCAAAAATAAATAAACATTAAAAAAAAAAAGAATTCAGTTGGATTTTCTGCATGGATCATAATGCCATTTCAGAATAGAGACACTCTTACTTCTTCCTTTCTGATCTGATGCCTTTTCTTCTTTCTTTTTAAAATTTTGTCTCTATTGCATTGTATAGAACCTCCAGTATAAATGATGAATAGGAATGATGAGAGTGGATTCCTTGCTTTTTCCTTCCCTTAGGGCGAAAGTATTCAGTCTTTCATCTTTAGGTATGCTGTTAGTTATAAGTTTTTCGGTCATTCCCCTCTTATGGTGACTCCAACTGTAAGTATATCAGGCTGCTTCAAGTTATCCCGCAACTCACTTGCATTTCATTGTTTTAGCCTGCTTTTATTTTGAATAGTTTTATTATTCTATCTTAAAATTTACCAATCTTTTCTTCTTTATGATCTGCTCTGCTCTTAATACTATACACTGTATTTCTAACCTCAATCATTGTAGTTTTAATCTCTAAAATTTAGATTTGAGTATTTGAAAAGTATCTTCCATGTCTCTATTTAACATATTCAGTCTCTGATCTACCTTTTGGAACATATGAAATACAGTTATAATATCTGTCTTAATAGCCTTATCTACTGCTTCTTTCATTTGCATGAGTTCTGGGTTAGTTTGGTTTGAGCTTTGTCATTATGGATTTTATTTCTCTAATTCTTTGTATAACTAGTAATGTTTGGTGGGATGCCAGACGTTTTTAATTTACTTTACTGGATGGTGGTTATGTTTGTATTTCAGTAAATATTTTTTGAGCTTTGCTCTGGGATGTGGTGAAATTACATGAAATCAGACCTTTTAGATCTCATTTATGAGCTTTGTTAGATACTCATTTTACCCACTGCAAGGAAGCGCTTCTGAGTACTTTTACCTAAAGGTGTGTGAATTGCAAGATTTTCCACTCCATTGGGGAAAGGCTCTACTCTCTGCATTGTGATATTTCCATCATTGTTTCTTCTAATCCTTTAGAATAACTTTTACCTAGTGTTGGGTAGGATTTTTTAGGGTGATTGTTACCTGTTATGAAAGGATCAGTGCTCAGTAATGCACTCGAAGTGGACCTTATGCAGATGTCCTGAGCTATCTCTCTGTGCATCTCTTCCCTCTTCCATATTACATTTTGTGAACTGTAACCTACTTGGCCTCACTGGACGCCCAATTCAATCTCCACAACTCCAGGAGAATGCCAGGTTCTGCCTGAGTTTCACTTTCCTTTGCAATAGCCTGAAAAATCTCTCTAGGCAGTCATCTGAACAAATCAAAGGACTAACCTCACTTGTTTCTGGTTTCTCAGAGATCACTCTCCTTCTCTGCCTGATGTCCACTTCCTTGAGACAATGCCCAACATCATTACTTATTAAGAAGGGTAAATTAAAATCACACTGGCATACCACCGTATAAGAATTGCCATATGAAAATTAAAGAGTTGGCAAGATGTGGAACAACTGGAACTCTAATATACTGCAGATGGGAATATGAAGTGGTACGCCACTTGGAAAAATCACTGGGCAGTTTCTTAAATGATTAAACATACATTGTCATATATTTGAGCTGTTCTGCTATTAGCTATGTATCTAAGAGCAATGGAAGCATATGATCATACAAAGACTTGTAAAAGAGTCTTCACAGCAGCTTACTTTATAATAGCCCAGAAATGGAAACAAGCCAAATGTATATTAATCGGTGAATGGATAAACAAATCATGGTGTATACGTACAATGGAATACCACTCCTCAGTTAAAATGGATGAACTATCGATACGTAAAACCAACATAGCTTAATTATGCTGAATGAAAGAAGCCAGAAAAAAAAAAGAGTACATATAACGTGATTCTAGTTTTTATAAAATTCTAAAAAATGCAAGTAATCTATAGTGACATGAAGCCGTTGAGTGTTTTCTGGGGATGAGAATGAAGCAGGGTGGGAAGACAATGAGGGCTTGGCAAGGGCCATGGGGAAACTTTGGGGGATACTGTGCATATTCATTATTTTGACTGTGGTTTTATGAGTATGTACATATGTCAAAACTTAACAAATTTTATACTTTAAATATATGCAGCTAAGTATATGTCACATTATACCTTTTTTAAAAAAAATGTTTTTTGTCGAGAGAGACTGTGAGCAGGGGAGGAAGGAAGAGGGAGAGGGGGACAGAGAATCCCAAATCGGCTCTGTGCTGACAGCAGAGAGCCCAATGCAGGGCTTGAACTTATGAACCATGAGATCATGACCTGGGCTGAAGTTGGACACTTAACAGACTGAGTCACCCATGCACCCCTGTCAAATTATACCTTAATAAAAGTGAAAGAAATGTTGTCTTGGAGAAGTTTGAGGTCAGAATTGATATTTTCACATTTAATAATTCTTCCTTAAATTGTTTTTAATGTGCTATTTAACTCATCCATAGAGTTTTGAATTCCAATTATTTTTTATTTCTAGAAATTCTATTTTGTTCTCTTTCAAATACACTGATTCAATCTTGATATTTCTTGCTCATCTTTTCAAGCCCATCTTTTATTCTTTAAACATGTAAATATAAGAAATAACACTTAAAAAATGAAACATACATAGTTATTTTTTATTTTATGTTTAATAATTCCAATGGCTCAAGTCACTGAGAATCTAAATATGTCATGGATAGTCTCTTGTTTCCCCAAGTGCTTGCTAAGTTTTGCCAAGTTAATGTAATCCATGGAAATCACAAGGTACTGGACAAGAGGATGCTCCCTCCAGGAGGTATTATATTTATATTTACTTTTGCCAAATGCTAGGGGATGATGGTAACCAAGAGGGATCCTTTATTTTCTTAGTTTGAAATTTCCCTAACCATTCAGGACTAGAAATTCAAATCTTACTGTCTCATGAGGCTGGACCTTTGTTTACACATCTCCAGCGGAGAATATTGTTATTATTTTCTTCTACCCATGTCTTAGTTCAGGCTACCATAACAAAATGCCATAGACTGGTAAACAACAGAAATTTATTTCTCACAGTTGTGGAGGCCAGGAAGCCAAAATCAAGGTGCTGGCAGATAGGTTTCATTCTGAGCCTCTTCTCTTGGCATGTAGACAACTGCCATTTCACTGTTTGCCCGTATGACCTCTTCCTTGTGCGAGCCTGGGGTGCAGAGGAGGAGTACGGCAAGCTCTCTGGTGTCTCTTATAAGAGTGTTAATCCCATCATGAGGGCCCCACCTTCATGACCTCATCCACTTTAACTACCTCTCAAAGACCCCATCTTCAAATACCATCTCGTTAGAAGTTAGACTTCAACCTATAAATCTGAGGAGGGACAAGACAAAAATATTTGATCCATAATAACCCAGAACTGTGGCAGAGACAGACAAGTGTTTTCATAAACTGCCTTTGTGAGTGGTTAGATTTTTTTTTCCAGTTCACCATTTTACTGGATTCATGTGAACTTGGAGGGTTCAGGTTCTATATTTAAATGAAGGGTGTGGGAGGGAGAAGTAGGAGTCAAGTTCAGTTCCACATCATTTGATGATCCTATCCTGTGACCATTATTCCTGGAGACTCTAGGATTATATTATGACATACGTTACCCAGGAGCCTTGGTTTCTGTTTTTATCACTTTGATTTTGACTTTATATTCTTTTTCTTTTACCTTCGGTCTTTCTTAATTTCTTACTGAGCTTATCAGTGTATTTCAAGACACATTGTTTTAAGTTTTGAGAATCCAGATGTCTTCCAACTGAGAGGTGTTCTGAACATTTAGTTTTTCTACTGGAAGCTCAAGGTCTGATGGATACAATGCAGTTTTGCCAGATTCAGATTGAGAAGGCTGGAACCACATGATCAAAGGCACAGAGAACACGTATTCCTGGTCACGTTCGGGGATCTTGTGAAAGGACCACGGAGAGCATGAACTGTAAGCCAAGAAGTGAGTTTCTCTTGAGGCAAAGTGGGATTATTGGGTTTTGGTTGGAGAAATGGCATGATTTGTTGTAGAGGTTTTAGAATCCAGAGGATTAGACCAAGAGTATAGCCTGGACATGTTAGGAAAATGTATGTGAGAGAAAAAAGCAGCTTCAATTGGGAAGAGTCCTTGGAAATGAGAGAATACACACAGGATTGTTGTGGAGGTAGAGATCGAAGCTCTACCCACTCACTTGATGTTAGGGGTTAGGACTTTTAAACAAATCTGAAAGAAGTGATGGTTCATGGGGGAGAGAAGATGTTGTGTTCTCTTTTGGAACTATTATCACAACTCAATTTATCAGATCTGTTTTAGGTTTCTTCTTTCAACTGCCAAGAAAGGATGTTGGCCACATTTCTGAAACTGCAAAATTCTCTTTGAATATCTACCCGGGTTGTAAATTATGACATTTCAGTTGAATGTGGCTTTTATCTGATTGTGAAAATGTGGAACAAATCACCCGTGCTTTTTATGTTTCCTTCATAAGTTGATCCCTTTTTAATGTAATTTCTATAACTACAGATCGGAGACTATTTAAACTGATAAAAAGTATTGATTGTAAAAGTTATTTTAGGTTTGATTTAAAGGAGTTGGTTGACATGTTTAGGAAAAAAGGCAGATCAGACATGTTAAGACTAACTGCCTGAGTTTGTACTTGGCACTCACCTTGACGGTCAGGTTGGCAGTTCAGGTCACCATGAGAACCTAGAGGGAATAGGGAGAGACATGTGCTGGAGTGAGTGGGGGCAAAGATGGATAGCAGAGTAGGAATGACAAGATGTTCACTAACTCTGGATGGCTTTTATGTGAATACTGTTATGTTATTTTCAAAATCAAGCAAGCAAACGAATAACTTCAAAGATTGATAAAACATTTGCTTTGCTTTCCAGAAACCTACATCTAGAGGAGACCTCTTTATTTAAATAGCTGGAAGGCAGCAGGAGACTTAAAGGCTTTGAAAAGGTGAATTCAGTGTGAATCTGTTTACTAAGCTGAGCAAAGATTTTGTGGAGTAGAGGTTATCCACCCAGAGTGGAGATTGATCCACAGACCAGTGTTTAACTCAGTCATAGTCTGGGCACGCTTCAGTTTTTTGTTTTCCCATTTTCACGGAATTGCCGTGCAAACTAAGACTTCTCTTTATGGAGAATTCATGTTTGAAACACATAGAAAATAAGACAGGAGCCAGAATTACAGAAGCCATCCACCGATATTCACTTACTTGCTTAACTTTCTTGAAATATAAAAGACTATATTTCTTAATTATAGTGATGATTAAGCAAATTGGATGAGGTCAAGCAATGGTAGTCTTTTTTTTCTTTTTTTTTTTTTTATTATCCCTTTTCCAACCAGACGGCAAAACTTCATTTAAAAAATCAAATGGCTCTGTCTGAAGGATACTGTAATATTAAAGTACGAAATTCCTGAACCTATTTCAGCTCCGTTTCTAACCGTCACTGCCCTTTCACACCCCCACGGCAGCCTGTTCAGATCAGAAAGGACGCAGGCACACTTCTCCGGAGAACGGCGCTTAGTGATCAGTCCCGGGTGCCGGTAGAAGCCTGCTAGCTCCACAGCAGCCCTGGAAGTTTGCTCAGTGTACTTAACTGTGCCTCAGTTTCCTAGTCTGTGCAACAAGGAGAGTAATACCTGTCTCCAGAATGGAGGAATATTAGATGAAATTAAATGTGATGATATGTGCCTTGTGCCTGGTACCCGTAACCATGGTAACTGCTCACAAGTGATTTTACTTATTATATTTACTTATTTTACATATTACTGATGCCATAGCACCTACATGTTGGCTATGGGACTCCGTTCTTTATCAGGCCACAGAACAGAAGCCCCCTCCCCTTGTGCCACGCTCATCCTTGGATTTTCAGCCCTGGGCACACTTCCTGATAGTGGTACTTAGTGAGTGTTTCTTGGATTAATGACTCGACTCTAGGCTTAATTCAGTGATGGTGAGTTGTAAACAACATGTGGATTGTGTAACTAACTTAAGGGCCGGCCTGAACAGTCCTGCTGTGCTACTTGTAGATGCTTCATAGAGAGAGCCAAAAGTCAATAAAACTAAGTACGATTTGAAGACCTGCATTTATTATCAGTTCTAAAGCAACATTGTTCCATATCATAGAGAAAAACCTTCAACATCAGTTTCTACTTTCATTATAGGATAAAACAGAATATACTTTACATTTAAATTTAATTTAAATTTAAAGAGCTATGAATTCAAGACCTCTGGATAAAAGCCAACAAAGAATTCTGCATGAGGCAATGTTATTAATTTGTATTGCCTACGGTTAGGTCTCATATTTAAATTGTGCCTGAAGGAAATAAGAAATGTCATTTAATGATGATTTCCCTACTCTTAGAAGAACACAAAGTTGGTTCATTTATTAAATTTCTTCAGGAAATATAATCCTTAAATTATGACAAGCAAACGTTAAAATAATATACTTTATTTAAAAACGGCCAAATTATTAAGGTAAATTATATACAAACACAAGTACTAGAAGTTTTAGGATATGAAAATAAGTTTAAAATTTTTCTTAGTGTTTATTTATTTTTGAGAGACAGAGAGAGACAGAGCGTGAGCAGGGGAAGAGCAGAGAGAAAGAGGGAGACACACAATCTGAGCTGTCAGCACAGAGCCTGACGCGGGCCTCAAACTCACGAACTGCGAAATCATGACCTGAGTCAAAGTCGGACACTCAACCGACTGAGCCATCCACGTGCCCTGAAAATAAGTTTTTAAAAGTTAGTTTTACAATACAGACAATTAAATTGGTTCTTTTTCTGTATAAGTCCTATTGGAGTAAATGAAAAATGAAGTTGTTTTTCTTTCGTCTAATTTGGGGTTGTGACATTTTATCAGAAGGATCATCTGTTAGTAATTGAGTTCTGTCCTTTCATGAATGGAATTATTAGACCTTCAAACAGTAAAAGAAAAAAAATCACACAACAACAACAACAACAAAAACAAAAAGCAGACTAGCGACCATTACTTCAAAGGAGATTACGAAGTGAAAAACAATCCGTTTGATGCAGAACCAAAGAAGGTCTCAGTGTCGTTGTGGGGACCCTCCCAGCAGGAGCTGCGCCTAGTCAGGGGGGAACCACATATGCTCACATCTGCCGTTGGGCTGTGAAGTCTTGACAACAGGTTTGGGGTAGAAAATTCTTTTGCTTATTTTTTTGGTTTCTTTTTGTTTTTCTAAGAGTCTAAAACCTCAGAAGATGTAATTGGATTTGCAGAGGATCTACATGTTGTTCTAGAAACCTAAACTCAAATACATCCTGGTCAATCATTCCTCTCAGTAACAAATTTTAATTTAAAACATTATGAGAGGAAATAGATTATTTTGCATTGTGTAGGGAAATAAACAATTTTGAAGGTTCTTGGAGACTTTGTTTTATATGATTGAGTATAATAGCATAGCCTATATCTAATTCAGATGTAATACCATAGATAGATTATGCATGGGAAATACGAAAACCAACATTTGATGAATGCTTTGTATATGCCATGCACTGTGAGGGGTTTCGCAATATCTCTTGTGAGTCTCAAGATCACCTTGTGAGATGGAAGATAGACAGTCTTTATCTCACATATTCATTAAGTTGTCAGGGACATTCAGCTTATTGGTGATGAAACCAGAATTCTAGAAATATATTATAAAATTCACATTTGTTCACTGTAAAAAATTCAAATATAGAAGGCCATGAAGTGAAAAGCAAAAAGCTCTAACTTCTACCATTCTAGTTCTACTTTCTGTAAGCCAAATTAATATTTTCTTGTATTTTTCTGAAATTTTCTTTTTTTTTTGAAAAAAAAATTTAAGGTTTATTTTTGAGAGAGAGACAGACAGAGCACAAGCAGGGGAGGGACAGAGAGAGAGGGAGACACAGAATCTGAAGCAGGCGCCAGGCTCTGAGATGGCAGCATAGAGCTCGATGTGGGACTTGAACTCATAGACTGCGAGATCATGACCTGAGCTGAAGTCAGATGCTTAACTTACTGAGCCACCCAGGTGCCCCTCAAATTTACTATATATATAAAATCATATACCTTTATGTTAATGTTTACTTCTGTGTATATTTTCGTCCCTCTTTCTTTATATTTATTATGAATGTGTGTGTGTGTTTTCTTGCTTTTATTTAAAAAAATTTTTAATGTTTATTATTTTTGAGAGAGAGATTGAGAGCATGAGCAAGCGGGGGAGAAGCAGAGAGAAACAGAGATACGAAATGCAAAGCGGGCTCCAGGCTCTGAACTGTCAGCACAGAGCCTGATGTGGAGCTCGAATCCAACAAACCGTGAGATCATGACCTGAGCCAAAGTCAGACACTCAACCAGCTGAGCCGCCCAGGCGCCCCTCTTGCTTTTACTTTCAGATCTCAATAGGATTACCTTATATATTTGACGCTTGCTTTTTACATTTAATGGTATGTCCTGGAAATGTTCCACTACATTATATATAGAACTATCTTACTCTCTTATGATTGTCTGGTAGTCCATTGTCTAAATTTAATATAATTTAATAAAGAGCAAATTAAATTATTTTCAGTTTTATGCCATTTACAAATTTTCTGGATTAGTCAGCTTGGGCTGCCATAACAAAATACCATAGACAAGATGGCTCAAACCACAGAAGTTTGTTTCTCATAGTTCTGGAGGTGGAGAAGTCTAAGTTCAAGGTGCCGGTAAGGTAGGTTTTCTTCTCAGATCTCGTATCTGGACTTAGTAGTTATGGCTACCTTCTCACTGTATTAAAGGTACCAGCCCTTTACTTGACATAAATGTTGCAGCTATTTTCTTCATTGTTTTGGTAATTTAGTGTTTACTTATCTTTTTGCTCAGGCGAGTGCTGATTCCAATTCTTTCCTCTATTAACCTTTAATTCACTTCTCCAGGATAATAGATGGGTCACATAAAACAAAGTTGTAGTGTCTATGCATTTTATTGCACAGATCTGTCTCCTCAGTCGTTCTGTGATGAGCAATGTTTCTATGAAAATTCTCCATTTCCTGCCTTCTTATCCTCCATAAAACATGTTGATCTACATGTGTCTGTCTTCTCTGCGTAGGATTGGAAGAAATCCATATATACTCATACCTCTGTTATACATATTGCTGCATTGAAAGTCATGTGTTGAAGTAATAAAATTAGTTAAGAGAACTTTATGTGCTGCAGTGTGAAACAGTAAAATCTCATCTACTTTCTACGAACTTTTAATTCCATGAAATGCCATGAAATGCAGATTAACCTGAAAAACAATTCAATTTATCGTTTAAAAACAGCTCATACTTATAAAGGTGTAAGCAAGAGCATACCAAAAAATAACTAACAAGATTTAGTCTTGACATTATATTTTCATTACAACAGACAATTACAACAAATAATAAAGGCCTTGAAAAAGGCTGCTCCACGTAATGAATTGTCAGCAAGTTGGCAAAACAGCGAGTTGCTACTCCAAATAAGGAGAAAAACTCGTGTATGCACTAATTACATTAAAAAAAAAAGTGCTAAGTTGTACAGAACTGAGTATAGTTTTCAACTGCTTGAGACAAATGATTATGTGCTCCTTTCCTTTTTATCATGGATTAAAAGTTCATTTGTATTTTTATTTTGTAAATAAGAAAACTGAGTTTCAGTAAAGTTAAGCAATCCATCTTAGGTCACGCAGCTATTAAGTGCCAGATGTTGAATTCCAAACCAAGTCTTTGGCCTCATGCTACCACATAGTACTTGCCTCCTGAAAGAAGCTTAGAGAAACAAGGCAAATGTGTGCCAAAGTAATCAGAGAAGGCATCCAGGGGAAACAAAACCTGGGCTTTCAAGGGTGAGGAGGAGGACATATTGGGGGAAGAAAACACAGAATGAAACCATGGAGGTAAGAGCAACATGGTGTATAAAAAGAACGGATCCCTGTGGCTGGGAATTCATGCACAGGGGACTGTGTAGGTAACATGCAGCAAACCACATAAGATTCTGAATGTTAGAAAAAGAAACGTGGACCTGATCGGCTATAGAATGGGTGGTGTGGAGCCTTTGAATATCATCAATCAAATTTACAAGATTAAAAGTGATTTGGAAAGACTGGTTGGGATATGGGGTGTTGTCTAGAAAGCTACCTCCCAAGCCTTCAAGAAGATAAGTAGGTGGCTATCGGTGTAATCCAGGTGGGATGTGTAGAAGTGCAGACTGAAATGAATGCTGTGCCTAGGGAATAACTTGAAAAATATTTTGAAGATGAGAAATATAAATTGAGATGAGTCATATTGTTTTGGCATGCTCTCAATATTCAGTGTTCTCATGAAAAAATGTGGTTTCCAAACACATTGTAGGACACAACTACTAGTTGTCTGGGGAATTTCTTTTTGTGTTTTTCAGACGTCTGAATTAACAAAGCTTCTGACTTAATCAATATTTGAGTAGTCAGCTCAGTTCTTATGGACTAAACAGAAGAAGGAAACCAAAGGTGACTGAAGAAACTAATCGTCAGCGATAATTACTATCAGCATCGAACTCATTTTTATTTAGCTGAATGTCACTTGGGTTTATTTCAAGCAAATCCCTTTGTCCAGAGATTTATGGTGTTTCAAGAGCTACAGCTTCATTTTGAGCTTTGCCCTTAATATTGTGTGGGCCTCACCCTTAGTCTATTTTCCCTTATGGTAGAAAAATGGCAGCCCAAACTCCTGAAATAGTACTTTCTCTCTTATTTTGGGAGGACAGCTCTTCTGTCAGCCACCACGGAAAAGTCCCTGCGATTTGACCAATTTAAGTTCATTTCAAGATTGGGATCACATAGATGGGCTTAGGCCACTTAAGGGAAGTGGGAATCATTCTTAGTCAGACGGCGTGGTGAAGCCAGTTCAGGATCTTGATAGTTTTTCTGGGGGAACTGATGCCAGAAGGCAACCAAAGATTATCATTCTCTGGCTTTAACTTCTCTACCTTTCTAGACTGTAAACTGTATGGCTGTCAGATCCATGTTTGTATACTTCTTGGCATCTGGCAAAGAGCCAAATACGTAGGGTATTTTTTTTTCTTTAGTTAATTAGTTGAGTGAATAAATGAAGAATGAATGAATGAATGGAAGACAACTCTTTGAGAGAAAAGATTTTCAGAGCAAATGGTAAAGGAAATCTATATTCAAAACTGTGCATAAATACACACAAGAAGTGTCGGTGTAGGGGCGCCTGGGCGGCTCAGTCATTTGAACGTCTGACTCTTGATTTCAACTCAGGGTCGTGATCCCTGGGGTCATGGGATCAAGCCTTGTGTCCAGCTCCATTAAGATTCTCTCTCTCTCTCAGGGTGCTTGGATGGCTCAGTCAGTTAATTATTCAACTCTTGATTTTGGCTCAGGTCATGATCTCACATCGAGTCCCACATCGGACTCTGTACTCACAGTGTGAATTCTGCTTGGGATTCTCTCTCTCCCTGTCTCTCTGCTCTTCCCCTGTTCATACACACTCTCTCTCTCTCCCTATGCTCCTCTCCCCAGCTTGCATGTTTGCTCTCTCTCTCAAAATAAAAAAATTAAAATTAAATAAAGAAATGTCAGTGTAGCCACGTTTCTTATAGAGGAAAGGGGGAGGTCGTATTTCAGAAAAAGTTCTCTGTAGAGAAAATACTACTATATAAAAAACTTTGACAATCAAATCCTAAGTAAATTGACATGGAACATGTATATTTCATGTAATTACATATTTGCAATAAAGCTTGTGACTGTGGTAATATTTTTTTGCCTGAATATTCGTAACATAAAAGTCTTGAAATCAGATTTTGAAATACTGGACCTTGTGAATAAATTACCAGTATAGACTTGTTATTTATCTGGGCGCAATGTTAAAATTGTGTTTAAAACCCAGAACCCAACTTATAATAAAAATACTCACATCATCCTTTGAACACCTACGAGGTGTCTGTTGCTTCAGATATGCCAGCCATTGAATTCTCAAGTAACCTTATAGGTAAACCTTATTATCACTAATTTACTGATAAGGAAACTGAGACAGAGAGACGTTGAGCAACGAGGAAAAAGAGATGGAAAGTCACATAACTATCCATTCTTTTTTTGTGGTGGGAATAATTAAGACCTAGTCTTTTAGCATGTTTGATGATCATATAATGACAATCGTAAGACAGTATATAACTTCCTTTTTTTCAAAAAGTTTATATTAAAAAATCTTTTTTTAATGTTTATTTTTGAGCGAGAGAGAGAGATGAAGTGCAAGCAGGGCAGGGCCAGAGAGAGGGAGACGCAGAATCTGAAGTAGAGTCCAGGCTCTGAGCTGTCAGCACAGAGCCCAATGCGGGGCTCGAACCCACAAACTGCAGGATCACAACCTGAACTGAAGTCAGATGCTTAATCAACTGAGCCACCCAGGAGTCCCTGCAGTATACAAGTGTTTCAAATCAACATGTTGTCCACCTTAAGTTTACACAATGTTATATGTCAAATATACTTCAATATAGATAAATAAGTAAGAAAATAAGTAAATAGAAAGTAATGGGGCAAGATTTAACCCCCCCAAATTATATTCAAACCCCAAAACATGTAGTCCAATAAAATACTCTTCCATTATGCTGCTTGTTTTATATTGGGTTCTCAGA
Source organism: Paguma larvata (assembly GCA_030068075.1). Lineage (NCBI taxonomy): Eukaryota > Metazoa > Chordata > Mammalia > Carnivora > Viverridae > Paguma > Paguma larvata. The sequence continues at coordinate 116,554,694 of CM057829.1, read as the reverse complement.
TGCAGTCCCTTGAGAGAAGGATGTGTGCAAATGACTAATTAAGGAAGTGTCAGGAGAAAACACGAGGTGGGAGAGGGAAGCTAAGGAAGGGAAAAGCCAAGCAAGGGTGTTACTGTATTGTACGTCCAGCTTTAACCTAATCCTATGGTCTCAGTCTGCTCTAACAGAGTACCATAGACTGAAAAGCTTATAAACAGCAGAAATTTGTTTCTTACAGCTCTGGAGTCCAAGATCAAGATGCTGGAAGATTTGGTGTCTGGTGAGATCCACTTCTTCATAAACGGCTGTCTTCTCACTGGGTCCCTACATGGTGAAAGGGGCAAGGGAACTCTATGGGGTCTCTTTTATAAAGGCACTGATCCCATGCACAAGAGATCTGCCATCATAACTTAATTGTCCTCCAAAGGCCCACCCTCCAATACCATCACCTTGGAAGTTAGAATATCCATACATGAATTTGAGGGAGACACAAATATTCAGTCCCTAGCACCCATGGAAAACATACATTTTGTTTAGAGTTGTCCCTTTCACTTTCTTCAGAGTAATGTACATTGTTGGGCATTTCTTGCTCCTTGGAAAGTGAGCCCAAGATCAGGCCTTTGAGGAGAGTCACAGGTGCAAGTGATTGGAAGTAAGGCCTCCAGAACTTCGGTGATAGGTACACAGAAAAGGTTAAAGAAACCTGAAGTGACGTTGGTACACTGTCTCATTCACTCCCCTGCCATTCAAGATAGGAGTAAAATCTTGAATTGCGAGCAACTTGTTCTGTGAGTGTTCTGCAAGACGAGCAAACATTTCTAATAAATTTTAACTTGATGAATGAGCAATGTCTTGCAATATGAGTAGTACGTGATGCCGAATGTCACGTGGTCACAACTGAGCCAATGGTTCTTCTCTGTCTCTCTCTCTCTGTCTGTCTCTCTCTCTCTGTCTCTTTCTCTCTTGCTGTGGGAGTGTGGGTGATTGTCTCCCATACTTGGATGCTCGGTCTCAGGCCTCGGTATTTGACAAAAATCAGTGATTTTTCAGAATGTTGCAAGGTGCCCACAACTGGCACTAGTGTATTTTTTGTCACTTCAAAGCACCCATGGACAGTCCTTTGCTTTAGCACACAAGCTTAGGAATGCTTTGCTTCATTCCAGGTCAGGCTGCCTGCAGATACAGACCCTTTGCTGCCTTAATGCCAGTTACATTAAATACAGTATATGACAAGAGTTTATTAATACTGTACTGTGGCCAACATCCGTGCTAATGCATACAACGGCCCCCATGCAGAAAAAGATTCCATTGAGCCTACAAGTAGCAGTGATTCCATAAGTGATAGTGAAAGTTGTCCTATACAATAACCCTCCTCTCTCTTGTTTCTCTCACACCACCATGAAGGTTTTCAAGGGTAAATGCAGGTTAATTTGTTTATTTTTCTTTATATTTTGTATTTTATTATTATTTTGTATTATATTACAGTATTGTAATCATTTTTATATGAATATCTTTGGGTTGTGGAAGGAATCATCTGAGTTTCCATTATTCCTTATGGGGAAATTTGCTTCGATATACAAGTGCTTTGGATTACAAGCATGTTTCTGGAATGAATTATGCTCGCAAACTAAGGTTTTACTATATATCAGCATGGTGGTTTAGGGGCACCAATTCCTGATCCATGTCACCAGTGGTCAAATCTGGGCTCTGATAGTTGAGCACATTTCTTAACTTACATGTGCGTTATTGTCTGTATTTATAAAATATGCGATAATTCTATTACCTAAGCTCATGAGGTTGTTTTGAGAATTGGATGTATTATATGTATACATATACATATATTCAAGTGAATATATATATATTGAATATATATACACATATATATATATTCAAGTGCCCTTGACAGAGTTAAAGAAGTTTCATTATCTGTAGCTAAATATATGTGTATCTTGCTTTTGTTTTCACATTTGCAGGGTAAAAAAAATTGGGTGGGAAGTACGGAATGTCCTTCTTGACTTGTCCAAGTGTACTAGCTTGGTGTGAGAAAAACAGGAAGTTAAGAGCTCTAATAGGGGCGCCTGGGTGGCTCAGTCGGTTAAGCCTCTGACTTCGGCTCAGGTCATGATCTCACAGTCTGTGGGTCCGTGTCGGGCTCTGTGCTGACAGCTCAGAGCCTGGAGCCTGCTTCAAATTCTGTGTCTCCCTCTCTCTGCCCCTCCCTGTTCACACTCTGTCTCTTTCTCTCAAAAATAAATAAACATTAAAAAAAAGAGCTCTAATATATATATATATATATATATATATACATGTAATATATGTATATATATTAGATGAAAAGAAAGCCAGTGTGCTGTGACTTGCTCACAGTGATGTCACACAGCTGTTTAGTGGCACAGCCAAGAAGGGAACTCAGTCTCCTGACCATCAGATCTCTCACTACCACGCCTTGCGGGCCATATTGGTATTAATGTAACATTTCTTAGAGGAGCTAGGTGACCTCCAGTTTACTGAATATCTCCATTAACTGAACATTAATATTTGCTAATATAAGGCTAAAAGCAAATTTAGAGTTCACGAATACTCTATTAAACATTCAAAGAACAATATATATACTAAGAATGCTGTTATAAATTTTCTTAAAAGTAATTTTAAAATATTTTATATTTATGTATTTTTATGTTGTTGAGGTGTTTGGCAAAAGAACCTAATTAATTCACATTCAGAAGCTGATGACTGTAAATCATAATATTTTTAACTCTCAAGGGTACTTGCATATTCATCAAGTAAAACAGCTTTAGTAGCACTCACTTCTGCAGCACACATGCTAAAATTGGAACAGTCCAGAGAAGATTAGCATGGCCTGTGTGCAAGGATGACATTCAAATTTGTGAAGTGTTCCGTATTTTTAAACAATTTACTTGGGCTTAGAGGATTAGTAGGATGTAATTCATGAATCTGTGGCACTGTTCTGGTATTTTCCTGTGACATTTAAAGAAATACAGAAATAATAAAGTCCTGGCTGGTCAAAACTCCCATAGTTCTATACCAAATGCCTCTTCTCGAATAATACATTTTGCATCTAATGTAAAGAATAGACAGACCTCCAGTGTTAATACAATACCACCAACAAGCTACCAATGTCAAACTTTGATACTGTATTTTCTTTATTAATATTTGCTGTGACTAGAAGAAAACAAAAAAAAATATGCTTTGGTGATCTTAAAAATCATCTTAATAAGCTAAAACTTTGAATTTCTATGAATTTCTATATAAGAATACTGAATGGGGTTCAACGTTGTAGAACATTGCTCTCCACCTTGCTTTGTGTCTAGTGACTGCTGGGTTCTAGTTGACCCTTCTCCCAATCTCCCCCAGCCCAAAAACTGCAATCCCAACCTCTGAAGCTGTTTGTGGTGCTGAACTTGGATCGCCTACCACAACCTCAGAGACACCATGATTTGAGGGTTCTTTTTTTTTTTCCTTACTGGTCCTCTTAAGGGTTCATGCCTTAACAATAGGTCTGGACAACACGGCTGTAATCTTGCAACTGGATCCAATCTGAATAAATGGTTCTAACTGAAATTTCTCCTTTTGAATAATATTGGAAATTGAAACTGTTTTGGTTTTATCACGTCAAGAGACCTTGAGACATTACGGTTGATTTCAAAATATAAATTGTAGTAATAAAACTGTGGAGTAGAAACATAGAAAAATACACAGGGGTCCCTGAGTGGCTCAGTCGGTTGAGCATCCAACTTCGGCTCAGGTCATGATCTCACAGTTTGTGAGTTCAAGCCCCATGTCAGGCTCTGGGCTGACAGCCTGCTCTGGATTGTGTCTCCCTCTCTCTCTGCCCCTCCCCTGCTCTCTCTCTTTCTGTATCTCTCAAAAATAAATAAACATTTAAAACAATTTAAAAAATACACTGAAGATATCATAACGTCTGCTGTTGTCATGAATGTAATCACTAGCTTTTAAGTGGAACTGAACTTTGAATAAGTTCAAAAGAAAATATTAAGCTTCTGAATTTGTAGTTTCACAGGCATTGTTTCACAGGTATAATATTTTAATTTTTTTTAATGTTTATTGGTCTTTGAGAGACAGAGACAGAGCATGAGCAGAGGAAGGGCAGAGAGAGAGGGAGACACAGAATCCGAAGCAGGCTCCAGGCTCTGAGCTGTCAGCACAGAGCCCGACGCGGGGCCGGAACTCACAGACTGCGAGATCATGACCTGAGCCGAAGTCGGCCGCTTAACCAACTGAGCCACCCAGGCGCCCCTAATATTTTAAACAAATGCAGAAAATGAAGAGCACTGACACTCTGTTACTACACATATGATTGTATCTAATACCGTTGGAAAATATCTTTATGGTACATACGAATGAAAACCAAAGTCAACTATATGGTTTAGAACTCATGTAAATTGATGCTGCCTAATTCTGTTCTCTCATGAGGGGCCCAGGAGGTAAAGGCATGACACATCTTCAAATCCTGTCAAAGTACAATTCCCTGGTAGGGCCAATCACTTATTCACAGTCATTACTGGGCCTGATTAAGTTGCAAACTTATTTTCCACATGACAAGAATACTAGGATCTATACCATTAATTTATTTAATATGACATAATTTCTATTTTTGCAGAATGGAACAAAGACATAAATGTGGCTATTTTCACTACAATAAATATTGTATTTTCACTACTATAAATATTTACAGTATTTTCAGTGTAGGAAACATAGGTCAGTTTTGGTCCATACTTGTTACTGCTGAAGAAACAGATGTCACTGAATGGTTGCGGGTTGGGGTCATCATCGATGGTATTTGGGGTATGTTTTGTGAAACTGAGACGATGAAAGTTATATTTGTTGAGATCCCTGGTGTTGTCATTTTAGACATTGCTAAAGGTGTCAAGATGGTGACTTTCAAGTCTTTGAGACTGAAGAAAATGGAGCTGTTGACTGTCTCACAGTGCTCGTAGAATGCTCGTTTGTATAGCTGGAAATCACAAAGTCATAAAGCTGCAGGAATATTAAGAAATGGGGGTTCGTGGGTTTGGGCTTGCATCATGATCTCACGGTTCCTGAGTCTGAGCCCCGTATCAGCAAGTCAGGTTTTGCTTTGAACTCTGACCTTTTTTCAGAGTGGATTACTTGTGAGACAATGATACCATTTTCTTGCTCAATTTGGTTGTCTCCTCTCATAAGTTGGCTATCTTGCTATGCGAAAGAGCTCTCCCCATTAGGGATGAGGATAAGGAAAGAGAGACAGGCAGATACTATCTACTATCCTATCCTACCATAATCACATGACCGTATATTAGCATGATTTTATAATTGTCTGTCTACACTGCTAGTTCGGGCTGAATTGTTTTCATAGGCAGCATTGCGTTATGAACCAGCCGCCCTTTGGATAACCTCTGTCAGAGATGGTTTACTGGCTTTTACACGGACAACAACCTGTGCCTGGGGATGTGTATGGAATGCAGGGCGCCAGGAACAAGAATGGGCAGGAAGAAAAGCCATGGAGATTTTCCGAATTTCCAGCTCGTTACAGATTTCACCCATCACCACTCGCCTTTTGTTTTAATTTTTAATTTGTTGAATTGCAAGTTGTTTTTGGAGAGCTATGCTCTACTCATGTTTCGACAAGCAACATCTTAAATGGGTAGACTTGGAAGAATAAGTGTAGGAAAATTGCTCGTAAGAGCTCTAATAACCTCCTGTTTTTCTCACACCTGTTTTTCTCTCATACTTGGACAAGTCGAGAAGGGCATTCCACCCTTCCCACCCACTGATTTTTCCCCTCCGAATGTAAAAACTAAAGTATGATACACATATACTTAGCTATAGATAATAAAACGTCTTTAACTCTCTCAAGGGCCCTTGCATATTCATCAAGTAAAATAGCCTTATGACTAAGTCACTACACCAATCATGTAGGGGAAAACAATGTTTTTTTGTAATAAGTTTTTGTCACAAACAAATGCAGGGATAACATGACCTAGGTATAAATGTACAGATCTGTGAATGGTTAGTTTATGATTAAAACAATTGAGAGGGGAGGGTGTATTAGCTTCCTAGGAAGGCTGTGATTAGTGACCACAAGCCATGTAGCTTGAAACAGCAGAAATTTATTCTCTCATAGTTCTGGAGGCCAGAAGTCCAGAATCAAGGCATTGGCAGGGCCATGCTCCATCCAGAGTCTCTAGGAAAGAATGCTTCCTTGGCTTTTCCAGCTTCTGATGGTCTCTGGTTTCCCCTGACTTGTGGCAGCTTGAGTCTAATCTCTCTGTCCAGCTTCACATGGCCATCTTCTCTGCATGTGTGTCTGAATCTGAATCTCCTCTTCCTGCTTCAAAAAGACACTAGTTATTGGATTTAGGCCCATCCTAAGACAGAGTAACTTCATCTTAACTAATTACATTTGAAAAGACCCTCCTTGCAAATAAGGTCACATTCCAAGGTTCCAGGTGGGCATGAATTTTGGAAGGACACTATTCAACCCAGTACAAGGGAATTAAGTTAAAAAAAGCTATTTACTAGAGTGCCTGGATGGCTTAGTCTCTTAAGCATCCAACCCTTGATTTTGGCTCAAGTCATGATCTCACGGTTTGTGACTTTGAGCGCTGCATTGAGCTCTGCACTGTCAGTGCAGAGCCTGCTTGGGATTCTCTCTCTCTTTCTCTCTCTTTGCCTCTCCTCTCTTTCTCTCTCAAAATAAATAAACATTTAAAATATATATATCATATACCTTGCATATGTTATATATATATTTATTTTAAATTTAATTATTTACATTTTAAAACGTATGTTATATATAATATATAATATATATTTTTTTATTTTAAAGTTATTTATTTATTTTGAGAGAGAGAGGGCATGCATGCATGCAAGCAGGGGAGGGACAGGAAGAGAGAGAATCTCAAGCAGGTTCCATACTGTCAGTGCAGAGTGCGACCCGGAGCTCAAACTCATAAACCATGAGATCATGACGTGAACCGAAATCAAGAGTCAAATACTTAACCGACTTAGCCACCCAGGTGCCCCAATATATATTTCTTTATTGTTGTTGTGGAGGTAATTGGTATTTGAAGTTTGCAAAAGCATGTGGATTCTCAAGTTTGCCAATGCTCAGTGGCTTTTTGAAAAAAGTCCTTTTGGAACCAAGTCAGTTTCACAGTAGTTGCAGGGGAAGACCATCAGGCCACAGTTTTGTCAAAGACCCAAACGTTTAATGACAGAAAGATAATATACCTTTCCACTAAGATTTTCTTACCTTCTATTCTGATACAGTGCCTTGGTTCTAGGTTCTAAGAAATTCTTAGAAAATTTTTGTCTTACTCCATCTAATCCTATTCTATAGAACAAGGTCACACCAAGTAAAATTCTTTGGATCATTTCATTATATTATATAATTTTTAAAATTTTCCAATCATATTATGTCCTTTGTATCAAACTCTACCCCAACTCTGCCTTCATGCAGTGACAGAGTGAATTGAAATTCTTTCCTCTCTTACCAAAATAATCGAGTCATTTGCCAAGAGTTGATTAAGAGGTATACATAAGATTCTAAAAGGTTTGCAATGGGAGCAAACTGCTTTCATTTTCTGAAAATTGTACCCTGCACCAAACAAGTTATGCTCTTCCATAGCCAAGGAACAGAACACGGCAAAATAAAGAAAGATCGATGCGTGGAAGTACAAATGTGAATCATGACTTTTGAGCTCTTGATGGTTGTGAAAGTATCTTCAGTATCCCAAGTAGAGGATCAGAAGGGGGAGATTACAGGATTGATCCGCAGCTGTGAGTGTCTGAGTCGATTGTGAGGGATTGGTACACAAGTAGTTCAAGTGGCCTCCTGGGAAAAAGTGGTATGTTGAGAGGCCAGAAAGGCGTGAAAGAACCAACAGAGCAGGAAAGAGGAACTGAAAGAGAGTTTGAGGGGAGCACAGTCCTGGGTGGTTCTAAGTGCAGCCTGCGACAGTGGGGTTGGGTTGCTGCAGTGGGGTGCAGGGTAGGTCACTGGAGTTGAGACAGTCAAGAAATTAGGAGGCAATGAATTTGATAACTCGGTCTCATTGATGGAAAGACTTCATAGAAAGGCTTCATTTCCATTCAATAAATAGTTATTAAACAGTCTGCATGTTGCAGTGATTTTGCTAGACTATTGGCTGCCTATGGTATTTTAGGCTTGTTGCCTCATCCTCTCAGTCTCAGTTTTTCTCACCTGTCAAATGGAGACAACAATATATACCTTAGAAATTCATCATAAATATTAAATGAAATGTAGCAAATAGCTAATATAGTGGCTGGCAGATAGTAGATGCTAAGTAAAATACAGATGTTACTATTATTATTCCTAGAATGTGTTGGTAGTTTGGAAGTCTGGTGTTGGTTTCAGCACTTCCTATATTAAAAACAACAGCAACAACATTTGCTCTTAAAAGATTCTTTCAAGAAGTTTAGTGACACTCTTTCAAAGCAGGCACCACCAGCCACACATACTCTTCATGCACATTCTTAGCTTTCTCTTGCTGTGCCTCGATGTAGACCGTCTGTTTTTGTAGCTGCTTTGGCAAGATCAGCTTTTCTTTAAAGCCCTAATGGCTCCTTTCTAGAACCTGCCTTGTGGAGCTCCATACAAACTACAGGGTCTCTCTGAACTGGTACGGCACTTGGCAAAATGTCTCATGTCCCTATCTTACTGTGGACGTATTAGCGGTGCCCTGTCCCGCTTTCGAGTGCTGAAGTAAGTCAAGTCTCACAAGAGCACTCAAACTAGACATGGAAACTAAAATCTAATAGGAATCCTAGGTTACCCTCCTGCGTAATGTATTATGCAACCATGCTTGAACAATAACTGTCATTTTCAAGCAAAATAGAAAATAAGTTCTCCCTTCAGGGCGCAGAGTCTTTTAGAGATGAGACAAGTGCAAACAAAGCCGTGCGCGGTGTCGTTTCTGTGAATGTGATGTTTAAAAGGTACGTACGTGGGCTAGCTATGGCGTGACTCACCGTGCAACACAAAGGCAAGCTGGATTTAAAATGTCGAACCCCCCGCCACCTACTCAGATCTCTGCTTACTGCCTACCGCTTCCCTGTTTGGCTGCTTAGATTTTCTGATTAAAAAAAAAAAGAAAAGAAAAAAAGAAAGGAAGAAAAACTATGTAGAAAATCAAAATGGAAAGGCTTAGGAGACAATAGCTGAAAACACTTCATCTTTATAAGCATGTCTAAAGCGGAGAACAAGCAAGGGTTTCAAAATGTACTTGCCTGCATTTGAGTAGTCAGGGCTAAAGACAGGGTGTTGAGTTCTAAGACAGGTCAAGTCTAGGAAATTTAGGGGACAGACCAGGGTTTCTTTAGCAGATAAATGGAGGGTTCAAAGAACACCTATAGCCCAGCTACACTAAGTAGAGACATCCTCTGCAGGTTAGGGACTTTGGGGCCTTAGGATGTGCTCAGCTCGTTGTGAGCTCCCTGGGCTGAAGTGCATGAATGTTCTGAAGGGAACTTACAGGAAGGACAATGGAAGGAGCATATGCATTGTGCTGTCAGCATTAGAACAAACTTTACTGCTCGTTCTCTGTTCACTGATTTCTACTTTCCCTCTCCTAATTGGAGCAGCGTCACAAGGACACATCACTACAATGTTGTTTTCTCTCCCAGATTCTAATAGTAAGATTCTTATTACAGTTTGATTTTAATCACTAGAATAAAAATATCCATTATTGAACCCTACTTTATGCCCAGCACTATGCTTAGCTGCAGGGAGATATAGATGATAGATAGGCATTGATAGATAGATAATAGATGAAGAAGGCATCATCCATCACCTTCAGTAGGGATGGATAAAGATAATATTTTGAGGTGGAAGAAAGGGAGACTGAAGGAGATTATGTCCATCTATAGCCTTAATTTTTTTTTCTATGTGGGGGGAAAAAAGAAAAAGGAAAAAAGAAGGAAGGGGACAAGGGCAAAGTAGCCTGGAAGAAAGCAACTTTTGAAACAGCTGCCTTGCAGAATGTTAAGGAAAACAAAAGTGAGTTCAAAACACAGGCTAGTAAATCCTATGATTCTTGGAGGAAAGGGTTATCTTATCTTTGCTGTTGCCATTGCTACTATCATCATCATTGTTTTCATATCCAGAACGCATTATACTTGAACCCCATCATAACCTTTACATAGTTGAGCAAACGATTCCTTTGCAAAACTGCTAATGCTTTATGCTAGTTTCACGCTCACCACATGGTGCTGCAGAGTGGTTTGATTGATCACCTTCTCCCTCTCATCCGTGCTTGTTTAGGTGGAGCCAGTGATACAGAGAGGCCACGAGAGTCTGGTCCACCACATCCTGCTCTATCAATGCAGCAGCAGCTTCAACGACAGCGTTCTGGACTATGGCCATGAGTGCTACCATCCTAACATGCCCGATGCGTTCCTCACCTGCGAGACCGTGATTTTTGCCTGGGCCATTGGTGGAGAGGTGGGGCTAATGACCGATTACTGAGATACGACCCTATTCATTGATCATGTTTTTCCCCCCTACGGTTCTAATACTTAGAAGTAAAGCTTTATACACTATTTCTGATATGGGGATGGCTTATTTTTCTTTCCACTGGCAGTGATTCTTTCCTTAAACCCTTTTATTTTATCCATGATAGATTACGGGGTTCCAGAATGTTGAAATATCTGTGAGCATGGCTTGTTTTTGAGAGGAACAGAGCTTGTAGGAACTTCCATAGGGCACGCCTCATGGAATTTTCCTTCTTTAGGGTTTTTCCTATCCACCTCACGTTGGATTATCCCTTGGTACGCCGTCAGATCCTCGTTATGTGCTCCTGGAAGTCCATTATGACAACCCGACTTATAAGGAGGGTGAGTTTATTCTTCATATATTCTACCTCTGATTTTTAAAAGTTTCAGAACACCTGACTTAACAGGCTTGAAATAAACTAGCACCTGTTGTTAGAAAGAATTAACCTATACATTTGTCATCCAAATTAGGATACTCTTTAGAGTGAAAGAGGGTACTATTAATAATTACACTGGGACAACAGTGATTAACCAGCACTGAACCCAGGAAATGGCCACATGTGGTCACTGATCTTAAAAAAAATAATTTGCATGCTACTTTCCAGAAAAATAGAATAATAGATTTTTCTCTTTGTGATGTAAACTAGTCCCCAATACATGGTGTTTATGGAACATTTTCTTTCTAACTGCACATATGAAAAGCTACCATTCATCACACTAGAAAATATTAATTTTGTTGTGTGGTACAGAAACCGTAAATACGCTTAAGAAATATTTATGCAGTGACACTATAACCTGATATTGAAATGAAGAGAAGTGTGTCCTTACATTTGGTTTCTAACTCTACTTTTATAAAAAAGTATGTATTATGTATTCCCAAACCAAAACGTTGAAAGATTCAATATGAAGCTATCAATAGAAGCAACCGAAAGTTACTATTTACCTTGAATTATTCGGTTATTCAGCAAATACTGAGCACCAGCTTTGTCTTGGGTCTGTGCTCAAGAGCAAAATGATTATAATGTGAGTGAAAATATCAGTTAGACGCCAAACCACCCTCATGGAAATTATAGTGTGGGGGGAAAGAGAAACAATGAAACTAATCACACCAGTTAATACAAATTTATGTATATGTCGGTTGTGCCAAACCGTCAATGTGGTAGGCGCAGGTAGGTAAGCCACCCCTGCAGAAAGGAGTCAATTAATTTCAAAGTCAGTGGAAGAAATTTATGAAGGGTTTGGGACTCATACTTTCCCCTCTATGAAAACTGTCACCGCAATGAATGTATCTTACTCATCTTTGATCCTTGCAGGCTATTACCGTGCTTGCTATTCACATAATAGATTCTTACTATTTTTTGTTGGTCGAATGACCATTATTGAATGATTAAAAGAATAGTGGCAAACTATAAAAAAACTTTATCACTGGTAGATTGTTCTATTAACAGATGGTCTAGACCAACGATTTTCTACCTCTATAGAAATGTTACTGAACTTTACCTGAAAATAATATAAAATAAAACTTTTGTTGAGTTATTCTAGATTCTCTTGAATGCCTTTAGAATTTTCCTTCTGTCTTTATGTTAGATAATTGTGGACTATATCAGCTAGACCACACAAACATTTCTCCCATGGTATGCTGTGTGAGTCAAAAATGGCTGCAGACAATATGGCTACTTGTCTTTTAATTCCCATTTGTGAGACTGAATAGTGTCGTTCAGTAATCTTTACTTGTAATTCTTTCCCTTATGAGGTTTTAAGGAAAATGAATAAACCCATTTCAAATGAATGTGGAGAACCTTATTTTTATTTTTACTTTAACGACTCAAACTCACTTTTAACTATATGCTCTTATTCCAGGCTTAATAGATAATTCTGGACTGAGGTTGTTTCATACAACAGATATAAGGAAATATGATGCTGGGGTGATTGAGGCTGGCCTCTGGGTGAGCCTCTTCCATACCATCCCTCCAGGGATGCCTGAATTTCGGTCTGAGGGTCACTGTACTCTGGAATGCCTCGAAGAGGTATGTGGAGCGTCTGAGTCTGGGAGCTGCCACTTACAGATGAATCAAGGCTCTTAGAAAGCTATGCTTGGAAAAATCTCATGTTTATTATTATTAGTCTTTTTCTTGTTGTCATGTTTTAAAGCCATTTTTATCCTTGTGGCAAGACGTTTGATGGTTCTTTAAATCTTGAAGTCTATAGGAATAGAATTCTGGACAAGAATAACATCCAGGGTGTTTTCCTTCCTGACCTACGTCCTTTGTTTATTTCCTATTGGACACTATATTTTATGTTTTACAGTTTCTACCTTTGGTTTTCTAGTTTCTTTTACGTTTCTCTACCTTTTATCTACATTTGTTTTTTCCATTATTCATTTTCGACCTTTTCTCCTTTTCTCTGCTTTGTAGTTTCCCTACTTAAACCAAAGAGCAAGAATACCTAACATAAAAATACATATTGGATAAGAAAAAAAACATTTAGAGTATTTAATACTGGCTGTTTCCATTTATAGTTCTTTTTTTCTTAAGCAAACATTTTAATCCTATTCAATCATATTCTTTATGAATCATAAAGAATTGTAGACAGATGGCGGACCGATGAAGTAGAAAGATTAAGCTCTTCGAGTTATTTAGACCGTGATTCAAATTGCCATGACCTCATTTACTAGCCGTAGGACCATGGGCAATTCACATAATTCCACTCTTCTACTTGGTTTTCTTATCTTGAAAAGTGGGAATAATTTGTCCTTTTAAGAGTTTCCACTTACAGGTCACTAACATACTGGAATCTTTTTGCCAGGAGCTTTGATTGACTCTTTACCTCCTCAAAGAAGGAAAAAGAAAGGTAACATTTAGAAGTGGTCCTGTAGGTCCTCAGTAAGCATTCGTTCCCTTTCTTATCTGCCCACAAACGTTACTTCACAAAGCTAACCCTGCTAGGAATAAGTCCTGAAAAATCCAAGTTCAAAATGTTTGGCTGCTCAAGCATTCACTTAAATTGCTTTAGATTTTCTCCTTAGTTGTCCCTCCAAGTCTCTTTTACCGTGATCTGTCTGCACATGTGCTTGTTTGGGCTAATTGTGTCTTCCTCTGTGTGCCCTGCCCTTAGGCTCTGGAAGCTGAAAAGCCAAGTGGAATCCACGTGTTTGCCGTTCTTCTTCATGCTCACCTGGCTGGCAGGGGCATCAGGCTCCGTCATTTTCGCAAAGGGGAGGAAATGAGATTACTGGCTTATGATGATGATTTTGACTTCAATTTTCAGGAGTTTCAGTATCTAAAGGAAGAGCAAACAATCTTACCAGTATGACTGTTTCCTTCTCTTTCACTGAATATTGGAAAAGTCAAGACATATATGTACTGAGATGTAGCAAGGTCTCTGTGTGAAAAGTGAATTTCTCATCGTATTCACATTCTTCCAGCCATCCACTGTGGGTGTTGCACAACCCAGATGGAATGTGTTTGATCTGTTTTCCAAAATCAAAACTCATTCTTCTTACTATTCCCACGGGCAATTCAAGTTGTTGTTTTAAAAAGAAAATAAAAACTTGGGTTCTGAGTACCAAACATTACTCTTTTCTTACTTAACTTTCCAGTAAACCTTTGGGTTGCAATTGTGGTAATAGAAAAAACCAGAGTTGTTGTTGTTGTTGTTGTTGTTTTTTATGTCTACCATAGGATAGTTTGGGGAAATTACATTTCAGTAAAAATGAAAATAGGGATAATTCTTCCACTCGACAAAGTTTTTGTACAGAATGAACTATACTATACTCTGTAATCCAGCTTGCAACAATACTTGGGTTCATGATAGAAGGGCAGTGTGTTGAGATATGGATCTCTGCACCTTCTGAGTAGTAGGCCAGGGAGAACAAATGTAGGGACCAACACCCAGAGTGAGCTCTCTTTGGTCTATGAATAGCCATCTGTCCATTTACCTGAGTGGTGAGCCATAAAATATTATTTTCTATGTGTGCCGAATTGTTCAAAGAGAAAACACTGGAGCAATAAATTACTATTATTTTGCTTCAGAATTCTGTTGTAAGGAAAGAAACACATGACTAAAGACTTTAAAGAAAATAATATAAATGAAGAGGTAACGCAATAACTAGTATCTATGGTTAACATTTATGAAATATTTAATCTAAGAACTAAATGTGTGTTATATCATTTAATCTCCTCACAACAGCTGTGCAAAATAACAGCTATTTTATATAATTAGTTTTTAAATAAATAAATTGTGCTCAGATAGTTCTTTTCTCACTTAAGGTCATGCAGCTAGAACATGGTGGAGTTTGGTCAGAGAGAGCTTTATTTGTTTGTTTGCTTGTTTGTTTATTATACTAGCCTTCTTAGAATTAAGTAGATCAAAGGTGTCCCTGAATCAAATTGCTTAATGAATTTACTCAGATAGCCGATAAAACTATTGGCCTACAAATGTATTAGATAAATAAAGCAACCTAAAACTCCAATCTGAAAGCTTTTATTTTTATGTTTTAGGGAGATAATCTCATTACTGAGTGTCGTTACAACACAAAAGATAGATCCCGGATGACTTGGGTAAGAAAATTTTTATTATTATTAAAATTCATTTGTGGAGAAGGAGAAATGAACTTTGATTTTAGAAGAGAAAAAGTAAAAAGCATTCCCATTTAGAGGCAAAATTCCTAAACCACTTGAGCATGAAACATCATAAAAGTGAAATTAGAGTTATTTTAGTATTTTATCAGGTTAATTAGTGATACTATAGCAATATTTGCAGTATAATTTATTCACCTTTTCATGGAAAGCTATCCTTAGTCTTTTAGTTTTTCCTCACCAAAACTTATTAAAGATCTATGATCATGAATGACCATCTGCTTGAGTTTGGACTTAGATGAATCAAGACTTCAAAAGGAAGAATGAATTGTATGACTCTAAGGTCAGTTTTCTGACCAGATTTACTGGGGAGTCCTGACAAACATTCATGCCTTACCCAGTCTCTTCCAGAGAACACCTCCCACCAATTCATTTTATGAAGTTAGCATACTCTTAATACTAAAATTTGATAATGACAGTTTGAAAGAGGTCAACAACATTCACTTGATGGAAATATCTTTGACAGAGTATTGACAAACTAAATTCTGCATCATACAAAGATGAAATGTCAGTGCGAATTTGGGATTAACTTAGCTAAAGAATGTAAAATTGGTTTAAAATAGAAAATATATTAATACCATTCTACATTAAGAGAGTGAAGGAAAAAGACATATGACCACATCAATAGGGGCAGAAAAAGACTTCATAAAATTTAAGTCAGTTTTTTAAAAAAAACATTTCACAAACCAGGAATAAAAGAGAATTGCCTTAACCAGATAAAGCTTAGCTATGAAAAATCTGTAGCAAATATCTAACTAAATGAAATATTGAAAATATTAATTTAATATCAGGAAGAAGACAGGTATTTGTTATCACTATTTCTATTCAACATATTACTAGAAAAGAGAAAAAAAAGAGATCTATGGATCAGAAAGGAAGAAACAAAGAAGCAAAACACAGTATTCACAGACATTGTATTTTTCTGCGTCAAAAACTTCCTCAAAATTGATATCTAAAATTAATTGTATTTTAGTATATAAGACATTATCTCAAGAAGTTCTATAGAAATAAAATCTAATATTAGATGTATTTGGTCTCTATGGAAAAAATTATAAATCTTGATTGCAAAATACTAGAGTACACCGAAAGAAATGAAGAGATACTATGTTCATGGATAGGAAAGCCCAATAAAATAATCTTCATATTTAAATTGGCCTAAAAATTTGATACAATTCCAGTAAAAAATTCACAGAAATTTTATGACTTTAGATTCTTGTATCCTAACTAAGAAATCTTTGCCTAGTCATAGCTGCAAAGATTTTCTCCTTTTTAAAAATGTATTTTTAAAAATTTTAGTTTTGCTTTTATATGAAACAGTTGATTCTAAAATCTACCTAGAAGAACAGAGGTTAATAATAGGCAAGACACTACTAGAAAGTAAAAGCTACTGGATATGAAGACTATTTTCAAGCTATGGTGATCGATAGTGTACTGGGTCCAGGGTTAGAACAGTAGAACATAATAGGAATTTTGGAGACTGACCTATAAACCTCCTATCTGGAAAGTTGGTTTAGAATAGACATGGTATTCATTTAAGTGGCAAAGGATGGACTTTCCATTAAAGAATATTAGGTATACAGATGACAAAAATTAAAAGAGAAAAAAAAAGAAATTTCACAAAACAGCAATGTAGGACAAACATACCATAGAAAAACAGCAATAGACAAAAGCATTTCACAGAAATAAAAGCCCAAGTAGGTAATAAACATCTAAAAGGATGCTCAATTTCAACTGAAATGAGGATCATACAAACATAAACCAGAATGAGATATTTTATACCCATCAGTTTGGCAATATTTAAAATAGCAATTCCAATGTACTAAAACTGGACCCCTCACACACTGCTAAATGTAAATTTATAAAACCACTTTGGAGAAAACCATGACATCATCTAGTGAAGCTGGAGATTCATATACACTCTACTCAGTTCCATTCCTATGTAGATTTCATCTTAAGGTTCCTTTTGCCAGAGTGTTCCAAGAGAGAAATATGTAAAATACTTATAGTAACGTGTAACAATATGGGAACAAAAAGCTGGAACAGCTCAACTATTTATCAAAAGGAGAACACATAAATACATTATAATATTTCTGTATAATATATTTATAGCATATGTCTGTAAAAAGTAATGAACAAAAGCCACTTTATCAACACGGTTATATCTGAAGAACAAAATGTTGATTGAAAAGGGCAAGTTTGCAGCAGACCATATGTAATATGATAACATATTTGTAGAACAGACAACATTTTAATTTTGTTATTATACATCGATAAACTGTATGTAAAGAATTTGAAAAGGAATAGAATGATAAGTAGTAAGATAATCATCATGTTCAGTTAGGGTGGGAAAGAGAAGGATTGAAAATGAGCACAGAGAGTGCATTAAGCCCACTGATGTTGGCTTTATTTGTCTTGTGCCTTATATATGATTTTGGTTGCGTGAAATATTTTACTACAGACATAATAAGTTTTGGTGGTCTGCCTGGATAGTCTCCCTCTTCAGGTCCAGCACAGCTAACCCGCAGCCACTAAAAATATGGCTCACTGGGCACTAACGATGGTGTCAGGGAATGCCTCACTTGAAGTTATTCTCCCCGCATTGGGGCAGCCAGGAGCTGATTACTGGTTGATGGGAGGATAGAATTGCCGAGCTCCCTTCCAACAACGTGGTACCGCTATGAATACCCATCCCAACTGAAGGATAAGTTAAACATGATATTTACTGAGGCATCACTTGAACCTCATTTGTAGAGCAGCTTCTTCCTTTGCCCAGTCCTACTTTATTCATCAAGTGCAACCCGTTGTGTTTTGCAATTTGTAAAATCATTACATATTAGCCATTGCGTTAATAACTATGAACAATACTGCCAAGTCTTCACCTTCATTTTTGAATAATAGATGATTTACTGGATACAGAATTCTTGGTTAGTTTACTTTTCCCTGCAGCACTTGAATATATAATCCCAATATCATTGTTTGCTTGTTTGTTTTTGAGAGAGTGAGAGAGAACACTAGCAGGGGAGGGACAGACAGAGTGGGAGAGAGAGCATCTTAAGTGGGCTCCATGCCCAGTGAGGAGTCCCACACGGAACATGATCTCACGGGATCTCACGGATCTCACAACTGTGAGATCATGGCCTCTGCCAAAATCAAGAGTAGGACTCTTAATCAACCAAGTCACCCAGGTGCCTCTATAATCCCAGTGTCTTTTTGTTACTTCCATCACTTATGACAGAATGTCAGCTGTCATTTTTATTATTGTTCGCCTATATGCTATGTGTCACTTTCCTCTTGCTGCTTTCAAAATGTTCTCTTTGTCTTTGGCTTTCAGCTGTATGACTGACGTGTCTAGGTATTATTCTCTTCATATTTATCTTTGGCATTTTTTGTCCTTCTTGGGTCTGTAAGTTCATGTTTTTCACTAAATTTGGGAAGATTTCAGCGATTATTTTTTCAAATATTTTTTCTTCCCTTTTTTATCTTCCTTCTCATTGTGGAATTCTAATTACATGTATGTTGGAATATTTAATATTGCATTTTGAGATATTTTCTAGGATATTTTCATTTTTTATAGTTTTTTTTTGCTTTCTCTGTTCTTTGGATTGGAAAATTTCTATTGATCTAACTTCAAGGTCACCAGTCTTTCTTCTGCCATCTCAAATTGTCTGTTAAACCCATCCTGTGACTTTTTATTCATTGAAGATAACTTTTAAGTCCAGAACTTATATTTTGTTCTTTTTTATGTTTCCCTTTCTCTGATGTCATTCTCTATTTGTTTACTCATTTTTAATGTATTTGCCTTTAATTACTCGAACATCTTTCTTTAACTTTTTAAACATATTTATATGTGTTTTTAAGTTTTTACTAAATCCAGCATCTGTGTCTTCTCACAATCAGTGTCTGCTGCTAACATTTTGTTCTGAGCACAGATCATAGTTTCCTGTTTCTTTTTATGTTTAATAACTTTTGGTTGAAGATTCGTCACCGTGGATAATATATTGTAGCAATTCTAGATTCTATTCTAGATTCTGTTCTTCCAAGGAGCTTTGATCTTTTTAATTTCAGTAGATAATTTACTACCTGGAGGCAAAATGTGAAATCTGTCTTCCCTATGGTATGCATCTGCTGATGTCTATACACATGAAAACAAGATTATAGAATATTCAGTACAATCAGGCAAAGATTCCATCAAACGGACTGATTGGTATCCTGTTAACCAAACATCCCATGATCCTCACTGTGGTGAGAAGTTCGCATCATATGAACAGGACTTGGAAGAGATTATTAGGTTGTTAAAGAAAGGCAACTTTTAAAGAGATGGAATAATTCTTAATTCTTAATTAATTTTTCAGTGTATCTCTACCTTTTTTTAAAACCCACATTGTCAATGAGATTATTATTTTTTGGCTTTAAGATTTATCACATTTCTGTATTGGATGGAATTTTATGGCTTTGGTGGCTCGTGTGTTGTGTCAGAGTTAGTGGAACATATACTTTTCTAAATAAAACATCTCCATTTTCAGGGAGGATTAAGCACCAGGAATGAAATGTGTCTTTCATACCTTCTTTATTACCCAAGAATTAATCTTACTCGATGTGCAAGTATTCCCGATATTATGGAACAACTTCAGTTCATTGGCGTGAAGGAGATCTATAGGCCGGTCACGTAAGTAGGAAATGGATTTCATAGTGGGGTAGTATACTTCAGAGAAGGATGGACTTTGTTTTCATATTGCATTTATCACCATGTTATCAAATTTTTTCAAGTCCTATTTAATGATTTTTAGTTGGGGTGACAAGGTGAGCGTCTTGGTTCATATGTCCAGATCCCCAAGACTCCTGCCAGGTTCAGTGATTTTTTTTTTAATTTTTTTAACGTTTTTGAGAAACAGAGAGAGACAGAGCATGAGCGGGGTAGGGGCAGAGAGAGGGAGACACAGAATCTGAAGTAGGTTCCAGGCTCTGAGCTGTCAGCACAGAGCCCAATGTGAGGCTTGAACTCACGAACTGTGAAATCATGACCTGAGCTGAAGTTGACGCTCAACCAACTGAGACACCCAGGTGCCCCAGGTTCAGTGATTTCTTAAAGGATCAAAAGGATCCAGCCTACTACTGTGTTCATGGCTGATATTCATTACAGAGAAAGAATACAATGCAAAATTAACAAACGAAAAGGGATATGGGCCAAGTCCAGAGGAAGCCCAGTACACGTGTCCAAGCAGCCTCTCCAGTGGAATCACAAAGAATGTACTTAATAACACTAGCATCAAAGTATGACAAGATGCATGAAGTGTTGTCAACCAGAGATGCTCATTAGAGACTCAATACCCAGAGTTTTTATGAAGGGCTGGTTACATAGGTGTCTTCTGCCTGGTAGGTACCAAAATCTAGACTCTTAGAAGGAAAGTAGATGGTCAACGTAAGTTGCACTGTGTGTACAAATAATCTAGGCACAATGAGTCCCTCTTCATTTAGAAAAAGTTTTATATCTGTATAGGAAATTGTTTACTAATAAAGTTCCCTACATCAAAGACCAGCCTTCCAAATGGGCATTTCTAAGGATGGAAGTCTCAGGCTTGCTAGTTCGCTCTGTCCCCACAATTGCGAATCCTAGAAACTACTTAAGATAAAATAATAAACAAGATACATATTATTCCTGCCCTGTTGGGATTATATTCTACAGTGAGAGAGAAGTAACAAACAGTATAAATACAAAATTTTAGATATTAGTAAATGTTATGAAAATAATGGAGACAGTGAAGAAAGTATGTAGCTGTTGTCACTAAGGTAGTAAAAGCTTCTCTGGGAAGATATCTCAGGCTGTCCAGGCTGCTGTAGCATAAATACCGTAGACAGAGTAGCTTATAAATAACAGAAATTTATTGCTGACTGTTCTGGAGGCTGGGAAGTCCAAGCTCAAGATACCAGCAGATTCTGTGTCTGGTGAGGACTCACTTCCTCGTAGGTGGCCATCTTCGCACTGTAACCTCACATAGCAGAGGGTGCAAGGGAGCTTTCTTGAGCTACTTTTATGAGGGCACTAACCCCATGAGGGTTCTGTCCTCATGAGCTAATCACCTCCCTAAAACCCCACCTCCTAATACTGTCTACCTTGAGCGCTAAGATTTCAACATATGAATTTGGAGAGCAGGGCGGGGGGAGCACAAACATTCAGTCCACAGCAGGAGATGATGTTTGAGCAGAGACCTAAGTGATGAAGAGCCAGCCATGGAAAGATCTAAAGTATACTCTTTGCCGAGAGAAGAGCCACTGTAATGATCTTATGGTGGGTATGAAGGTAGCATGTTCAAAGAACAGCCAGAAAGTGAGTTTGGCTGGAACAGAGTGAAATATGGTAGAGAGTAAGTGAGGATGTCTGACTTCAAGTGGGACTTTGTAGGTGACATAAAGATCATGTAGGACTTTACAGGTGACATAAAGACTTTGGGTTTTAAGTACAAAGAAAAGCCATTGTAAGATATAAACAAAATTGGTTTTGGCTGCTGAATTGAGAAAGGACTCTAGGAGGACCAGATTGGAAATAACAATGCCAACCAAGAGACTGTTGTGATTGCCCAGTTGAGAGGTGAATGTGTCTGGGACCAAGGTGGTGGCAGTAGAGCTGATGAGAAATGGTTGCAAGCCTGTTATTTTCTCAAGATAGCACACACTGGACTTGTTGGTTGGTGGCATTTCAGGGAGATGATGGGGGAAAAAGAAGAGGAAGGGGAAAATAAGGATGTGTGAGTGCTGTAGGGAAACGTATTTGAAGCAGAAATCAAAAGTTCTTTGAATATATTAGGGTTGATGTAGGAAAAATGATTTTATTAATTCTTAGTAATAGCATAAAGAAGAATTAGAGTGGCCGATAGAAATTTGGAGAATAGATTTTGTTTTTATATAAGGAAGAAGTTTTCTAATGACTAGGTCTTTTCAAAATAAAAGAGACTAAAGAAATTGGGCAAAAGATACACATAGATTTTTGAGGGAATGTGTTTAAGGATTGAAAAACACTTAATGAGAATGTGGCAATACACTCACTGAAGTAGAATATAATCATGGTCTAGTTTTTTGTCCAAAATATTATAGAGATTGTAAATTATGAACTCAGAGCCCTCTTCTTCTGGGTTATACTTACTATCTGTGAATATGTTCTAGTGAGTTCCTATCCAGACAACCCAATGACCACCAGAAATCTGTATCTACTAAAATACAAATAACAAAATGCTTGTGTAAATTAGTTTATAAAATATTTCCTTATGTATAATTTCTTTTAATTTGTTTTCACAAGATTCCAATAGGTAGAGTAGGAACTTGCAATCTATTTTTGTGGAAGAGGAAATGGAAATTGAGGGATTAAGAGACTGCTCAACATCATATCTACATAATCAGTGAAGGAGCTAGTTGTTTGCATTGTTTGCATACCTCTGCCTTTTTATCCAAAATAAATAATTACATATACAAATAATAGAATAGTAATGAATATCAAAACAGTGTATAAAATGTCATTCTGAAAACATTAGGGGACAGTCTTGTTCAAAATTTCAGTATTATTCCTTACAAAGACTTAGGAGCCTTTTTTTTCCCCCTTTAGAATATATATATATTTTTTACATATTGGCTAGAAACTTTTCCTGTTCAAGGGTTAATCTGAGAGAATGTCAAAAACACATGGACATTCAAAGCTGTTTGTTTTACAAGGGGATGAGTTTCAAAGTGTATTCTGCAGCCTCATTATTTTCTTTTGTGGTCAACTTGTGTAAATCCTCTGAAAACGCTCTACTTCCACGTTACAGAGAGCTCTGAGTCCACACCTTTGGTCTCTCCCAGGAAATATTGAAGGTGGGTTTTTCTTTACTTAACAAGACAGGGAGAATTGCTTCATGGAACAAGACCAGTTTTGAGAGGTCATTGCCCACATAGAACCATTTAACTACATGGTTAAATTTACGTCTTCAAAAATACGAGTGAAAAGGAGCCTCTGTTATAAAATTATGTTTAAGCTTTAAATCAGACTTTCAAAGTAGCTCATCACACTGATGTAAATATTTATTGAAAGCCAAACCAACAAGGTGCTGGCTAAAAGATCAGAAAGAGAAATAGTTGGGTTTTTTTTCTGTTTTCCTTAAAAGAATATTGGAAATTTGGTTTCAGGATACAGTACTAAAGAGGTATTATCGTATAAAATGTAGCCCCAAATCTTGTGGTCTGTGCTTTGAATCTAATGATCAGTTAGGTGCTTTGTCTTATTTTAAACATTCTCTAACAATCCTAGGATTTGAGGAAGAGCTGATAGAAACATGGAACTGATAGAAATCCTGTCTCAGGATTTGTCTGTTCTAGGCAATGCAGTTTTTCTCTACCTCCTACAGATCTGGCAAGGCTTAAGGAAAAACAAAACATCTCTCATAAAGATCAGATAACAGAATAGATCATGACTTTAGATAAATTCTGTATTCTCTGTTACACCACACATCAACACTATGTAGTTCTAGTGAGGCTTATGTGATGGAAAGTTTGATATAATTTATTCTATTTCTAAAAAAGAATCAAGGGTCGTGTTTGTATGTTCCTTTGTAAGAAAGATCACTTTATGTTTATAATATGTAAAAATCCCACATGCTTATTATAGGGGTTTTAAGGAATGCAGAAGAAAAGGTTTTAAAAAGAAGACACAAGCAATCGCCTCAAATTCTGTTAGAAATAAACAATACTGGGGCGCCCGGGTGGCTCAGTTCATTGAGTGTCCGACTCTTGATTTCTGCTCAGGTCATGATCTCACGCTTTGTGAGGCTGAGCCCTGAGTCAGGCTCAGTGCTAATGTGGAGCTTGTTTGGAATTATCTCTATCCCTGTCTGGTTCTGACCCTCCCTGACTTGCTCCTGTGCGCACGCACACACTCTCTCTCTCTCTTTCAAAATAAATAAATTTTAATAAATAAAAAAGAAATAAACAATACTAACATTAATTGAAGGTTATTACGGATGTCTTTCTATGGAGGTGTTGCTATAAAGATGAATAAATTACTGTTATAAAGATTATAATTTGTGCACTGTTTCAAACAAAAACATTAAACGATAATTTTGTTTAATTTAGATGAAAACACAAAACTAAAACTGAACAGTTGTTGAACTTCAGATGAATGTTGTTGCTGCTATTGGTTTTAGCCACGAAGGGTGATATTTTGTAAACGGGTCTCAAATGTTGAGAACAGAGATTGTAAAAGACGTTAAAACATCACACACAGTTTACATGTTTCGATTTTAGATCGTAAAAGATGAGGACAGTCGTACCTTTACGTTTTCTCCCACGTCCCTTTTCCATACCTCCCGAGTATTTATTACTTCTCATAATTTTGTATTTTCAGGATTTTAAATTTTCACATGGAATTCTCAAACCAAAGTCCCACAACATTTAATGCAATTTTTAAAGTTAAATAGATTCCGTGGTAATCCCTAATCTTACAGGATTTCTGCATTTCTGAGTTCTTTCATTTGATTCATCAGAATGTTATCTGCAAGTTGGTTCATCAAGAAGGGCTTCCAGGTGCTTTATGCTTTGGGTTTTGTTTGTTTGTTTGTTTGTTTGTTTGTTTTGTATTTGAGAACTTCTGCATTTATATTTGGACAGCATTTGGCTGGATATAACGTTTTGAGGTCATACCTTTTCCTTCCTTGGAAGGTCTCTTTGCATGAATGGGACTATTCTTTAACTACCTACAGAATTCATATGTTAAACTAAACATATTTCAGTGTTGAACATCTGCATTCAATTTTCCCGAAACACAGAGTTGTTCTTTCACTACATATAGTCACTTTTTTTTCATTTCCGGGAAATTTTCTTATATTATATCTACAAAGTTTTTTGAAAATCTATTTGGAATTTTTCACAAGTACTTTTTCTTGTAGTTTTTTGGAGGATTCTTCTGCTTCTTTTTCTAATTTATTTGGTGCTAAATTTGTTTTGTCCTAAATTTATTATTTATTCCTAAATTTATTTCCATTGGTCTGCTATCTCTCTTTCCATCTCATTCTGTTGTTTCAAATTCTTGTATGAGAGCTCTTGTTTAATTAAATTCATGTACTTATTAAATAAACTTACAACATGAAACACTTATGGGAATTGTCTCCAGTATAATTGGCTTATATTTTCTTCTAGAAAATTAGCTTTTTTCTGTCTCTTTTTATGAAACGTAACAGAAGTTCTTCTTTACCCTATGTTTGCAATGTTCTTATGTCACTTCTTGCCTATGCCAAGCTAATTCTGTCTAACACTTCTCTTTGCTCTGAAAAAAAAAGTGAGTGAATTCTTGTCTACCTTCTAAACAAATTTTGACAGTAGCTTTCTATCTTTCTACACCACAGTCTGAGGTTCGGCTCACATATTTTATGTACACACTTTACTATATTTTGAGGGCAAAGGGCTGTGGGTATAGAGGTGGGGCTGTTGACTTTGTATTACAGTGCTTGGCTTATTCCTTCCTCAGATGTTTTTTAGAAAATCTCCTGAGGAGGAAGTTTTCCTTCTTACTTTCTTTCCTTTCTTTCTTTCTTCCTTTCTTCCTTCTTCTTCCTTCCTTCCTTCCTTCCTTCCTTCCTTCCTTCCTTCCTTCCTTCCTTCCTTCCTTCCTTCCTTCCTTCTTTCCTTCCAGATTTTTATTTTAAGTAATCTCTACATCAAACATGGGGCTCGAACTCACAATCCCAAAATCAAGAGTCGCATGTTTTACCAACTGAGCCAGCCAGGCTCCCCCCAAGGAAGTTTTCTAACTGATTGGGACTGACTCTCATTTCACAGAGGAATGTCTGAGGCCTCACATCATGTGGTCAAATCCGTTGTAGCCCTTGAGGCTTCTGTACTATCAGGGAGACAACTTTTTTCTGGGCTTCTCAACATTCATTTATTCTTGGGGTGTCAAAAGGATTAGAAGTTATATCTTGTTAGGTCAGACTTCCTGGCTTTCTTCTTTAATGATTAGATTATAAAATGTATGGCATTATGTTGTCTTTTATTCATCGGCCTGTTGGTATGTTTTGATTTCTGTTTTCTTATTTATTTTTTAAAGTCAAGTTGCTTCAGGTAGAACTTACAAATGACCAAATGCACCTATTTTAACTACATCATTTTCTAAGAAATGTAACCTACTTAACCCCATCACAGACAAGATATTTCTATATCATTTTCTATAACACTTTCATCACCCCAAAAGTTCTGTTCTGCTATTCGAGACAATCCCACTTCCTGCACAAAACCCCAGGAAATGGCCAACTGGCTTTATGTCACCACATTAGTTTGATCTTTTCTAGATTTTATAAAAATGGGATCATATAGCATGTACTCTTTCATGCCTGGCTTCTTTGATTCAGAGTTTTTTGAGACTATGCTGGTGCTTCTGTCAGCATTCCATTCCTTTTTAGTGCTAAGTAGTATTCCTTGGTGTGGAAACACCAACATTCATTTATTGACTCACCAGTTGAAAGCATTTGGGTTCTGGGGCACCTGGAGGGCTCAGTCGCTTAAGTGTCCAAGTTCACAGACCATAAGTTCAAGCCCCGCACTGGGCTCTGTGCTGACAGCTCGCAGCCTGGAGCCTGCTGTGGATTCTGTCTCCCTCTTTCTGCCCCTCCCCCACTCATGCTCTGTCTCTCAAAAACATAAATAAACATTAAATTAAAAAAAAAAAGTATTTGGGTTGTTTCCAGTCTCTGGCTATTCTGAAGAAAGCTACTATGAATATTATTGTATTAGTCTTTGTTATGGACATATGTTTTGCATCTTCTGAGCTAGCACGCAGTGGTCGAATCACTGCATTATATACTAAATTTATGTTTACCTCATAAGACTCTCAAAATATTCTCCAAAATGATGTACCTTTTTACAGTCTCATCAGTAATGTAAAAGAGCTCCTGTTGCTTAACATTATTCCTAGTATTTTGTATTAGCAACATCTTAGACTTTATTTATTTTAATGTTATGTAGTTGTACCTTATCGTGGTTTTATTTTCCATTTCTCTTATGACTAATAGTGTTGAGCCACTTTTCAGATGCTTACTGCTCATTTATATATGTTTCTTTTTAATTGTTCAAATTTTCGTTAATTGTATCATTGGGTTACTTGTTTTCTTTTTTTAAGTTTTTTAAGTTTATTTATTTATTTTGAGAAAGCACACACATGAGAGCGAGTGAAGGAAGGGGGTATAGATAGAGAGAGACACACACAGAGAGAGAGTCCCAAGCACAATCTGTGCTGTCAGTGAGGAGCCTGATGCAAAGCTCAAATTCAAGAACCGTGAGATCATAACCTGAACCGAAGTCGAGAGTCGGGTTACTTGTGTACTGTGTTACTTGTTTTCTTATTTCTGAGCTGTTAGAGATCCTAATATATGTATATATATATATCCCTATATATATATATATATAGGGAGAGAGGAGACAGAGGATCTGAAGCTGGCTCTGTGCTGACAGCAACCAGCCAGTGTGGGGCTCGAACTCACGAACCCTGAGATCATGACCTGAGCCAAAGTTGGACGCTTAACCGGCTGAGCCACCCAGGCACCTGAGTTCTTTATATGTTTAAAGAATTCTTTATACTTAAGATACAAGCTTCTTGTCAGATACATTCTACAAATAATTTCTTCTAGTCTGTGGAGATGTTCATTTTCATTTTTTAATTGTATTTTTTTGCAGAACATTTTATCATTTTTTTATTTTGTGCTTTTGATATTCTGCGTAGGAAATTTTTGCCTACCCAAGGTTGTAAAGATTTTTTCCTGTTGTTTTTTCTTTCCCCCTAAAATGTTTGCAGTTTTCAGCTTTTACATTTAGGTTGATGATTCATTTTGAGTAAATTCTTGTGTGTGTTATGAGGTAAATACTTAGGTTCATTATTTTTATATGAATATCAAGTTATTCAAGAAACCTACCTTTTTCCGATTGAATTATGCTGGACTGTGTGTTGAAAATCATGAGATCATATACTGACTATTTCCGGACTCTGAATTCTGTCTCACTGATGTTCATGTTTAGCCTTACTCTCATATTGCTCTCTGTTATCATAGTTTTATGGTAAGTCTTGAAATAAGAGCATGTAAGTCCCAAAATGTTGTCATTTTTTTTCCTTTTCCCAGAATTATTAGATTAAATTATTATTATTTATATAGATAAGTTCATTTCATTTATATATGTACATATATAAATGTGTATATATATACATTTATAAATATATATACATGTATAAACGAAATGAACTTAGACTACCTTAAATAAATATTCCTTTATAAATTTAATTGGCAAGTTGATTTAAATATATATATATGTATATGTGTATATGTATATATATGTATATGTGTATTTGTATACATATGTATTTAAAGCAACTTGTCAATTAAATTTACAAAAGAAAACTTCTCACCCATAATAAATCATCACGTTAATATAATTTCTTTTCATCAGCTACAGTGATACATAAATAATACCCTCTTATTTCTATATGCATCTGGGTGGACATTTATGCACTGCTCAGATGTGCAGAAACGTAACTGAATTTCTAGACCATTCTCAATATTCCTAACCAACTCCCAGCCCCAGTGAGAGCAGTAGAACCTTGCTACTTCAAGGTTCCCTGTTTCTGGTTTAAAGCTTAGTCTTTTAAGGAAAAATATTTACTTTTTCAGGATCTCTCCTCTTTCTGTCTCTTCCTGCTCTCCTCTCCAGGGGTAACCAGGAAATGTGGTGGAGCGTAGACTGGAGAGGGTGGGAGGTTCGTTGGTATGATGTCATCATAGAATAGAGGCCTGAAGGAAGTCAGCAGGAGCGGACAGGAGACAGTAAATAGGAGTCAAGCTGCCATCTCAGAGAGGCTCGCAACCGTGTCCTGAGGTCACCAGCCTCAGTCATGCTGTCTCCATGTGAGCCATTAGGGTTGCCCTTCCCTACATTTTTTTCATATATTTATAGTAAGTTAGCAAGTTTGCTTACAGCACTTCTGTTACTTTATGCTGTAAAATCTCCAAAAAAAAAAAAAAATACTAGTTTCCTGATTTATTCTGGCAGCAAAGTTTTTTAAAGATTTCATCAATGTACAATAGGTATTCACTCTTACCAGCCAGCAAGGCAGCCCACAGTGCCGCGCATTTAGGCCACCTTAGCGCCTTAGTACAGATTCCAGTGCCACCTTGTGGTGTTTTAGGGAATTACAGGATGGTGATTTCCTTCATTTCCAGCATTTCTCACTGGTTATGAAATTGATTTTCCTTTTTTCAAGAGACATCTCTTTTTTTTTTTTGAAAAGCAAATTTTATTTTTAATATTTGATTCAAAATTTTTTAATGTTTATTTATTTCGGAGAAGAGAGAGACAGAGGTCAAGCTGGGCAGGGGCAGAGCGAGGGAGACACAGAATCTAAGGCAGGCTCCAGGCTCTGAGCAGTCAGCACAGAGCCTGACTCGGGGCTTGAACTTGTGAACTACGAGACCATGACCTGAGCTGATGCTGGATGCCCAACCGACTGAGCCACCAAAGCGCCCCTTTAATATTTGATGTTAAAACTTTTAAAAATAAAACCTAGTGGTAGTTTTTCATGTATTTAAAAGGACTTTGTATGTAAACATAATAGGCCCCTTTCAAGTTATTATTTTATATGAATTCTGGATTACATCTCTACAAGGCTTCACAAAATGTTTAATTTTGGAATGCTATAGATTTTAGGTCATTGCTAGATGTGTTTAGTGTAGTATGATGCCTATTACTCTTTCTTTATGGTACTTAACATTCAGGTCTCTGTACAAAACAATGCATTTAAAATTCAACAAAGATACATTGATTTTACTTAAAAGAAAAAGGAAGTTAGAAATGAAGAATGTATATTACCCAATACTACCCAATATTTTACTCATTGTTTCACTCATTAGAATAAGGGGGAATAATTTTATTTTAGACATTGAAAATTTATTTTCCCTAAAAGGTCAACAAAAGACGTTTAATTTGTTAAAAAACTAATATTCAGTGTGCCTGCGTAGCTTATGCGTGTAAGAGAGAGAGTAATTAAAGGCATAAATAAATGAAGAAATTGTGAAGTTCCAATATTAAAAGTGTGAATTCCTCAACTGGAGATTAATGAATTGGTAATTACCGAAACCACTGAAATATCTTCTTGGAATGTTATGGGAGCCAGAGACCAGCAGGTTGCCCGTTAGTAATCTCTGGGAAGACCCGTGGGTTTATCATGTAAATCCTGGAGGTGTTCCAACACTCCCTTACACTTTTCCTTTTTTCAGGAATCAATAACACAAAACTCACATTTAATGAAAGACATCACTTGAAGAGTATCTTTTCAAGCAGGTCATGTCATTCTTCTGCGAGCTCTTCTTTCTTTCTTGGACATTAACCTGTGTCTTTTAGAGCGGCAAGGAGAAGCAAGAGTATACCTTCTACGGAGTAGTTTTTGTCTTAGTAGAATTTTTAGAACGGTCTCAGATTTTTTAAATTTATTATCCCATAGGCAAGCCAAAACAGGGCAGCCGGCAGAGGTCAGGCTTTCCAACTGTATGGAATTGAGATTTCTATCTAACAATACCTTTTAAAAACCTACAGATTTCTTCCTTATGCCATTAGCGTTACTTTCTGCAGAACTGAACATGTACCCAGTTACGTTGTTAACTAGAACCTAAACAAATAGCAAGGAGTTGTGAGGCTGGGGGAGCTTTTCTGAGTCAAAATTATTTGTCTAGAGTAGTACCCATTTGCTACTACAATAAGGAATTTCATTTTTTTCCAAAAGACTCCTTATGTGGTATGTGTTTCTTCTGGCAGTTGCTGACGAGTTTATCCATCCTTTGCATTAGGTTTTCTGTGTGTGTAAAAATGGACAAATATGAGGTCTATTTTAGGATGTTGAAAAGTGATGGACACATGGCCCGCTTTTGTTCTGAATATGACTAATTGCGGTTATTTTAAATTCAGGACCTGGCCTTTCATTATCAAAAGCCCCAAGCAGTATAAAAACCTCTCTTTCATGGATGCAATGAATAAATTTAAATGGGCTAAAAAGGAAGGTGTCTCCTTCAACAAGCTCGTCCTTAGCTTGCCAGTGAACGTGAGGTGCTCCAAGACAGACAACGCGGAGTGGTCGGTAAGCCCTACTTTGTTTTCATCTTTGGAGAAACCAGATGTCACCTTTTACCTAATCCCCTACAGGTAAAGTCTAAGGAACAGATAAATATCTATGGATCCAATGTTTCAGTTGTCTTTTGATATGTCTGATCATTTATTTGTTCAGTAACTGCTTACTTGAACAGTTGGGTTGACCAAAAACTCATGATTCCACTCCCTTTGAAGAGGGAGGTTGGCTGCTAAACTAAGGTTGGAATGGAGCTGGGATAGGATAGGATGAAAGCTTCAAAGAGCAACAGAGCCTGGTTTGTATCTCTCCTTCCCAAAGGCGCATCCGGCTTCCTTCTCCACCTCCCTCAGAATCCCTAAGGCTCCGACTCCCTTGACCTTTGACTCCTTAAGCAGCCACCCCATGCCACCCACCCCTTTTATCCTGCAGAAGTGGGGGGCTGAGCAGGCCTGGCCTCGGACCTTCTCTTCAGTCACTGGCATTGTTTACTTTTTGATTTCCAGATTCAAGGGATGACAGCGTTACCTCCACACGTGGAAAGACCATATAAAGCGGAGCCCTTGGTGTGTGGGGCTTCTTCTTCGTCTTCTCCGCACAGGAATCATCCTCTTGAGCTGCTCCTGTGTTTCGCAGTACTTGGTGGTATGCTGCCCAGCACGCACTCGTGGTCATAATTCTGCGCTGTGGGACGATGTTGTCTGTGATCCGAGCGTGTCAGGTTAAAGACACTTGGGACATGAAGAGGGGAGCATGAGGAGTGTGGAGACCTTCCTGTCACACACGCTCTTCCTCCCTACATCCATCCTCTCCCGTCTACCTGAGAGATGCCGAGTGGGTTCTCTTCTTTTTCTCGGATATGTCTGATAAAATGTATCCATTGCCAATAAAGCAAAACTGGACTGACTTCACACAACCTTCTTAAAAATGTGGACGAAGTCAAGTGGAAGTGAGAGTGTTTGATTTCCTTCCATATTTCATTTTATGTAAACACATTATTGCCATTTCACTTTTTAATTGGTCCTTTGGCTTCTATATTCCTTTCTTAAAAATACTTCCATCTTAACAGTGTGAAAGAAAGCACTCTCTGTTCCGCGTTCCTTCCCCTTTATTGTTCTTTGGGTGCGACTTTCCAAGTGCAACAATGGTCCTTTCAGTCTTTCAGTGTCAATCCAGCTCTGTCCTTGTCTGTGAAAAGCCGATGGGCCCCTTACCTCAGTGCTTTTTGAAGATGCCCATTCTAGTTTCTTGGTTTATCTGAGTCCGTTGGTATCCCCAAACGACCCCAAACCCATCTCAAAGCATTTTCTTTATCCTTCCCTGCTCTGCACTGGCCAGGTGAGTTCTTCTGGAGCTCTATCACTCTCTAAAAAGAAAGAAGGTATGAGAAACACAGAAATGGTATATAGTGGAGTGTAGACTGAGGAGAAAATGTAGCTGGCTGCAAACCCCATGCTGGGAGGGGTCCCTTATGAGGTTTCAGGTCAAAGGTGGATAGTACGAGCCAACCTAGGAGGGTGTAAGGTCCCTGCAGTACCTCGGTGACCACGCTGGGTGTCACACGTGCTGCAGCCTGGCTCAGTCTGAGTCACAGTTGGCTATTGTAGATTTATTTTTATATTACTTAATGAACTAACTTTCCTTAGTAACATTGTCACCCATGGAAGGTCTTGTCCCTTTTTAGGTTCCTTTTGTATCGTCAGCCAAATCTTGTTGTGTGTCCTTTCCTCGTTTCTTAAGCAAAGTCTGTTTGGATCGTATTAATAAACTAAATAAAATTAAATTTTAGTGTGCTATCTTGTACGCTCCTTGAGAGAAGCAAGAGATTCAGTACTGATGTTTCCAGTCAAATCGATCAAAAATGTTGCATTTTTGTATTCCATTTTTTTAAGCCCTTTCTCTCCTGCAAACAATATTGTCTTTTGAATAAATATTGTATGTTGGAGTGTTTACTTTTTGGTTCTCAGAATTTATCCATTTACTGAAGTGTTTGTAATATTTATGAGGCATATTTCATAGTTTACTTGTTTTTATTTCGTATGTGGTATATCGAATTCAGTGATTTTCCATACAAATATTTGTATAAGGAACACGATAATCCCAAACACTCCCTATTTGAAATTTCATGTTTATTTTACTGCAGAATGTCTGAATTTGAGATGTCGAAGTAAAGTGATTTCCTTTGGAACTTCCGTAATGATATATTTGTTTTCACTGTTCTGAGTCAGGAAGGGGAATCTCCAGGCTAGAAAGGGATACACAGCGTTTGGCAGCTCGCGTTGGTGGAGCCAGGAATCAGCTTCTTCAGCTGATGTTGCAAAGAATAAAGCTGGCATTCTTCTTCTCTTAGGAATTCTCATGAATGTGTACAAGTTTGAGGCACTGACTGTTTATTTGAAATTAGGATAGGCTATCTGTTGAAAATTTGGGAGGATTCTGATTACATTCTAAATTAGTTTGTTCTTACCATGAGCTGAACTTCCTGAACAGCCCGGACTTTTTGCTGCTGCCCTTGGCCAAGTTGCATTCCCTGTTTCCTAGGCTAGCAGGAAGGAGGGCCTGAGACCCAGGGAGGATGAGTGTTCACGTCCGATGGTCCCTGTTTGATCCTTAATGCAGGAAGGGTGGGAAAAATGTGACAAAGCCAATATTCATCAAAGCCATGTGAGGTCGAGGGTATTTTGGGTGATCATTTTTTTCTAAGGGAGTCTCAGGCAGGATCAAGAGAGTCCTAGTGGTAATAAGAGAGATGCAATGCACAGAGGCAGATCTATAAGAGCTTTGAACTTCCTCTTAGTGGCTGTGGAGGACAATGATGAAGAGCAAACAGGAGGACGTAGGACGCGCCCTAAACGCACTGTACGTAATGACACAGTA
Organism: Paguma larvata; assembly: GCA_030068075.1. Classification (NCBI taxonomy): domain Eukaryota; kingdom Metazoa; phylum Chordata; class Mammalia; order Carnivora; family Viverridae; genus Paguma; species Paguma larvata. The sequence continues at coordinate 116,520,548 of CM057829.1, read as the reverse complement.
CGATTTGCTCATCCAAACTTATTGTCGGACACGCAGGCCATCTGTTTCTCAGTATGAAAAACTTTGCTGTGATTATAAGTATTTCCTTCCAATAAATTACTATGAATGAAATTACAGAATTAATAATTGTATTTTTCAAGAATTTTAAATTGATAACTGTAAGTCGAATTTAGCTGAATATTGCCAGATGTCTTCAACGTGTTTTTTTTTCAAATGGTTCAGAATTCTATCTATCTGTCTATCTATCTGTCTATCTATCTGTCTATCTATCTATCATCTATGTATGTATCATCTATCTACGGTGAGAGAATGATCATTCAAATATGGTAAAATGATAACAATTGAAGACTTTGGGTGAAGGGTTTTTAAAAAATATCTCTTCTTTTGAAGTTTGAAATGATTTCAGAATAAAAAGTTACAAATGTGACTGAAATGATGAAGGACCCATCTACAGTACAGTGACCCAGCTGGTCTTCCTCCGATAGGTCCTAGTCCGCTGTTCTGGAGAGGCGGAAAGAGAAGCTGGGTTTTGATTAGTCCTCACCTGCCTCTGGGGGATTAGTCCCTCAGTTTGCTGATTCTGACTAAAAGTGGGCATGTGCCCCGTTCGGAGGTCCAGAGCAAAGGGTTTGAAAAATCCAGGGAGTGAGAAGAATCCCGAAAACGAAAGAGCAAGAGGTCTCGGAGTTTGGAATCATCCAAAAATATTTATAATTTATTTGTGTTTTCCCCTTGATTATAAACCTAATGTGTAGTAACACCTATTTGATGAAGGAAATCTAGGAGATACGGTAACTTTGAAAAAGTGAACAGCAAATCTGTTAATTCTGTTACCTACAGAATTAACCTTTTGGTGCGTATGCTTCTAATATATGCCCATGAAAGGAGATCTGTGTGAATCCATATACTGATATCAGCTAGCTTTAGCTAATGCAACAAATACCCAAATATGAGTGGTTTAACACCACAAGGTTTATTTCATGTTTATTTTGTAGTTCAATGTGTGTGACTCATTTGGTGACTGACTCTACTTGTCAAGGTGATTCAGGTACCCGAGATCTGGTGACTCCATCCTCCCCAAGTGCTAATGGTGAGACACCTGATCTAAAAGTGACATAAATCACTTCCGGATTCACTCTGTCAATTAAAATTAGTCGCAGGGCCTCACTAGGATGCCAAAGGGGCTGGGTGCATAATGCTTAGTTATAAGCTGCCTCCCAAGCACAACACCATAGAAGAGAAGCCATCTCTGCTGCGATATATATTTTTAGCGAAGTTGACTTTCATCTCGTTCAGTGATCCCAAGATTTCTGAGTTGGAAACAATTAGATCAATATAGGGATGCCAACTATACATTTCGTCAAATGGAGCACTCACTAATGAGAATAACCGCTGTTTCACAAATTTCATTGAAAGCCTCCTTGGAGCCAAGCTCTACACTAGAGTTGGCCTCAGAACTGTGAGCAAAACCAGATACTCTCTCTGCCGCGATGGAGATGATAGTCTTGTGATGAGGCTCATAGCCTGAGTCAGCTAAACTCTCCCATCACCAACGTTTCATTATAAAAAGTGGACGAATTCAGAATAAATGCCAGTCCTTCAACTTGAATAAATTGAGCATTGTGAAAAGCTTATTCATCATCAAGGACCATCATTCTTCCATAGACTTGGACCATGAATCTAGTTTGTATCTTAGTTTGCTCATCTGAGCCCTGCAAAATCTTGACCGACAGTTGTATCCATCCAAGTCCAGCATAGTCACACTGGTACTTCCTGAGCAGAAAACAGATAAGTGAATAGACTGATGGCAGCCTCCCTTACTCCCCTGGCCAAAGCTGTGTTCCATGGGAAATATAAAACGTCATGGAAAGTTATTTCAGAGTTAAACAGGCTTACAGCAGAACTTCTCAGAGTCTCTAAAATATAAATATACAAGGGGCACCTGGGCGGCTCAGTCAGTTGAGTGCCCAACTTCTGCTCAGGTGGTGATCTCGTGGTTCACAAGTTCGAGCCCTGCATCAGGGTCTGTGCTGACAGCTCAGAGCCTGGAACCTGCTTCGGATTCTGTGTCTCCCTCTCTCTCTGCTCCTCCCCCACTCTCATTTTTTTTCCCTCTCTCTCTCTCTCAAAAATAAACATTAATGAAATAAAATATAAATATGCATTTGGAAGTCCAAGAGAAGCTACGTACTATGAAACATCTCCCAGCGTACCATGCTGAGGCGAAGCAACGTTCATCAGGAAACACGCTTTGGGGCCCACTGCCTTCCTGGCAAAGCATGTCCAGGTTTCTGTAACAAGTTTTTGGAAGATTCCAAACTGTTCATGGGCGACTACGAAACATAGCCCAACAGACATAGGCCTTTCACTTGTCACACTGGTCTATTCCTTACTTCCTGTTCTTATTTTGCCAATGCACGAACACTATATTTTTTATGAATCTAGAGGTAGAATGTAGAAAGAATTTAAAAAAGGAATTTCAAAGGAAATATTAAAAAGAAATATACTAAAATGAATTACATGGAGTGAATGAGGTATTTGAGACCAGCTGACCCAGAAGGCTGTATGTCTTTGGAAAGCTTACAACCTATAGACATAGACGAGTGGTGTGCAACTGATGGAATGAAAAAAAAAAAAGAAAATAGTGGGGAATAATCTATAAATGTAGCACGCAAGCCTGAGTTGAACCAATATCCTCCTTAATATTTTTAAATAACCCCATTAAACATTCACAAGCAAAATAATGCCATACATTTGTATAATGCTTTGGAATTTGCAAAGTGTTTTCACACTATTTCTCATTTAGTTACAACTGCTCTTATAAGTGAACACTCATATTCAGAAAAGCTAAGTAGACAGCATGTAATCCTGGGAGACCTGTTTCAGTCACTTTACAAACTCCATGTGGATAAATTAGATCCAAATTACTTGGACTTACTAAGCTGCTGTTTTCTCCAGTAAAGGGAGAATAATAATTTCTAACTTTATAAAGCTGCTTGTGGACCAGAAGTGGTGGTGAAGATATAGCACCTGGCACACTGAGCTGTCGAGGTTAGTTTTCTTCCTCTCTTTTCAAGCTCTCACATTGAGATGCCCACTATCTGCTAACAAGTGGTGATTTTTTTCTCTTATCTTTCAAACATAATCAATGAAAATTTGACTTTAACCAAACCCGCTTTTGCTGAGTGAATGATACTTAATCAAATGAATATTAGATCTGGGTGAATTTGACAATCACTCACTCAAAAGAATCTCTAATGACTACTTGTTATGGCTTCCGTTTCTGAAGAGGAAAAACATCCTACTTTGCTTTCTTTTTTCCTCTCGGAGATAATCTGTTCTCACTGAAATGAACGCTACTTCAGAGTTAAAGTGAACCAATTTACCTTTATTGTCTTTTATGTAATTAGTTTTGCATGTGAATGGCTATAAATTCTGCTTTTATTGCCTTGTGAACTTTTTCTTCCATATTTGATTACCAGTAACTTCACATAACCTTGAGCGATTATTCCATAAATTGTCTTCTTTTAATAGTGTCAAGCTGTTTCAAACAACCCTACTAAATATAATGGTATTCTGTTAAGCAAGAATGAGGAAAGATATGGGAAATGAAAGAGGGGGGCGGGAGAGGCATCTGTTATTACAAGGAAAGTATTTCTCCCTATAAGCCACTAGAGGGCGTCCTGTATATCTGCTGGTCTTTCAGAACCTGGCTTGACCTTTCACACCAACTCTACGTCCTTCCCTATTACTTTTATTGGAGTTAATTTTTTTTTTTAAAAAGACACATTTATTCAGCGTCATGATCAGACTATTACATTTAGCAATCAACAGCATGGGTGCAAAAAAAAAAATCTACATTAAAACCCTTTGTTGGAATGCTTTACACTTTCCACAGAACAGAAACTAAAATAACCTGTTATACAATTAGTCACAAATACAGTCCTCGAGTTTTTTGCCCATACACATGAGTATTGTCTAAAACATGTCTTCTTTGTAGCAGCTAGGCCCTGCCACCACTGTGCTTGGCTGAGTTCACAAATCTGCTGTAACCTGTAGCTTCCCTGTCACTTCTCTGGCTCTCCTCTCCTGCTAAGCTTTGTTTCCTGGCAGTAATTAAAACCTTCTGCCACTGCCATAGCTACTGCTACTGCTGGAACCGCCATAGCCACCTTGGTTTCGTGGTTTGGCAAAGTATTGGCCTCCACCACCATAGGGGCCAGAGCTTCTGCCTCCAAAATTTCCTCCTTTCATGGGTCCAAAATTTGAAGATTGATTGTTGTAATTGCCAAAATCATTATAGCTTCCACCACCTCCAAAGTTGCTTCCACTACCACCGCCAAAGCCGCCTCCGCCTCCTCCGTTGTTATAGCTGTCATAGCTGCCACTCCCGCCATAGCCACTGCCCTGGTTTCCATAACCCTGTCCACCACTTCCATAGCCTCTGCTTCCTCCAGAGTAACCAGGGCCACCTCCTCCATAACCACCATCGTTACCAAATCCGTTATAGCCATCCCCACTGCCACCATATCCTCCACCACCTCGACTGCCACCAAAGCCACCACGCCCACTGAAGTTTCCTCCACGACCAAAGTTGTCATTCCCACCAAAACCACCTCCACGACCACCACCGAAGTTTCCAGAGCCACTTCGACCTCTTTGGCTGGAGGAAGCACTCGCCATCTCTTGCTTTGACAGAGCCTTCCTCACTTCACAGTTGTGGCCATTCACAGTATGGTATTTTTGAATGACAATCTTGTCTACAGAGTCATGGTCGTCAAATGTTACAAAAGCGAAGCCTCTCTTTTTGCCACTGCCTCGGTCAGTCATGATTTCAATCACTTCGATTTTCCCATACTGTTCAAAATAATCTCTTAGATGATGCTCTTCAGTGTCTTCTTTAATGCCACCGACGAAAATCTTTTTCACAGTTAAGTGGGCACCAGGTCTTTGAGAATCTTCTCTGGAGACAGCCCTCTTTGGTTCTACAACTCTTCCATCCACCTTGTGTGGCCTTGCATTCATGGCTGCATCCACCTCTTCCACAGTGGCATAGGTGACAAACCCAAAGCCTCTGGAGCGCTTGGTGTTTGGATCCCTCATTACCACACAGTCCGTAAGCGTTCCCCATTGCTCGGCATGGCTCCTCAGACTCTCATCCATTGTTTCAAAGCTCAAACCTCCAATGAAAAGCTTCCGCAGCTGTTCAGGCTCTTTGGGAGACTCTGACTTAGACATGACAGCGGTGGGAGGGGAGACTTTAACGATGCTTACTCGGCGGCGTCCACGGGCAGAAAGGATGGAGTTAATTTTTTTTAACTAATTTTTTGAGAGAGAGAGGGAGAGAGAGAGAGAGAGAGAGCGTGCAAGCTGGGGAAGGGCAGAGAGAGGGAGACACGGACCTCAAAGCAGTCTCCAGGCTCTGAGCTGTCAGCACAAACCTCACAGACCAGGAAATCATGACCTGAGCCAAAGCTGGATGCCCAACCAACTGAGCCACCCAGGTGCTCCTACCGGAGCTAATTCTAACTTCAATTACCTGAAGCTTAAACGTTCTTCCTGAGGGTTTTAGCTCCAAGATTGATCTTAAGTCTTCTTAAGTTTTTACAGAGATGAGTCTAAGCATCCTTTCAGAATTTCCAAATTGCTGCTTTACTGTAGCTCGCCTTTCATACTTCACCTTCCATTTTGAAATCCTTTGGTTCTTTAACTTTCTGTTCTCTTACTTCTCACTTTTTCGGTCTTGTTTTCTAATTTAATTTCTACTTTTCATTTGGATCTAACCATCTTGGTCACTACTTCCCAGTCTCTTTATTACTTAGTCCATTCATTCTTTATTCTTTAAAAGTATACTTCTTTACTCTCCTCACGGCTCGAAGCTCTTCAGCAGAACCACGGGCAGTGTGTGAGGATGCGCGTTGCAAACAAGAAGCGGTGGAGGAATTTCCCCCCCAAAGCTCTCTGAATCTACATCACCGGCTCCCGGAAAAGGATTTCCCAGGACAGTGGAGGAAATTCTCCAGCGCTTACTGTCATAGATCCCGTCACTCAGACAACACGGTGGATTTGCAAGAATTCTGGTGTTGCTTTCCACAGACCCATTCAGTCCTCGTATGAAGCACTCTGTTCTTTAAAACTCCATGATTTCCAAGTTATAAAACCATGGAGTTTGGAGTGAATTTTGACAATTTCATCCCCTGGTCAGGAACCATATATGGTAACTGCGCTTGGAGAACTGGGAAAATAGGGTATACCAAGCCTACTTCTCAGGCTGCCAGTTTTCTTCTGTTGCTTTTGTGATTCCTAATTAGCTAGAGAAATTTTCTCTTTCCTTCTCTTAAAATCTTCTATTTTTATGGTTAACAGAGATTTTCTGCAGTCCATCTTTTCTTCATTGAGATGTGGTTGTACCTACAGGCTCTGCCGGGCGTCTATGCAGCCTTTAAACAATATTAGCTTTTCATCCGTCATTCACCCTTGAGTCAGACACTTTGCTACAGACTTGAAATACACTGGCAAACAAAAGGCTGAAGCTCAAACACAGCGAGAAACACAGAGGTCGTAGGTTGGATTTTTACGACTCTCTTATTTTTGAGTCCCTTTGCATAGCTAATATAGCGTCAATTCTGATCGTCATAGACATTGTTTCTTTGCACTTATAGTACACATCTTTACTTGCAATATTTGACAGGTATATTGTATACAGCTAAGTTTTGTATTTACCCTCAATGTGAGTGGTATTTTTTGAAATTTTAACATATTTTTGGTATTATCTGTAGATGAATTTATTTAAATCAATAGTTTAAAAGAGCTTTCTTTGGGGCGCCTGGGTGGCTCAGTCAGTTAGGCCTCTGACTCTTGGTTTCGGCTCAGGTCATGATCTCAGGGTTTCTGAGTTTGAACCCCACGTCGGGCTTTGCACTGTCAGAGCACTGCTTGGGATTCTCTCTGTCTCCTTCTCTCTCTCTGCCCCTCCCTCACTCACGTTCTCTCTGTCTCTCAAAATAAATAAAAAAACTTAAAAGCTTTCTTTAAGTAAGAAATGTCTGGATCTCCAATAAGAATATTATTTTTTATATGACTTGGTCCCATTCAATTCTATCTAGTTTATAAATTATACTCTAGAACATTCTACCTACCAGAATGAAAAGGGAACTAGGGGCCAGGATGTGTGAGTGGAGAGCCTGCCAGGGAGGAGAGCTTGGACTGTGCCAATATTGTGTATCTACGGAAGACAATCGTCACACATGTTTAGTCTCTAGCTCACAGCAGCTTTCAGGACCTATTTTGATGTGAGAAACTGGCTTTCAATCTTCGCCTTACTTCATTAGAAAATGAACAAAAGTTTGATTTAAAGGTGACCCAAGTACAGTGAAAAAGGTAGGATATAATACTAAATTTTTAAAAATCTTCTTATGATGGTTATTGAAAAATCCACATCCACTAGACTGTCTAATGTGATTTAGCTGAAAAGTTTTCATCGTTTCCCTTTGTAACCCTTCTAGACTTTAGTACAGTGAATTGTCTACAGTCATTTCATCATAAATATTAGTTGAATAATTCTGAAATAAGTAGTTTAGAGTATCTCCAATTATGCTTTCATTTTTTGTTGTTTTCTTTTTAATTTTTGGAGCACCTGGGTGGCTCAGTCACTTAAATGTCCCACTCTTGGTTTGGGCTCAGGTCATGAACTCACAGTCTTGGGTTTGAGCCCCTCATTGGGCTCTGCACTGACAGCGTGGAGCTTGCTTGGGATTCTCTGTCTCCCTCTCTCTCTGCCTCATCCCTGCTCACTCTCTCTCTCTCGAACTAAATAAATAAACATTAAAAAAATTTAATCTTTTAAAAAATAAAAAAAAATTATTTGAGAGAGAGATAAAGAGACAGAGCAAGCAGAGGAGAGGGGCCGAGAGAGAGAGAAAATCAGGCTCCATGCTCAGCACGGACCCTGACACAGGGCTCAATCCAATGATCCTGGGATCATGACATGAGCCAAGCTTAAGAGTCGGATGCTCAACTGACTGAGCCACCTAGGTGCCCCTAAAAAAAAAATTTTAAGTGGGGTCACCAAATCCCAAGAAGCTAAATATATTTAGTATTTAAAATTCTAAAAAAAATCTGACCTTAGAGTGTTTTGTACCAAATGTAATACAAAACATGGAACATCAGACTAAATAAATTAAGTGTTTTTGTGTGAAGTTCTTTCATGGGATAGCTTACTTCCGGTAGAAAAACCCAGCAAACAGAACTAGTACAAGGCCAGGTTTTGTAGTAGGGCTCACTCTGTAAATAAGCAGAACTGATAACCATTCATGTAATCCAGCTTCATGAAGTCGAAGGCATACGGGATGAATGGAAAGACTCTGCCTCCCTAGCTGCTGCCTAAAATTCCAAAACTAGAACATTAATATTTGGTCATGGGGAAAATAATACAGCAAATCTTACTATTCCTTCCGAAGAGAGGAGTTCAGTGGGACGTGGTGGGAGGTGAGCTGGATGGCGGAGTATTCCTGAGAAAGAACGAGCACCCGCCCCTGCGAGAGGTAACAAGCGCTAAAAAGGAGTCTAAAACTTCTCTCCCACTTTCTTAGTCAGCACTAGGTACGTGCCTAGGCCACGCCCACGATTGGGCAAGATTATTAGCCTTTGATGCGTTGTCTCCTGTCACCCACAAAAGCAGCATCAGTATAAAACAAGAAGGAGAAGAAGAGGCTTCTATCGTAAGAGGAGAAGTCTAGTGCAGAGTTGAACACGGGGCGCCCTGTCTACAGCAGTGCGTTGCCTTTCGGTCTGCTGCTTTTTGTGATAAAGCACAAAGTCATGGAGAGGAAGGGCAAGGGAAAACTGGTGCTCCTTCTCCCCTCTTGAGGGTAGGTGTGACTTTCTTCCTACCGAAGAACGGAAGGGGCGACGTACCATCAAAGGCCTCATTTTGTTTTAAGGGATGTGGCCTCCGCCGTGTGAACAGATGCCCAGCCAGTGGCAGGAATATTCTCATCACTGTGGAGTCCAGCCACCCGCTCTCGCAGACAACACAGGAGCCTGGAGTTTGAGCCAACACTGGGGCCCCTCAGAGTCCTCATTCTTCTTCCCTCGCGTTCTCTCCCCACCCTCCCTGCTACCTTCTACGTTTCACCTTTGGACTCTCCCTTCCTTTCTGTCTGCTTGCATACATCCCCTCAGCTGACAGCACGTGTTGACTGAGCACCAACGTGGTCAGGCCAGAAACAAGACACATTGCCTAACTTTCTCAAACTGACCGCCTAACGGGAGAGAAATATAATGAACAACAATCGTACAAATACCACTGCATGTATGTTAGAATGGCTAAAATAAAAAACACTGAAAAAATGCCAATGAGGATATGAAGGAAAAATGTATCAATTACTCACGCAACACTGGTAGGAATATAAAATGGTCCAGGCACTTTGATAACAAGTTCGCGGTTAGTTTCTTATAAAATGAAACATTCATTTAACATCCAAGCCAGCCTTCACACTCCTGGGTATTTAAACTAGAGACAGGAAACCTTGTGTTCACACAAAAACTTGCGTGAATGTTCATAGCAGTTTTATGTAGGTAACCAAAAAATGGAAACAACAACCCAAATGTTCTTTTTTTATAACATTTATTTATTTGCTTAGAGAGAGAGAATGAGCAGGGGAGGAGCAGAGAAAGAGGGAGAGAGAATAATAAGCTGGCTTCATGCTGTCAGCATAGAGACTGATGTGGGGCTTGATCTCACCAACCAGGAGATCATGACCTGAGCCAAAATCAAGAGTCGGATGCTGAACGAATTGAGCCACCCAAATGTGGCTTCATGTTGTCAGCATAGAGCCTGATGTGGGGCCTGATCTCACCAACCAGGAGATCATGACCTGAGCCAAAATCAAGAGTTGGATGCTGAACGGACTGAGCAACCCAGGCACCCCAACCCAAATGTTCTTGAATGGATGAATGGAAACACAAACTGAGGTACATGCAACCACTGAAAAGCCACTCAGTGGTAAAAAGGAATGAGCTATTGATATGAGAATTGGATGGTTTTCAACGTCATTGCACAGAATGAACAAGACATTCTAGGAAGGTTACACAATGTACAGTTCCACTTATGTAATATTATCAAAATGGCACAGTCATAGTGGTGGAAGAGAGACCAGTGGTTGCTAGGAATTCGGGTTGGGTGTAAGATTTGACTATCAAGGTGTAACTGAGGATGTTTCTTTGTGGTGATGGAGTAGTTCTGTTTCCCGATTGTGATAGTTACACAAATATATACACGTGATGAGATTTCTTAGTCTATGTACCTTTATCCTCCAAAAACAAAAAAAAAAGTCCATGAAAATACTGGTGAAATACCAACGTTGTCTGTCGTTGAGTTAATTGTATTGCACCAATATCAATTTGCTGCCTTCGACAAAGCGCTATGGTTGTATCAGGTGTTATGGTTAGGGAAAGCTGGGTGAATGGTACACAGACTATCTGTACTAACGTTTTATCTTCTTGTGAATTTGAAGCTATTCGAATATAAAAAGTGTAAATGAAAAATTTTTAAATAACAAAAACATCTCACTATGTGTTTGTTAGAAAACTCACACAAATAAATAATATTAGGATTGGGATCTGTCCTCAGAGGGGGAGTGCAGAGTGTCCGGAGAAGGTTTCATTTCAGGAATGGGAGTTTGGAACGTTTGCTTTGCTCCAGCTTGGGCCAGCTGCAGTCACACCGAGGACAGAAGCTGCTGTGCCCTTCTACGCAGCTGAACTCACTTGTGCTGCCTCTGTTGTCTGGTGACTCATCTCAGCTGGAGCTGCGGGGGCCCCTGGAGTGTCTGAGAATGTTCCATGGTCTCAGCCTCACCGCCAGGGCTGAAGTGATTTTTAATGAGAACCTTTCCCCCCTAAAAGCCAGACTTTCTCAGCTTCTGTAGAATAGTCTTTCTCATTCAAAGACCATTGCTAACTTGATTCTGTCAGAGTGTATGGGGGCGAAATAACAATGTTTTCCCTTGGTGAGTGTCTGGATACCAACAATGCATATACCGCGATGGAGGTCCGCTCTCCCATTGAACTCTCGGTTTCCTTCGGTAGTTGCTCTAAAGTGTCACCACACCCTAATGAAATAACATTTTCATCTCTCCTAGAATTAAGAAATACATGAAACATTACTTGGATGATGTTTAAGAGACAAACAGTTGACAGGGTGCTTAACAGAAGATACTTAATCGTAGATACTGTTTTTTTTAAAAACCTTATTTTTTTAAACCAGTTTAATGTTTACAACAAAATTAGGAGGAAGGTACAGAAATTCCTCACATATTCCATGGCCCGCCCCCTACATATTGTTTTTCACATAAATAAATTTAGTCAGGAGACTGATGCTATTTATAGCAAAGTAATTTTCATATGTTTAGTTGATAGTGGTTTGTGTTAGCCTGGTATTTATTTTTCCATCTTTTACTTTTACTTGATTTGCATCTTCATGTGTAAAGTGAGTTTCTTTTGGGCGATGTATAGTTGGGTCCTGCTATTTTATCCAATCTGGTCATTTCTGTGTTTTAATCGGGGTGTTTAGACCATTTACATTCAATATCATTATTGATGTGGTTGGTTCCAAATCTATGACCTTACTGTTTCCTATTTGTTCCATCTGTTGTTTGTTCACTTTTCTCTCTTTTTCTGCCTTATTTTGGACTGATTGAGTCTTATTTATAACTCCACCTTGTTTTCTTGCCAGCGACTTATGACTCTTAGTTATGTTTTTTTAATGGTTGCTGGAGGGTGTAGAGTGTATCGCTAAATTTTCCAATTCTGCCTTCAAATGATTTCTCATTACTTTGTGTAAAGTGTAAGAACTTCTCCTCTGTAGATTCCCATTTCTCCTCTTCAGACCATTTTGCCATCGTTATATACTTTATTTCTACATGTGTTATCAACCCCATGATATGTGACATTAACAGTGTATTACCCTTAAAGAAAATTTCAATAACAAGGGAAAACATTCTATCCATGCAATCAACATTCCAGTATCTTCCTTTCTTTGGGTCAATCCAACTTTCTATCTGGTATCATTTGCCTTTTGCTTGTCAGATTTCCTGTGACATTTCTCGTAGTACAGGTCTGTGAGCAATACATTTGTTCAGCTTATATTCTGAGAAAGTCTGTATTTCACCTTTCTTTTGAAAGATGTTTTGCTGGGCAAGGAATTCTAGACTGTTCGTTTTCTTTCTCTCTTCTTTCTTTTAGTGTTTTAAACATGCTCTTCTTGGCATTATTTCTGACTGAAATGTACTGTCATCGTCTTTATTCTGTGCGTAGTGGGTCTTTTTCTCTGACTGTTTTTAACTTATCACTAGTTTTGAGCAATTTGATTATGATATGCCCTGATGTATTTTTTGGCTTTTTTTTTTTTGCGCTTGGGGCTTGTTGAGATTCCTCTATCTGGGATTTAGACTTTTCATCCCATTCGGAGAAATTTTGGCTATTGTTTCTTCAAGTAGGTTCTCTGTCTCCCAAGCCTCCTCCCTTCAGTTATTTGTATATCAGGCTTCGTGAAGTTGTCCCCCAGCGGTTGGTGCTTTATGTATTTACTTCTTCAGATCAGTCTTTTCTGCTCACTGCACTTCATTTTGGTCATTTCCCAATGCTATGTCTTTTCAGTAACGGAAGCTCAATTACCACTCCTTGTATTCTTCATCAAAGAGATTGTAGTTTTCATCCTAGAAATTTGAACTGAATCTTTTATATCTTCCATTTCTCTATTTAGCATGCTCCGTCTTTCCTCTGGTTTCTGAACCATATGGAATACAGTTGTAACTATTGTAATGACCTTGGCTACTAATCCCATGACCTTCACATCTCTAGGTCAGTTTCAACTGACTGACTTCAATTTTTTACATTAAATTAAATTTAGAAAATGCTGAGTCAGTCATGCAAAATGTATTTATGTGATCCAACGACTTCCAGGCTTAAATATTGGTGCTCTTTAGGGTTCTGTCCTTCTTGGGGTTCACCGTTGTTTGTATCGTGATAATTCCTGACCTCCAACATATTGGACTAGATACAGCAACATGAACTAGATACAGTATACAATATACTGTATATTTATATACTATAAAATTATACTATTATTTATATATATGTTGTTACATTATATATTATAATGATAAATATTATGTGTTATGTTATATAGGTATATATTATATTTTATAAGAATATATATGGCATAGGTATTTAGTTCAAACTTTATTAGAACTCGTCTTATCCTGAGAAGTCCATCTTCTTATCTATTTCCTTTTCGTGAACTGACCCCACAGTCTTCTCTTTCACCTAAACTGGAAAATTTGAACTTATCATAGATTTCACCCACCTTTACAATTCTCACAGTCATCTCTCTCTATGTCTCATAGACCCTTGAATATTTCCTCTATCCTCAAGTGTTATGAGTTCAATTCTATTTTTTTAAGTTTATTTATTTTAAGAGAGAGAGAGAGAGAGAGAGAGAAGGCACCTGCAAGTGGGGGAGGGGCAGAGAGAGAAAGGGAGGGAGAGAATCCCAAGCAGGCTCTGAGGTGTCAGTGCAGAGCCCAACTGGGGGCTCAGACCCACTAACTGTAACATCATGACCTGAGCCAAAATCAAGAGTTCAACACTTGGCCCACTTAAAGGACTGAGCCACCCACAGACCCCTAATTCAAATCCTTATTATCTCTTGTTTGGTCTTTTGTCAGTTACCTTGTCAGTAATTCCAAAACCTGGATATCAGAGTCATATTGGAAAATTTGTTAACATAAAGCTGCCCAGTCTCATCTCCATGTCATACCTACTGAAGCATAATCTCAGGGGATAGGCTTGGAGTGCTCACAATTGGCTAATTAAAGCAACGTGATAACTTTTCAAAAATACTCATCAAAATTATTGTTACATCATCTCGGTCTATATTTCTAATAAACATACGCACACTCATGCTGCCCTCTTCCTACCTCTTCCCAGAGAGGAGAGTACATCACATTCGTACTGCAAAAAGAAGCCACAGTCCAAGATGCTGCAAGACAGCCCAGAAATGCCTCAAGCTTGAGAACTTTAACAATGGGCCATGCAAGTCAAAAGGCAAAACAAGGACAAGCTATCTGAGTTAGAAAACTATCCAGAAGCTCAGAGCCCAAAACCCAATTGCAACACCAAGAAATGAAATCATTTTCTTCAAAAAATAATGTATCTTCCTCATGGTTCTCATGGAAGAATTTTTACTGCTTGTTTAAAAGTTGCACTTTTAAGCCAGTTTTGTTGACAAATTTTAAAGCTAATTCTGGATACGAAAGACACATGAAACACAGCCTTGCTTATATTCAATGGACGGGTGAAAATCCCTCAGACATAGTAAATAGCTTTCCATTGTATTGTCCTTGAACATTTGTTCAAGTTTAACAGAAACACATTCTCTAAAAATAACACATTTTCATAGTTAGATGAAAAGCTAAAGTAACAGTTAACAAAGTTTCTTAATAAAACTTCTACTTAAAAGAAATACTCTTTCAAAATGACAATGCTGGTTATCAACCTAAAGTGGTAAAAAAGAAATTGTTGCTGGCTCAGTGCTGGCAACATAGCTATGAGCGGGAAGGAGGCGCCATCTTGTGGCGCAAATGAAAAATGATTTGAAGCCTAGGCAAGCCAAAAGTTCTCTTTACATAATTTATTTCCTTGCATTTGGAACTATTGAGTTCATAATGGCATCTGTTTTATCACCATCCAGATACAATAGACACAAGTAAACTATTTTATTTTTTTGGAACAGCTGGAACCTTTGGGGATAAGCCAAGACAGAATGCGGTTTTGATTTTAGTTTTTTGTTTTTTTTTTTTTTTTTGGAGCCAATTAAGAGCACAGTGCCCTCTTGTGGTAGATTCGTCACCTTTGCAAAGAGAGTGGTAAATATTTTGGAAGTAATTAAAAAAAAATCTTTTTTAAGATTTGAAGTTTGTCAGAAGGTTGGGTGGGCATTTGAGGATCTGCATAGAAATTTTTAACGCGGGGCACCTGCGTGGCTCAGTCGGTTAAGCATCCAACTTCAGCTCAGGTCATGATCTCCTGGTTTGTGAGTTCAAACCCAGTGTCAGGCTCTGTGCTGACAGCTCAGAGCCTGGAGCCTGCTTCAGTTTCTGTATCTCCCCTTCCATGCTCGTACTCTGTCTTTCTCTGTTTCTCAATAATAAATAAACGTTAAAAAATTAGAAATCTTGAATGCAATTCTAATCTTCTATTATTATTGCATAAGAAGGACAACGAAACTCAAATTTTTTTTTATTTGTTTCAAGTTTTTATTTAAACTCTAGTTAGTTAACATATAGTGTAATACTGGTTTCAGGAGTAGAATGTAATGATTCATCACTTGCATGTAACACCCAGTGATCATCCCAACAAGTGTCCTCCTTAATACCCATCACCCATTTAACCCACTCCCTTCCCACCTTCCTTCCAGCAACCTTGTTTATTCTCTATTGTTAAGAGCCTCCTAAGGGCGCCTGAGTGGTTCAGTTGGTTAAGTGGCCGACTTCAGCTCAGGTCATGATCTCACGGTCTGTGAGTTCAAGCCCCGTGCCGGGCTCTGTGCTGACGGCTCAGAGCCTGGAGCCTGCTTCAGATTCTGTGTCTCCCTCTCTCTCTGCCCTTCCCCTGCTCATACTCTGTCTCTATGGCTCTCAAAAATAAATAAACGTTAAAAAAAAGAGTCTCCTACGGTTTGCCTCCTTCTATGTTCATATGTTTTGTTTCTTAAATTCTACATATGAGTGAAATCACATTGTATTTGTCTTTCTCTGACTGACTTATTTTGCTTAGTAGCTCCATCCACATCATTGCAAATGGCAAGATTTCATGTTTTTGGTGGCTGAGAAATACTCTGTGTGTGCGTGTATACATCGCATCTTTATCCATTCATCAGTCAATGGACATTTGGGCTCTTTCCATAATTTGGCTATTGTTGATACTGCTGCTATAAACATTGGGGTGCATATGCCCCTTCGAATCAGTATTTTTGTATCCTTTGAATAAATACCTAGCAGTGCACTTGCTAGATCATAGGGTAGTTCTATTTTTAACTTTTTACTTCAGTACTGTTTTCCAGAGTGTCTGCACCAGTTTGCATTTTCACCAACAGTGTAAGAGGGTTCCCCTTTCTCTGCATCTTCACCAATATCTGTTGTTTTCCTGTGTTGTTAATTTTAGCCATTCTGACCCGTGTGAGGTGGTATTTCACTGTAGTTTTGATTTGTATTTCCCTGATGATATGTGATATTGAGCATCTTTCCATGTGTCTGTGGCCATCTGGATGTCTTCTTTGGAAAAATGTCTATTCATGTCTTCTACCCATTTCTTAACTGAATTTTTTGTTGTTTTTTTTTTCTGGGGTGGGGGCGTTGAGTTTGATACATTCTTTATATATTTTGGATACTAACCCTTTATCAGATATGCCTTTTAAAGACATTTGTCATAAAGTACAGTACTGGTTGTCATTTATGTACAGTATTGTACTGTAACGTCTCGCACATTAGTGGAATCTATCAAAAACAATGACATGCTGAAGTGTTCCTAGACACTTCCAACTGAAACAATAAGACACTCCTCAATTTATTGCCAATATCCATTTGTGAGAGGTGTTGTTCAATTTAGGTTTTATCTCAAGAACCTGAATGCTTAGCTCATGTCTGGCATAATAAAAACATATTGGTTTCATTAAATTTTTTTAATGAATAGAAAACTTTACATTACCTGTCTGTGAGAAGTCAGATATGATTCTTCTCATGAAATAGAGGAACCCAGTTAAGGAATGAAAGCTGTGTAAATTAACTTTTACATTTTAAAATGTAAATTTTAATATTTTTATTATACTCAATATTTCTACTAATATTTCTACTTGATAGAAATTATTACATGAAAAGCATATTTAGTGCCTACATATCAGGAGCTGCACTGTGTGCAAGGCGAATAGGGAGAGAAGAGAACGCTCTTATTTTCAAAAAGTGTGCTGGGCGATGAGCAAAAAACTACCTATGTTTTATTTTGTTTTAAATGAACCTAGTTGTTCACAATGTAGGTTTGTTTAAAAATAAAATATATGTTAACACAGTTTTCCTAAAAGGAGGTGTACTTTTCTGGTCAATTTAAAAATTTTTCTGTCTTTGGGGCACCTGGTGGCTCAGTTGGTTAAGCAACTGGCTCTTCGTTTCGGCTCAGGTCGTGAGTTCGAGCCCCAGCCCTCTTTCTCTCCCTCTCTCACTGCCCCTCCCCCTGCTCCATCTCTCTCTCCCTCTCCTTCTCTCTCTCAAAATAAATAAACTAAAACTGTTCAATCTTCTCAGCTTTCTAACATAAAGAGAGTGTAAAGGAGCTTTTCATTTGAAACTGCGTAGTCTGGCTATTCTATGAGGTCTATGTTCATCAACATTCTCCAGAGGAACAGAGCCAATAGGAGATCAATGATAGATAGACGGGAGATAAACAGAGAGACAGAGGAGATTTATTATAAGAATTGGCAGACAATGTGTGAAGTTGGAGACATCTGTCTGGAAACTGGAGAAGCAGATGTTGCAATTTAGTGTAATATTGGTTTCGAGTCCAAAGGTCTGAGAAATGGGGGCCAATGCGGAAAATCACTACCTGAATCTGAAAGCCCAAGAAGTAGAAGTGCCTATGTTCAAGGGCAGGAGAAGATGAATCTCTCAGCTCAAGCAGAGAGAGAGAACAAATTCATCCTTTCTTGACCTTTTTGTTCTATTTAAGCTCTCAACAGATTGGATGAAGCCTACTCCATTGGCGAGGATGACTTGCCTTTATTTAGTTCGCTTATTCATATGCTTATCTCCTCTGGAGACACCCTCACAGACTCTCCCCAAAATAGTGTTTTATCAACTCTCTGGCCATCACTTAGCCCAGTCACGGTGACATCACAAGGCCCATTCTTGCCTTCTGAGTAGTTATGGAAGGTAGAAATTCGAGCTCACTAGACTTTCAGATGTAAGGAGTTTCCTTTTTCATATAATTATCTTAATCAAAATCTTTAAAACAAGTTAAGGGCCTTTGACTTCTGTCCTAAGGGCTGTGGGTAACCACTGGCAGCTTTCTGGAAGCTGTTCAGGACACTAAAATGAGCAGAGCAGACTAATTCTTGCGAGATAGGATTCTGCAGAATAAACTACCTAGAGGAATTTGCTGCCTCAACTTGGAGACTTTGCGATTGAACTTAAGGCACATCCAATATAATAATACTTCGATTCAGGCAGAATAAAGTAAGCCAAGAGATCTGTGGAGAAGTGGGATGTGTTCACGTTGGAACATAAAACTAGAGAAGGTGTTCCTTTTAGGTCTTGATTTGAAGGGTTCCAGAAAGAAGCTAGGTTGAAACTCTCTCCTACACTAGTCTGATTAATACTTGACATTCCACTATTTCTTCACATAGTGATTCACAATCTTTATGTATTTAATATATTCTAGGTATTTAGAAAAGGGTCAAGTGAGGGGAGAGAATTTATAATCTGCCTTACAGTCTGGTTAAAAAAAAAAAAGTCTCAATATAAGAAACAATGGAGACCAGTATAAAATGGGCTACAATCAATACAAGGTGGGGAAAGAGAGGTGTTCTAGTGAATGCTTTCCCTAGGCCACCTTCTTCAAGTGCATTTTCTCATTTAACCTTCAAAAGTCCGTGAGGAATTTCCAGACATAAACACGTATTGTGCTGAAAACCATATGCCGGTTAGGCAGCGAATCAGGGACTATAATAACAAAGATAATAGTAATACAGCTATGATAACCAGGGGATATAATTTCTCGAGGCTCAACTGTGTGTCATTTACGACACTAGGTAACAATCCTATGAAGTAGCCCCAGTGGTTCCCATTTTGTAGATGAGAAAATTGAAGCTTAAGGAGATTAAATAATTCTCTCCCAAGAAGAATAATAAATGCTCAGTGAGGATTTGGACTCAGTTCCGTCGGAGTCTCAGGCCCATATTCTTGGCCCTCTGTTGGGATGCTCTCGTGTCTGAGAGCCCGTACGTCACTATCATGCCCTCTTCCAATGTTTTCTCCTCCAGCACGAACCATGTATGCGAAGGAGAGCTCAGTGAATGTTACTAGAGCACGAGAAGTTCTTGCGGTCAAGACACATCTCCGGGAGCTTCTTGTTGCACACCGCACGCCTCTAAAGGATTCGGTTCTTTAGCTCATGTGTTCCCCTGGTCACCAGAAAGGAGAGGCATGGTCAGGCAAGTTAGGGAAACACGTGGTTCAGTAACTTAGGAAGTTTGCTTTTCTTTAATTGCAAGAATTCTCAGTATCAATAAATAGTCGTAGTAATAATAGTTGTAAAAAGTCCTCATGAACATGCGATATGCCAGGTGTCTTGCTAAATGTTTTTTATGGCACGTGACTTACAGAATAATAGAGGAAGAGACTATTAGCGGTCCCGCTTTGTGGGTCAGAAAACCGGAAGCAGAGCCATGAGGTAGAGTTGGCAGGCTCCACCCCCACGTGACCTCGGGTAAGCTTCAGTCCACAGCGTTTCCCAGCAAATCTGATACGAAAGATTGTAGATATGGCAAACGGTGGGATTCATTTCTTCAGGAGGTATGTTGGTGTTACTGTAATAAAAAAAAGCTACTAGTGAGAAGCTCTAGGAGCCTGCCAGCCCGGTCCTAAAGGCTTCGAATAGAATATTTAATTATTCCTTGAGTATTAGTACTATCTTCTTTTTAGGATGAAGAAACCAAGCCTGAGAGCGGGTCAGAGACTTGCGTGAGGTCAGGGAGCAAACAAGTACTGCGCTCCCCAGACCACGCTTAGAACCCAGCATCTCGCCCTCTCCCGTCCCATCAGCCGCCTCTGCTTTGTGCTTTGGCCCAACCAATGTCCTGCCTTCTAAGAGACAGAACCTTGATTTCAGAGACA
Source organism: Paguma larvata (assembly GCA_030068075.1). Lineage (NCBI taxonomy): Eukaryota > Metazoa > Chordata > Mammalia > Carnivora > Viverridae > Paguma > Paguma larvata. The sequence goes on along the minus strand of CM057829.1, from coordinate 116,500,602 downwards.
CAGTAGAGGTGTGGAGAGAAAGGGCCCCAGGGCACAGGTGCAGTGGTCAGCAGGGAGGCAGGAAGGCAGGTCTGTGCGGGATGCAGGAGAGAACACCTCACCTGTGTGAGCAGGTGAGGACGCCAGGGCCAGGCCTGTGCTGGGGAGGGAAGTCCGCTCTGGCCAAAACCAGTGCTAGAGGGGGTGGGGCTAAGTGAGCAGATCCAAAGTCAAATGCTTGTGCTGGGGTTTGGAGGCCTGGAGTAGCCAGAGGAATGCCTCATCATGGCCTTGCTGACATTCACGGAGAGCAGTTGGAGGGTGCTGTCCTGTGCAGCGGGCTTCCTGCCTGCGGCCCTCGGTGACATGGTGCCCCAGAGCCATCAGAGAACCGGACCCCTTCATCCCGCCTCCCCCAGCTGGTTTATTGGAAAGCCACGTGCCTTTGTCTCGAAGAGGCAACATTAGACAGGAAGCCTAATAGATGGCAGATGGAAGTTTCACTTCCGCACTAGACTTCCTCAGACTTGGGCTGCAAACGCTAGACGGGGCCTGTGGAAGAAAAAACCACGCAAAAAAATCTTTCTGTATGTAGCTCATGCCTGGAATTAGTATAGTAAAATGTTCTGCTCACTGAAATTTCCACTATTTGGTCGTTACTAGAGAGTTACAAGTTTAAGACACAATAATTATAAATCCTCCAGAATGCCAAAGATAACTTGCTCCGGAGATAATGAGGAAAAGAGGGTCCGGAAGGAGGACAGTGAGCTCTGCCGACTGTCTGACACCTCCCCAGCCAGGACTTGAGGAACTTCTGGTTAATTTTAGCACATTTCCCGGTAGGAAACACCGTGTAGCAGGGGCACCTCTCCAGTCCACACTGGAATGCAGCTGTAGGCAGAAGGGGAGCCCTGCTCTTATTTATGCTGGCTGGCTGATCAAGAAAAGGGACAGAATGTGCTGCTTCAACAAACTGCAGCACTCTCCTGTCGTGGCACTAGCTGCTCCAGGAACAGGGTTTGTCCAGGACTATTAGTATTCTGGAAAGTTCTCTGACTCATAAAACTGGAGAGGTCAACAACTGTATTCTCTCTAATTCGGAACTGTAGGAAAGCAGTATCTAATTGTGTCCTGACCTTGTTTCTCCGACTGGCCTTGACAGACTCCCAGAGTGACCGTGATAGATAAGAGACCACAGTTATAAGACACACAAAGGGCCCTCAGAGGACCGAACAGACTTCCTCTAGCTCCATAAGCAGTCCAAGAGATAGGTTTACTTAGCTGTCTGGATCTCTGTATTTGGCAAAGTTGAGTCTAATCTCTACTCTGCAGGAGAAAGTACCTTCCTTAATTAACGATGTCTACTATGTGTGTTAGAGCCAGCGGAGTGATGTCCACTGTGTTGTATAACCAACGTAGTTTTACACCAACCTGTCGCAAAGAAGCCTTTCCCACTGCTTCCACAGACTTTAAGACCATAGGAATAGACTCCCCGAGCTCAATGACCGTATGGCCCTGAAGACACATTCACAGCAAATTTCCAAGAAACATGAACAGAGAGGACAAAGATGAAGAGATTTTGAAATGTGTTCCCATATGGTAATGAATAAGAAAAGACAATGGTAATAAAGTGTTTTCGATGGTAATGTAGTCTACGTTTTAGGCAAAAGCATTTATATCTTCACATTTTATTCACAGCTGGATATACAGTGACTATTACATGTATGGATCATAGTGGGCAGATTTGTTCAAGATGAAAACAAAACAGTTTTGTCAATTGTATTTTGTTTGCAATATTAGCTTCACTTCTGAACGTTATATAAACTTCTTCTTCCGTGAGGCGACTGCTTCCCATCAGCCGCTGACAAAATGTTATAACCAGTCAGATTATTCTAACACAGCATTGCTTCAGAGAGCAGCTTAACTTTGCTTCTGACTGACCTCCCCTGCTTGTGCTGGAAACTTACCTTTTAGGAAAAAGTCACCTGTATTCAAAGTTCGACTCTAGTATGATCTTTGGGAGTTTTTTGAAAGACTTTTTTTTTTAAATCTTAAACAGAGGTATACTAAAAAATAAGGCAACTGCCTTTCCTCACCTCCTCCTTCCATTCCATAAACAAACAAAAGAGAAAAAAAGAAACACACACCACGCTCTTGTAGTCATGAGAAGAATAACAGGAACTCTCAATTTCTATGAATTATTCGGTAGCAAGCAATGTGTTAAGTTGTGAACAGGTACTTGGAGAAATGCTAAAGGAGTAATCTTATTCCAGAAGCTGTATTTTAAACGTCTGGGCAGGCATTGCATTTGCCGTCTCATGCCCCACGCTGCATGGTCTTCTGAAAAGAACCCCCAGGGGGCAGCTTCAGGCAGGCTGGAGCCTAGGCTTGCAAAGGGAAAGAAAGTGGCTGAGTAAGGAAGGAAGACTGGGGGCTGCTGATCCGCTATGTTTATCCACACTGAGCTAACAAGTAAGACCTAGGCAATTCCTTCTGACTCTGGCCAGTTGCCAGGTCACATTTGGATAAGGGGAAAATGCCGGACGCAGGAAGAAGAAGGGCCAATATTTGCCCTTGGTATCTGGCTGCTAAAACAATTTACGCAGCTCGCACTGGGTGAGGAGGGAGAGGCCAGGAGGCCGAGCAGCAGCATAGGAGGGGAATTGTCTCAAAACATGGACGGGGTTTTCACATCCTGTTAAATTTAAGGCTAGTGTTATTTTTTGCAGTAAAGCTATGGAAAATACTGAAAGGTTTGGGCAGGCAGTTTGAAAACAAAAAATGTGCTCCTTGTAATTTTCTTTCTGCCTGCCACTCTGCCAGCCAGCGTAGGCAGAAGAGAGACAGCCAGCTGAGGGCCGTTTCCTCTTGCTCCAATGCCCGCTTTCAGTGATGGATTCTTAAAGGTCACCGGATGGCTCGCCCGCACATTTGTGTACAAGGAGTCCAGCTTTCTGTTTTGACGTTAGTTAGATATGCATGTGGCGCCTGAGAACAAGGAGGAGACCGGGAGGAATCAGATTGTCTTTTGGCTCGATCACAGGCAAATTGGAAATGCGGGCGCGCGCGCGTGCGTGCGTGCGTGCGTGTGTGCGTGTGTGTGTGACTGCCTTACTTGGCCTAGACACCTCCATCTGACCCAGCAACAAATTCTTTTGTAATATTTTTATATCACACTCTTAAAATTTTACCCTTTGTCTTGTTTTTCTTTCACACTTTTATTTCATTTTTTAAATATTTTTTTAATGTTTTATTTTTGAGACAGAGCATGAGTGGGGGACGGGCAGAGAGAGAGACACACACAGAATGCGAAGCAGGCTTCAGGCTCTGAGCTGTCAGCACAGAGCCCGACGCGGGGCTCGAACTCACAGACCGACATCGTGACCTGAGCCGAAGTCGGACGCTCAACCGAATGAGCCACCAAGGCGCCCCTCCCTCACGCTTTTAAACTTGTCCCTTCTTTCTTTCTCGAACTTTTTTTTAGGTCCATACAATAGACATCAGGTGCTATCACTGTAGGTGTGGTACCAGTAACGTGGGACAGCCCTGGCACGAGGTGTTTACCGTTCCTGGGAAAAACAATTAATTTTGGTATCTATTTACCCAGCTATGTGATCAACAAGTAGTTGTTGAAGCTTTTTACTCTTACCTTTTATTTCTTTTTGAAAAATTTATTTGTTCTTAGAAAACTGCTTTGACTGATTTATTTCAATCAAGATTTTTTTTGAATGATTATTGGCACCAAGCCCAGCATGGTGCTAATATTTGGGGGTTACAGAGATGAACAGAAAAGGGCGCTCACTTAAAATAGCTCATGGTCTAATGGGTGAGATACGTTTTCAAAGCAACACTATATAATTCAGTAGGTAAGTTCTAGAAGTTATGTAGGGAGTACTCTAAGAACATAGAGCAAGAGGAAATTGCTTTTCTTCGATGGACTTCCTGGGGTATGGGTGGGTCAGGTGAAGTCATGAAGAGGGGGTAACATTTGAGCTAAATCTTAAAAATGATTGAGTTCCCCAGACTGGTGGCTCTGTGTTTGTTTCAAATTTTACCAAAGTTGAGATGCAACACAGTGATTTTCTACAGTGATGGGATGCAAATAACAGAAAATTAATTATTGCCTATCATTGTTCTTAAGTCTTTAGGGTACTTCCCTGACCGTGTTACTCAGACTCTCCCTTTCTCAAGCCTCTCCTACCTCACTTACTCTGCTCCGCCATTTTTCTGGCCCGTCGCCTTATGATGTCTTTCAAGTTAATCCGCCACCATTCACTCATCTCTGAGACTACATTTAGCTCCGAAGGACTCATTAATGGGTGTCATCATACAGCAGGGGCTTTGGCGGTTCAGCCTTTCCCTCTCTTCCGTACCTTCTGGAAGTGGAAAGGAACAGAATAGAGATTTATTTTTTCAGTATTATTCAAACACCTACTCAACTCGCTAGAAAGTTGAAATCACCACAGCTTTCATTTTACTACTTTCCATCCCTGTGAATTACACTTGATTCCTGACCTCATGCTTGTCTAGGAATTGTGTAGGTATCACTCATTCTTATTTATTTATAACTCATTATATCTCATATCACATATCACATCCCTACATTCTACCATTATATCATGATATCACCGTAAACTGCAATCTCTGCATATCCTACCCGATCAGTGCACACTGGTCAGACATGCATCTACTGCCAAGCAGTAAAACAAAAAACCTGAAGAAAAGCAGTGAAGTCTTTTGGGCTAATGTATGTGACTATAAAGACCAGTCTTGACTGTAAGAACCAATGACAAAAAGGGACCAACTATAAAGGAAAGTAAGTTACTTACAAGCAGGGACATAAGTGGTTTGATGGTCCTGGGCTCTAACCTTAGTAAACTGCCTTAATAATCAAACCTTAATAATCTGTAAACAAGTTATACAGTTACGACAACAAATTGTGCTATTGCTTTTGTTCTTTGGAGAGACTGAACTAAAGAAACCCAATTGTTTTTAAGTTCTGAGAAGAAGTAGGCCAAGTACATTTCTAAGGAGTCTGCATTTTTCTGACCTTTCCTAAATTTTCTCTTTGAAGATGGGGAAAAATTACTTTCTGAGAAAAGGTATGTTCTTGGAACAACTGAATAAAGCTAAAAATAGTGGGAATTGAACATAAGAATGCCTTGGAGGAAAGAAAACCAAATCGTAGATTTTGGTTTCTATGTTTCACTTAAAACATTTCCAAAAAAGGAGAAAAAAACAAAACTTTAATAGGTTATATTGCAAATCCAATTGGTGTTATTTGAAAAGATTTACTTACCTTAAAATAGCACATTTTGCTTCACTTAATTTTCTGAGAACACTATCAATTCAATTGGCTTAGCATACTAGATATCGGTTGGATAACTACATTTAGTTTTGTTACCATAAGCTAAAAATCAGAACACTCTACCACAAGGCATAGATTAACTTTCTTGACAATTTGCAAGCATGCCAGGTTTCCTTTCAGTTCCTGAATGTCATTGTCTTCAGAAAGCACTTAAAATTTGAAATGAAGAAGTGGCGCTTGCCAACCAAAAATGACCAGTGTTCCATTTAAACCCAGTGCTATGCCCTTTGGAAATTACTATTGGGATATTAAAGACAGAATAGCAACATTTTTATGTATCTGCTGGGAATCATCTGTCCAGCCATATATTCTAATCATGAACCCAGAGAGGTCTTTTTAAAACATATTATATCTAAACTAATATCCTTCCATTGTGACAGTAAGTATGACATTATGATGACACTCTAGTTCCAAATGTCCAAATTGATCTTCGTGCTAATCTAGTGGATGTGATTTATCTTTGTACAGGAGAAGTAGAATTGACAGTTCTCCTGGATGCAAACTGGTGCAGCCACCCTGGAGAGCAGTATGGAGGTTCCTCGAAAAATTATAACAGAATTACCCTACAACTCAGCAATTGCACTACTAGGTATTTATCCAAATGATACAGAAATGCTGATTCAAAGGGGCATATGCACCCCAATGTTTATAGTAGTACTTATCAACAATACCCAAATTACGGAAGGAGTCCAAATGCCCATCAAATGATGAATGGATAAGGAAGATGTGATAGATAGATACAGATAGACAGATAGATATAGATAAATATAGATAGCTATATCTTCCATTGGTCAAGTTACACAGTTACAAAACAAATACTGCTATTGGATATATACATGTATTACTCAGCCATTAGAAAGAATGAAATCGTGCCATTTGCAATTACATAGATGGGGCTACAGAGTATAATGCTAAGCAAATAAGTCAGTGAGAAAGACAAATACCATATGACCTCACTCAGATGTGGAATTTAAGGAACAAAATAAATGAATAAAGGAAAAAAAGGGTATATATAGAAAGACAAACCAAGGAGCCTACTCTTAACTATAGAGAGCAAACTGATGGTTACTGGGAGCGGGGTATGGGGGGAGGTGGAATAGGTGATGGGGATTAAAGATCACACTTAACACAATGAGCACTGAGTAATGTACACAATTGTTGAATCACTATCCTGTACACCTGAAACTAATATAACACTGCATGTTAACTATAAAATTAAAAACTTAATAAAAAAAGAAAACAATAAGAAAAATTTCTTAAGCTATATAGTGAAAAAAATGTCTGTATTTTCAGGAAGCACCCCTCCCAAGCTGTTTTTCACTTTTTAAATTATTTTTATATATTATTTACATACATATATTTAAATTATTTACTCCTGAACACAGAAATACCATAGTTTAATTATTTATTCTACCACTTTGATTACACTACACTTAGGTAACATTATATTTTGTGTGTGTTTGAAAATTGCAAATAGCATTCTTATAATTCATGACTTCCTTTGTTTGCATATTGTTTCCCTGCCTAAATTCCACAACACATAACAGGCCATCACTCTGTCCCCTGACATCATGGTCACCCACAGAGATGCATCAGACTTGTCAGGAGAGGATCTGATGTCATGCTAAAGTTTGTTTTGTTTCGCACATTTTTATTGCAACTATCTTCAAAAACTACACAGTTACTGGGCTCTTTCCAACACTTTCCTTGGGGTTCTAGTCCAGATTTACTGTGTGTCTAGTCTTGTTATGGTGAGGGATTTCACATCTCTTAAACTGTGCTATGCTTAAATCATGAATTTCCTCTAAGCATTATTTGTGGAAAATACAATGACCAGGATCCAATTAAAAATCCGGAAAAAGAGAATGTTCATTTGCTCTCACCCTCATGATCTTCTTGTCTTACTCTAGTTTGTCTCGAATCATTTGGTACCAATATTCTGTTAGGACTATTTTGATATGAGTGAAATTTCTTGAAAAGGTAAAAGAAAAATTTTAGTTTCCCAAATTTGATTCAATCCAATTAAGGCAACAGATAGAAAGATAAAACATGATTTTAAAATACATACATAGCCATCTCACTATAAAACTTAAGTAGCTTTAAAAGTACTGAGAATTAGCAACAACTTGAAAAATTAATAGAGAATGCAGGGCACCTGGTTGGCTCAGTTAATTAAGTGTCTGATTGGATTTCAGCTCAGGTCATGATCTCACCGTTCATGAGTTCGAGACCCACATCAGGCTCCACGCTGACAGTGTAGAGCCTGCTTGGGATTCTCTCTCCTTCCCTCTCTCTCAAAAACAAACAAACAAACAAACATTAATAAATGATGATTATAAGTAATAATAAAGAGGTATGAAGATTTTACAAATTAATTGACTGCTTATAATTAATATTTAAAATACATAGACATATAAATATAGATTTCTTAAAGCCATTTATAAAAATAATAAAAGAAAAAGTAAGGTTCTTTCTAAACATCTTCACAACTGCTTTCTCCCTATTTACCTCTGAATAAAAGCCTCCTCAGTTAGCCCTGAAAAAACATTAACCTCCCTGTAATGTTCTATATTCTAGTCTCTGTCATATTATTTCATTTTATCTTCTCCATAAATTAGCAACAGCTGAACAGATTACATTTATTCTATCATAGTGTTTCTTGTCTGGTCTCTCTAATTCCCAAATAAATATGAACTACTTAAGGAGGTTCTTTTTTTCTTACGTCTCTATTGCCAGTACCTAATACCTAGAAGGTGCTGATAAATATTTATGCACAGATTAACTTGTTTTTCAAACATGGCAAGTAATTTTGCCATAAATAAAAAAGAATAAAAAGTAGGACTAGATACAAGCATTACAATACAATTCTTTAATCTCTTTGTTTGGTGTAGTAGAAAAACCAGTAGATTTAGAATATGTATAACTGATTCATTAGTTCATGCATGCATGCATGCATGCATCCATCCATCCATCCTTGCATCCATCCAAGAAACATGTATTGAGAAAGTCCTCTGCAGACTCTTTTCTCTCTTTCATTTACTAATTGTATGACCTTAGACAGGTCAATCTTCCTGGACATTTTTTCTTTTCTATAAAACAATGATAATCATTTCCACATCCTTTGCTCAGAAAGTCTAAGTGAAATATTTTATTTGAATGTGCTTTAAAAACTGTAAGGCACTCTACAATAGTAACATATTATCATTATGACTTACATATTGTCACTCAGAATGAACACATCTATTTAAATGAGGCCCAGAAAAGTAAGAATATTCATTGTCTTGTATTCATATCTCCCTACAGTTTCTCATATGTGCTCAGGCAAATGAATGTGAAAGATAAATCTCTATGCAGTTTTTGCATGGGATTTGAAAGAACAAATTGCATACTATGTGCTAAATAACAATGCATTTATTCATTCCCTTAAAACTCAATTTATTTTACAAGTGTTTATTATCCCATAACTATATGCAAAGCACATGGGGAGCTAGGCACCCCATGTGAAATGAACTGTTTAAAGAAGGCGAGTTGAGCATAAGCCTGCGTTATTCCAAATCTTTAAAAAATCAATTGATCAAGTGATTTCAAATATTTTAACATCCCCACTCATTTAAACAAGCTGTAGATTATGTCTTGTTCTCACTTCCAATCGAGGGTATTAACATCATGTCATGCTGATTATAGGTAACATTTTAAGAACACTCAATCGGCGCAAGTAATGAGTAGTACTCAACTTGTTTTATACAATTGAATGCTTACAACAAATCTAAAGGATAGCTATTCTTTTTTACATAATCTCAATGACATCTGTGAGGCCACATTCTTAGCCACTATTTTGCATGGTCTCAGCTTTGTTGTCTGAATGCCTAGACACCCATTTTATACAAAGATTGGTAAGTCAGCAATGTGATGTGTTAGTGATAATTGCTCTCCCTATTCAGCCCCAGGTCCTAACTTGTGTAGAGCACTGAAACCTACAGGAGCTAGAATCCTGTAGAGAGAGGCAACTTTCCATGTTGTCTCTCCTATATAGCACATTTTGGCAGCACGAAAAAAATAAATCCATTGTATGTGGAAAATATTGTAATATCTCTGAAAAGCTGGGAAATATTTCAAAGCTCGTCAAGCCAAAGCCTGCAGTAAGTTTTTCTTTGACGTCACGCAACTACAGATGTCCCGACACGCTCGCCTCTGATGTGCTCAACAAGAGTGACGCAGATCACGGCGCGGCGCGCGCTGGGGAAGCACGTTGGATTCCAACAACACTTGTCTTTCTTGTCACTTACTCCTCAAGTGCAAAGGCCACCATCAAATAAAAATTAGTAAGAGTGTCCTAGCTCTACTGAGAGAAAATCTTTAGAGGAGGGAAATTCTCCTTAGCTTAATATGGTAAAAATCAGATGTGATGTTTTTCTATTTACATAAGCAGAACTTTCCTTGAAATCCATCACTGTGATTAGAACAGATAACAGTTACATGGAAGCTTGGCTTTTTTGGAATTAAGATATGCCAAGAGGGGGGCACCTGGCTGGCTCAAGTCTGTAGAGCATGTGACTCTTGGTTTTGGGGTTGTGACTTCAAGCCCTACATGAAGTTGCAGAGATTACATAAAATGAAACCTTTTTTTTTTTTAAAGACATGTAAAGAGGGATGCTACCCATCAAGGACTTTATTCTAGAAATTCCTTGTGCAAACTGGAGAGCCATGTCTCCCTTTGTTGGGTCCTCAAAATGTCCCCCAAAGAGCATGAAACATGTATGCAAAGGCAAGAGTGCTTGAGATTCCAGCATGCTGGGGTCAGCCACACCATAAAATGGCGACCATGAGAGGAGCACACAGGTCTCCTTTTAAGCATATTTCCAATGCAGGGAAACAGATGTCTCTATTTGGGGGGTACGGGTGCTCTAAGGATTGGTCCAAGCTGGTCTGGTGAGGGGTGGAGCCTGATTAATTGGTCCAGGACCTTTCACCTTCACTACAAGCCCAAGCATGAAACAGTTTCAGAACTCACCTAATTAACCTTTAATCTAACAATCTGCTGATATCTGTTAATGTAATGGCATGAAACCCAAAAGTAGCACTTGTGTCTTTATTCATGGAGTCATCTAGAAATGTGGACAAGGTAACGGTTTGTTGTACTTACGGTCATGATCAAATCCTCCTCTTCTTCTACATAGAACTCGGTATTACGCACACCCTAGAGCAATGCACTGTGCACCTACTCCTCAAGTGCAAAGGCCACCATCAAATAAAAATAAGAGTGTCCGAGCTTTTTTTTTTTTTTTGCTCTGTAAGCTGGGCTGTCTTTATTGATAAAAGAAGGACGTAAACTGGAGTCTAAGGGTGGCGGAGCTTCAGGGTCCTGGAAATCCCCGAATCCCAAGGCTGTAAGGGGGTGTGGTTTTCTCCACTTTTTACATTTTACAGATGACGTGCCAGGGGCTTATAAAGGCTCTGGGGGACAGGCCTGCATCAGAAAATGGGATGTCATCCTGAGCAAGGACAGGGGAGGTCAAAGAGCCCGGTTGACCAAGCTCAGTGCCACAGCGTGCTGTGCCAGGAAAACCTTATTCTGCACCTCTATCTGTATCTGATGTTTGAGTTAGCCAAGACCAAGTTCTGTCTAGCTTCGTTGGCATTATTTCAACATGGCCTGAATCTCTTCCTCTGTTGTAGGAAGGTCCAATGAACCGGAGATCAGAGACACTTGGCTCCTGTCCCACACTGCTACCAAAGCACCATGTGTGACCTCAGTTATGTCTCTTCCTTTTCTTAGTTAATGAATCAGAATTTTGAAGTTTCTTTCCAACCTAGAAGTCTCTCTTTGCTATTTTCTTTGAAGATGACATTTCTTTTTATCCATGGACACCTCCATCCCTTTAGCCATTTGTTCATATCCCTTCTATTTGAACAATACAAATACTGCAATGAGTTGGGTTTTGTTTTTTTTTTTTGTTTGTTTGTTTTTTTTGTTTGTTTTTTTTCCAGATTCAACCGTTCTTTTATATGGAGACTTTATTCTTCAACTCGGACACACCATCTATCTTCCAAGTTACTGAATCTTTAGGAACAAAGGAAGGCCGGGGATATACCAATAATTTGTAGTTTTTATTGGAAGAGAGGTGAATAATAGTAGGCCTATTACTACTGTAAACTATTTGAGGAGGCCTTAGTTTAGGAGAATAGAAGGGCAACCTATGTCCTGTGCTTCTTATTGATGTGTAGGAATGAAGTTTTGAAACTCTACGCAGAGCTCAGGAAGCCCAGAATATGATTCTGTCTCCACATCCTTCCTGACATTAAAACTTTATATTATTATTATTTCATAAAATTATTGCTTCTTTGGTTCAATGATAGTTCTGCTTTATGTTTAACAGAAAAAAAATGTTTATATTACACAAGTTGATTTTTTTTAAAGTTTATTTATTTTGAGAGAGAGAGAGAGAGAGAGAGAGAGAGAGAAATAGAGAGTGAGCAGGGAAGGGGCAGAGAGAGGGAGAGAAAGAACCCCAAGTTGGTTCTGCACTGTGAGCACGTGACACGGGGCTTGAACTCACAAGCCGTGCTATTGAGATCATGACCTGAGCTGAAATCAACAGGTGGACGCCTATGGTCAACGAACTGAGTCACCCGGGTGCCCCCAAGTTGATTGTAGATCAGTGGCACAAAAGTAAAAATGCACAAAACAAATGGTGACAAAGCATCCTTAGCAACCACTAAACTACAAAAAAGTACAAAATAGCATACGTGACAGTATTTAATGGTATGAAACAAATTTTTAGTTATCCTACATGGTTAAAAGAATAAAACTTGTTTAATTACAAAAGGAATGGCTGCATGAAAGCTCTTGGAATACGTCTGAGCCAAAAAACCAAAAAGCATTCTTTTAAGAGATTTTTAGATGTCGCCACAAGGTGGTGCGAAGAGTCCAATCTAGCTTGCTTGTCTGGTAGTAAGGAGAGGCTGAGGGAGGTCAGAAGTGGAGTGTCCCTCAGAGGAGGGAAAGCAGGGGAGAGGAGCAGCCAGGTGGGAGTGTGGGTAGGGGATGTTTGCACATCAAGAAACTTGGGGATTCACTGTACTTTATGCAGAGGCCACTTCCTCCCTGTCCTCAAGATAGCAGTGCTTTGCCTCACACCTCCTCCTGCTTAACTGAGGTGAATTCCTCTTCTTTTCCATCTGCCCTCAAAGGTGAAATTTGTCTTTGGAAGTAGCTACACAAGACATATACCCTACAGTGTGCAACGTTTCTTCTGTAGCCATAACACACATCTGAACGTGAATATTTTCATAGAGCGTGAGTGGACAAGTACAATAATCTATAACCAATGGACCCAGACAGGCTGGATATCACTGATAAGTGGTACACGTTAAATCCGCATTCCTCCCTTCCGAACTTGAGAGAATTGGAAGAGTATGAAACAGAGTAGTTATATCAAAGAGAGATTCCACAGGCTTCAGCTTGATGTAGTTGGAAAAGCCCTCTCCTAAGAGTTTCAACATTTTCCATCTGGGCTGTCAACACGCATTGCTAAAGCCAAACAACATTGGAGGAAGTCAACCTGGAAAGTCCCCTGCAGGGTATTGATTTTCCTTTTCCAGAGAAAGGTCTGGACATGAGAGGAAAGTCCTGCTGTTATTACTGAGAGTCACATTCTTTGGGGTGGTTGGTTTTTTTCTACTGATTTGCAGAGCTGAAAATACACTTTGAAAACTTTGTTTACCTGGTAAACATTACTCATTCCCAGGGCAAGTTTTCCTCTGTATCATTAATCAGGGGGTGTTCCTCAAGAAGTAATATACACGATATATATATTTATTTTTATATTTATTATACACACATATATTTCTCTATATATTTTACGATTAAGCTATTTTATATGCATTTATATATTTTTTGAGTGAAAAAGCTACTAATACATAAATATATATCCACTCTCAATTGAAAATTAGTTTTTGATTGAGTGCTGGTGCTTTAGGTCATGGCAATCAATACTGTAGTTCTTGCCCTCTAGAGAGATTTTTTTCCTCTAATAACTATCCCCCTGATAGTTTAAAGGGAAGGTTGATTACATTTAGAAAAGATCTTTGCAGGAAGCGAAATTACAGCTACCGTGGATATTGACCACCTGTGTTGATCCAATTTAACACTGAGGATCCACAGTTTCAGGTTTGCAATAGCAATGTTAACGAAATCTAGCACTCATTGAGTGCTTAGTATATGCTAAGTATGGTGCTGAACACTCTATGGATTTAATCTTCATGATAGCCCCACGAGCTACGTGCTCTTATTAACCTCTATAGATACGACAACACTGATACAGAAAGGTTGAGCAACTTGCCTAAAGTCACACAGCTGCTAAGTGTGTCAGAAAGGAGCCAGCCCAAGGTTTCAGAGCCCAATTACCACTACACAATACAAGCTCTGGAATGTTGCCGATGAAAATAATTCTACAAGTACAAAATAGATGAACTCATTCCTTCAGCACCTGGTCTATTAAGAAACTCATCTATTTGGCAACCTTATATGTTTTGAGCACAATCTCAAGCCAGGAATAAAATAATCAAAGCAGCTGTGAGCAGCTAAAAAGGACAAACCAAATCAAGGCATCGAGGCACACATAAAGTATTCTTGGGAGGGCACAGCTTGCCCCCGCGCCAACTGTATTTACTGCTACTGCACATACATCAGAATCGTGACTGCATCGCACAACTTATCTGTTGTTACTGAGGCATAAACAGTTGTCAAATCCAAGGCAATTCAGATCTGGAATCACTGACATTATTCACAGAAAGGAGTGAGTACACAGAAAAACATGGGGAAATGCTAAACGGAAAGAAAAAAACCCTCACCTTTTATCGGTCATTTAGGTCAAGGTCATTTAGGGCAAGAGCCCAAATCCTTATCAACTTGATAAACCTCAGAACCATCAAAACCTTGCAACAGAGCTCATTAAGAAATGTTCACGCTGGTGATAATAAGTGATGAAGAAAATCTCAAATGACATTGGATTATTAGTTCATAAAGAAAAATTTATAAGATACTGTTTGGGAAGATTTCTGTTGAAATTACTTTCGAAATGGACATATGATACGTTAGGGAATAAATCCCCTACTTGTGAACCAACACTCATCTATCCATAGCAACATTCTCTTAGGAGTCCATGAGATTGAAGTCGATGAACTGTATTTTTCACTTTTGTTAGGTAGCATGGCCTTCTGAGCACCATGGCCTTGCACAGGAGAACGGGTGCCTGCTGGGCACACGGCGCCTTCCCACAGGGCTGGGATGTCAGTGGGAAGCCTCAGAGTGGGTCCCGCTTACAAGACCCAGTCAGAGCCAGAGCCGATGGGAAGTGGTGTTTCTGTCTACAGAACTTCAAACTAGCATTTTTTTTACCATAATAGATGCTTAAAAATGAATATGATTCACATATTAGCATGTGAAGATTCATAAGCTATATTTTGGTTAAGGGCTAAGGGTCCAGATCTGTCTTGCCAACACGTGATGAAGTTTTAACTAAAATGCTGACCATTTTAATAATGGACCAGAGGTCCCTGCCTGAGAAGCAAAAATACATAAGAACCTTTCCTTTATTAATTTAAAATTTTTTTGTATGTTTATTTATTTTTGAGAGAGAGAGAGACAGAGACAGAGACAGAACACAAGTGGGGAAGGGGCAGAGAGAGAGGGAGACACAGTATCTGAAGCAGGCTCCAGGTTCTGAGCTGTCAGCAGAGTCTGATCCCTCATTAATTTAAACACAGCCCTCCTGGTATAGAAGTGGTGATTTAAGAGTCTACTGCTGCACAGGAAGCAAAAAAAAAAAAAAATGTGGAAAACATTCCCTTAGAATTCTGCTTTATTCCACATACTTACTCTGAACCCTCAGGTTTTGGAAAATGAGCACTTCTTTACAAATAGCATCGACCGCATCAAAATGTCAGTCAAAATCTGTTTCTTCTGTTGTTTTTTCCATCACAGTTATCCAGTTATCCAGAAAAAAACACCAGTTAAATGATGTCATCTTGGGAGCCTACGTAATAAAATAAGAAATAGAAGGAAACTTCTTATTTATATACTTGTTTTTAGATGATGACCAGAAAACATCGTTGTTAAGCCAAATATTAAGACTAGAATACATAGAAGGCCTTTCTTTACTACAGAAGAAAAACATGTCAACAAACACTAAGGACTTGCTATAGATTCTATCATATATCCACCCTTGGAAGTCCTGCAGGAACTCAGAATCTAATGAAGATATAATATAGACATATATAAAACTGCCTAACAAACAATATAGGACATATTCCAATAAGTATGGAATGCCAAGAAGGCAGGCAGGCAAGTGCACTGAGGGGAAGCAAGCTGCTCTCTGGGCAGGGAGCAGCGAGGGAGGGAAAGGAGAGGGCAGTGGAAGGAGAAGGTGGTATTGAAGTTAAGATCTCCAGTTCCGGAATCAGTCAACTGACCTGACTCACAATCTGAGACTACTACTTAACAGTTAGTGACCCTGGAACAAATTATTTACCTTCTCTGTGCCTTTTATGTAAAGTGGTAATAAAAGCAGAATCATCCTCCTTGGGTTGTTTTGAGGATTAAATGAGAGCATACATGGGAAATGTTAGCTCAGTGTCGGCATACAATTGTCCTTAATAAATGTTAGTCAAAAACAAAGGGAAAAAAAAAGCCAAGCCTATCCCTGTAGATGAAGACGTGAGTTTGGTTGAGGGATAACTGAGTGGACAAGGGTGAAGACATTTCTGGCTGAAGAAACGTAAGGTAGGAAATAAACAGGGCGGAATAATTCAGAACAAAAGCCAAGGGGACAGAGCTTTGGGAGGATAGAGCTCACAGGGTGCGGAGTAACACCGTGGGGATGAGTTAGTGCTATGAGTGACAGTATAAGCTGGGCGTGTCACCGTCCCCACTCACAATCAAATATCAAGTAATAGAATAACTTAAGTGTTTGATTATGTGCGCAAGTGTTGCACTGTCTGGGCATAAAACAGATACTTATATGGAATATAAATTGATTTTATTTAAATACAGCAGCTATAAATCTCAGGTAACCATGTAGGCTGCATCTTATCTGACCCATCATCAGCAATTGACATGAATGATCATACCTTTTATAATTTCTTCACTTAGGTTCCAGGATACTGTGTGTTCTTAGTTTTCTTCTTAACAGCATCCCTGATTAATGATACTCTTACAGAGGAAAACTTGCACTGGGGATGAGTAATGACTCTTCTCTGTGTCTGATTCCCTTTATGTTCAACAAGTTGGTGGGAAAGCATTACTGGCAGGT
The DNA here is from genome assembly GCA_030068075.1 of Paguma larvata. Lineage (NCBI taxonomy): Eukaryota > Metazoa > Chordata > Mammalia > Carnivora > Viverridae > Paguma > Paguma larvata. Next base: position 116,483,943 of record CM057829.1, on the reverse strand, counting down.
ATCCCTTTAAGAAGACTCTACCATACAAATCACCATGGAATTGGAAGACTTTCTCCTCTTCTCTGCAGAGCCTCTCTTAGTGAACTCCCTGCACACAGCTTACTCTTGTCCTGGTGGCTACTCTACTGTCCCTTCTGTCATCCAATAATTGCCTGACTCTCTTGTGTCTTGTCCCCTGTGCTCTGGAACATCATCTGTCTTCTTTCGACTATACCTGCAGTCTCCTGTAATGCCAAACCAAGCCATAGAAGATCTAACTTAGTAAAAGCAAAAGTACTCAAGGATGAAGATGCCCCACGTAGATGCAGAACGATTTCTCAGAGTGTAAGCTTCTCACGCCCGACTGACGTGCTTGGGAAACTAGCAGTAGGCTCTGGCCGCAACCTAGTCTCTGCAATCCCTTGCAACTCTGCCTGGTCTTTCTCTCCCGTAGTGAAGTCACTTCCCGGGATACCAGAAGATTTCTAAATTGCTGTTTTGTAAGCCACCCAATCTGTGGTATTCTGTGAGAGCAGCCCGACTTCCATTTTCCATGCGTATCCCCTCAACTTCTGCTTCTGCCTCTCTGGTCTCTCTTCCCTCTTGCTCCCTCTTACAAGGATTCCTGTGATTATATTGGGTCCACTAAGATAAGCTCCCCATTTCAAGATGCTTAACTGAATTGTACCCTCAAAGTCCTCTTTTGCCATAGAGGTAACATATTCACAAGTCCAAGGGACTGGGACATTGACTTCTTTGGGCAGGGGGTGTTATTCTATCCACCACAGTGTCTTAGAGTGAAACTAAAGTTTAATCATCCAGTGTGCTTATACTACCTGATGGAAAGCATGAGGGAGCTTCAGCTTTCCATAGCTCACCTTTCATTGAGTAGCCACTATGTGCCAAAGTCTATGAGTACTGGAAACGAAAAACAATAGTGATAACAAAATGATAATAATAACAAACACCACAGCTCGCCATATGTGAAGTACTTTTATGTGCCAAGCAATTGAGATAAATTCTCTCTAAATTTCACAAAAATCTTGAAAGATTTTATCTCTTTTATAGTTGCAGAGACCAAGGCTCAAACTGGGTGAAAAGCAAAAGCTGGAACTTGAATATGGGTCTTCTTACTAAAAAAGAAAAAAAAAAATGTCTGTCTCTTGAACTTAAATACACTGCCCCACTTTCCCCCTCACAATCCCTGAGAGTTTTTCCTAGGTAAGTGGTAATAGAGAACCACTTGCAGGCATTCAGCAACTCACTGTCCATGGAGAGGTGGATTCAATAGATCTGACTCCTGTCCTCAAAGGAGTTAGAGTCTGGTCTAGCCTAGAGGTGAATTTTATTATATCGACAGAATTCTCTTATCTCCTTCCCTTTCTTTAATTTACTAGAAGACTAAAATATAAATATTTCTTTTTACTTTCTGGGAAGGTTTGAATATTAAAATCTGTTTGTCCTAAGGGAAAGGAGAATAAGGCTTCTGATTGCTAGTAAGTTAGGCTCTGAATATACTGTGGCATAAAATCTATTGTTTGAATACGTTTTGAAGCCAGAGGGAGTGGTATGGATTAGAATGAGATAAGAAGGAATTTCCTTTGGGGACACCTGGATGACGGTTAAGCGTCCAACTATTGATTTTGGCTCAGGTCATGATCTCACAGGTTCATGTGTTCAAGCCCTGTCTGGTTCTGCACTGATACGATGGAGCCTGCTTGGGATTCTCTCTCTTTTTCTTTATCTGCCCCTCCACCGCCCGCACAAGTGCTCTCTGTCTCTCTGTCTCTCTCTCTCTCTCTCAAAATAAATAAATAAACTTTAGAAAAGAAAGAAGGAATTTCCTTTTGAACTAGAAAGAGCAACCCCTGGACAGATGAGATGGGGATAGTTCAACAAGGTATGTCTGTGCATTAAAACGTTAAAATCCCATTGAGGTGGGATTTCCTTCTGACCCAATAGATAAAGACTCTATAAGGGAGTTAGCTTCTTTTATAGATAGTAAAGAAATGTATTATTTCTTAAGCCTAGAATTTATAAGTGATGTATTTAAAGAAAGTTAACTATATTTACTAAGGGTCTGGGAGGTACTCAAAACAGGCATCCTGGTACATAATTAAGCATATAATTCAGCACCTTTTCCTTGATATTTGAAATTCTAGATAGAAGTTGGGAGTGGTGATGCACGAAACTATGACTTCACTTCTATTGGAATTTTATTTCTGGCCTACATTAAAAAAATACTGCCTAAAGTTCTGAAATATAAAATTGAGAAATAAATATTTTCCAATCAAGCGAATTCACTGAAGTGTTATTAGTTCCTTGTTGGCTAGTGTATGTCATGGAAAGAGCCAAATGCATCAAAAGAGGATTGACTATTAAAGTGGGGATTTGGATATTATGAGTTCTTATGGGTTGAATTATGTCTCCTCAAATTTCATATGTTGAAGTGTTATCTCCCACTATCTCATAATGTGACCTTATTTGAAGATGGAATTTCTGCAGAGGAGATTAAGTTAAAATGAGGTGATTAGGGTAGGTCCTAATTCAGACTGACAGGTATCCTTAGAAGAAGAGGAAATTGGAGGTTGAGACACACACACAGGGAGAACCCTATATAGATATCAAGGCAGAGATGCAGTGATGTGTCAAGGAATGCCAAAGATTCCCAACAAACCCCTGGAAGAGTAGAGAGGCACGGGACACATTCCTCCTCACAGTCCCCAGAAAGAAGTAGCCCAGCTGACACCTTGGTCTTGGACTTCCAGCCTCCAGAACTGTAAGAAAATAAATTTTTGTTGTTTAAGCCGTTGAGTTTGTGGTGCTTTTCTCGGAACGTAATACAGGCTCAGAAAACAATACAATAATTTATGAACCCTTTAGAGAAGTATTTGATTTAACAAAATCTTGATAAGTCTCCATAACCCTGCTCCAACTCATTCTAATCAGGTATCTAGAAACACTGTCTTCTTTTCCTGCTGAATTTTATTATTACCATCTCACTCTACGATAAAACTCTAGACCTTGAATTTTCGAATGTAAGTCAATGGTGGTATACAAAGCCACTGATTGTTCTCTGTGTAATACCAAAATCACTTTGTAATGTTGTAATGGTTTTAGTGACATAAGCCTTGGGGCCTCGGCAAACTATAGCAACTGCAAAACATTAACATGTGTAAATAGATGGTATCTCTCTAAAAAGGCTAACAGCAAGACAAATGCTAATTGGGCTGTTAAGATTCAGAGAAACTAAAATTTTATACTTAATCTTTGGATTAATAAGGTGATGTCACTATTTTTTTTTTTTACAAAGCAACTTATCATTCCATCAAAGTAGCCAAAGGTGTTAATGACCTTAAGTAGGAAAATATGGATTAGAGTGATTCAGTTTTTCGGTATGTGGGGATATTTTGGTGTGTGTAGAATATTGATAGCACATAAGAAGATTTTCTAAATCTTGCTTATAGAAACCGCTTGAGCCATTATACTTAAATTCTGAAGATAAATGACTTACTGGATAAAATCCAACATGTATGGAGGACAAAAGAGCTTCTAAAATGCAAACTTAAAATAAATTGACTTCTCATTTCCAATTTATATAACATAATCAGACATGACAGGGCATGGGAAAAACATAAAGAGGAATAAGACACTCTGCAGTTTCAAGAAACTTATGGTTTAAGAAGAGACAAACAATTGTAACCAAAGCATTACAGCTCAGAGAAATTCATGCTGTGGTGGATGAGGGAATAGATGTATGAGAGTCCCCCAAACCATAGTTCAGTCCACAACACACTCAGTGGTCTTTCTCTTAGCTTGGAGGATACTGTGTGAATGACAACAGTCTCTATAAAACTGTTCCTAATCTTGGTCTGGGAAAGATTCAGAAAGACCTATAGCTTTCACAGTGTGTGTCAAAGATTGAATCACTCATTTCTTGCCAATGCTGCTCTTGTAATGGTGTCTCTTCGTATTACCGATTCTTCTTAGAAGGCCAGAAGAATAGGGATCATATCAAGATATCCAAGTTGGACATTGATTCAAAGGTGGCAGCAGTTCTGAATTTCTTCCAGAGAGGAGCATACAGAGAGGAGGTTCATCACTGAAATATTGAATGAGAACTCTAGACTCTGCATGAGCTTAGAGGTTAACCATTGTCATACATGATTTGATGTATCTATCTTGTGATACTGAAGATTCATTTTTTTTTTACCATTTGGCCTTTGATACCATGTGAAACCAAAACCTCTCCTCCCATTTCCACTGCAGTTCTCTAGGTGCTCATGCCACAGAACCAGAAGCCATTCCAGTTTCTTCTTTCCTTTGGGGGTTTGTCAGTTGTGAGACAGTTCTCCAGGGGCTTCTCTGCAAGTCTTGTAAGCACCGAGTATCCATTGTTCAGCATTGTCTTTACAAGAATGTTTGTAAAGTGAAGAGCCTTGAAAGCTAGAAGAAGTGTCTCTGTCTGGAGAAAAGTGCAGATTCGCTTATAGTCATGGAAGATAGAGTGTCTCCCTGCAGAGGAAAGGGCAGGCATGCTTAATACTCATGATAAGTTTTGGGTCCCTAAACTCGCAAGTTCTTTTCTTATAACGCATTCTACTGTGTGTGTAGGTGTCATCTGGTCCTTCTTTGTGTCGCTGTATAGACATGAAGTTTCAGGGAACTGACACAAAAATGCAGATCCTCTGGCTACTGCTATTGTTATGAATAATAGACTCCTTTGACCCTGGATATGTGGATCTGTTAATATCAGCATCCGTGAAACTATGGGAAGTTAAATTGTTAGCTTGTAAGTAGGGTAAAGCCTCCCACCTTTTACAATTCTTGACATCTCCCTCACGCATGTACCTACACTTCCCCTCAATTGGGCACTGAATGAAACTTTTCCCTTCAGACTCTAGAGTTCTTTTTCTTTGAAACCCAATTTCTGTAGCTACTTAATAGCCTCCCTAAGACTAGTCTCGCCCTTCTCTTCTTCTTAATCTGTCCTCAATGTCACTGTCAGAATGATCTTTCTAAAACAATAACTGTAGATAATTCTCCTGATAAAATCTTGCACTGTCTTCCCTAGGAAGGTAATGATGTCAGGGTATTGCGAATTGCATGCAATAGCATCAAAGTTTTCATGAACCACTCCTCTCCCTAATTCTTCCATGTTAACTTCTCATGTCCCCAAAGTGCATACTATATTCCAATCTTAGCAAACTATGGATTCTTCAGATTCCTAATATTCTTCCATAGTCATTCTTTTGCACACACTAGAATGACCCCCTGAACTTCTTTCCCATCCTTGTCTTGTAAATCTTGTCCATTGGTCAGGAGTCAATTAAAGTTCTCTTCTACAAAGAAATTTTTCCTGACATCCCACTTCCCAATATGACATAGATATATACCTTTTGCTTCCAAAATACCTTAAACACATCTCCAAAATTACATTTATAGCATTGCATCATAATTGTTGGTTTATTAATCTCTAAAATTATATTTATGTTTAATGTTTGCTCATGGTACATTAAAAAATAAAGCCATATCTTATATTCCCTGAGTATCACACAGTTCCCAGAAAATGTAGGTGTCCATTAATCCTTTCTTAGATACATAATGGAGTATACGATTGGCAAGTGAAGCAGAATGCAGATTTGTTCTGGAAGAAGACACATACCCAAGTTATTAATAGGAGGGTTATTGATGTAGTTGTCTTTGGTGTATACAAAACTACATTTTTGTATGATCTAAAATCAACCTTTCACTACATGTTGGTTATGATAATAACTGACACATTATCTATACAAGAATTATAAATATCATCAATGAATTAGCCATTCAATAATTTCTTGGCCTCTGTTGACACAGCTGGCCTTGGCCTATGTTATTAACTTTATGCCAGTCAGTTTGAAAAAACTCAGATTAGGGATTGCAACAACTGTACATGAATGAATCCAAGTTTAATAGTAAAAACAGAATTCTTTCGAGCTGCATTGTGGGAAACCTGAGAACTGCATCTGGGAAATGTACGATAACAACACCCAAATTCTGCTCCTGTTTTACCTCAGAGGAACGGCACCCCCCCACAAAGAAGGAGTGCTCTGTGACTGCTTCCTTTTGGACTTAAATACTGCCCTTTGCTTCCTCCCCCAAAATGACCCTACATTCCCAACAAAGACAAAACAGGGGAAGAAGGAGGATTCCTCTTTTGGAGCAAAACTGCCAAGTGAAGAAAATCAAGAACAAGAAACCAGAGGAAGTTATGACTGAAGCCTGGTGGAACAGCCCATGCCCTTCCTTTACCTCTCTCTCCTGTGTATATTTTCATAGCTCCACAGTTTCAGTTCACTGGCAGCTGTAGGAATGAATGCCAAATGGGAAGATGTGACTGGGTGAAGATCTCTGAAAAGTGAAATGCCCTGGACCCACTCTTTTAACCCAGGAGGCAACCTCACTCACTTCCAAAGGCTGGATCATCTCAGATATCAGCCCACAGGCACGCATTGCACGGTACCCTCCAAGGTTGGGCACCAGGAGGAGCCTGCCATTACCCAGTGTCACCTCATCAAAGTGCAAAGGAGAGAGGCAGGCCATGGTCACTCAAAGGAGGGGGATCCAACCAAGATTCCTACCCGAAACTAAAACCCTGTTCTCTGGAGTAGGGGTGGACATGGGGACAGATACTTCCTCTATGAGACAGCTTTGAAGTCATCCCTTGGTAAACATGCCTCCTCTCCAAGCTGTGCACACACACTGGGCTACCACCCACAATTCTACCTCTACCTCCCAGAAGAAACCCCAGGGGGCATGACTCTCTTCACACTGAGGATGAAGAGGAGGACAGTGGGGATGCCCATGACCTCCTGGTGTTGGGCACTGGGGACCGTGGTGCTGGTTTCCCACTGTCAAGGTGAGCTGGTTTTGGAAGGGTCTGCACCAAGTTTGAACAGGCATATTTCTAAAGTGTTTTTTTTTCATAAATGTAATATTTATGACAGGAAATCAGGTTAGACATTCCTGAAGCTAGCAAGGCTTTCCGACCACACTGTCCTATCCTCCCTGGACATGTAAATGCAGTTAATCTTTTGAAGGAAGACCCAAATACCTCGCTCCTTTACATTTAACCTGAGCCATCAGAGGAATGCAAACATTGATTTGGAGCCAGGCCTCTGGTAAAGGATTACCATATGTGGCCCACAAGGAAATTCCTCCCTGCAGCCAGAATTTATACTGCAGTGAGCTATGAATAGAAAGTTTGTGCATGGTTATGAATATGGATAAAATACATCACTCATGGCCAGGGAATGGCAAGCAAAATTGAAAACACATATTTTGGATCACAGAATATTTTCAAAAATATATTTGAAAGAAAATAAACACAGATTGTGTGTGTTCATTTACTGCTTGAAGTACCTTTGGGAAAAAGAGACATCAACAAGTTTTCTTTCCAAACCATTTGCTTTTCCTTGTGCTTTTTAGCACAGGGCTGGACCCTCTGGGAAGGAATGAGGTCTTGTAGAGTGCATGGCAAGTAGTTTCACTGGCAGACATGAGATCCCCTTCCTGTAGAAGACAAGGAGCTGAGTCTTCTAATATGTCCAGAAGGGACTATGTGGCTTGGGGAGATGTGTTCAGCTCACTCCTGTTAATACAGTTCACTCGTCCTTCAGTGTTGGAAGGATTTTGCTGGTTTCTGCAGTTTATTCTTTCATCTTTCTCCTTGCTAGATTATCCATGGACACCAAGACTGTAACTATTTTGTTAAGTCTGCAGATGAAAACTGAAGATTTGCCATTTCGTGTCAAACACAGAGATCTGGCCTCTAGCAAAATTAAGAAAGTGGAAAAAGTGGTTTTTATATCGACCCCACTTTGACAACCATGCTCCATTATAGCAAGTCCCTCCTCCTCCTCCAGGAGACTCGGTCTCCTGCTGTTACCTTTGTACAACCAAAGAATCACCCATTTGCGTACCACCTGAGCATGACTCTTGGATTGGATAGCTTATTTAACTATTAGCTTATTAGCTTATTTTCCCTTTCTCCCTTTTATTCTCTCTCCTTCCAACTAAATTTACTTTCTCTCTTTCCCATCACCTTGAGATCCTGAGAGCTACTGTAGGATAGTTAATTAATCTGATAATTCAATGTGCTACTTTGTGGTCAATTCCAGGTGACATATTTTCATTTAATGTGGATACTTCCATTTTTCATTTTCTCTCCTATTTACTTCCTCATTTTCAGAAACTCCCTCACTCAGAGCAGCTAGCTGCAGAAAAATTCACCACAGGACACACTGCTACCACTGATTGGATCTTACATTGACCTGTGACCCTAGGACAGTAATCTATTGTCTGACTGGGAACCAGTGACATCACCTGGAACCAAAGACTCTGCCCAAATTGGAATGTATTGTGTCAAATTTACTAGTTCTCAGATAAAAATAAGAAGTCCACCAATTGTTATTGTCTGAATTCACAAGATCATAATGTAGAACATGGATTAATGGCTGTGGTTAGGAAGGTTTAGGGTTCGTACTCCTGAACATTCAGTTCACATGAGACCCAACTATGCTTTGTTCTCTGTTTTTTATTTTTGTAACACTCTCCCCGTGCTGGCGCTTTCTTTGCAAGCAAGATGGCATTGAGGGAGACAATAATGATCACCTGGGGATGATGCCTTGATCCTAAGAAGGAGTCCACCTTGTTCATGTTAACCTCTGGCTTTACTGTAACAGAAAGGGTCAAAGGATTACCTAGGCAATCCTAGAAAAATTGAGCAAGGGAAAAATATTGTGGCAATTCCTTGAATTAAATGAAAGTCTGTTCCTTTGTTGGGGAAAATTTGAAGTCCGTTTACACCCATGGAACAAGACAGGCAGTCTACATATCACTTCCTATTCCTTCTATAATTGTAACCCCACATCCTGTAACACCAACTGTTGATTAGATATTAACTTTGCATAACTATTAGATGTTCCTTTGTTGGCTTGTGCCAATTTCATCTGCATTAGATAGCCTCCAGAGTGCAGAGATAGTATCTTTTAACTTGCTTTGCATAGTATTTGGCCTAGTGATTATTCTATGAGTGTTGAATAAAAGTCATTTTAAGGTGTTAATGTGGATGTATGCGCTGATGATGTTGATAAACGTTAGACTGAAGATATGTCACTTGCAATATGTTAGGATATCACTAACTGATATTCTGTTTCTTTTCTTTTTTTTTTTTAATTTTTTAATGTTTATTTATTTTTGAGAGAGAGAGAGACAGAGAGACTGAGGGTGACTGGGGGAGGGGCAGAGAGAGAAGGAGACACAGAATCCAAAGAAGGCTCCAGGCTCTGAGCTGTCAGCAAAGAGCCCAAAGTGGGACTCGAACTCCTGAACCGTGAGATCATGACCCAGCTGACGTCGGACACTCAACTGACTGAGCCACTCAGGTGCCCCTCTATTAAGTTTATTTTCTGTCCCCTCTTCTAGAACGTAAGAACCATGCAGACACTTGTTTGTTACTGCTACATCTTGAATGCCTAGAACAATGCCTTTTTCCCTTAAAATTCTTTTTACCAGTTTTATTGAGGTTTTATAATAAATATACACAGAACTACATTTAATGTGGACAATTTGATGAGTTTGGACATGTACAAACACCCATGATGCCATCACCACAATCATGATAATAGACACAGCCAACACCTCCCAAAGTTTCCTTGTGTTCATTTCTTTTTCTATGATTTTTGTGTTGTTTTGTTTTCGTGGTGAGAACACTTAACGTGAGATCTACTCTCTAAGTAAATTTGGCAGTACACAATACCTTATTGTTAACTATAGGCACTCTGTTGTTCAGCAGATCTTTACAACATATTCATCTAACATAACTGAAACTTTATACCCATTGAACACCTCTCCATTTCTCCCACCCCCCGGCCTTGAGGTCTTTAATGTAGACACTTCATAAATATTTACCGAATGAATGAATACTTAAAGATTAAAAAAAACTTGAAGAGGAAGCAATTTCCTCTTCCATACCCAAATTTTAGTATTCATTCTTCTGCGGACAAAGTGCTTTTCTCTGTGCTGTGCCAGACCTACTTTTTCTTGACTGCTGTTACCCCAGACTTTAATGAATGGTTGACCTACTTGGTGCGATTTTATTTTTTTTCTGATAATGTGGTATTTTTGGAAGGTACATGCCTGATAATATTTCTTATCCTTGACACTGATGTGGTGACTAAAAAAATATACCCCAAATATATGCTCTTGTTGCTAAGTAATTTGCCAATGTTTGAATAGGCAGCAAAAGAGGATGTTTTCATAGTTTTTAGAAGTAGAGGCAGCAAAATAAACAGTCCATTTTCCTGTCTCAGATCTGCCTTGTTCTTTCATAAATAATTACTGTATATACATAGAGACACATATATATACACACACATACACATGCAGTGTGTATAAATAGATAATTAGAAAAAAAAACTTGTGGTATATATCTCACTTTAAGAAGGTTAACATTTCCACAAAATTCTTAGGAAAATTAATTGCAGGAGAAATATGTTCCAAATTGCTTCAAGGTTACTTGGAAAGTTATCTCTATAAGAAAAATGGTTTAAATATTGAATTCAGGTCAATTTGCTACAAGTTTTGTTTTTATAGGAGAGTAAAACCAGTCAAGTAGTGATTTGTAAGAAGATTTTCGTTCTGTTTTACTGTTGTTTTTGCCGTAGGGAACGTTTCTTGAGAACCACTCATATTTCCAAAACTTAGTCGACGTCGTTTACTTTACAACAATCTCAGAAAAGAAATAATGAGTGGATACATTTAGGATTGCTACAATAAATCAGACCTATGGAGCATCATTGTTTCCCTCCACTGTTTGGAAGAGTATTTTAGAAGTAGGAGAAGCAGTGTTGTTTGTAGCTGGGAAAAGAAGAGTCATAAGTGAAAATCATTTAAACTTGTGTTGGTGAGGCACCTGGGTGGCTCAGTCAGTTGAGCATCTGACTCTTGATTTTGACTCAGGTCATCATCCCAGGGTTGCTGGATTGAGCCCTTAAAATCCTCTCTCTCTGTCTCTCTGTCTCTCTCTCTCCCCCTCTCTCCCCCCACTCTCTCTGTCCCTCTCTGCCCTTTTCTCCTGCTCCCGCTCTCTCTCTCTCCAAAATAAAATAAATAAATAAGTAAATAAATAAATAACACTTAAGCTACTTTATTTTCTTATACAACTGACACATATATCATGTGTCTTCTGAACATATACATATAAAAATCCTCCAGTATAGATTTTATCGTCTTTGCAACTATAAATACCTATAGTTATTTTATAACCAACTCACTGGTCCCTTTTGGCATCAAAAGGCATCGATACTTTATCAACTGTGACAAATTCTTATTAAATGTTATATTTACTCTACGTTGGTAAAAAAATATAACATTTTCTCAAAAATAAAGGAAGCTGTATAATCACTAGACTATAAATTCACAGTGGCCGGAACGATGGAAATCTTGTTGACTATGGGAAAGCCGGGATCTAGCATGGTGCCGGCATGTGAGAATTGCACAACAAATCCTTGTTGACAGACTGGCACATAAGGAATATGATGTGACAGAAAAGTCAGGTCAGGGATGTATCTTTAGCTAAGGAGAATGTCAAGCACAAGCCATGCTAACTCACCATGTCCTTCAAGGAAATGGCCAAAAACACATACGTAATTCAGAGAAGTAAACACCGTCAACAATTTTAGTTGAGCTTTCTATGTCCAACACTTTTTGAAGAATTTTACAAATTAGAAATCAGTGGTTTGAATAAACTCAGACCCTGAAGAGCTATTTCCAGCTTTTCACATGTGCAAAACACGTTTTTCCTCTTTAGCTTCCAGGGGAGACTTGAAGAATCAGCATCATTTCAGGAATTGTTTTTGTGGCCTTACTCTCAAGGAATAGACAAAGGAAAGCCAAGAAGCATAATAACAATAACAAAAGCCGAGTACACAAATGGACAGTTCTGATACAGAAGGCCAAGGATTTATATAGACCAGTCCAAAATGGAACGGTTTTTGGGTCACTGACCCCTAATCATAACTGGTGTGGGTCTACTTTTTTTTTTAAACAATTACAACATCGCCATGTAATAAAAATCAGGTGTAAGAAAGTGAAAGATAAAACTGATGATATAGGCAGGATCTGGAGGATACGCAGTCTGTTAGGACATACGGAGAAGAACAATTTTAGAACAATAGCGATTCCTCACATGGATCTGATGAGGTATATTTTTAGGGGTTCGAGAAGAGTCACACGGAGAACACACACATGATCCCTTTGTCCCAGTTCAAAACTAGAACATTAGTCATCGCCTCAGAAGAACTCTCAGAGCCCTTCCAGAGAACTAGCTCCTCTTTCCTCCTCACCAGAAGTAACACTCACCTGTGTTATGACTGTTGTTATTCGAATCTAGGCAGAAGCTTGTAAAGGTTCTGATCAATTTAGTTTGTGGAAATAGTGCTGTGTGACTGCTTGAGGCTAGGTCATAAAAAAGATGTGGCTTCTGCCTGGATTCTCTTTCAGGACACTTTCCCTGAGAGACCAGTCTCCATGAAAAGGCCAGGCCACGTGGAGAGGCCATGTTGTAGATGTTCCGGTTGACAGCTTTAGCTGAGCTAATGGCCGACGCTGGCAGGCAAGCCTCAGACACGTGTGTGAAAGAGACACCCAAATAATTCCACCTATAGCTTTCAGTCATCCAGTTGAAACCCCAACATTGTAGAATGGAGACAAGCTGTATCTCCTTCCTCTTTGCAAGGTCACGACCTGCAGAAACTGAGAATTAATAATTATTGTTGGTTTAAGTTGTGTGTTTTGGAGTGGATCACTAATAGATCACAATAGATCACTAATGCAGTAGTTTAGTGTATGTCATAGACTTGGTCTATAGGTCATATAGATTCTCATAGATGTACACAGACTTTTAAATCCTAACTCATTTGCAAGATAAATTAGAGATTTCTTCTGAACCTTTCTAAAACCATCATTTACTTGTAAAAACATACTTGCTTTAATGGTGAATTGTATAACAAAGAGGTTTTTCATGTGTTCAAGTCAATCCTTACATTTCAGGAAAAAGTGTGTGTGCAGGTATGTGGGTATGTACTATAAACAGATTTACATTCTATTACATATAATATATCATAACATATATTATAATTAGCCTTGGTTCCAGCTAATTATATATCTTTTTGTTTCATAAAAAGTGATGAATGCAATCTGACTTTGGGTGAACTATTAAAAGGATATATCTGAAAAAATTTTGAAAATGTGTTTGGTCGAGTGATGAGTGTGTTAACTTGTGTCTACGCGTGAATGGTATAATTTTATAAATATTTTCATATGGTGGAGCAGCTAACACTTTCCCTTATACACCATGCTTTTCTGCTGAACAAACTTTAGTCAAGACATTCTGTTCTGTGAATTTGATTTTACTATTCCTATTGTCACATCATCAATAAATTGCAAACATTTAGTTTTTTATATACTAACTACTGATGAAAGACTTAATATGGGAAAATCTAAAAAGTTCCCTCAGGATTTAGGGACTAAATCACTATGAAATACTGCAATTGAAGAAGTCGTATGATTTTAACTTCACTGTTTTATCAGTGTTTCTAGACCCTACATTTCTTTCCGCCAGATATTGTATTTAAAATTATAAAACAGACCTGGTAAGTGAAATCCTGCCATTTAGGGACCAGAAGATCTATTAGTGACTAGTGGGTGCATGGTCTGTAAAAGCCACATTATTCCCTTGGTGAATGATGGCCTTGAAATGGTGGCCATTTCATTCAGTGAAGTGGTCACTAATAGCTCTTCAATGCCAACTCATGCTTAGGAAGCTCCATACTAAATGGAGTAAAAACAAAAGGCTTCCACTTGTAACCATAGGCAAACTCAAATTCCAACTCTTCTGTAAAGTTTTCCCCAACTACCCTTGATCTCCCTTTCACCCTGATTCCCTGCTGTTGGGTGCTGTGCAATTTGGCACTCTATTCCACATCATTCTGTTCTCTGATTCACGACTGCATTGCAATACCTTCGCTTCTGTCAGTTCTCTGTGAACAAGACTGTTTTCTTTTATGTGCTTTAAGACACCAAATTTAGGGCTTAGAACAAACATCTCAGGCCATGAGACACATATTTGCTTTCGGCTTATCCATTTGAAAACACCACCAGGTAAAAATATTCTTAGAATCAGATGATTAAAATAATGATACTTAAACTGCCGATACTTCATAACATACTTTTCTCAGCCCTCCCCCATTTAAAGTATTTTCTCGTTGATCTTACAATGTGTACGCATCAGAATGAATTTCTCACAGTAATTATTAACAGTGAGACTCATTACTTGGACCTATTGTCCTTTAAAATAAATGTTTTCAAAAGGGTTGGGGAATGATAGGCAAATTAAAAAAAGTATTTAAGGTATTTCCCATAGTAAGTGTTTTGTTGAGTGGTTGTGAATCTTTGAGTCACAAGAAGGCACGTTTTGTATGAAAAGAGGGGTTGGATTAATTAATCTCTAAGATCTTTTCTAGCGTTTTAACATTCTGCACCTTTCACTGAACGGCAAGGGCAAATCTCAGATCACTCTAATGAGTACCTTCAGATTAAGTACACTTGCATGTATATGTAGGTCTCTAAAAACCATGATCAACAGCAAGGTGGCATTTTACCAAACCAGTCCACAACAGTATAGGCTGAGGAAGGCTCCAGCATGTCTTCATATTTCACTGAGGAAAAACTGTCTGAAAAATAGTGTTTACAAAAACATTCCTTTGCTGATTGTCTGCACCTCCTGCAGGGTTCAAGTGAGGGGTCTAAGAATTTGGGGAGGGCAAAGGCAGTGATGGGTGAATGAATCCTTTCTCACCATTCTAGAGGTCACCCTCAATAACGCCACTCTTATGTGGGAGGTGGAAAGGAATCTGATGGTGCCTGTTTGTTTTGGCAGCCTGTGCTCTGAAGATGCACACATCCAGAGAATGACAGAGAGCCATTTTTCCAGGCCGAGGCTAACTTGTGTTTCCATAACACTGTGGGAAGCTGCAAATGCAAGCCACACAGGCTTGTCCCCAACCTGTGAACAAACAGCCCTCTGCCTCCAGAGATACCGTCCCTAAATCACCTTTCCTCCATTGAAGACCTATTTTAAAAATTAAGAAAATAAAATGCTGAAGAGGTGTATTTTATAGCTTAATGATCAAGGTTACCAAGGAGAATAAGACTTTCCTTGTCATTATTATCATCAACCACCATAATGGCACAGGTAGCAAATGCCAATGCAGCAACCAGAGAACTTACGTCTCTATTGATTCTTTGCAATTCTCAGAAGATCGATTTATTGCTATCCTTGACGTTCATAAACTTATTAGTCAGGAGCCTAGGTTCAAATGGTTCACAAAATTAGTTCTCTACCCATTACTAAGTATAATTATACTTTGTTGACATAAATCTCACACCTTAGAATTCTTCACAAATCACCTGTTCAAATCCCCAGGTTCTCCAAATATAAGGTATGACAAGAGTTTGAATCCAGAAAGGATATGAATTGGGGGTATAGCTCAGTGGTAGAGCATTTGACTGCAGAAGGGACATGAAGCAGAGTTAAGCATCACTATATTACTTAAAAGTCTTGTGTATAGAACATCTAGCTGCCCACGAACCATAAGCATCACAGCTCATGTAACAACTATTCTGGAATAATGGGTTAATCTTTATTAACTGCTTCCGCTTATTTTTTATAGTATACTATGATTTTTCCTTTATAATACTATTACTACTTGATTTTGAATGCACATTACATATGTATTCATTGTTTTACTTAAACCACTAATGAAAATTTCTGGCATTCTGTCAACAAAACCGTCTCAAGCTCTATCAAGACTTCTGTTAGTTTCAAGTTTGCAAGTGGGCATGTGTCTTTGAGGAGAGCTTTTCTAGCCATTCACAGCCAGCTATACTAGTCACAGAAAAACTAGTTTTTCTGAATAGGTATAGGCATAAAAATAATAGCTAGTCTTTTACCAACATTTTTAATGTTTATTCATTTTTTGAGATGAAAGAGACAGAGCATGAGCAGGGGAGGGGCAGAGAGAGAAGGAAACAGAATCCGAAGCAGGCTCCAGGTTCTGAGCTGTCAGCACAGAGCCTGACTCAGGGGCTTGAACTCACGAACCGTGAAATCATGACCTGGGCTGAAGTCGGACGCTTAACTGACTGAGCCATTCAGGCACTCCTTATCAAGCCTTAATACCATGTCAAGCACGTATACTACTTTATGTGCATTAAATCATTTAAACTCTGCTGCAAACCTAT
The DNA here is from genome assembly GCA_030068075.1 of Paguma larvata. Lineage (NCBI taxonomy): Eukaryota > Metazoa > Chordata > Mammalia > Carnivora > Viverridae > Paguma > Paguma larvata. The sequence continues at coordinate 116,467,620 of CM057829.1, read as the reverse complement.
AGAATAGGATCTATGGTTATCCTCATTTCTAAATGAGACATAAAGGTTAAGTAACTTGCACTGTCACAAAGGGAATGCATATTGGAGGTGAGATATATTTACATATAAGTGGAGATAAAATAGTGAACTAATTATACACCTTTGTGATGTCACATTTAACGGTTTAACTTTAAAAAAAATCCATGAACACAACTATTGATCATGGCAGTATGGTGGACAAGGTTTTCTGACCAACTTTCTGCTGAAAACAACTAAAATGCTGAGTAAGACAAATACATCAATACCTGACAATAAAAGAAAGGATAATTAGAGAGCAAATAATAAGTGAAACAAAAACCCAGAAGGGTCTCCTGAATTCTGCTTTCTTCTTAAGGGTGGTCAGTAAAACCTGGTGGGTTTGAGCATATGAAATGTAAAGATATATAATTTACTGAAACCAGGGGAAAAAATATATATATGATGCATATTTATTCCCATTTATAGTATAAACACATATATACATATATACTAGCATATAAATTTATTTATAGTATATACACACACATGCACACACGCTTTTTCCTGAAATGTAACTATTGACTTGAACACATGAAAGACCTTTCTGTTATAGAATTAACCATTAAAGCAAAAATGTTTTCATAAGTGAATGATGGTTTCAGGGTTCAGAAGAAAGCCCTAGTTTATCTTGCCAATGAGCTGAATAGGATCTAAAAATCTGTGTTCATCTGTGAGGATCTTTATGACCTACAGCCAATGAAGGTCTATGTATCAGACAGTCTATGAAAGATACACAGATGTACATCAATGGGGCAAAACATGAAAAACTTCTTTCTAGGCCTAGATAGTAATTACCTTTCAATATAATGATCCCTGTGGTTAGTATAAGGAGAGTTTTGATTTTTCTAGAGATTTGCTTTACAACTTTATGCACAAACAAATGCCATGCACATTCTGCATCTCTGAAAAGCCTCTTGGTGGAGGATGTTGTTTTCCTGGGTAGATCAAAATATTCCATCTCCACAAGGAGTTCATAGACTTGTTTCTACTTGATCGGTGACTTGAGTAATTAAAAGCCCGGTGTATGAGACCGGCATTGTTACCAACACCCAATTTAGGAAAAAAGTCTCTCATAGATGAACATTTTTCCCTTAGGGAATAGTTTAGTCACCTGGCTCTTGTACCTCATTATTAATTCATCACTAACTATTTTAAAAATGATTTACAATCACTGTAAGAACTGATGTTCAATAATAATTTTTGCTAACCATTGACAAATACAAATGTATTACAAGACGCTTCCTCAAAAAACAGACCCCTGGTTTCTAAAGTTGAAAAGAATAACTGTAGCATCTTTCACTGAGGTTTTGATGATCTGAACTTCTTTAACTGTATGCAAACTGTATATTGTAGATACTAACTCTGTGTGAGTTCAAGCCTCACGTCGGGCTCCATACTGTGGAGCCCACTTGGGATTCTCTCTCTCCCTCTCTGTGACCCTTCCCTCCTCTCTCTCTCTCAAAATAAATAAACTTTAAAAAAAATAAAATGTTTACTTAAAAAATTAACCATTTAGAAAATATGTAGCTGAAAAATTCTAGGAAATTAAATGCCAGGAATACAGCAATGAGAAAAGACAGCCCAAAGGCCAGCCTTCATGGAGTTTCCATTCTGGGAATGGAAGCAAGAGCATGTCATGTGTATAAAAACTGTGGTCCTGAAATTTAACTGGGACTATACTTATTTTTTCCCCAAGGATAAAGAAGCACAGAGCAGGCATAATTTAAAATTATTTGTAATTCTTTTTAGACATTCCAAAGAAGTCAGTCAAAAAACTTAAGGTAAGAAGGTTTTTGGTCCCCTCTCAGTCAAAAGTAACAAATGAATAAAAAATTGTAATAACTACTTGCCTATAACAGATCCACTTCTCATCCTTTAGCCCCACAGCTAGGCCTGCCCTTTGCCCCTATTTGCTCTTTTACCAGTATCTATAGTCATTATTTTGATTGAATTAAACACAGGATTATGTTAACATTTTAAGCAATGTTTTAGTTATTTCTGTTAAACTACCTACTCATTTTGACCACTCTGTGAACCAATTAATTACTCGCTCATCAAGTAGTCTGATTTGATCAGAACACAATAGTCTATGAGGGTAGACCCTTGTTTAACTGAACTCTGAGACATCATAATAAGGTTGTTCTTCAACAAATTTGAGTTGTTGATTACTGCCCCATCTGTTAACAGGAGCCAAAGACTATGGTTGATGAATTGGTTACTAACAGTCCCAAACCTGTTACAGAGGGCAGGGGTCAAACAAAACTGAGCTTGTCAATATAGGGGAACTGCATCTATGAATCTCGCTTCTATATCTGAAGTGACTTTAGTGCTTTGATCGCTCCAATGCTGAAAGGAAAAGGCTCCAAGCTATGATCCTACCCATCTCCTTAACCCCAGGGTTGATCACAGGCCCGTACTACAGGCTACTGTTCCCTCTTGTTAGTTCTAGAATAAATCATCCAGTACATTTATTCCCCCAGGCCTTAGAATAAATTGACTTATGCAAAGTCCAATCCCAGGCAAAGAGCCCTCACTGCCTTCCCATTGCAGTTCATATACAATTTAAAAGAGTGTTGAAGAGACCATAAATATTCTAGAACTATGGAGATCTTCTGAGAACCATGTAAAGTGTTCCAAATACCTTCTGTAATTTGAAGAGTTTGGGGTCAATCAAATATTTCTAAGTCAAAGACATGACCCAAAACTTAGCCTTCTGTCTAGGTGTTAATGTAGTGGCCAAGAGCGTAGGTAGTCCTGGGTTTGTATCAACAGCCACTAACTAGCTATGTACCCCTTGGCAAGATACCCGCCCGTCTATGCCTTTATCCTATAAAATGTCTGTATGGTCATTGTGGAGATCTATAGGTTAGTGAATAAATGAAAGCAAGGACTTGGGTCACTGTTCAGTAAGAGTTTGCTATTATTAATTGTTTTAGATGCAATTTTATTCTGTGCCAGGCTTTCAACTCCAGAGTGAATGTCATCAAAAGTCATGTATTTCAAATTTATGTTCATGACGCATAACTTGGTAGTAAAAATAAACAAAATTCACATTAATGAAGTATAAGAGAACAGAACATATTGAAGACTACCATATAAAATAAGCATGAGTATACCATACAACATGGTGCTGTAGTTAACAATATTGTATTGTATGCTTAAAAATGTGCTCAAAGGATAAGGTTATGTTAAATGTTCATACCACAACAAAAAGAAAATAAAATAATAAAAATAAATTAGATTTTAAAATAGTAAATTCAGTTCTTAGGGAAAAATAAGCATGAGTATTCTTTCACGAAAGTTTGTTTCGAATTATATATTTGTATATTTGGATGGAATACAGATATATATATTTTTTCATACATTTACTTATTTATATTTATATCCTGGTGTTAGCTATATTTCTTAATGTGAATCAGACTCCCAAAAGCTAGAGAAGCACTGATCTAAAGTCCACTCTGTTAATCTGTTTAGTCTGATAGAAATGAAACTCTGCTCTCGGTAGAAAGGGGAAAGTTCATCACGCAAAATACCAAATGGCCCAGCAGTTTTCAGTTTGGTATTGTTGAATTAAATTTGCCAGTAATGTGTTGATTAAAAATACGGAAGAGGCCATATGCACAAATTATATTAAGTGATTTAGCTTTACATGAGCCGATGGCTTCACAAGATTGGCTCAGGTTCTATGAGTTCATTGTGTAAAATCAGGTATTTTGTGCCAAACGTACCCCTTCCAAGATGAAAGCATTAAGACCTAAATCACATTATACAGTTGATTCAGTGCAGGCGTGCCAGGCTGCATTGTTGACATGTGTGCAGATATACAGTTGGTGAATAAAAAACATTTAAAAATATAAACAAAACAAGTTCTTCATCTTCTACATCTTTGTCCTCATGAATGTGCTGTATTTACTATAATAGTAGTGTTTTTAAAATTAGCTTCAACTGGTTTGTGTTAACTCTATCAAACAGATGAAGGGGATTCCTAATGAAGTAGCTAAAACTGATGGCATAAACATTCTTGGTAACTAATGAAAACAGGCCAAGAGTATAGGGACCTGATTCTTTCACCTTTCTCAGCTCCAGGGAATTAAAGTCTCACATAACATGGGTTTCGTTCAGTGTTTTCCATTCCAACAGAAGTTTTCTTTGTAAGACTCCTTCAAGTAGCATACCGATTGGGCTAAAGGAATGACTTCTAAAAAATCTGTTCTGTTTTTTTCCCAGATTTTTCAAATATATTAACTTGGTTTCAGCTCATCTTTCCCACAGAAAAAGTGGGGGAAAAAAGTGCTTGTTTTCATCTGGCCGGGGCTGTGATGTTTTCCTTCAGTACAGAGAGAAGTTGAGAGGCCATGTGTCTGGGTCACAAAGACAGATCTCAGCTGTGTTTTTCAATGTGCAGGTAGGTGGTCTCGGCCTTCTTGGCAGAACACAGTAGTCATATAATAAAATGACTCTAGGGACAACGTGCCTTTGTCAACCTGCCATCAAAGACAGCGGTTCCTCCTTTCCTAATATGACAAAGTTGTTCTCTTCAATGTTGGAAACCTTCAGAAAATCCCACACCCCGCAGAGTAAGGAATTCCAAATGAGCCCTTCCTTGAAAAAAACAAAAACAAACAAACAAAAAAACCCCAACAACCAAAAATGAAAAAGATTCTTTAAGACGTGGACAGATCACATCAGTAAAACATGAACTGTATCCGAGTTTCAGAAATATCATGTGAACAACACAAGAACCACACCAATGGTCCATAACTTTGGTGTACAGGTTGTTAAGAGAATCACATGCCAACCACGTAAAATATATAACACTATAACCACACAAGCTAGGTTGTATCATGCAACCAATAAGGAATAAAATTCTACCAATCATTACATTCATAGGAATAAAGCCATGACAATTTAGAGATCAATTAAGTCAGATGTGTCATTCTCTCTTTTAGAAATATTTTATATGATTTATATATTTAGAGATCCGGGATTATACAAATTACAGGTTATAAACTGTTAGTGGCTTGGTGAAGGTATTTAGAAGCCTTAACCAGTTTCACATGGGATAACCAATTAATTAGCATATTTTATAATAATGTTTCCTTCATCTTGTATACTTCAGCTCTATTTCCCTGCATTATTTTTATATATGGCAAACAGAAGCAAATAAACCAGGTACTGAATTTTTAGGTTCTTTGGCATTGCACCCAAAGTGCTCATTCAAGGACACGATGGAATGGAGTTGGAATTTGAGATGCAACTATGAAAAGAAATAGCCCCTCTCCCAAATCTAAGAGAGAGACAGACTGAAAAGTGACACAATGACATTTTCAGGTGCTTATATAAGGAGTATGCTTAACTCATATTTCTTATGGATGCCTCTGTAGCTGGTTAAAAGAAGCATTCAACCAGAGTAGAAGTTTCTGGGTTAAATAACTCCAAGAGCATAAAACATTACTTGTTTTTTTAGCACGGGGCCATTATTCAAATAAAGCATCTTTACTGGAGATTATCACTATTATCTGCTTCTTCACGGTCATATTTTTTCCACGATATCATGATTTTAATCATTTTATGATCAAACTTTGTCATATCAATCGTTTAATTTACATACCACATAGATGTCTTAAATACTACTTATGCTTACACTACTTTCTTACATGGCAAGTTAGTTCTACCTTCCATGTTAGGAATAGAATAAAATTAATGAAGAATAGGTTATGAGGTCCATCTCTGGCAACCTAATTAATTTTCTTCTCCCCGCAAGACCAGGAAAAGCAGCTCTGACCTGGCCAGCCCTCTCATAAATGGAAGTCCTTTGCCTCACAGGAGATTGGATAGGGAGTCAAAATAGAGTTCTACCACCAATGCTGAGCACACTGCGGAAATCCTAGGACTTAGAGACAGTGGCTTCTAAATAAGAACATTTTCATTTTGTTTCATCGATTATCAACAATCTAACAAGTCAAAGATGTTGAGCCAAAACCACAGAGGCAAGATAGGCCTATATAATTTCTAACTGAAGATGCAACTCTAGATAGCAGGGAAAAAATTGCAAGTATTACATGAATCTCTGAGGATCTTAGTATTTGGGGGTAAGATGGAGTTTTGGTCTGCCTTCACATAATATGTGATTGCTATTCTTATTGCTTAGTGTTTTGTTCGGTGTGTTTTTCAGGGTTTCCAGTGATAAGCTTGTCTTAATGGGGATTCCATGATCTGAGAGATCTCATCAATAGGAAGTTTATCCTAATGTGGTTCTTATGTTTTTAACCAGACATTTTTGAGGTCTTGATGAGGTCCAACTATTTCTGTGTAGACCACATGAATTTTATGGGAGTCATTCCATTTATTTTTATTTAGGGAGGAACCTGTCAGGAATTTCTTTTACCACAGAGCAGACACTTTTTGTGATTATTATTTGTTCTTTGTAGAATACTGATGAAGTTTTTGATGTGTTAGAAGTTCAACAGAGTTGAGAATTTAAAGGTCATAGAAGAGAAATTTGAGGAGAATTTAAAGGTTTATAGAAGAGAAAATAGTTTCTAGCTTGGCAATTGACAGAATGAAAATTGATAATTAAGAGTTTGGGTCCCATGATTCATTCTTGTTAATATATATACTTCAATTATTTTAACTATATTGATTGATAAGTTTGGTAAAAAGTCAATAAGTTCACCAAAATAATTATTCATACTGCTGGTTTCATCTCTCACAGATGAAATATTCATTTGTTTGACAATTCATTTTTCATTTTTCTATTATTTGACTTTGGAGATAGAATTAATCTGAGGTGGTGAGGAAAAGTCAAATCTAAATAGAAAACATCCTAACTATATTTTGATAAAGTTATTGAACATAGAGGGTAAAGCATTAAGATATTAGGGCAGGAAATAGCATTGATAGCTCTTTGTAGAGAAGTAATGGAATATGGGGCACCTGGGTGGCTCAGTCGGTTAAGCGGCCGACTTCGGCTCAGTTCATGATCTTACCTCTGTGAGTTCAAGCCCCGCATCAGGCTCTGTGCTGATGGCTCAGAGCCTGGAGCCTGCTCCGGATTCTGTGTCTGCCTCTCTCTCTCTGCCCTTTCCCTGCTCATGCTCTGTCTCTCTGTCTCTCAAAAATAAATAAACGTTAAAAAAAATTTTAAAAAAAGTAATGGAATAGTATAGAGGACACTATATGACTCATATCATTTAATCATAAAAGAATAAATAACAAGGAGGACAAAGAGAATTAAAAAAATTTCTTTCATCATGATTTTTTTCTGATCTCATATAACCTTAGCTCTCATATTCATTTCTTCACAGACCTGCAAATGTGCTACTTATTTTTCTTTATCCCTTAGGTTTCTGTTCTCTCTGCCAAAAGTGCTTCTTCCTCCTCCTCTCTGTTGGTCAAAAACCTACTCTTCAAGTCCTTGTCCTTCATAATACCTCCCCTGACTATGCTTATCCACCCTGATCTCAACCTTTACTGGTATGAACCAGAATTCTCCAAAGTAGAAGAAATGAAGCATTTGTTTGTCTACAACTTTAATAAATTGCTAGTGTTCAGTGAAACAAAGACTTGGTTATCTCACGATAAATTAGCTCACAACTCCCAAGAGGCATTCAAAAAATATGAATGTGATAAAAAGCAAGGGGAGACATAATAACAAAGGAAAGACAAAGAGCAGAAAGGTGATGTCAGTGAATAAATAAACTAAACCTGTGGATCAAGTGCAAGCTGAAAAGAGACAGTGACACAGCATGTCCAGCAAACAAAAATTATAAGACACGCAAAGAAACTGGAAGATGTAATCCAAAATCAAAAGAAGAATCAGTCAATACAAGAAGACTCACATATATCAAGGTAAGACATTTCATCAGAAAAATGGAAATTACAAGGAGGAACTAAATGGAATTATGGAATGGAAAATTCAGTATCAGAAATGAATTCATGTGATGGGCTTAACAGTAGACAGGACACTGCTGAAAAAGGATCAGTGAATTTGAATTTAAAGGTAGACCAATAGCATTTATATACACTGAAGCACAAAGAAAAAATAATGCAAGAAGAGAAAAGGAAAGAAAAGAGAAAAATCCACACACTGATCAGTGTCTGAGACCTGTGGTACTTCACAGATTCAAGTTTAGTGAACCCCAAGCAAGATACATATAAAGGAAACCAAAACTAAGTACATCATAGTCAATATGCTAAATGCTAAGGATAAAGTAATCTTAAAAGATTACACTCCAGGAAATACCAATAACAATGAAGGCTAAATTCTTATTGGAAACAACACAGGCCAGAATACAGAAAGACAACTTCAAATGACTGAAAAGGAAAAAAGACAGTATCATATTAAAGTGACCAAAAAAAAAAAAAGAAAGAAAAATCCATGCTGAGAGAATTCATTTTCAGCAAATCTGAAGTACAAAAAAAAAAACAAACCAAAAAACCGCCATGAGTTCTTCAGTAGTAGGGAAGGAGATATTTGTGAAAACTCTGACTGACAGGAATAAATAAGAAAAGAAAATCATCCTGAAGTCATAAAAAGAAGCATAAACAGAAGCCAATCTCTATCATCAATGTAGCTTTGAGACATCTTGGAACCATAAGGTGCATACACACACACACACACACACACACACACACACACACACACACCAACCAACCAACCAACCAACCAACCAAAAACAACTAAGAGCAACCAAAATAGAGAAGGTCAAATGGGAGGGGTATGTGAAGATGGAGGGAAGGAACGACTTAGAAAGTCATTGCTGATGGAACAACTTTTCCATAAGAAGTAGCACCACTAAATGACTTACAAATAAAAACCTCCTTCTCTGTAACTATGGGAAGGAGCTGTATGGACTGCTAGGTGGAATTTCCATGGACCCCATTTGAGACTAAGTCTTAAGAACTGGGAAGACAGAGATGCATGGGGAATCACATAAACAAGCCACATTGACTATTTCCAACATGGCTCCCCATTAGCAAATCTTAGCCCAGTATGTAGAATGATCCTTTAGTCTGTTACACAACTTCCACCTATGTTCCTCCATAAACTAATCTCAATACAGCATCCAGAGGGATCCTTTGAAAACTTAAATCAGATAATGACGACCATTTGAAACCCACTGTGACTTCTCATCTCACCCAAACCCAAAGCCAAAGCGTTACCAGAGCTTATAAGGTCCTCTGTGACATGACCCTAATAATCTCTCTGAATCCCTTCCCACCCTTCCTACCATTCTAGTGACATTGGTATGCTTGCTGTTCCTCAAACACATGTGACTTTAGAGCCTTTCTTGCAGCTGTTCTCTCTAATTGGAATTCTCTTGCCCCAGATACCAGCAATGCTGGCGACTAAATGACTTCTCCAATGTCATCTTTTCTTAAATTCACCTTTTTCAAAAAGGCCTTCCATGACCAATCTATTGTGCTCTTCTTGCATCCTGGCATTCTACATTCCTCTTTTTTTTCTTTTTACTATGTAGCATTAATAAAAACCATGACACAACTATACATTTCACTTATTTGTTTCTTTACTCTGTCTGCCTTTATTACACTTAGGCTCCATGCTTACTTCACTCCTGCATCTTCAGTGCTTTGAATAGTACTTGGCACATGGTGGGTAATTCATAAAGATTTACTGAATACATTACTGAAATAAGAAATAGTATAGTTGTTGCACAGGGGAGAGAAAAAAATTATAAACAGATTTGTGAGTGATTCACTAGAAAATTCTGCTAGGGGTAAATTGTGTAAGAAAATGTTTCTTCTCAAAACTCTAAAAAAGTCTGTTCAGTCTCCAGTTTTCTGAACCTCAAATTTCTTACCTATAAATTGAGAATCATAAAAAACATATGTCATGGGGATGCTGTGAAAACTAAATAAAGTTAAAGAGCATGAAGCACCAACTATAGTTACTGGGATGTCTTCCCATGGAGAAGGGTGTCTTCAATATATATTGTCCCCCAGACCAGTTTTACTACCTATCATCCAGGGAAACCTCCAAATTATCTCCTGGGACAGTGTTACTCTTCTTCTAAGGAGGAAAAAAAAGTCTACTTCACCCACCTACCCACCAACCAAGCAAACAAAAATAGTCTTAAGTAAGAAGACAGTCTGGGGCTTCCTTTATGTTTTTTTTTTTTAATATTTAATTTTTGAGAGACAGAGCATGAGCGGGGGAGGAGCAGAGAGAGAGGGAGATACAGAATCTGAAGCAGGCTGCAGGCTCCGAGCTGTCTGCACAGAGCCCGACGCGGGGCTCGAACCCACAAACCGTGAGATCATGACCTGAGCCGAAGTCGGACGCTTAACCGACTTCCTCCTTCTTTTGAAAATCAGCTAATCTTGTCCAAATTCTAAAACAGTAATTTATACAATTCTTTACAGTACATAACTTATGAATAGATGTTTGCAATAATTTCTTCATGATTATCTCCACATAGATACAGCTATCCTGAGTCATGCTCACCCAAAGGTCATCTGCTGGATTTCTTAAGTATGAAAGACAAAATGGTAACATGGCTATCTAAGATTTTGTGATGTTCCTGATTAATTTGGAAAGTGGAAAAGAACTACAGAAAGAAAATGTAAACATTATGTTAACCATCTTAATGAGTACCTACAGCAACATGCCGGTGTCAGCAAAGCATAAGTGAAGTGATTTGGATTTTTAACCTTCCTTCCCAGCCTAAATGAATTGATCCTTGATTTGTGAGATGTGGGCTCTATTTCCACGTATAGAAATAGTCTTCATCTTTCAGCATTCTCTGAACCCTGATATTTTCAACCCCATGTTCTGGGTTTGGCCCTGGGAAGAGCACTTCCACAGAGTTATCTTTTCTATGGAATATCAGAGGTTTATTGTTTTTAACTCTGGAGCAAATTTTAGCAGCTGTGTTTCATTAAGAGCCATAACCCAACACAGTGTTCGACTATGGAAATACATAAATCTTTCCCTCGTTTCTTACTTTACTTCTAAGGAGGAAACCTCAAGCTTCATGTGACAATCTTCTTTTTTTTTCCCTAAAGATACGTTCTTTGATCAACTTCTTTGACCTCAATAAGAGCACCTTCATTGGGTGGCTTGATAATGAGGTGTGATGGAAACTAGTGTGGCCCCGAGCATGTGAAATATCTGCCTTGTCCATGGATTCATCCTTATTCCTCGGTTGTAGGGCCTGCTGGCTGCCATTTTGTCTGATACTTGAGTTCAGAAAGTCAATAGAAATGTTATAGAGCAAGGACATAAAGAAAATACCTTGGAAAGGATTACTGTTAATCTTTGGCATGAGAAGCCAATTAAAACTCTATTTTTAAACTAATTTTATGCCTTATAGAAGTAATCTGTTGTCATTATAAGAATATTTCCTAATGGCTAAGGACTTCTTGGACGGGAAAACATGATCAGTAGATCAAAGTCAGAAGGAAGGTGATATGCTAAGTGAAATTGTGCCAGTTTTCTTTGGTAGAATTATGCTCAAGTCATTATGCATCTGATTCCTTCAAAGAGATATTTTCCTTTTATATTCCTGGTCTCTTCCCACCTCAGCCTTTTCCCTCCATACTTCTTGTGCTACCCAAAAGACTACTTTCTTGTTTCCATTTTCTTCACTAAAAGAAGAAAATGAGTACCTCCTTCTTAAATCGGTTTTCTTAAATCATTTTATTATTGGTTCACTTTTGTCCCCTTGTAGGAAGTAAACATATTGCACTTGATCAAGAGAGATACGTATTAGAAAACTATCCGAGTATTCTTGGCTCCTGTTCTTTGGGAATTCTTCTTATTTTTTCCTGGGTCACTTAGAGGGCAAATCAAATCTTTTGGGGGAAGTAGCATATCCCCATTAATTGTACTTAGTTATTTGGAATGCAGGATTTATAAAGCATTCTGCCTTCTCTTCAAGGACGTTTTACTTTCTATGTGGTTCAGAAGTTTGAGTATCTGGGTCTCATAGAGAAATAAATTAATGTCAAACAAACTAATAATAACATTAGCAGATAATTCCTGCTTTGCCACCAGCTATTTGAATTTGGGCAATTTAGTTAAGCTTTCTAGGCCTTGACTTTAAAATAAGAACTTTTGACTACATGTCTAAGGTCATGCTGGTTTCTAATTTATATAATTCCGAATACAGAGAAACAGATCAGTTATGGGAGAAAAAGAGTTTCAATTTATTATGTGGTGTTTTCAAAATGTATTCTTCTCTAATTTGTGATGTGAAACCTCTCAGACATATCTTAATTTTTCCCCTTGGGAGAAACTAGAATAATAATATTCTAGGTTTCCCTTCCTGCTTGCACCCTCAGATAATGTTTAAATAATATAAAATGCAGTTGACAGTCCAAGACCTTAAAGTGAAAAAATAAATTAGGATATAAAAAATAACATTACATTTTGCAGTGTGTCAGAAAAAAAATGTATTAAGTCACATCGGTCCCGTGTTCTCATATTGCACTTCTCTTTGATAGGAAATTCTTGGTAAGGAATATGTTGTAGGAAAAATTCAGCTCTAACTGAGATGTCAGTGCATTGGAATTTCATTTCCTAAAGAATTCCGCAGAGGAGGCAATGTGTGGGGGCAGCTGTGTGTGGCAGAAGCTGTAATACCACTTATCCGAGAGTACCTTCTCAGACTCACAATGATAGAAGGGCACTGAGGGAGGTCTCACAAGAAGTTATAAACAACTACCAGGAGTTAAGACAACTGACCGAAACTAATGACTGAGAAGAGTGCGTGGTAATACCCTTGGCCTTTTTCTTGGTAACTCTTCAGTCAAGGTCAGATACTTGTGGAAAAATAGTCCACTTTACAGTGGACTCCGAGAATCCACCAAGTGGTGACATAATAGTGAGGGTCATCCTATTGTGCATCTGTGTTTCACTTTCTCTGATTTCTTGTTCATTTCATAAAAATTCCTGCCCATTACAGCTCTTGGGTCACTTGGCTCAACTCGCGGCCTCGCATGACAGCTGCATCTTGTAAACTTTTCCTAGTTGTATATTTTCCATTTAAACGTGTTCGTGACAGTTTTACTGTCACAAAATGAACTTGTTTGTGCCAGCGTTTGCCAACTCGCAGATGTCTTATTTGTAGGATACAAGAGGGCATTTTTCTTCATTTAGAATACACAGAATCATGAGCCTTCACGGTCTTAAAATTCTCCTCACCCATAAAAACTATGAGAATAGCACGGATCCAAGATAAAACAAACTTTGGGCAACATCCAGAACAACGGAGTTCAGTGAATATTTAGAAAAGAAATTCGACTGCCCAAATCTGTTTCTTAAACCTCCAGTTTAACAATCTGAGTGGCTTTGTGGCTTGTGCACTGCATGTCCCTCTTACAGTTTGCTGAGATATATTTTACATGGTTGTTTTTACTGGAAGCTGATTATCGAATAGTACAACAGGCAAGGGGCTTATTTCCAGCGGAGAAAGAGATCAGTGTGTATTTGCATAAGAAATGCATCCACCGATTCAATGAGGCATGTTTGTTTATAGCTATTGTAACACCAAGCACTGTTGGTTCTGAGGGTACAATAATAATCAGTTCAGACATGAGCCTTGCTCTCCCTAACCTCAGTCAAGAATATGTGGACGATTATAATACAATATCTAAACTACTAGGATTAGGCAGTACCTAGAAGGGAGGCCCAACCTAGACTAAAAGGTTGGATAAGGCTTCCCTAAAGGTACAAAGCCTGTGCTGAGTCCTGGAAAGTGGCCTGATGGGAACCGTGTGTTCTGACTACCTACTGCTGCATAACAATCTACCCCAAAACGTAGAGGCTTTAAGCAACCATTTTATTGTATGTTACAATTTTATGGGTAAGGAATTTGGGCAGCGTTTGACAGGGAGATTCCTGTGCTCTATGTGATAATCGTACAGTGTGTTATGTCCAAGCCCTGCCACAACTGGAACACTTCTTTTTTTCAAAATGAGTCAAGGCATTATGAGACTCAGATGGAGTCAGTAAGATGTTCCCTGACCAAGGTTCATCTGCCCTATGGTATCACTTCTTCAGCATGATGTTGTTTCCTAACGAGTCACAGGGGAAGGCCAGATTCAGAGGGAAAGGGTACAAAAGGTGATGAGTAAAAGGAGTCAAGACTCTTTGGGGAGCCATTTATGGAGACCAGCTACCTCAGTGGGTGATGGGGAAGAGGAGAAACTGAGTATTGGGCAAGGAGAACATGGCTTTTTTGAGGAATTAGAGACCTTAGCTATTCTACACTCTGTGGCAGTGAGATACATGATATGGTATTTGCCTCCTTTATCTTTATCGAATAGGAATTGCACTTGTCATTTGGGAGTTACTATTGGTAAGATTTTTCTGAATATACCTACCCGTTTTTTCTCTTAAGAAGCCTACACAGTTTCCAATTTCCCAGAGGGAGGAAGAAACCATGAAAGTCACTGGCCATGATCTGTTCTATTTGATCCTTGTCCTAAGGACTCAGAAATCTTTTTTTTTTTTTAATATTTTTCATTATTTATTTTTTTATTTTTTTAATTTATTAGGATTCTTACATTTATTTATTTTTTTAAAAGAATTTATTGTCAAATTGGTTTCCATACAACACCCCGTGCTCATCCCAACAAGTACCCTCCTCTGTGCCCATCACCCACTCTCCCTTCTCCCACACCCCCCGCTCCCTTCAGTTTGTTCTTAGTCTTTCGGAGTCTCTTATGTTAGGTCTTCCTCCCTCTCTGTGGCTTCTTTTCCTTCCCCACTTCCCCTTCCCCCTGGTTTTCTGTTAAGTCTCACAAAGCCGACCTATGCATGGAAACATATGGCATCTGTCTTTCTCTGCCTGACTTTTAACTTCTCAAACCCATTGTATCAAGCCAGGTTTAATCTGTAGAACGAATATTTGGTTATGACATGAAAGAACTATATAGCCTATATATGACAGCCTTGTCAACAGAATGAGTTAGTACTAACTGGTCTCTATCATTTTCCCATACTATGCTACCTGTTTTCATAATATGAAGTTCTTTTCTTAATTTGAGGCAAGCCTCTATTCTTATCCATTTATTCTGGTGACTAAGCTCCTCTCTATTCCTCCTGGCCATCAGTGCCAAAAGAAAACTGGTCAAAGCTGAGGGGGACATCTTCCCAACAGCACAACTTTTAAAAATAAGGCAAACCCAGGCACCTGGGTAGCTCAGTTGGTTGAGTGTCTGACTTTGGCTCGGGTCATGATCTCACAGTCTGTGCGTTCAAGCCCTGCATCGGGCTCTGTGTTGACAGCTCAGAGGCTGGAGCCTGCTTTGGATTCTGTGTGTCTCTCTCTCCATCCCTCCCCAACTCATGCTCTCTCAAAAATAAATAAACATTAAAAAATAAAAAATAAGCAAGCCTAGCCTGTAATAATTCATGTGAGATCACCAATTTTTTATTGCTAATGAAAGTGAAGTCGGGGTGTTACTTTCATGTCTAATTCTTTGAATTTTTAATTTATGTATAAAGACCCCCTCTGCCACATATTTTAGGGCTTCAAAGCAAGTAATTTCTAGGTTACAAAATAAAAGTATAACCATTTGATAAATGGCTTAAAGACAAAGACAATTTTTTTTCTCTACCTCTTCTGGGTAAACCTCTATTTGAGTTGTTTGCACATTAAATCAACAGTTTATATTGGAAATAACTTCTCACCTGATAGGCCAAGCATTTTTCTGTTTTTGTTGTTGTTGTTGTTGTTGTTGTTGTTGTTGTTTTTTAAGTTTAAACAGAATATAAAGTTTTGAGATCTAGAGGGCATCTTTTTTTTTTTAATGTTTTTTCTTTATGTTTATTTATTTTTGAGACAGAGAGAGACAGAGCATAAGTGGGGAAGGGGCAGAGAGAGAGGGAGACACAGAATCCGAAGCAGGCTCCAGGCTCTGAGCTGTCAGCACACAGCCCGACACGGGGCTCAAACTCACGGACGGCGAGATCATGACCTGAGCCGAAGTCGGACGCTCAACCGACTGAGCCACCCAGGCGCCCCTAGAGGGCATCTTTACTCGCCTATGTTTCAAATACTTAGAACAGTATTGCTGTGAAACTGTGCATTTGAAAATCAATTTTTTTGTTCTATGTTAGAAAAAAAGTGCTTGCAATTCCTTTATAAAGAGATCATCCTATCTGTCATAATGACTTTGGTGGAGTCTGAGGAGCTGGCGGAGAGAAGGACCATTGTAAGTTTCCCAGTGGGAGAGGGATAGAAGGACATCTGCAGAACTTACCTGCCTCATGTTCAAGTTGAAGTTTGAATGGGTGTGACTAAACTTGTCTGTCTTCCTTCCATTCCTTCTAATTTTCAGCAACATTTACTATACTCATGCATGCCAGGGCTGAATTGGTATTTTTTTTTTGGAAATTAAGAAGAGGTCTGGTTTCATGTCTAGTTTGCCATATTACAGACAAGAGATGTATTGCATGAATGCAGAAGTCCCGAGGTGGAGATGGCTTTGAGAGTGGGAACCCTCTGGATGTTTGCAGAAATCTTGGGCAGAGCTTTGGACTTCTACAGGGATAAATTAATGTGTAAGTCCATCTTATTAAGGTCTTAATGGGGTGGGAGAGTCACCTGACACCTTTCTTAAATGAAAATGGAGATAATAATATAAACTGTATGAGACCAAAAAAGAAAAGTAGTGTTATACTATACTTGTAATACAACTTCAATATGTGATTTATATTCTTAGCTCTAATGGATTTACAAAAAAGAAAGAAAAAAAGTTATTATGAAGAATGCCACATTTCTACAAAAAAAAAAAATTAGGTATGACAGACTCATTAGGAATTAGTCCCTTTATTTGGTAAACAATATTTGAAATGTAATGAGACATAATACTCTTTCTGTTAGTTAAGAACAGCCCTAACTAGTGTCATCAATCTTTCATATATGTTAATGAATATTGTTTTACATGTAGGTGTCAAAGTGAAATGCCTAATATAAAAATGAGGTACCTGGACAAACTACGAAATTACATTTAATAGGGAGGGATCCTTTTTTTTTTTTTTTTTTTTGAGAAGAGAAACCGCCTAATGGAATTTTGGGTGGGCAATTTACCTAAGCCATATATATTAATGTATCTACATTAAGATTATTTATCTTCTAGCTGACCATTGTCAAATTTGACAGACATGATTAGAAAATAACAATAGTAACTTGGTTAAAGTCATTTTTCACTGTAGCTAAGAAAATAAAATGTCCATAATATTTTGATTTTAGAATAATAGTATTAGTACAATATACTGACCACTAGATGGAGACAAACCCTCCTAACTTCACCTATGATGGATTTCTTATTGTGAGTAGAAACAAGAAACAAAGGAGTTAGGTTAGTGCATATTGGAGGTTCAAAATCATAACATATATATACATATATATATATATATATATATAATATATATTATAGGTTTCAATGACCTCAGGTCTCAGAAGCTGTTGAATCAAAGGAATGTTTACACAAATGATTTCTACTATTATTAGCAGTAACTTTCAAACTATTAATAACTATTATAAAGGCAAGTCCCTTTTCTTTTCATAAATAATTTATCAAAATCTTCAGAATTCACTGTTTTTGTTTATTTGTTTTGAGGTTTTGTCAAAATTTTTTTGGGTTAAACATCAGAAATAGTTGTTCAATCACTAAATCTATTATTAAAAGAATATTTGCTATTCAAATTTCAAACAATGGTTTGCTTTGATGTAAACATAAAGAGAATATTTAGGAAAAATTAACATGAATTCATACCCAGGTTTTTAGGTGATATTTCATCACACGACTGAAATAGATTTAATAAAATCAAGATTGTGGTCTCTACTTTACATTCTAGCATCATCCTTTGCCCTCCCCTAATGCGCACTCCATCCAGTAGTCCTCGAATTTGCTTCACCTGGTTTTGTAAACCTCTGTACACTCAAACATTTTAAACACAACATCTACAGTTTTTCATTATTTTTGAAGAATGAGATTTCCAGTGTATTGTAAAAAACGACATAACACAAAATTTGAGGATACTATTATATTAGTCTTTTTCATATTCCAGTGGGATCTAAGACCATCTGATCCTCATCATCGCCCATTTTAAAAAGTCATGATCAAGCCTTTCCTATTAATGTTCCTTTTTTCCCCTTAAACTCATGTTTTTCCCCACCAAATATCCTAAAATATTTCATGCTTGGAATCATTAAACACTCTGTCACATTTTTTGGGGCACAAAAGTATTAAATTTTCTATGCATTTGTTATTTGGCTTTTATCTGAACCTTATATAACTAGAATGCAAACTTCATATGGATAGAAATTTCTTTTCTGTTTTGTCACTGCTGACTTCCTAGCACTTGAGACAAGGCCTAGTAAGAATAAGTGCTGACTAAATTTTTTGAATAAATGAGAGTAAAATTTAAAAGTTTTCAACTTTTCTACGACCACAAGACTCTGTTTTAGGGAGAGTGGGTGACAGGCACAGAGGAGGGCACTCATTGGGATGAGCACTGGGTGTTATATGGAAACCAATTTGACAGTAAATTAAAAAATAATAATAATAAAAAATTAAAATTTAAAAATTAAAAAAAGACTCTATGTTTTAAATGTTTTGTCTAGATTGAGTTCTCATGACAGTTATTATCTACACAATTTTTAAAACAACATAGAATACACTAAAATGTTGGTAATTATTAAGACAAAAAGTAAAATGTTAGAAATGCAGTTCTCAGTGAGATGAATGAGGCTTTTCTTATTTTTACTAAGTTGCCTGTCCCTGGGGGAATATTGCTTCTTGCTAGAATGAGAGAGAGTTCAGTTTCAATTCTGTTTCATTTTAAAATTTTCATAGATGCAAACTAAACAATCTTAATCACAGAAAAAAAATGTGAAGGGGACTTTTGGAACACTAGCATTCACTTGTTGAACACCATCCTTGACTTAAGTGCCAAATATCACATTGTTATCAGTCATTGAAAGAATTTTAATAATCCTTCAGTTAATCGATTTATTGGGTTCTTCTTCAGTTTTGCTGGAAGTTGAGTTTTAAAACTACCTGACGGGCAATATAATGTCACAATACTACTGTTCCAAAGTGTCCTTCTGTTTGACATCTTTGAAATATACATCCCCATGGATTCATCTTTTATAAAATGAAAAGAAAGGGGGCAATAAATAGATAGAAAAGGAGGTAGAGTTGGGGTCTCACTTCCATCAAGACACTTTCTTGGATCCTCAGGTAGATCATTTCGAGGAAAGGGTACAAACTGAACTAAAGACCTAAAAATGTACGGTCTTAAAACTGTGGCGCCCACTATGTATTACGTTTTTGCATTAGCCCACATTATCCCAATTTAAGGGTCACCGTTCTCGGTTACCATTTAGTTCTTGTGTGACGCCTGACTCACACTACTCTGAGCTGCTACAGCTCAAGCAGAGAAATGCCCTATGTGACAATACTGGAAACTCTAGCAGCAGACATAACCCACAATAATGATACTAAGCAGTGTCTGTTGGGCCAATAAATGAACTATCATATTGAGCACTAAATCGTGTTGCATTTATTGGAACAACACAGTCTTTCCACCTGATGGGGACAGCTGGTCATAGATGAATCCAGGGACAGTTACGTTTTCCAACAGATATTTTAATCATTTGAGCCAGAAGAGTATATTTATTTGTTATAATTATAAGAACTACAATTGATTGAAAAAAATCACCATGATTGTGCAATTAAATGCATTATTTCTAGTCTCCATAACAATCTAACCTGATGAGGTAGGTATTATTATCTCCATTTGCTAATGACAAGTATCAGGAGGAAAGTTGTTGAGTAACTTGTCCAAGGTCACGTGGGTTGTAACAGATAGCACAATGGCCGCATAACGAACATACATAACAATATCTACTCCAAGTAGTAACATAACAATAATAGTAGCAAGTAACACTTACTGAACACTTACTATTAATAAACTCTACAGCATCTAACTGGTGAGCCTCAGTGATGGAGTACCCAAAAGCCTTGTTCTTTGAATCATATCAGCAGCAAGGAAATATCACTTGAAATCCTCTTGTTTAAAATCATACACTTTGAGGGGCGCCTGGGCAGCTCAGTTGTTGAACGTCCAACTTCGGCTCAGGTCATGATCTTGCAGTTTGTGGGTTTGAGCCCCACATCAGGCTCGGTGCTGGCAGCTTGGTGCCTGGTGACTACTTTGGATTCTGTGTCTCCTCTCTTTCTCTCTCTCTTTCTCTACCCCTCCCCAACTTGTGCTCGATCGCTCCCTCTCTCCCTCTCAAAAATAAATAAAAATTTAAAAACAGTGCTAAAAAATAAGATAAAATCATACACTTCAACAAACTTGGTTGTTTGAAATTGTATAAAAACTACAATATAGAAACAAACCAGCCTTAAACTGAACATATCAGAGTGCCACCTGTGTTAAAACAGTACCGTTTAAAGCTAGGAGTCAGTCAGAATTGCTCCCTATGTTTGATAGAGTTTTTCAAAATCTGTGCTTGTCTAGATTTGGTGTTTTCAGGTTTTGTTTGGAGAGGTGTTTCTCTACATGGATCTCCTTTGTCTGGCAAGTTTAATAAAATTGGCTTTGTATTTTAGAATCATATGACACTCTGAATCGAACATTGTTCTGAGAACTGTATTTTTTAAAATATTTATTTTTTAGAGAGAGAGAACGAGTGAGGGAGAGGCAGAGAGAGAGAGGTGGACAGAGGATCCAAAGTGGGCTCTGTGCTGACAGCAGAGAGCCCCATGTGGGGCTTGAACCCACAAACTGTGAGATCATGACCTGAGCTGAAGTCCGACACTCAACCAACTGAGCCATCCGGGCACCCCTGTTCTGAGCATTTTAGATGCCAACACATTTCATCGTCTTACAGTTGAGGAAACTGAGGCACAGAGAGGTTAATAAACTTACTTAAGGCTGCACAGGAAATAGAGGATCAAGATTCAATCCAGGTCGCCTGAGTTCAGAGCCCATACTCTTAATTAATGTCATATGGCACCTGCAAAAAAAAAAATTTTTTTTTAAATTCACAACAATACTAGAAAAACAAAGAAAAACCTCTCCCCGAGTAGAAGCTATAGGAAATAACTGAAAGATGGAAAGCAAATAGGAGTGTAGTAACATTAGGCAGACCGTCGGAACAGACTTAGAAAGGATGGATGGGAAAGAGACAGAAGCAGGGGGTAACTCTTAGGGTAATTAGTTGGTTACAGTAGCAGGAGCATCTAGGAAGTCAAACTCCTGGTAAATGACTTCTTGGCTGGTCAGGAAGTTTTGCATTCTGAAGGCACCAGTACGTGGGAGCTGGGGGTTGAGAAATGGGGCAGAACTCCGAGTGGCTGGCAAGACCTGGGAGAAGTGACATGTACTCACACACAGGAGACCCGCTGCTGATGTATTTAGTGCAGTGGCACCTGTTCTTCCAAGACATGTCTGCAAACAAACAGGCACAAACTCCAGCAGCTCATCATAACCATTAACTGCTCCTTGGGTTGTGCAAACACACACACCAGATAGTCTAAGCAGGAATTTCAGTCATGACATTGAATCAATGAACACTTGAGAATACAGTGAAAAGGAGCCCACAGATTTGCGTAACCAAATAACTTATACCTGAAAACAGAATTCCACATGTAAACATGTAGCACATAAAATAAATAATTAAACAGATCATGAAAATTAAAAATCCGATCACAGAAATTAAAATTTAAGAGAGTCAGTACTGGTAGATGAAACAAAACTGGTCATGTGTTAATAATTATTAAAGATAAGTTAATGGCAGATCCATGGGTTTCAGTATATTTTTTTCTGTTGTAATATGTTTGAAATCTTGCATGATAAGAGACTAAAACTTGTATCTTAAAAAAGCTAAATAAAAAAAATCAACACGATGAAAGATCAAGCCGAGGGTTTCTTACAGAACATACCCCAGAAGCTAAAGAAGATCAAACTTATTTCATTTCTTAAGAAAAAGTAAACGACGTGAAAGGTAGATCTAGAAGTTATGACATCATCTTATAGAAATACTAACACAGAAATCTGGAGACCTAGCTTTCTATGTAGTATGACGGAAAGAATACTTCTGAAATTCGACACATTTTTTTATTTCTGTCTCGGCCACTCACTCTTGTCGTTAGAAATTTCACTATGTGATGTCCCCATAAGGAATTTAGGTGTCACTGGCAGTTTAGTTTATCTACCGATCTAGCTAGCTAGCTCGCTCTACCTACTTACCTGTTGCCAAAGCTTACGGAAAAAAACAGAAGTGAAACCAACAAATGACATAAGTAGAAATTAGTAAAAATTTATTGTGCACATACCAAAAAGACAGTTTGCAAACCAGAAGCACTCAAACCAAAACATAGAATGAAGCTTGGAGGTGCATTGTTATAAAGCAGCTTACATAATAGGAAGGCAGTGAGTGTTTATTTTTTATAGTGGCTGATTACAATAAAAGAATTTTCTTAAATGAAAGGAAATTGGTTATTGGTTCTTTGTAAGGCTACTGTAAGAATATATGCTAAAAGACCAGTTCTTATAGAAGTTACAGAAGAGTGATGGATTATAACATGCAAAGAAGTAATGAAACTGTAGGTTGAAAGGGATACCAAATAGATGCTAGAGTTAATGTCAAGCACAAATGGAGAACAGACTTGAAAATTCCCCGAGCAGACAAAACCAGTTAGCCGTATAAGCAAAGCTTAATTTAAGTTATGTTACAAGACAAGTGAAGTTAACTTGGCCTAGGTCACCTCTTGGCTATTTTTGAAAATCACAAACAAAACGTAAGCAGTTAACCAACATTGATATGAGGTAACCAATAACCAATTTCCTTTCATTTGAGAAAATTCTATTAGGTAGAGCAAGCTAGCTAGCTAGATCAGTAGATAAACTAAACTGCCAGTGACACCAAAATTCCTTATGGGGACATCACATAGTGAAATTTCAAAAGTATTCTTTGTAAGGCTACCATAAGAATATATGCTAAAACACCAGTTCACAAGTTGTGGAAAGTACCATAAAAACCTACAAATAAAAGGGATTAAAGTAATTTGAAGTTCAAGAGCATTAAATTATAAAATTTCCATTGAAAGCAAAAAAAAGGTGAAGATTTAAGTTCTCTAAATTATGTTTTTTTGTAATGCTTTTACATGAGTTTTTAAAAATTCAAATAGATGCTATTTCTGGCATTTTTTAACACAAATATATTTTTCACATTCCCATTTTCTCAGTTATGCTTATCCTTAATTTCTATTCCTTTTTATTACTGAAGGCCTCTTTCACATAGATATAACCCAAAGAGTTGTGTTTAAATACGTTGTTTTCTAAAGTGGGTCTTATTTCTTCATTTACATAAATTATGATTTAAAGATTGCTTTAGCTTAACTAGACAGTGCATCCCTTATTGTTAGAAACCATGTTTGGTTTTTTTTTTTTTCCCATTTTTCGATTGGAAATGCCCAAAGACAGTGACTGCTTATTTTTCACTGCCAATGGATTCTAGCTCTGGGGACTTTTCTCTGCCCTGTCATCCCATTCAAGTGGTTAATTATCAACCAATGCATATAAAATACTGGAGAAGCATAACAGGACATTGCCATTAAGGCCAGCATTTTATCATTTCATATGGATTATTCTCCCTCAAGTTCTTTCTCTTATATGTAAAGGTTCTTGTATATCAACTTTTCATAAGACAGGGAATAAATAGTAATTTTCTGAAAACTATTATTACTAATGATTTATTAGAAATGTAAATATATGTAATTTTTAAATTTTACTATACTCTTGGTTGCCTCTAAAATGGAAATATCCTTAACTAAGGAACAGAAAACAAAGGGGAAAAAAAGCATGTACCACTTGTGGAAGCAAGACTATTACATAAAATGGTGACAGAGTGAGGAAAAGAGAAAAAAATCAAAACCCTCTTCCTAAAATGAGTCAGAATAAAACTAATGAGTGACTGTTTAAAGGGTAAGTTAGATTTTTAAATGCATTTATTAGAAAATAAGAGTGCTTGGAAAATAGATGAGCTTTTAATTCAAGAAGCTAGAAAAAGAACAGAAAAAAAACCTAAAGAAGGAAGAAAAGATGTTATATATGGAAAAGCAGAAATCCATTAAATGACAACAAAGAAATAATAGAAAGATCAGTAACTAAAGCTGTTATTTTGTTTTGTTTTGTTTTGGGAGAGAGAGAGAGAAAGAGGGTGTAGAGAGGGAGGGGAAAGGAAGAGGGAGAGAGAGAATCTTAAGCAGGTGCCCCGCCAGCGCTGAGTGCAACACAGGGCCGTGAGATCATGACCTGAGCCTAAATCAAGAGTCAGGCACTTAAAAGACTGAGCCACCCAGGCACCTCTGTTTATTTGTGTTAAGTAGGCTCCACACCCAGTGTGACTCCGATATCAAGACCTGAGCTGAGATCAAGAGTTGAATGTTTAGCCAACTGAGCCACCCAAGTGCCCCTGGTTTTTATTTTCTTTCCAAATGTTTATTTAAATTACAGTTAGTTAACATATAGTGTAATACTGGTTTCAGAAGTAGAATATAACACCCAGTGCTCAACGCAAGTGTTCTCTTTTATACCCATCTGGCAAATATTTTATATGATGGATATAGTGAAAAGACAAGACATAAATATACTGCATAAATAAAATAGACATAAAGATAGATCCAATGCAAATTTAAAAATCATTTGTGCATGCTGATAACAATTTTTGGTCCATATATTTAAACAATCAAATGCATAATTAATAAAAGAATTGCCAATAATTGTGTCAAAAAGAAATAGAAAAAAACAAAGAAAATAACTACTAATGCTTGGCATAATTAAAGCCATTGTTTCAGTATTTTAGGGAATTCTGACCCTTCTCTCCAAATAACGGTTGAAAAATTTTAGAAGTAAGTTTTATAAAACATTCAAAGGATGCATAACCTCTACTATGTGTAGGCTGTAAAAGGAATGAAAATTGCAACTGGTTCTGTTAGATCAATATATATATTAAAGCCAAAAAAGATAATACAATAAAAGCCATTTATGAAGACAAACTTCACTGTGAACTTAGAGATGAAAATTTAGATGAAATACTAAGAATTAAGTATAACATTTATTAAGGACCTATCTTAGGGGGCTGAAAACAAAACATATGATCAACTTAAAACTGTTAAAAGAAAATTTAAGAGAATATCTCTATGACCTTCGGATAGGGAAGGAGTTCCCTATGGATAAATTGGAGTATATTAACTTTAAAAACATCTATTTGGTAAAAAAAAAAAAACCCCATGAACAAAGTTTTTAACGTTTATTTATTTATTTTTTTTGAGAGACATAGAGACAGAGTATGAGCAGGGGAAGGGCAGAGAGAGAGGGAGATACAGAATCTGAAGCAGGCTCCAGGCTGTGAGCCGTCAGCACAGAGCCCGACGCGGGGCTCGAACTCACAGACCGTGAGATCATGACCTGAGCCGAAGTCGGCCGCATAACCAACTGAGCCACCCAGGTGCCCCCAAAGTTTTGACACATCTACATTTTGGAGTGATTATTAATAATGCCGATACCCAACAAAGAATAACTACACAGAAATAAAGAATAAATCTCATAAATCCAGCAAAATCCAGCAATAGATTGGAATAGAAATTGAAATCTCATAAACATGGTAAAGATGCTAGTAAACAAAGAAATTCACACCTGCAAACCACACTCAGATATACAAAAATTATATATATTGCTGGCAATAACTTGTGTTGCTAAGGTTTGGAGCCTGGTAGAAGTAGGAATTGTTACATCCAATTAGAAACATGACAATATCGAATAGAGTTGAAATCTAGAGAATCTGTGGTATATGTGCTCAAAGAGACATGTATGAAAATGTTCATGGTGTCATGAGTAATAGCAAAAAAAAAGAAAAACATTGGGCAGATAAATTGTGGATAAATCTTGCAAATAGATACGGTTACACCAGTGCAAGGAATGAACCACAGATGTACATAGCAACTTAACTGACTCTCAAACACAGTGGAGGAAAGGACATGACTGAAGGATGCATACAGCATAATACCATTTCCATAAAATCTTAAAGCATGCCACACAACTCTGGACATTGTGTGGTGACAGTGTCAACATGTTTGAGAATGATAACCAAATTCAGTTGGTGATTATCTCCGGGAAGGCAGAGAATGAAGGAAATGCCGTAAGTTGTGAGAAAGGTGGTCAGGGAAGGTCAGCCGTATTTGTAATGAGCTGTTTCTGAACAACAACAACAAAAAAGTTGAGGCAAGTATGATAAACTGTTATAACCTGATGGAGGTTGGTAGGTGGGTCTTGGTTCCAGACACTTGCTACGGTACTATCTTACTTGATATATATTTGAAATATTTCATTAGATAACCAAAGTAAATGCATTAAAAACATAAGAAACTGGAAACCATTCTTAAAAAGAAAGAGCTTGGGTAAGGGTGGAGTTGGATTAAAATACTTAACGTCCTGTTCTAAAAACCTGGGACCCTCATTTTAAGGAAATCACATTCTTAAACTCAATCTTTTGGATAAAAGTTTAGGTCTGTTTTCCCTGACTTTGCTCAATTTTTCCAAATCGGCTCTTTCAGCAGTAATGATTCGGGAGTCTTAACAGTAGCAGTCTTTAGACAATGTGACCATTAAGAAAAGGTGAAATTGAGAAGTCAGAAGAAAAGATTTCATTAGATTAAATCAAAGTTTGGATCTATATGAAGGAACAAACAAGCCATATATACATACATTCTGTGTGATTGGGGAGAAAAGTTTGTACTGAATTTTAAATATTTTTTAGCTGTTTCTGGAGAAGACTTGAAAAAGAACTCTGTATAGTCTCATTTGAGCATTTTGTTTTCTTCTTTTCTGGGCATGGTTAACAAATTAAAAAGCCTATTTCCTCTCCACAGCTGTGCGTCATTACCTTGGGGACTATTAATGGGAACAAATTCTAAAGGAGTTCCTTTTGCTGTCTAGCACCAAGAGTTTTTGACATAAACAAGCCTGCAACCTCCCCAATTGTTCCTGCTGGCGACTCTGACTGTCCTGCCAATGGACTGGGGTGCATTCCCTGATAGCAGATCCCTGACCTATGAGGTAATGTTGCCCCAAGATACTGGATTCAAGGACAGGTCTAAATTAAATTCAGTGAGTTTGCTTGCTGACAAGGTCCTGAAGAGGTCATGGCTATAGCATCCAGGAGTTACGGGAGATTGGATTGTTCAAGGGGATTGTATTTGAAACCTGTAAATATTTGTTAATTTTTAGTATTTTCATGAAAATGAGCAACTAAAACTAATGGGTTTTTCTTTGGAAAAATCAATATTTTCAAGTAGGAAAAATTACATGTTTTAAATTTCTGAATTCCCAAAGAGCCGAAATGGGCATGTTTTACCAAAGATCTACCTGTGAAATGAGAACTTTATAAAGATTGTTTAAGGTTAACAATGCAATAATGCGGTTATTGCTGACTTTGTTTATACTGTACTAACTAGTTGGACTTCAAATATTTAAATTTTCTTTGTTTGCTAGACATCCTCACCTTATCAGAAAATTATTTAACAAGGCTAGTTTGGAGAATTGAGAAAATAAGATTTGGGGAAATGGGACAAGGGTAGGGACATTATAATTTTCTTGGATATAACCATTTATCCTGCTTCAGAGACAAACAGAATGATGTGGTTCTTCAATGTATCTGAGATGTTTCTAGCTTACGAAGAATGAACCTGATTGTGTTTAAAAATAACAAATCACGGGGGCTCCATTCGATTGACTTGGAGCAATAAAAGGATGAAGGTATACGGTGTCGGCATACGGTCATCTCTAGCTGAGATCACTCATCTCCTGGAGTCCTGGACTTTTAGATTTGGAGGAGTTTTTAATATCAGGAAGGAACTGTGGCTCATACAGGTTAATGGACTTGGGCAAAACCACACATCACGACAGTCTAGGTAGCTTTTTTTTTTTTTAAAACTTTATTTTTTTAAATCAGTTTTAGGTTCACAGCGAAATGGAGAGGATTGGTACCGAGGTTTTCTATGTCCTTCCTGCCCCCACACAGGCATAGCCTGCCTATTAGGAACATCCTCCACTAGAAGATGTAATTTTTTTTTTACAACTGATGAAGCTATATTGACACATCATGATCACCCAAAGCCCATAGTTTACCTTAGGGTTTTTTCTTGGTGTTGTACATTATATGGGTTTGGACAAATATACAACAACATGTATCTATCATTATGATATTATACAGATTATAGCCACTGCCTTAAAAATCCCTTTGCTTTGACTATTCATCTCATCCCCCAGCCAACACTTGATGACCACTGATCTTTTTCTTGTCAGCAGTTTTGCTATTTCCAGAATGTTATAGGGTTGGAATCATACAATATGTATCCTTTTTAGTTTGGCTTTTCTCACTTAGTAATATGCATTTTAAGTTTCCTCCCTGTCTTTTCATGGCTTGATGGCATGACGAGCTGAATAGTATTCACCTTTTGGGATGTTCCACGGTTTATTCATTCACCTACTGAAGTATATCTTGGTTGCTTCCAAGTTTGGGCAATTCTGAATAAATCTTCTATAAAAAATCTGCATACAGGTTTCGTTTTGTGGACATAAGCTTTCAACTCTTTGGAGAAATACCAAGGAGTGCAATTGCTGGATTATATGGTAAGAGTATGTTTATTTTGTTTTAATTTTTTTTAATAAATTGTCTCCCAAAGTGGCTGTACCATTTCGCATTCCTGCAGCAATGAATGAGAGTTCCTGTTGCGTTACATCCTCTCCAGTATGTGGTGTTGTCTGTGTTCTGGACTTTGGCCATTCTACTCAATGTGTAATGGCACCTCATTGTTATTTTAATTAGCATTCCTCTCATAACATGATACAGAGCATCGTTTCCCACACTTATTTGTCCTCCGTATATCTTCCTTGATGAGGTGTCTGTTAAGGTCTTTGACCCAGTTTTAAATCAGGTCTTTATTTTCGAATTTCAATTCTTTATATATTTTGGATAACAATCCTTTATCAAATGGGTCTTTCGCACATATTTTCTCCCAGTCCGTGATTTGTCTCTCATTCTCTTATTGTCTTGTGCAGAATGGAAGTTTAATTTAATGAAATCCAATTTGTCAATTACTTCTTTCATGGATCATGCCTTTAGTATTGTATCGAAAGAGTCATTGCTCTTGTCCAAGGTCATCTCCTTGATTTCCTCTGTTTTCTCCTCTGTTATCCTCTAGGAATTTATAGTTTTGCATTTTACATTTATGTCTATGATACATTTTGAGTTAGTTTTTGTGAAGGGTATAGGGTCTGTGTCTAGATTTTTTTTTTTTTTTTGCATGTGGATATCTAGTTGTTCCACAGCATTTGTTGAAAAGATCGTCTTAGCTCCACTGTATTGCCTTTGTTTCTTTCTTTCTTTCAAAGAGCAGTTGACTATATTTATGTGGGTCTGTTTCTGGGATCTCTATTCTCTTACACTGATGTATTTGTCTGTTCTTTCTCCAATACCACATTGTTTTGATTATTGTAGCTTTACAGTAAATCTTGAGGTTAGAGAATGTCCGTCCTCCACCTTTGTCCTTGTCCTTCAATAATGTGTTGGCTATTTTGGGTCTTTTGCCTCTCCATATAAACTTTAGAATCTTTGTTGATATCCATAAAATAATCTTTTGAGATTTGGGTTGGGAGTGCATTGAGTCTGTAATTAAGCTGGGAAGACTTAATGTCTTGACAATATTGAGTCTTCCTATCTATGACCATGAACTATCTCTCCATTTACTTTGTTATTTGATTATGCATAGCCTCGGCCTATTTAATGTCTCAGTCATCAATTTAATGATCTCAGCCTTGTTTTAATGATCTTTTCAACCTGAGGTTATAAGTAATACCCTATTAAAGAGATCTCCCAAACTTTCTTCTAGAGTCATTCTGAGAGCTACTTTATCCAATCTTCCAAATTCTTGGGGCACCAGGGTGGCTCAATAAGTTAAGCCTTTGACTTCAGCTTAGGCTATGATCTCGCGGTTCATGGGTTCGAGCCTTGCATAGGGCTCTGTGCTGACAGCTCAGAGCCTGGAGCCTGCTTTGGATTCTGTGTCTTCCTCTCTGCCCCTTCTCCACTCGTGCTCTCTCTCTCTTTCTCAAAAATAAATAAACATTAAAAAACTTTAAAAAAAAACCTTTCAAGTTCTTAACAAGTTAGTCGAATAAACTTTTGTTTAGAAATTCAATACGAAAGATATCATGCTCTGTGTTGAAGGTAAAACAAAATAAAACATTTCAAGAAGCTAAGCTTGACAGTGTAGATGAGAAACCTGTAGAAATCTACCCAAACATTTTTAGGGCTATTTGTGCTCAGGAGATATTTGGGGCTTGATTTTTCCCATCTCATTCTACAATAAAGAAAGTTATTACAGGTGATCTACAGTGGGGTTTGTATCTGAATAGGCACTGTACTTGCAATTACATTATCCCAAGCAGTATTACCTGATATATATGAAGGAAGGGTTTTATAATTGATGCCATCCTGGCTTTGGCTATGGTACTCTTCTTAATATTTTGGTTGGCTTAATAAGCATCGTCAGTGCCTATATTAAATGACTTATCCTACACAAATATAAACCTAAGTAGTGCTGGATATACATTATCATTGTTTGTTTTTTGGGGTGTGTGTGTGTGTGTGTGTGTGTGTGTGTGTATGTACTTTCCTCAACTGTCTTAGGCAGAAATCTGTTCCAAATTAAGATAGACTTCTGACTAATCATTTGGAAAACGGCCTTCTGTTTGCCAAAGGTTTATTCAGACTCTTTTATTGCAATATTACCACTTCCATTTTTTTCTATAATCTGTATTTTAAGAAAACATTTACAAAATAGAAGGTTATCCTTGAACTATTAAAATAGGAAAAATCCAAACCCCAAGAATATGATTATAACTTGGTCTAGCCATGAAAATTCATGCTTCCAACCCACACACAAGACGAAATTTTATTAGTGTACAGTTTGTACTGTATGTTCTTACATTTCAGTCTGTCATGCCCTAAAAATGTGCTTTTTCACTTGGATAAGTAATAAAATTCACCCAATGGCTAAGGTTGTTTTATGTCTGATTTCCACTATGTGGCTGTACAACTTTTGGGAATGTTTGATCTGTGCCAAACAAGAGCATAATACTAGGTCTGCTAGTAGAGTGTTTGGTGTTTGGGCTCTGCTTCCCACTCAGAATTTTATCCTTACATGTAGTTTGTCTAGTTTTTATTTTACAAGTCCAAATAACAATTTTGTTTTGGCCTAAAGCACACTTTTTTATGTACATTTGAGAGGCCTTCTTGCTTTTCAGAAGACTTTTAATGAACACACAAAAAGTTGAATTAAAAATAAATTATACACAACAAAACAATAGGCATCTAGATGTTCAGAATCATGTATTCAGAGGTGATCTGGTTGGTTCTCTGAGCAGCTCCCCTACTTATGAATTTGCCAGCAGATACCAGTTCTTCTGTATCTCATTACCATGTAATTCACTAAAATTAGAGCCCAAACGCACGTGCACACAAAGTAAGCTGTTTTCAAGCCACATCAGTACGAAAATTCAATTAGAAAGCCTAAATGTGTCACCAGACAATGGCATTGATTAAGCTCGTTACTAGAAAACAAGCAGTATCTCGCCACGCCGATGTTAAACTTAAAGCAGTATCTTACCAGTTCGATTTTAAACTTCCTAGATATATAAAATCCTTTGAAAGAACTAAAGTACAGTATCTTAGAGAATGTGAAGAATAGGCAGGGCATTGGTCCTATATGCGCCTGACTAAACGCAATCCCACCTTCTCAGGAGCAGCTTTGAGAGGAGGAGGCCCGGTTACAGGCTCTCAGCTTGGAATCTTCTTTTCTTCACTATTTGTGCACGGGCAGCGTACGCCAGCTGCTGAGTCAAGTCTGAAGCCTACAGGGACGGCCATCTTCTCCGGTGCCAGTATCAGGCACCTGTGACAAGAAGGAGGCTGTCCACTGGGCAGTCAAGCCTCTCGGGTCATCCTCCATCTCTGCTCATGGTAGAAATAAATTTTAGAAAGTCGTTTGCTGGCTTTCAAGGATCCCTTTTCCCCTAGCCAATCGATAGACGTGCTCTTCTAAAATAACATTTTGTTCACTTCGTAAACTTGCTATTTTATTTAGAAAAGTGTACGGCTTTGAAGATGCATTTAAATGGGGATTTTCTAGCTCCAGCAGCAGGCTTAAGGCAAAAACGTAAAAACTATGGCTGTTAAGGGAATATACGACTGCGAATACAAACTGAATGGATAATGATGACGAAAAAGTTTACTAATATGTATTTACAAAGTTGATTGTGTTGCTTAATGAACAATATAGTATTCAAAATTCAAAGACAGAAGGGAATAAACTGTGACATGGCTTAAAAGGCAAAGCCTGAGGAACAGTCTTACACAAGAGTGAAAAGGAGAGCCCAAAGAGACAGAAAAAGACTGGCCAGGGATGAGACATAATAGGACAATTAAGGGGTTGACAAGGGCCATTGAATGATAGAAGTGGGATCCCTTTTACAGCAACTGAAGATGTGATCAGACAATGAGGAAGGGTCAGCATGGACAAATGTTTTTTCAAAAATGATTTGGCTGTTAAAGGGAAGAAAGAGATAGGGTAATAACTAGGGGAGAAAGGAGAAACTGAAAAGATCTTAAAAATGGAAGAGACTTGTACACATTTAAAATATTGATGGAAAAAATCCAGTAAGGAGTAAAGAACTTTAGACACAGGAGAGGAGGTAAATAATGAATAGAGCAAAATCCCTGAAAGAAAGGTCTCGGGACAATGGGGCTCAGACAATAAGTGGAAGAATTAACTCAGATGGAAGGAGAAGCATTTCTTCCATTGTATATGTATATATATATTAAAAAACCAGGATGGTTTGTGATTGAGGCACATACGTAATCTCAATAGTGGGACGTTCTCATCTTATCAGTAATTTTTGTTTTATATCATGATATTTAAAAATCTATCCACAGCCAAGTCTCTTTATGATTGTCATCCATAAATCTGGTTTTACACGAATATTTTTATTTAACGTAATCAATGTAATTAAATGAGTTTTCTCTTTCTGGGTAGTTTCTAGAATTTAGCACATCATAACATGGTTTTGAGCTATAAAGTGCTCAGGTATATAAACACTTTGCATCACATACAGACTTTTTATCTTTACCTTGTGTAGTTTCTATCTTTATAGTATACACTTATTTGGCATTAGGGTTTCCCTCTAGTGGATGAAAAATTATTTTAAATTTTAGCAGTAGCTTTTAGATTTAGTTGGCAGCCTATATATATACTTTAAGGCATGTGGCTTAAGGAATAAAATAATCAGAAATTCTGGCAAAAACATTTGCAAAAGTATGTCTATTGTATCATTCATACAAAATACACACAAAAATTGGATACAATCTAAAATTCGAACAGAATAGATAAATATATTGTAATAATAAAAATACCCATTTTTGATGAGTATGTATTTTATTATCATCTTATTCATAAGATTTCAATAATATCAACGTTTATATGACAGTGATTGATAAATAGCACGCAATATTTATAAATGTAATATCTTTATTATGTTAATATAACCATGCGCTGAAAAAGTGTAGAAGATTATTTCATTAAGTTATCCATTTTGATTCTCACTTTGTTTTCTCTGCTGACCTGTGTTTTCAAAAATAGGAATGTAAAAATTTTGTAAGCAGGAAACATTAATATATTTTGAGAAACGGGTTATTGGATTGTGCTATGTTGAGGAACATATGTTGATGTTGTTTCTAATCACGAAACTTAGATGATATACAAATCTTGAAGTAAATCTATTGTTTCATCTTAAGGGTCAGACTTGATATTTACCTAGATATCCATTTCTTTTTTGTGTTATAAAAATGATGTCGATTGCACTTCAATTAAAAACTGTACTTTTTCTTCTAACTTTGCCATCAATTTTTTTTCCCTGAAAGTTGAAACGTTTGTATGTAATAAAGAGAGTACAGGCTATATGCAAATGCGAAAAGAGTCGATTCCATTCAATTTAAGATTTGTTGTAGTTAACATAAATCATCTCTCTCTGCCTTTCCTCTAGGTCTTTCCAGCTGGACCTCTGTACTTGGTCTGTGCCTTAAGTCAGAGGACGGTATGTACTCTACCTGTACTGGAGCATTTTATTATTTGTTAGAATTTTTCCTAGTGCTAGGTCATTTTGGGCAAGAAGTCGTTGCCAGTTAGAAAAGAGGCAGAAGGGAAAGCAAAAATAATGTACTCTAAAAAGGACCGTCCTTGCAAGTTGCATATAACTGTTATTTTAAACCAACAAGAGCTGGGTTTAGTGGTGGCAGCCACATCTACCCTGGAGCTTGTCATTGAAGAGAACCAGGTATTAAAGGAGCCACAAGCAGACTGTACAATTAGGGTTAGGTGAAAGGATTGGGTAATCCTGCAAGAGTCACTGTTACATAACACTCTCGTCGCTGCCCAGGGATATGAGCGGTAACTGAATATTATAGCGGGAACTGTTAGCTTTGCCGCAGCCAAGGGTCACTTGTTGTTTCCATTATAAACCTTGTTTTGTAGTTAGTTGGTTTATAACCCAGACAGTTTAATTCACATCAGGCTGAAACCTGGCATTCAAATTAGAAGCCTAGAGGCACTATTTTTTCCTCCAATAATAGAATTTTGAGTTAGGAAGAACCAGAGAGATTATTTAGTCCAATTTCTATTTTACAAATAAGAAGACTGAGGCACAAAAAGGGAATGAAGTGTGCATAATGCCATATAGTTACCAAGAGGCAGAACCAAACCTACGACGCAAGCTGTTCTGCCTTCCTTATTAAAACAAAACAAAACAAAATGAACCTTTTCTACCCTATGGTAATATAATTTCTTTACGATGTGGCCAGAGGAAACAGGTGTTGGCAATCTTACACTTACCAGACCGCCCTCTTGACATGTTGAAGTGACCTGCCCAGAGAAACACAACATGTTGAACAGCAGGATAGGAAAGAACTCAGGCCTGTTTAGGGACTATTTTGCATTTTTATATTCCTTTTGCTCCGGTGTAATATCTACTGATTTATTCAATATCCCCAAAGAAATGATCACTAAACCATTGATAAGTGGGGCACTAGTTTACTACATTCTCATGGTCATTAAATGAATCATAAATTGAATTGGAAAAAACAAAGGGCGTCATGAAGCCAGGATCATGTTTCTGTAAGACCACAGTTGGTTGAAAAGTGAGTTTAATCAGTCAACCGAACAATCATTTTATCTCCATAATACATCAAAAGAAAATTTTCATGGCGGATTGTTTTACTTTGCTAAATTGCAACAATTATTTTGTCAATATTAACATCAGAGTTTTTGACGTCAATAGAGTATATGGGATTTTCTTGAGCTAGGTATTACATCCGGTTGGCTGGAGCTAGATATATACATCTTGACTTCATGCATAGCTGCCTTTCCTGAAATCCAACCAGAACATCCTACGTTACACCTTGGTTCAGTATTTAAAAGTGACCTTCTCTCCCAGATCTGGAAGAGCACTCAACCATGACAGCAGAATAGGGCTTGTTAAAAGTTCATGCCATAAAGTCACTATTCAAATGTCACAACGTAGTTTTAAGCCCAGCATGTGCTTAGTCCCCCCGGATCCCCTCCCCCTCTTTGTTTACACTCATGAGTCCTGGACCTTTTTGAACAGGTTTTTTTTTCCTCTTGTGTTTGGCAAGTTTTAACGAGTACAAGGACCATGCATTATTTTTCATATTTACATTCATTCTTCCATACATCATAAAGTGTGCAGAGCCATTGTGCTTTTTGTCTGGCATACATATGATCAAAATCTATATTGTATGTGATATTATTTACTTGGAGATATACCTGTGTCAAGTACCAAATCATTGTGTTAACAGTGGTCATTTCCTATAGAAGATTATGATGACAAATTGAATGAAGCCCAATTTAGGAGAGGAGAAAGAGGAAAATGCTATGGAAACTTAGACTCTGACTTCTGTTTATGAGAAGTCAGAAATGAGTTGGAAAATAGAACTCTCACAGTCTAATTCTTTAAACTTAACTCAACCAAGAAAATTTATCTCTTGTTTCTTGTACATTTTCCAGTAATTTTGTGCTCTTTTTCAAGTTTATTTCCCCAATTAAGATATTGCATTATGATTACATTCTGTTTATACTGTCTGTCTGTGGTCATTGTTCTTTAAGCTTATGATATGGACAGCCTGCAATTCCTATAAACCAGGAAAACCATATGAAGGAAGTGAGTGGTAGTTGGCAAAAGGAAAGCGTAATATGGAGAGAATTAGTCAAAGGCTGTTGTAATAATTTGGCACAGTTAGGGGAATCATTTGTTTTGCAGTTCTTGTCCAATATATTATAACATTATTGGGGATGACTTCATAGGTCAAGTGTCACTAAGAAACCTCATATTTTTATTTAGCATGAAGAGATCCAAACCTGCCAGAAAGTCAATATTTATCAGGGTCACTTCCTTTAATATTTTTACTTTCTCCATAACCTAATCCCAATTTCTGGAGTTGACAATGTTCGTCAGTGGTTTAGGTTTCCTCATTTTGTTGGAAATGGTGTATGCCACCAACCTAACTTCTTGTTACTAAGAAACGAGTCTAGGCTAAAGGTGCATTTTCACTGAGTAGCATGTATCTGTGGTTTGAGGGCATGGGTATTAGCGGACTTCCTGGAATTACTGTTGGGTTTCAGGTATGTTTGGGGTCCTATTTTAGGAGGTTGGGACCATCAAGCTGAGCATTTTTATCCCGTAGGAAGCACATGTCTTTATGGAAAATCCATGTGCAGACACTCAAATTGCATAATAATGAAAACCTAAATGTATTTCAGAGAGTTTGACACGCAAATGAAATTCTGTGTGGTGTCTGGTTCTAAAGCTGTTAAAAGAGAAAATTGAGCTGAGATGAAATGACAACTAGGCAGAATCCTTGTTGAAAGTCTGAACTTAAGTCAGCCCTTGAAGAAGTTGGTAAAACTGACCCATGTTCCCTAATGACCATTTTTGGTCTCTTGTGTATACCTACCCAAGAGCTGCTTTCCTTAAATCACAGAAGTATCTGAATATGCATGAAACTCCATGCTACCCATGTTTCTAGCCTGAATGAAATTCCATCTTGTAACCTCTCGGAATCTAAGTGATGTCCACAATGCTGGGAAATAATTCTATAATAAAAGGTGTCTTCTGAAAGAGAAAGTGATTTAGTAGTATTACACTAAACTGTATTACTGTATTAAACAATCGTGTTACACTAAACTCTTAAACTGTATTACTCAAACATTCAATCAGATACATACACATGGGTATCTTCAAACCCTTATATATCAGTTAAATATATTTGCCTCAATCTTCTGTCTAAATATTTAGAATTCTTCCACTGTATATTACATTCCACTACCTATTACTAATGCTACGTTATATGTATGTAGTAGTTTAATATCCAAAACACTTTCACATCCATAATCCAATTTTCATCTCTTTTTGCTTTTCATTCTGGGAGATTTTCCTAATGTGACTAGGTTCTTCTATAAGGACTATTTTTTTCTTTAATCTCTTTATGAATAATTTTATTTCCAAAATCATGGTCTTAACATATTTTATTTCTGGAAGCATAGTTTTAAGGTCCAAGAAAGCTCTTGGTTTTCTGGCTTTTTTTTTCATAGCAACATATTTTTGTTTTATAGATAAAACACTCTCTGGAAACCTGTTTAAGATGATTGCTTTCAATTTTCCTTTAAGATAAGAATTCTCTCTTTTGCCTAGGGTATCAATTTCCTTCTTTGCTCTTCTGGTTTTCTCTCAATACTTGGTGATCTACAGTGATTTGTTTATGTATATGAATGGAAGACAGAAGCAATGCAGAAAGAACAATAAGAAAATGGTATATTGATTTCTCCACTGACTAGGTTCATTATTCCTCCCAGAATTTACATGGTATTTTTTCAATACTAAATGTTTAAATGCTAAGTGTTTAAATGCTAAACAATAAATTTAATACTACGGTATATGAGAGAGGAAAAATTATGCCTCATTCCTATAGGTACAGTCTAAAGTAAAAGTCAATTCGATCACTGAAATCTGTATACTTTCATTCAGCAGTTCTATTTCTAGGATTTTACACTAAGGAAATAATCAAGGTCATATTTATGAAGGACTAGGTACTCTTATATTCATCACAATCATAACAGTACAAGAATGCAATGTCAATGTCAAAACTAGTGTGCTGAGTAAATACGCGACAGCGATTAAGATAATGGAAACTAATAGAACCCTTAGAAGTTCTATCTTGAAGCAGTATTTAAGAAAAAAAAAAGGAAATATGATGTTTATAAATGAGAAATGTCTAATGGTTTAAATAACATGATCCTATTTAGAAAAATAAAATAAAGGAAATATGTGTGTGCCTGTGACTGTGTGTATGTGTATACTATAAGGAAATACAACAAAATATAACCAAAGCTATTACTGATGGTGAGAACATTATAGTTGTTGTATTTTGTTTTACTGTAATAATATTATTCTTATTTATAATATATAACTTCTGAAATTTTTATTATATAGTGTTTAATATATATAACATATATGTAACACATATGTGAGTTCTGAAACATAATAATAAAATAAACAATTCATCAAATTTCCATATTTATAAACTAGAGTATTACCAACAGCTTTGGAACTACTTGTGTATACTTGTATATATTTTTATATCTTATCATCCTGTCCTTAAAGGTAGCCAGTATCCTGAATTTTGAATTTATTGTTCATTTTTAAAAAGTTTCCAAATTATATTCCTTAGTTTTTCTTGTGTTTTGAGTCTTACAAAGTTGAATCATATATGTAATGTTTTATCACTTTTTCCCACATGTGTTTAAAGCTTCATTATTGTGACTTCTGTATAATATTCCAGTTGATCTACCCCTATTTATTTATAATGTTTTCTGTTTACGGTCATTTAAGTTTCAAGTATTTTTATATGAATAATGTTGTTGGAAAATTATTACACTTATCTCAAGATCCAGAGACAAAAAGATAACTCTAGATGATAATTTGTGGAATAGCTAGGGATACTGATGTCTGTAGAGCAGGAAGTCTTCTTTGAAGATGGCAAAGTTTTACATTTATTTAGATCTTCTTTAAAGTGTCTCAATAATATTTAAAGGTTTTCTCCATGAAGGCCTTATACATTACCATTGGATATAATTCAATGCACCTTGTACTGAGTTGACATAAAATGGTATCTATTTTGAAATTACATTTTAATGCTTTATTGCAACTATATTCAGCTTTCTTCTTTTTTTCTTAATTTTTTAAATTTATTATTATTATTTTTTTTTTGAGAGAGAGAGAGAGAGCCTGCATATGTGAGCAGGGGAGGGGCAGAGAGAGAGGGAGACAGAGGATCTGAAGCCAATTCTGTGCTGACAGCAGACAGCCCACTGCCTGGTCCAAACTCATGAACCTGGAGGTCATGATCTGAGCCGAAGTCAGATGCTTGATTGATTGAGCCACTCAAGCGCCCCCAGCTTTCTCTATATTAATTTTTTCCAAGAAACTGGCCATATTGTCTTATTTATACTCTTGATTCTTTGGGGGTTTTTCATCTGTGAATTATAAAGATTTTAGTTTTTTTCCCCCAAATTTTATAAATTTTATAATTTATCTTTCTTTTTGTCTTACTTGACTATCTTAGACTTCATGTTGAAAGGAGTATTTTGTCTCAAAAGTTGATGTTTAATATAGGTTTTCCATTGATCTCTTTTTGTCCAATTATGGAAATTCTTTTATTAGTAGTTTGTTAAGAGTTTTAAAGATCATAAATAAATGTTGAATTAAAGCAATTATTGTAGCTACTGAGATGATTATGTCTTTTTCTTTTAGCACACTGAATTACCTTTATAAATTTCCATAATATGATCATAGATTAAGATTCCCAAAGTAGTCTCTTGCCAAAATATTGTCTAAAATACTTGCATATATGTTCATGACCTCTAATTTTCCTTTCCCATATCTACTTGTTGGGTGTGGTAGGCAGAATAATTCCCTCCTCCCCTCGTCTACCCGCAGTGATGTCCACATCCTAATCTCTGGAATCTATGTTACTTGGGAAAAGGAACTTTGCAAATGTGATTAACTTAAGGATCTTGAGAAGGGAAGGTTACCTTGGATTACCCAGGTGGAGTCAATTTAATCCTTTCAATTCTTAAAAGCACGGAACGTTTCCGAGCTATGGAGAAGTAGAGAAAGTGTAAGAACTCAGCCCACCATTGCTGGCTTTGAAGATGGCAGAAACCATAAATTTAGAGACATAGGCAGCCTTTAAAAATCTCCCGAGCCCCAGTAAGAAACATAGCTCGGCTCACATCTTGACCTTACTCTGGTGCGATCTGGGTCAGGCTTCTGACCTCTAGGACTGCAAAGTAGTAAATGTGCTTTGTTTGTTTGTTTGTTTATTATTTATTTATCAGGAGAAAACAGTTTATTGACATGTGTATCATGCATGTAATACATGTGAGTCACCCTCCCCAGCAACTCAAAGGTTTGGCTAGAACTTGACTTTCTATCTTAGCAAAGGAACAAAAAATTTTAGAGAAGTGACAAGACACAGGAGAAGGACCTTTGGTCTCCAGGGGTGGCAAATTGTGGAGGTAAATATATGGGAAACTAATGATAGATAAGGGCTAGGTAGTTAAGTTTGTTATATAGATTCCTCTGGAGACATCTCCAGGTGATAAGTCTAAAGTCTCCTGAGATTAACTTTTGTCCTTCTTGGTAGAGAGAAGAAGAGGGACACCTTTGTAGATGAGCATCCTGCTTTCAGACAAGGAGGGGAAGGGAAGGGAGCTTTTCTTGTAGCTGCTTCTTAACTGCCTTCAGTGCAAGATAATCCTTATGCCAAAGTGCCCTATTTAGGGGTTGGATACTCTGCCACGCTTCAGTTATTTTTGCCAAAGAGATGAGCTTTAAACTGGAGATGTCTTAGTTACCTTGAAAGGGCAAAATAAGGGGTGCCTGAGTGGCTCAGTCGGTTAAGTCTTCGGTTCAGGTCATGATCTCTCTACCCGTTCTTGAGTTCAAGCCCTACCTGGGGCTCTGTGCTGACAGCTCAGACCCCAGAACCTGCTTAGGGTTCTGTCTCCCTTTCTCTGCCCCTCCCCCACTCATGCTCTGTCTCTCAAAAATAAATAAACATTAAAAAAATTTTTTTAATTAAAAGGCAGAATGAGATGTTTCCCATCATTTGTAGAAATGGAGAGCTCTTGCTATTTGTATTGACAAATTTTTAAAAATTACATTTTTCTTTTTTTTAAATATTTATTTATTTATTTATTTATTTATTTATCGCAGTTCCTGCGATGGAGTCCCACAGCAGGGGTGCTGTCAGAGCCCTGCTTGCTTGGGCTTTTCTTTCTCTGCCCCTCCCCCACTCATTCTCTCTCTCTTTTTCTCTCTCTCTCTTTCAAAATAAACAAGTAAATAAATAAATAAATAAATAAATTCTAAAAAAAGAAAATTCCCAGTGTGTTTTTTAAGCTACTAAGTTTAAGCCATTATCAAGGCAATTATAGAATAAACCAATGAGGTCTTAGAATCAGCTCACTATTATAAGACTAGTGGGTGACCTCAATCTCAGACAAGAAACATAATTAAAAACAAGTGAATACAGTGTTTTACAAGAAACATTAACAAATGAACTATCTTATTTAAAAAAATATATACTTAGAATTAAAAATAAAAAGTCCTTAGAATCTCTTAAGAAAAAACTTTTTGTCCTTTTTAAATAAACTTTTGACAAAAACTCAATTTTCATAATGATGAGATATAGGTTAAGTGCAGACTTACCTTAAATTTTATGCAAACAAGCATATAAATATTTTCTAGCCTTTTCTCATTGTCCTATAAGATATAATAGCTATATGA
Organism: Paguma larvata; assembly: GCA_030068075.1. Taxonomy (NCBI): domain Eukaryota; kingdom Metazoa; phylum Chordata; class Mammalia; order Carnivora; family Viverridae; genus Paguma; species Paguma larvata. The sequence continues at coordinate 116,425,529 of CM057829.1, read as the reverse complement.
GAGCTTTGTCTTTTCGAAGCAAATATATCAACTGTCTATTCATTATATTTAAGGTTCTTTATTAATATTTTGCTATGGACTGAATGTTTGTGTCCCTTAAAATTCATATATGGAAACCTGACCCCCAATGTGATGATATTGGGAGGTAGGACTGTGGGAGGTACTTATGCCATGATGATGAGGCCCACATGAATGAGATTAATGCCCTTTTTTTTTTAAATGTTTATTTATTTTTTTTGAGAGACATAGAGGCACAGCGTGAACAGGGGAAGGGCAGAGAGAGAGGGAGACACAGAATCGGAAGCAGGCTCCAGGCTCCGAGCCGGCAGCACAGAGCCCGACGCGGGGCTCGAACTCACAGACCGCGAGATCATGACCTGAGCCGAAGTCGGCCGCTTAACCGACTGAGCCACCCAGGCGCCCCATAATGCCCTTTTAAAATCAACCTTGGAGAGCTCCCTTATCTTTTCCACAATATGATGATCCAGTGAAAAGATGGCTTTCTAGGAACCAGGAAGTAGATCCTCACCAGACATTGAATCAGTGTTTTGACCTTGGACCTCCCAGTCTCCAGAACTGTGAAAAATAAGTTTCTGTCATTTCTAAGCCACCAGTCTGTGTTTGTTATAGAAGCCCAAATGGACAAAGAAGTTCTAATTAAATTCTATAGTCTGTTTAGTTACTTTTCTAGGAGAGATTAAAGAATATGAAGCTGATCATTTTTTTTTTCCACATTAGGACGTGAGTCATTCTTGGACACACCTGTTCAAAATGTTAATATTAACAACCTCTTGATAGAGGATAAATGTATCCACTTCTACCTAATCATTCCACCTGGGAAATAATCCAATAGAAATAAACAATACATCGGAATTATTTACAGCAGCTGGTACTGGCTTTTAATAAAAGAAAGTCTATCAGTGGGAGAATGGAGAGTGGCAAGTTGAATACAGTTAAGTACATCCAAACCATGGAATGCACTGGCAACAGTTCTCCATGGGTCTCACAGTTTAAAATAAAGATAGAGACACTGACTTTTTTCTTCAGGACTACCTTTTTTTTTTTTCAATTTTTAAAATTTATTTTGAGAGAGACAGAGACAGTGGAAGTGGGGGAGGGGCAGAGAGCAAGGGGGAGAGAGAGAATCCCAAGCAGGCTCCACGCTGTCAGCACAGAGGCCAACGTGGGAGTTGAACTCACAAACCATGAGATCATGACCTGAGCTGAAACCAAGAGTCAGAGCTTAACAGACTGAGTCACCCAGGCGCCCCTTCAGGACTGCCTTTTTAAGAATATTTGTATAATGAATAACTTTGACCTGTAGAGACAGTGTCTTCCACTGGAACAAACTGCAGGCGTGCTTACTATCTACTATAATATAGATAATATCTCTCTCTGGATCAAAGAGTGGATATGCTTACTGCTCATTATAAAATCCTGACCTTTTTTATGCTAAGGGTTTCTTCTGGAATGCAAACCACTGCATATGTTGGCTATATCTGGGTCCATCTGTGTCACCTCCACAGGACTTGGGGGCAAAAGGAACTCTCAAAAATGACTGTTGTTCATGTTGCTAATCATGCTTATCAAGGGGTCCCTTAGTCTCCTCCCTCAAGCCCCCAACCCTCTGGTCCCACAAAAATATCACCCCTATGTTCCTACATACAAATTCTAACTTTTTAGTTTGCAAATAAGAGAAGATATCAGATCCTTCACAATTCTCAACACTTTTGGTGACAAGGATAGGATGCTGATTTCTGGAAGAGAAAGGAAAGGGTCCCACAGGCCAGGTCTGGAAATGCGGCAAGACTCTCCGGGATGTGACGGCAAATGCTGGGCAAATGGGCAGTGGTGTGGGAAAGCTGTTAATAAATGTTTAAGGGGCTCAGTTGGTTAAGCGGCCGACTTCAGCTCAGGTCATGATCTCACAGCTTGTGGGTTCGAGCCCCGCATCCGCGCTGTGCTGACAGCTCGGAGCCTGGAGCCTGCTTCAGATTCTGGGTCTCCCTCTCTCTCTGCCCCTCCCCCACTTGTGATCTGTCTGTCTGTCTGTCTCTCTCTCTCTTTCAAAAATAAATAAACATCAAAAAATTAAAAAAAAAATGTTTAGAGCAGCGAGAGGGAGAATTGAATGAAGCTGTCTGAATGATGCCTTGATTTTTACTCACTCTCCTCTTGGAGGGTAGATGAGTTAATGTTACCATGACAATGGGGCAGCAAGCCCTACAGGTTCAGCTAAAGGTAGTGAGGCTACAACTGATGAACCAAAGAGGCTCCAAAGCCAAAATAACTGGCATCAGTGCTGAGGACCTTGCTATCCAACACAGAGCTTTGGGCACACCAAAATCATCAGAAGTTCTTTTTGTTGACCTACAAGTTAGTATGTGCTTAAAAGCCACTCAAATAGGTTGCAATGCATTGTTTAGTGGCATAAAGCCCCTCTCTCCCTCCACACCCTCTGATTACTTTCTTCCCTTCTATAGTGATCTCAACGAATTTACAGAGAGGTCTCTCTGTCTCCAAAAGAGACCAGGGGTGCCTGGGTGGCTCAGTCGGTTAAGCGTCTGACTTCTGCTCAGGTCATGATCTCGCGGTCTGTGAGTTCGAGCCCCGCGTCGGGCTCCGTGCTGATGGCTCAGAGCCTGGAACCTGCTTCAGATTCTGTGTCTCCCTCTCTCTGCCCCTCCCCTGCTCACGCTCTGTCTCAAAAATAAATAAACGTTAAAAAAAATTTACCTTACAAAAGAGACCAAAGATCATATAAAGATGATCTCACTCATTATTCTGGGGAACTCTGTTGAATACAACTGTCCAAGTCAGTATCTTACCCAGTCCCCATTGGGCAAGTGGGCAACCAGATTCAGTGAATGGTGTTTGGGCAGGGTTCGAAGTGGGGGGGGGCGGGGGAAGAGTTAATGTGACTTTGCAGGCTGAGAAATTTGGACCAATTCAATATAATGTTGTCGCTTCTGTATCTGAATGTTCTTCCTTATCCCAAAAGTGTTAAAGGGATTCTCCCAATCATGGAAGCTGCATATAGATAAGTGCTAATAGAACACACAACCCCAAGACATCTTTAAGCTCAAGTTTCATTGACAAGTTTCAGGCGTTTGAGGTTTCTGGCAAAGAGAGGCAGCCTCTACCTTGAGGGACCCTGGGGTTTCAGACTCTTCACCTCTCTGGCATAGTTACTAGGTATGGCTTTTTGAAACCAGTTATAGCTTGTTACTGGCTCTTAGAAAAGCTAAACACCTGATCCATGGAAGCCTTGTGACTCTCTGGCTTGATAGTCCCATTTTTTGGGTGGGTCAACTAAAACTCAATGACTGACAAGGTGAGAATAGTCTAATAAGGAGAATAGCCAAATAAATATCATTTGTTGGGTGAAAATGATATATTCAAGAGCACAGTCAGCCTGACTCAGCTACATCTCAGCTTGATATGAAAAGTGGCAGCTGCCCTCTTGGGGAAATTCCATTTCCCACTGTGTTTTCCAAAGTGACACCATTGATTCAAAGGGGCCTTCAATTCACAGAGCTTCTCATAAATACCTGGTCTAGTTCCCTAATGGTGAATATCTATGGACATTATGTTTTGACCTAAGTAATTCAACCCCTAGTAATTTAGAGTACAAGAATATTGATGTTTGCATACAATCATGTTTGCAAGGATTGTTTTTGATAGCAAATGATGAGGAACTATTAAAAATCTCTAATTCAGGGACTAGACAGAGAAACTAGTTGTTCCATACAAACTATGTCCAAATTATCCAAAACGTGATGAATAAAAGTAATCAGCAATAATTTTTGTTTTTATGGACAGTATTTTCTCAATGTTATGTAAAGTATGAACAAGAGCACTGTTCATAACCTTTTCTATTTATTGACTGGCTACATACAACCTAGCAAATAATGGTGTGCTTGCTTGAAAAGGCAACTTTAAGGTAAATCCCTTACACTCCTCCCTCAAACCACAAGCCCTCGGGCCCCACAACAATACCACCACTATGGTCCCCCGTACAAATTCTGGTTTCAAGATTTATTGTTACATAAAAAGGCAAGGAATTGAAAAATATAAAATTTATCGTTTTCATGCAAAAATAGCACATATAAAGAAAGATGTTGGCATGGACTTCCTGTGAAAGAAAACACAAGGCACTGCTAATAGGGTTGCTTCTGAGAAGAGGACAAGGGAACCCTGAAAAGTCTTTGGTGAAAATAAGACTTGTTTTCACTTCCATATATAAAGAATCATACTTAGGTTAAGAAGTATTATCTCTGGGTGGTGAAAATCCAAAGGACTCTATTGATTTACTGCCTCTTACTCATCTTGTGTTATGTATACAAGGAGCTTAAATTTATTTCAAAGACTAAAAAAATTACAAATATTTTGAAAATAGGGGAAGAAAGGATATATCCATATTTTGGTAGCTGGGAGAGCAACAAAAATTGTTGTAATCTTTGTTGCTGAAAAGAAAAACACAATCCTGAATATTAACCTGAATTCTGACATCAGAACAGGGAAGAAGTAAGAATATCATACAATTAGGAGACAAATGGCTGGTAGAGAAAAGAAATCTAGATGCAAAGTTACCTATAAGAAAATTGCTCAGAATATATAACCAATGAGAATTCGGAGACCAAGCCAACAATATCTTGCTTTTATTATGTATTTTGATGTCTTCTTAGATCCAACGATATGACCAATCGAAGAAATGAACAGTATTGTAACAAGAAATTCTCAGTTACATTCATTAAGTTTCAATAGCTGGGCTTCTCCCAGAATCCTATCTGGACTAGCCTCAGTCATTACCATACCATACAGACAGACCGATCTCTCTGGGGCTCTTGGCAGGGGATTCTTTTATTTCCACAGCACTTTGAAGGATTTGAGATGGAGAATGCTGTACCATTGCCTTTGCACGTCTTCCAGACAGTGGAGAATGTGTTTGGGAGCAGCAGATTGAAGTTCATCTTCTGGGGGCCTGTGAAAATATCTTTTGCTTTTGTAGATTGGTGAACCAAAAGAAAAAAAAATACCCTCAATCATTGGATTGGTATTATATACTATCAGTACTCTTCTCATGGTAATAGTCCCACACAAACCAGTTTATAAAACTCCAAGAATGTGAAGGAGAGCCTTCATCTTTTAGGAAAACAGCATCTCTTAAAACAATTATTTTATTTCATCCTTGGGTTGTTGCTAGTGGCAACAGAAAGAATGCACTGGAGTGTCATAATAATCCTCCATTAAATCCCTGGTGTTTAAATTTTAATGCTATAATTCAAAAGCTGACAAAAGCCCATTGAGTGCGTCTATGGGGAGGAAAACAGGCGGGCCCATTTTCTCAGGGGTGATGCTATAGCAACATGGAATGAATTTGGGGTCAGGGAACAAGCAGTCTCCAAGCTTTGTTTGCATTTCCTGGCTAAAAGTAGAATTCGACATTATAAATTTTACCCAACTAAGTAGTTATTTTGAGCAGCAGGAAGATAGCTCCCTTTGTACCGCTGTTTACATTGAAAACAGAGAGAAGGTAACAAAACCAGGACTGGAAGAAAGACATTGCCGACAAATAAATTACGAAATGACTCTCAAAGTGACCACTTTAGAACCCCCAGAGGCCCCCATGCTTGACACCCAACCTCTCTCCCTTGGACAAATGATGGTTTAGAATATTAAAAATATCACAATTTCCAAAATGGGTTTTAAAAAGCAGACAGAAAAGTCTGATCAATAGTCCCTGAAAGTGACCCCCTTCCTGTCATGTAAGACGCGGCAAAGTTGGGTGCTGTTGATTATGGCTAGCTCTTTATATTGGCACTTGGGTTTCAGTGGGAGGATTTTTTTCCATTGGAATAAACAAAGATACCTGAATCACAACTGCCTATAGTGCAACAGAAGGCAACGAACAAACAGCAAACAAAAATACTCTACCTAATTCCCAGAAGTTTGTGCAGCCAACTTTTCTTTTCCTAAGCATCTTTGTTTTTACTTTTGGCTTTAGTGTTAAACATTAGCATACTGAGTCAATAACGTAAAATACTACGTTTGAAGTGGTTATCCAATTAGGTGTATCTAGTTACAGACTCTATTTATATGGTTCACAGTATACAAAAACCAAGAATGTTAGGTTTTCGAGTGCTAAGTCATGGACGAATATATCTGTAAACCATGTAGCTCAACGAAATTCAAAGTTGTTCCTTCTTTTCCATTCCCTTGTCCAGGATCTCACTGTCTCACCTTGACAATGAAAAATCCTTGCCCCTCCCAATCTCTCATGACCTCTAGTACCTACCTCTTTCAATTCATCCTATGGTAATATAAATCATCTTCCTAAAACTAAAAAATTTCTCCCCTACTCAAAAGCCTTTGATGCCAATAGAATCAAATTCACACTCTTACAGATTAACTCTGTTATTTATTGTAAGTAAGGCAATGAATATAACTTGCTGTTCCAGTGATGCAGCTTGTTTATACTTTCCTCATAATATATTTAGTTAATGGACCGTACCTAGAATTTTCCTATCACAATTCTGTTCATCCTTCAAGCTCAGTTTAAATGTCACCTTTTCCAGGAAGCCTTTCAGGATCACTCTGTCGAGAAAAGTTTTTTTCATCTTCTTTTTTCTCCAGGCTCACATACCTCAGGTAGAATTATCTTTGGGAGCTTATTTAATTTTTTAAATAAACTGTCTGGCTAGTATTCCCTAAGGACAGGAACTATATATTCAACTTGGAAGAAAATGCTTTTTTAAAAGAAAGAATTCCCTAAGCTGCATTGCTGACCTGTTTTTGCCTATTACGTATGCCAGGTATGGTATTATCTACAAAAGGAACTATGAAATAAAAAATATATTAATACATAATATGTTGTGATCAAGTGTAAGTATCTCAAATAAAAGAATGGTTTAGCATAAAAAGAAAAATAAAAGATAGGTTAGGCTATTCTACATTAATAAACAAGGCTAATATCTGAGCAGTTGATCATGATAAAAATTAAATTTTTCTCGTGTTACCCATTCAGTGAACGTTGACAAAAAATTCTGTTCATCATAGTCATGGAGGGATCCAGGCTGATGCGGCTCCTTCTGTATACATGCCACACAGTCGCTAAGTCAGAGAAGGGAACCTTGCAAACCACAACACATTGGCTTTGAAGAATCCTGCCCACAAGTAATACTTATCTCTTCTGCTCACACCATAAGCCAAAGCAACATAATACAGCGAATCTGACTTCTAAGGGACAAGGAAGTGCAATCTGACATGGATTCAGAAATGGAGACATTTTTAGATGTTTGGAGACTAGCACTAGTGAGGACTGCCCCATATTTTCCCAAGCGTTGAAGAAAAACAAAGGCAACACATTTTGATATTTACTTAAAAACAGCAAAATACTTAAAATTAGGAAACTGTCTAAGATTTATTGAAGATATCTTTCAATATCTTTCAATAATCTTTCCCTATGGTCAAATTTTAGTTATTTTCCCCTTAAGATTATATGAAAGACAAAAATGCTTTTTATCCTTGCTTTTGACCAATACAAACTACAAACCCTGGCAAAGACGATAGACATAAAAAAGAAAACGAGGTACTAACTTTGGAAGAGAAGAAAAAACTTCCAACAGTCCTTACCTTTTGATTTTTTTAACTTTTCTATCGGAATTATTAATAATAATAGCAAATTTTGCATAAAAATTATTTCACAAAGCAAAAGCAAAACATTAGTGGCCTGTAGAAAAGCAGCAAGTAAACTAACATTTGTGTAACTGGAGTCTCAGAAAGACTATAGGGTAAGAAAAAGAGCCTAGGGCAGAAAAATTATTTGAGGAAATATTGGCTGGAAAATTTCAAAACTTTATTAAAAAATCCACCCATAATTATAAGACTCTAAGCAACCACCATACAGGGGAAAAAACCCAGACATGATGAAAGCCAAAGTCAAACAGTACATAAAAAGAGCAGGAGTAAAATACACCTTAAAACAGGGATCAACAGTAAGAAGGCTAACCTCTCATCAGAAACACTGAAAATTAGAGGACAATGGAACAACATCTTTAAGCTTATTAAAGAAATCATGTAAACCTGTCAGTCTGGGAAAGCATTGATCAGCAGATATGCACTACATGAAATGCTAGAGAAAGTTTTTTGGCTGATGGTAAGTGATACAGTTGAAAATTTGTCAATATAAGAAAAGGTGAAACATTAAATACAGTAATAAATTTTATGAAAATAAATCAGATGAAAGGGATAAACTTTTTTTGAGAAAAACATCAAGCCATAATGATAAAAATGAAAGAAAAAATTGAATAGTACTATTAAGTAAATAAAAGTCATAATTAAAAGGTAATCAAAAGGTACAAACTTCCAGTTATAAAATAATAAGTCCTAGGGATGTAATATACAGCGTGGTGCCTATAGTTAAGAATACTGTACTGTATATTTGAAAGTTGCTAATAAAGTAGGTCTTAAAAGTTCATCACAAGAAAAACAATTGTAATTAAGTGTGGTGATGGATGTTAACTAGATTTATCATAGTGATCATTTTGCAATATATGCATATATCAAATCAGTATGTTGTACACCTAAATCTCCAATATAATGCTATATGTCAATTATATCTCAATTAAAAAACACAAAAAACAAAAAACCTTCTCTCCAGGAAAAGGCTGGGCTCAGATGGTCTTATCAAGCACTTAAAGAAACTATCCCAATTATATTTAATTTTTTTTCTAATTTTTCCCCATAGAAATGTGCACTTAAGGGAATAGTCTGAGTTTATTTGCTGAATAGAAATATTTAGAACTCAGATCTGGCCAATAAGACATTTGACTATAATCTCAAGTAGGCTGTAATATTACTGAGGTTCTGCATTTGTTCTTCAGTGTCTTCAGTGTCAACTGACCCTCCCTTCAGCCAGTGTCCCCAGTTCCACCCCCAATATAGGCTCATGCACAAGAAGAGAAATGAAAAACATAGGAACCTGACACTGCTGTTGGACTGAACAAATCAAAGTTATAGTCTTCCTGAAGGTGATTAAAATCAACACTGACATAAACAAAGTCTATGTATTTGAAAGAAGAAGAAAAAAGGAGCACCAGTATAACTAAGTCAAGATCAAGATGAGTTTTGCATTTCATAAACAAATGCTTCAGACCAAATATTTGACGAACTAACCTAAGGGTACAGGGTACTCGTTGCAGATAAAAATGAAGTAAGAAAGGACGGCCTTTTATGTGCTTTTATTTGTAGTTCTAACAATTGCCATTCTGGCTTCTAGCAGAAAACTTTCCCAAACATGAAAGAAAATAGGCAAAAGCAAGGAAGAGAATGATGTTTGTCTGTGAACAGACATTTGAAGGGAAGCTTTCAAGGAAGAAGGAAAGTTCTTGCAAGTTGAAACAGCATACTTTCACTGCATCTCTACATGGACTGCAGTGGATGTATTAAAGTGGCAAGTTATGAGAAAGTTGACTTTGAGATGGAGCTTAGAATACACAGTTTTGGGGGAACTGCTGTAAGGATGAACAGCTGTGCAGGATGGTAAGGAAGCAGGGTTAGGCCAAGGGAGAGCTGTGCTGCAACGCAGTAACAACACCTAAAGCAAGCCCCAGGGGAGCCATGAGGTTGGGATGGCCTTTTAGATATGCCCTGAGTTGGGGAAAGGAGACAAAGACTTCATACTCCACATCAACCAGTCTCGGGATGCATCCTGCCCTCTGGAGAAAGAGTGATCTTGAACAACGTGACTCCTTTCAGGGAGAGCAAATCCCAGACAGGACGAGTGGCTGAGAGCTATTGGCCAGCAACACACTCAGCAGTTGAGGGAACTAGTCCTTGCTTTTTGGAAGAGGAATCTGGGCAGGGCAGCACAGCATCCATTACTGTCTGCTCTTGCATGTCTTTGCTCCTCTTGCTTCACTTAAGCCCTGAAAGTCATTCCTCTAGGACTCTCGTGGTTGTCTTTCCTAGAGTAAACTTAATAGAGGAAAATTAATGGGGAAAACTCTAGCTCTCACTGGTGCATGTGGGTTTGAGGCTATGACTGTGATGTCATTGTCTCTGTATTCCACAATCTATCCTAAATTCTTGTCTCTCACAACTTGTACCTGTGCTGGCCTTGGTGGCTTAGCTGGTGGGGCGACCCAAAGTCACATCTCTGATTGTCTAAACCCCGGGTCATTAAGCCCTCTGACCTTCTGAGACTGTGGCTACTATGTTTGTCCACTTATGATCGAAATAGGACAAAGAAGTACTAAGATATAACCATATACCAAACATATTCCTCCCTGTCCCCAATATGTCATATTAGCCTTGCTTCTGATGATCAATTCAATTTCCTCTATGAATATGGTGCTCCTTTCCTTGCCGCTGGCTTCTTGCATGAAGAGTATGAAGTATACAGGCATAAATCATACTTTATATTTCCCTGGTGGATGTTTTCCATCTTAGGAACAAAGGCTACTAAACACACAGAGGTCAGAATTTCATAAAAGGAATTGGAAATTCCCTATGGGTCATTCTTACTTTCATCCCTGTGTTCCTGGCACCATGTATTCTGACAAATGGCACAACACCATATAATAGTCATTGATTTGATTATATACTGTGTCCTGGAAGATGACTTCCTATCCTTTCATGTTTTCATTTTTGAGCTTGTGCCTTATCTGTGCCATCTGTAAGCTACTCTACTGCTCTTCTATGCCAGCTGCTTTTGGATGCTGTGGTAAGTGACGGCACCTGTGGATCTTATGATTGTGGGCCCACTGTTGCACCTCCTTTGCCATAAAGTGGGTCTCTTAGTACAGAGTTTTTGAACAGTGGCATATTGACATTTTGGGTAAGATGATTCTTTGTTACAGGGAATTATCCTATACATTGTAGGACATTTAGCAGCAACTCTGGCCTCTAGCCACTAGATGTCAGTAGCATCCTCCCAGATGTGACAACCAACAGTCTCCAGACTTGGCCAAATGTCCCTGGGGGGAAATTACCCCTGGATAAGAACTACTTACTGTCTTAGTCTGATGAATTGTTATTGGGAATTCATGTGGGTGGATTAAACTTTCTGTGATCCCATGAATAATGCTGTCTGAGGTTCTTCTGACAGGAAAGGCTGATCCATACCAGAATATGTATAGAGTAAAAAAGTATTAATCCAAAATGAGTAGAGGCCTCTTCTAGTATGGAATGAGTCCAATATATTCAACTTGCCACTACATGGTTGGTTGGCTTCTTGAACGGATACGCCGTATTTGGGGGTTAGCATTGGTCTCTCTTGCTAACTGTTGGTCATTCCGCAGTGGCAGAGTTATATTACTCTTTGTAAATGGGAGATCATATAGTTGGGTGCATGTAGAGCCTCCATCCTTAACACCATAGTTACTCTGTTTCTTTGAACCTAGTATTCAAACACTGGGGTCTCTGATGACAGAGAGAGTTGGGTGACATGGTCCGGCTCAAATTTTGTCTACTCTAATTACTCAGTTGTTTAATGCCTGTTCCAGAATAGATGTTCTCTTGTGGACACAAACATGCAATACAAAGATCTTCACACTTTATGCCAACTCCCATTATTCCATCCACAAACCATAACTACAGACCTTCTTGTCTCTCTCTTCCTCTCTTTTTCCTTCCAAGCTATTTGCCATCCATGAATTTGCATAGATTTTAATCTTGGGCTATTTTCTTCCCCCCCGCCCCAAAGGCTGATCCGTTGAGCCACTTGGAGCTCTGTCTATTGAGAAGTTTTTCCCCAACCACTGTCTTTTAAGGTCCCCATGGAGAGGGGCTATAGTGAAATTCCAATCCAATTTTATCTTGCACACCCATACTGAAGTGACAGTTCATAAATCAGCTTTGCTCTTTTATTTCTTTGTCAGTTGTTGTAAGACATCCTATGCAGAATAGGAAAATGCTGGTGAAGAGGCCTTGCCTCATAAAACTGTGATGGATGAAATGTAAGTCTGAGCTTCCAGATCATGCTGCTTGCTTGGGCCTTCTGGTGCTTCCTGTGCCTTATCCTTATGCACTGTTTTTATCTTAAGACTTGGTAGGTCTGATAAAGTGTGATTTATCTCCCTTCGACTCTTATTTCTTAATCTCTAAAATGAGAGGGTGAATCGAAATAGCATTTCTATAACATCTCTTCCAATTCTAGAATTCTATGATATGAAGCATGATTTTGGATTTGGAATGATGATAAACATTGGCAGCTATCGTGCTCTTGCTTTATGACCATGGGTCTCTGACATGGTCTTATGTATGAATACTGCAAATGCCCCTTTTTATCACCATCCTGACCAGTTAAACCATCATTACTATGAGAAAACCAATGTTTCCAAAGCCAATAGAAATCCCATGTCCATCACAGCAACAATTGTTTCAAGTGTTCACCACTCAGTTTTTTGTTCCGACTTGCACAATCATCTATACACCCTATTTATGGTAAATGTTACATTTAGAATTATGGACTATAGGCTATCTCTGGGAGAAACTTTAAAAATGAACTACATTAGGGGCGCCTGGGTGCCTAAGTCAGTTAAGCATCTGACTTTGGCTCAGGTCATGATCTCACAGTTCGTCAGTTTGAACCCTGCATCAGGACTCTGTGCTGACAGTGAGAAGCCTGGAGCCTGCCTCAGAGTCTATGTTTCCCTCTCTCTCTCTCTCTGTCCCGCCCCCCACTCACACACACACACACACACACACACACACACACACTCTCTCTCTCTCTCTCTCTCTCTCTCTCTCTCTCTCTCTCTCTCAAAAGTAAATAAACATTTAAAAAATTAAAAAAAACAAAACTATATGAGAGTTCTGGCCACCTATAGCCTAATCTGTCAGAGGGAAAAACCAGGTTTACTGCCCCGCTTGGGACTTCTGTGGCCTTTAATACTTTGGTGCACTTTAGTCAGGTCTGCAAAGAAAGAAGATTCAAGAATGGATTCACTAAACAATCAGTGAGAGCTATTGACTATGTCAGAGATAGCTTGAAATAAGGATTGTGAGGCAAGAGGATTGCCGCTTAATTTATTTGCAATGGGAAAACAATTTTAAAGTTAATTAAATACACTGAACAAACTAGGTATATTGTATTACTTAAGGTTCTTCAGAGAAACAGAATCAATAGGGTGTGTGTGTGTGTGTGTGTGTGTGTGTGTGTGTGTAGGTATGTAAAAGATTTACATTTATATAAAGATTTATTTTAAGGAATTGTCTCATGCGATTATGAAAGCTGTCAAGTCCAAAATCTGCAGGATGGGCCAGCAGGCTGGAAACTCAGAGAAAAGCCAATGTTATAGTTCAAGTCCAAAGACTATCAGGCTGGAGACTCAAGGAAAAGCAGATGTTGCCTTTCAAGTTCAAAGATTTGCAGAATTCTCTCATGCTTGGGGAACTCAGTCTTTTATTCTTCAAGTCTTCAACTGATTGAATGAGACCCATCTACACTGCTCTACTCAAAGTCCACAAACTTTAATGTTAATCTCATCCAAAAACACCATCACAGAAACTTCCAGGATAATGCTCAACCACATATTTAGCTACTATGACCCATCCAAGTTGACACATAAAATTAACCATCGCACAGATTATACAATAATTTGTTTCAGAAGTATTTTCAAAAATAAACTTTGTTCAAGCCACGACACTATAATTGGGTACTACAGTGTGTATCATTTATGCAACTTTTGGAAAATTGGCTTACATTTTGAAACCCTCAAGTGACAGCAAATTAATAAAGGACTGCTTAAGCCCAGTTGATAGTTACAGCATTTCCTGATTTTAAAAGATGCAATTTCCATTGCTAAAAATGTAGCCTGTGAATACTTTTTTTTTGTATTTGACCTGGTACAATAAAGTTTGCTCACCACTGATTTAGTATCCCCCTCCCCTCTCCCTTTTTTAAGGTAAGAAAACCAAAGTCCTGAGAAATCTATAATATAGTAAAGATTTTAATGTCAACATTTGAAATATTTACTTTTTTCTTCTAAAGGTTTATTCAGATAAACAGCTGAAAAATGAATCATATGTATTTAACCTAAATATAGTGAAAACTTTTAATACCATTGCTAATACAAGATGTGCCTTGTATATGGAAATTGTTCAATGTCCATTGCAATGCCCACACAGTCATTACTCATGTTCACCTCTTTTTGTCAGTACTTTTCTCAGATATTTAGAAAATTATTAAAGTTTAAGTCTTATTTTACTTATCTTTGACATCTGATTCATTAGAGGAAAAAATTACAAGTGACAAGATACATTTATATACATTCCTAAATCTACTTAAAATTTCGGAATCTTAAGCTGAGCCACATCTTAGTTTTACTCACATGTAACTGTCCTCATAATTGTGCTGTTAAGAAATATTAGTAATTGAAAAATTATTGTAAAAATAATTTTAGCTTTAAGACAAAAGGGATACCACAATCATTTATATGAGTAGTTAATAACTGAGATTTATGAGTATTTAATAATTAACTAAATCCAGAATCTATCACAGCCTCAACTCGGATTGTTAGTGACTTTTATAAATGGCACTGAAGGAATTTCTTTAATACAGGATGGGAGAAGTAACTGACAGCAAGAAATTACATGACCTTAAATGGAAATTATCCTAACCCCAAGTACCTCCAGGAAACATAATTTTCACTCTAAAACTTGAAAGTAAGTAATTTTAAGTAGCAATTTGATGTTGTAAACCTTAATTTGGTGACTTTTACTGGACACTTTTTTTAAAAAAATTAACCTTTAATTTTAGGGATAATTTGCAAGCAGCTGTAGGGAATAATATAGAAATCTCGTGTACCTTTTACCCAGTTTCCCCCAAATTATAACATCTTGTAAAACTGTAGTACATTATCACAACCAAGATATCAATGTGGACATGTTAATGGTGCATCACATTAAACACAATAATCCAAAACCTTTGGGATGTAGCAAGAGTGGCTCTAAGAGGGAAGTTGATAACAATACAGTTCTACCTCAAGAAACAAGAGAAATCTCAAACAACCTAACCTTCACCTAAAGGAACTAGACAAGTAAGAAAAAACAAACCTTAAAACCAGCAAAAGGAAGAAAATAATAAAGGTTAGAACAGAAATAAGTGATTTGGAAACTAAAAAACAATAGAACAGATCAATGAAACCAAGAGCTGTTTCTTCAAAAAAATCAACTAACTTGAAAAAAATCTAGGCAGACTCATAAAAAATAGTAAAATAAAAAAAATAAAAAAGAGAGGACCCCCCAAAAAAATCACAAACGAAAGAGGAGAAACAAAAACCATAGAAAAATAACTGTAAGAGAATATTATGAAAACTTATATGCCAACAAACTGGACAACCTAGAAGAAATGGATAAATTCCTAGAAACATATAACCTACAAAAGCTGAAGTGGGAAGAAATAGGAAATTTGAATAGACCAATTACTAGCAAAAAAATTGAATCAGTAAACAAAGAGCTCCCAACAAACAAAAGGTTTCACAAATGAATTCTACCAAACATTTAAAGAAGAACTAACATTTATTCCATTCAAACTATTCAAAAAAATACAAGAGGAAAAAAAGCTTCCAAATTCATTTTATGAGGCGAGCATTACCCTGATACCAAAACCAGATAAAGATACCACAAAAAAAAAAAAATTACAAGCAATATCTCTGATGAACATACATGGAAAAATCCTCAACAAAATACTAGCAAACGGAATTCAACAATACAGTAAAAAAAAATCATTCACCACCATCAAATGGGATTTATTCCTGGTATGCAAAGGTGGTTCAATATTCACAAATCAATCAATGTGATATATCACATCAAGGGAGAGGATAAAAACCGTATGATTATTTCAGTAGATGCAGAAAAAGAATTTGACAAAGTATAACATCTGTTCATGATAAAAACCCTCAACGAAGAAGGCCTAAAGGGAATGTACCTCAACATAATAAAAGCCTTATATAAAAACCCACAGTGAACATCATATTCAATGGAGAAAAACTGAGAACTTTCCCCCTAAGATCAGGAACAAGAGATGTTCACTCTCACCACTTTCATGTAACATAGTACCTGGAAGTCCTACCCACAGCAATCAGACAAGAGAAAGAAGTAAAATGCATCCAGATTGGTCAGGAAGAAGTAAAACTTTCACTACTTGCAGATGACATGATACTACATATAAAAAACCTGAAAGACTCCACCCAATAGCTAGTAAAGTTGCAGGATACAAAACTAGTAAAATTACAGAATACAAAATCAATGTGCAGAAATCTGTTGGGCTAATAATGAAACAACAGAAAAGAAATTTAAAAAAATACCATTTATAACTGCACCAAAAATGATAAAATACTTGGAAGAAACTTAACCAAAGAGGTTAAAGACCTATACTTTCAAAACTATAAAACACTGACGAAAGAAATTGAAGATGACATAAAGAATTGGAAAGACATTCCATGCTCATGGGGTTGCAAGAATAAATATTGTTAAAATATCTATAGTACCCAAAGTCAACTACAGATTTAATGCAATCCCTATCAAGATACCAACATCATTTTTCACAGTAGAAGAAACAACCCTAAAATTTACCACAAAAGACCTGGAATAGACAAAATGATCTTGAAAAAGGAAAACAAAACTGGACATATCACAAGTTTGGACTTTATGTTATATTACCTTGGTGTAGTAATCAAAACAGTTTGGTACTGGCACAAATACAGACACATAGATCAATTGAACATAATAAAACACCCAGAAACAAACCCACAATCACATGGCCAATCAATCTCTGACAAAGCAGGAAAGAATACGCAGTGGGGAAACAAGTCTTTTCAACAAATGATGTGGGAAAACTGGACAGTCACATGCAAAAGAATGAAACGGACCACTTTCTTATACCATACACAAAAACAAACTAAAAATGAATTAAAGACCTAAATGTGAGACCTGAAGCCATAAAAATCCTAGAAGAGCACAAGCAGTAATTTCTAGGACATCAGCCATAAGAAAATTTTTCTAGATATGTCTCTTAAGGCAAGGGAAATAAAAACAAAAACAAACTAATGGGACTACATCAAAATAAAAGTTTCTGCATGGCAAAGGGAAAACTCAAAACCAAAAGGCAATCTATGGAATGGAAGAAAATATTTGCAAAGACATATCTGATAAAAGGTTAGTATACAAAATATATAAAGAACTTATACAACTCAACACACACAAAACAAAGAATTCAGTTAAAAATGGGCGGAAGACAGCAAGAGACACTTCTCCAAAGAAGACATCCAGATGGCCAAGACATATAAAAGGATGCTCAACGTCACTCATCTTCAAGGAAATACAAATCAAAACTATAATGAGACATCACCTCGTACATGTCAGAAGGGCTAAAATCAGCAATAGAAGAAACAACAGGTGTTGGTGAGGATGTGGAGAAAGGGGAACCATTTTGTACTGTTGGTGGGAATGCAAATTGGTGTAGCTACTATGGAAATACTCACCCATAAAAAAGAAAGGAATCTTACCATTTGCAAAAACATGGATGGAGCTAGAGAGTATTATGCTAAGTAAAATAAGACACTCAGAGAAAAACAAACACCATATGATTTTACTCATATGTGGAAACAAAGCAAATGAGCAATGGGGGAAAAAAGAGAGACAGAGAGAGAAGCAAACCAAGAAACAGAGTCTTAACTATAGAAAACAAACCGGTGGTTACCAGAGAACAGGGGGTTGAGGGAATGGGTGAAACAGGTAATAGGGATTAAGGAGTAATGCACTTATTGTGATGAGCACTGGATGTTGTATGGAAGTGTTGAATCACTGTACACCTACCTGAAACTAAAATTACACTGTATGTTAACCAACTGGAATTTAAGTTAAAAAACAAAAGATTAAACAGGGTTTTATTTAAAAAAAAAAAAAAGATGTAGCACATTTCCATTATCACAAAGATCTCTCATTTTGCCCTTGTAGTATAGCCACCTACTTCTCTCCTATCTCCCATTCCTTCCCACCTATTTGTAACTCCTGGAAACTTCTAATCTATTCTCTATTTCTCCAGTTTTGTTATTTCAAGAATGTTATATAAACGAAACTATACAGTGTATAACCTTTTGAGATTGGCATTTTTTAATGTAATATAATTCTTCGAAGATTCATCCAAGTTGTTATGTGTATCAATAGCTAATTCCTTGTTATTGCAAAGTTATATTTGATGATACGAATACCACAGTATGTTTAATTATTTTCCATTAAACAGTATCTCCCCCCACCCCAGTTTATATTACATATAATCCTCCTATGAAAATTTGTGTACGGGATTTTAAGTGAACATTAATTTTCGTTTCTCTGGAATAAATGCCCAGCAGTACAACTGCCGAGTTGTATGGAAATTACATGTTTGGTTTTTAAGAAACCAATAAGCTGTTTTCCAGAATAGTTAGATCATTTTAAATTCCCACCAGCGATGTATAAGTGATCCAGTTTCTCCATATTCTTACTAGCATTTGGGTTGTCACTGTTTTTTTCTTTTAGTCATTTTGGTAGGTGTGTAGTGCTACCTCATTGAGAT
This sequence comes from Paguma larvata, assembly GCA_030068075.1. Classification (NCBI taxonomy): domain Eukaryota; kingdom Metazoa; phylum Chordata; class Mammalia; order Carnivora; family Viverridae; genus Paguma; species Paguma larvata. Next base: position 116,406,967 of record CM057829.1, on the reverse strand, counting down.
TTTAATTTGTATTTCCCTGATGGCTAATGTTGTTGAACATCTTTTTGTGTCCTTATGTGTTATCTGTGCATCCCGTCCAGTGAAATGTGTTTGCCTGTTTTCTAATGGAGTTGCTTTCTAAGTTTTGAGTCTTCCCATATTCTGGATATTCATCGTTTGTTGGATATGTGGTTTGAATTTTTTTTTTAGTCTGTAGCTTGTTTTGACCATCTTAACAAGGTTTTTCTCAGAGCAGAAGTTACCTTTCTTTTTGAATTTTGATGAAATCAACTGATTACTTCTTTCTGATCATGCTTTTGGTATCAAATCCAAGAAGTCTTAGATCCATAACATTTTTCTCTTTTCTTTCTAAAAGTATTACAGTTCTACATTTTACCATTAAGTCTATGATCCATTTTAACTTATAGTTTATACAAGTTGTGAAGATTAGGCTGATTTTTTTTTTATTTATTTTTTGTTGTTGATGTTGTTTGTTTTGTTTTGTTTTTGTTTGTTTTTGCCTATGGACATCCAAGCCCTCCAGTGACATTTATTAAAAAAGTTATTTTTCCTTCGTTTCATTGCTTTTGCTCCCTTATCAAAAATCAGTTGGGTATAATTGTGTGAATCTATTTCTGGATTATTTATTCTATTGCATCGATCAATGTGTGTATTCCACCACCACCATCACACAATCTTAATTACCTTTACATTATAATAAATCTTGAAATCAAGAAGAGAAATTCCTTCCACTTACTCTTTTTGAAAAGAGTTTTATAGTTCCTTTGCCTTTAATATACATCTTAGAATAATCTTACCTCTAGTTACACAAAAAATTTGCTGGGATTTTGATAGAAATTTCATTAAACCTGTATGGGAATTTGGGGAAAACTGACATCTTTATTATGTTGAGTCTTCCAATTCACAAACACTGTATGGGTCTATATTTATTTATATCTTCTTTGATCTCTTTCTTTAGTATGTTACAGTTTCAGCATACATACTTGTTAGATTTATACCTAAATTTTTTAAGTGAAAAAAATGGCATTTTATTTTTAATTTTGGTGTCTGAGTGTTCACTGTTAGAATGCAGAATTACAATCCACTTTTATTTTATTATTTTTTAATTAAAAATATGGGGAGGCCGCTTGGTGGCTCAGTTGGTTAAGCATCTGACTCTTGACTTCAGCTCAGATTACGATTTCATGGTCATGATCGAGCCCCATATCAAGGTCTATGCTGGGCGTGCAGCCTGCTTCAGATTCTCTCTCTTTTCCACTGCCCCTCCCCCACTTGCATATTCTCTGTTTCTCAAAAAAAAAAAAAAAATAAGTGTTTTTCTTTACTCAGTCATTTCCCACCTGTAGCTTCTGCCACTGCTGCTGACACGACACCACTAATCCTGTTGACCCTTCTGACCCTTCTCAACACCTGTGCGAGACCTACAATGAACTTTTATATTCTTCTCTAGTATCCTGCAATCTTGACTTATCAAGTCTAGCAGTTTTTATAGATTCCTTGGGATTTTCTACAGAGACAATCATATCATCTACAAATATAAATAGTTTTATGTTTTCCTTTATAATTTGTGTGCTTTTTTTTTTAAGATTTTACTTTTGAGGGCAGTTTTAGATTCACAGAAAAATTGAGAGGAAGGCATAGAGACTTTTCATATACCGCCTGCCCACACACATGCATTGCCTCACCCATTATCAATGCCCCTCACCAGCAGGTGCCTTTATTATAATTGATGAATCTACATTGAAATATCATTATCATCCAAAAGTCCATAGTTTACCTTAACGTTCACTCTTGGTGTTACACAGTCTATCGGTCTGGACAAATGTATACTGACATCCATCCACTATTATAGTATCAAACAGAATATTTTCACTGCTCTAAAAATTCTGTGCTATGTCTATTCATCACTCCATCCCCCAATCCTTGGCAACTACTGACTTTTTTTACTGTCTCCCTAGTTATTTACAGGATTGTCATATAGTTGCAATTATACAGTACATAGTGTTTTCAAAGTGGCTTCTTTCACTTAGTAATATGCATTTAAGTTTCCTCCATGTCTTCTCATGGTTTGAAAGCTCATTTCTTTTTAGAGCTGAATAATATTCTATTATCTGGATGTACCATAGTTTCTTTAGCCATTCGCCTCCTTAGAGACATCTTGGTTGCTTCCAAGTTTGGGCAATTATAAATAAAGCTGCTATAAACATCTGTGTAAAGTTTTTGTGTGGACATAAGCTTTCAGCTCTTTGGGTAAATACCAATGAGTGCAATCACTGGATTGCCTGGTAAGAATGTGTTTAGTTTTGTCAGGAACTGCCACACTGTCTCCCAAAGTGGCTGTGCCATTTCATTCTCATCAGCGGTGAATGAGAGTGCCTGTGGCTCCACATCCTCACCGGGATTTAATGTTAGTGCTCTGGATTGTGGCATTCTACTTGATGTGTAGCAGACCTTATTGTCTTAATTAGCATGTCCTGTATGACATGTGATACGGGGCATATTTTCATATGCTTATTTGCTATCTGTATATCTTGGTGATGTATCTGCTAAGATCTTTGGACCATTTTTTAATTGGGTTATTTGTTTTCTTACTGCTGAATTTTAAGAGTTCTTTGTACATTTTGAATGACAGTATATAAGATATGTCTCTTACAAATATTTTCCCCCAGCCTGTGACTTATATTCTCATCCTCTTCATATTGTCTTGTGTGGAACAGTTTTTAATTTTAATGAAGTTCCAGTTTATCAATCACTGTTTTCATAGATCATGCCTTAGGTATTGTACCTAAAAAAAGTCATTGCCGTACCCAAGATCATCTAGATTTTTCTCCTGTGTTATCTTTAAGGAGTTTTATAGTTTTGCACTTTACAGTTATGTCTATAATGCACTTTGAGTTGATTTTTTGTGAAGCGTGTAAGGTCTGTGTCTAGGTTCACTCTTGTTTGTTTTTTTTTTTGCATGTTTTTTTTTAATTTATTTAAACATTTATTAATTATTGAGATACAGAGAGAGACAAAGCATGAGCAGGGGAGGGGCAGAGAGAGGGGGAGACAGAATCGGAAGCAGGCTCCAGGCTCTGAGTTGTCACCACAGAGCCTGACGCAGGGATCGAACTCACAAACCGCGAGATCATGACCTGAGCTGAAGTTGGACACTTAACCGACTGAGCCACCCAGGTGCCCCTTTTTTTGCATGTTAATGTCTAGTTGTTCCAGCATATTTGTTGAAAAGATCATGTTTGCTCCTTTGTATTGCCTTTGTTCACTTAGCAAAGATCAGTTGACTATATTTATGTGGGTCTACTTCTGTCCACTCTATTCTGTTCCATTGATCTATTTATGTATTCTTTCGCCAATACCACTCTGTCGTGATTATTGTAGCTTTACAGTGAGTCTTGAAGTCAGGTAGTGCCAGTCCTTTAACTTGTTCTCTGATACCGTATTGGCTCTTCCTGATCGTTTGCCTCTCTGTACAAACTTTAGAACCACTTTATTGATATCTACAAAATAATTCTCTGAGATTTTGATTGGGATTGCACTGAATGTATAGATACAGTTGAGAAGAACTGACATCTTAACAATATAGAGTCTTTTTGTTCACAAACATGGACTATCTCTTCATTTACTTAGTTCTTTTCTTAATTTCATTCATCAGAGTTTTGTACTTTTTCTCATCTTGCACATATTTTGTTAGCATTATACCTAAATATTTCACTTTTGGTGGTGAAATGATCTCCACGGTTTTTATTTACTTTTCTTGCCATAAGGCATTGACTGGAATTTCTAGTTACTACTTGAATGAGAGCAGATATCCTTGAATTATTCCTGATCTTAGGTAGAAAGCATTTGATCTTTCATCATTAAATCTATCTTTGCTGTATGGGTTTTGTTGTTGTGTTTGAAAATGCTCTTTATTAAGTTGAGGAATCTCCCCTCTATTCCTAATTTTCTGGGAGTTTTTATCATAAATGAATACTGAATTTTTGTCAAATGCATTTTATGTGTCAATTGATACCATCATGTGATTTTTGTTCTTTAGCCTATTAGATTACATCATTGGTTTTCAATGATAAACTAACCTTGCATCCCTGAAATAAACTCTGCTTTGTCATGACATACAATTATTTTTATATATTGCTGAATTCTACTTGCTAATATTTTGTTAAGGACTTATTTTCATTTTTGTACTACCTTTGTCTTGTTTTGGTATCAGGGTAATATTAGCTTCATAAAACTAACTCAGCAATGTTTTCTCCTATTCAATTTTTTGTTGGAAAATACTGTGTATAATTGATTTTAGCTGTTCTTTAAATATCTGTATAGTTTTAAAATTATAAATTCAACTTATAGTTAGTGCTATTGCAATTGTCCTAATTATATTATACTGGGTGAGTTGTGTTAGCTTGTGCTGTTTGAAGATTTTGTCTATTTATTCTAAGTTATCAAACGTATTTGTGTAGATTATTGATCTGAGGCATCTCTCTCCTAATATAAACATTTAGTGATATAAATTTCTCCCTCAGAACTGCATTAGCTATGTCCCATAGTTTGGTATGTTGCTTTATAATTTTCATTCAATTCAATGTATTTGAACTTTAAATGTTTCCTTGAGACATTTTCTTTGACTCGTGGTTACAAATGTGTTGTTTAGTTTCCAAATGGTTAGGTCTTTTCCTGTTATTTTTTTGCAATTGGTATCTAGTTTGATTCCATTGTGGTCTAAGACTACACTTTGTATAATCTCAATTATTTTAAATGTGCCATAGTTTGTGTTACTGCCCAGGATATAGTCTATTTCGGCCAAGTTCCATGGATCCTTGAGAAGAATGTACATTCTGTCGGTGTTGGGCGAGTTTTCTATAAATGTCAATTCAAGCCTGTGGGCTGATTGATGGTGGTGTTGAGTTCTTCTATATATATGCTGATTTTCTGTCTGCCTGTTCTATCAATTATTGAGAGAAGGATACTGAAATCTTCAGCTCTAACTTTGGACTCATTTATGTCTCTTTACAGTTCTATCAGTTTTTGCTTCCCATATCGTGCCGCTCTGTTCTTTGGTGCATATACATTTTGGATTGGTAGGTCTTTTGGTGAATTTACATTTTAACATTTTGTAGTGTCCCTTCATGTATCTGGTAATTTATTTGCTTTAGTTTTAGCTTCCTCTCACACCACTGTGGCAGGTAAAGTGTGGGCATTACCTCACTACTGCTAGGTGTGTTTGTGGTTTCCCTTTCAGCTTCTGTTGACTTCTGAGAAGAGAAAGGGCTCCTTATTACTGCTAGATATAGGTGAGAATTCAGACTCCCCACGAAACTTCCTCTGATACTATCCTAGAGAAAGGAGCGCATCCTACTGCTCTGCATGTGATTTCAGAGAGTGGGGAGATGGCCTCATTACTGCTGGATGGTGGTGAAAAATCCTGATGCTTCACTAGGCTTCCCTGACAATACCCCATTGTTGGAGGGCACTCCTCAGCCTGATGATGGTGGGAGTCTAGACTTCCCTGTCAGCATTTGCAGGGATGGGAGGGAGTGGGGCCATACTGTTGTTTTGTTTCCTGGCCCTTTAGCTAGGGAGAGGAGGCTTTGGTTGGGGCTGTTTCAGACTGTATCCACTTGTGTTTCTTAGTTACCAGTTTCTTTAGTTCCAAGTCTGGGACTTATGAGGCAAAAACAAAATACAAGGAACTCACCACTGTGTCATTTCTTGGGTGTCAAGGTCCCTAGTCTGTCTGCCTTCTTCTCTCATCTTTCAGTCTTATTGTATTTGTTTGTATGGTTTTAAGTTGTCTATAGCAGGAGGAATCAGGAAAAGTATATCTACTCCATCTTCTCAGGAGCTGAAGTCTCCTCTTATTAAAATTTTAATTGAACTCTTACCTCCATCTATAAGCATCTGTATTTCAGAGAGATAGTTTGAAATCAGCTCCATTGACTGTATTACTTCAGTATAAAATGATACCTCTCTCTATATGCTTAATTAAAAAAAATGTGAATCATCTTAACTGCAATCAAGATTAGCTTGTTGGGGCGCCTGGGTGGCTCAGTCGGTTAAGCGTCCGACTTCGGCTCAGGTCATGATCTCACAGTCTGTGAGTTCAAGCCCCACGTCGGGCTCTGTGCTGACTGGCTCAGAGCCTGGAGCCTGCTTCAGATTCTGTGTCTCCCTCTCTCTCTCTGATCCTTCCCCACTCATGCTTTGTCTCTCCTGCTCTCAAAAATAAATAAAAACATAAAAAAAAATTAAAAAAAAAAAGATTAGCTTGTTGTCCTTGGGAGGATTCTACTGGATCAGTGATACATAATCACAGACAAGCCCCAAATCATGCATATATAGTATCTTCTGATCTAATATGCCTCATTCAGCCAATATTTAAGATGCACATTATTAGCTGGACTTTCAGGCAATAATTTGCAGGAGAGGATAAAAGAAAAACAAGAAAGATTTCAATCATGAAACTTACAACAGACTAAATGGTAGGTGGGGGAAAATGCAACTTCTATCACCAACCATAACAGAACCTTTGGGAAAGGTTTTGTGCCATGTCACGTAAGTTCTCCTTGCTCACCTGCAGAACATAAAATTTCTAGTGTTTGAGGGGGAACTACTTTAAAATACATATCTTTGATGTCATTATATAAATTTGAACCACTTTTAATATAAGAAAATATTATTTAGTTAATATCAAAAAGCAGTCCTGAGCACTCTAAGAAGCAAACCAATAGTCCTAGACCCATTGCCACAATTTTTTGTCTTTTAAAAATACTTTTCTAACTCTATAATTATTTTATTACAGCAGAGCATAGAGTTTTCAGTAATATATCTGGAGGAATACTTGAAATAGAAAAAATCTACCTTTTTAAATTTTGAAAGAGCATTTACTATTTTATTATAAGGAAAGAATAGTTTATCTCTTCACACATATCTACGTGACTCTGTAGCAAGCTAAAACTGAAAAAGCCATGATAAACGAATTGTTGTTTGATTTGATTCTGAGTGCCAACTGTCAACGTGCACTAGGCCTGTACCTCCGACACTGTGCTTTGGAATGACAGTGTGTCTATGATAAAAGGAAGGGAAAAAGGGAAGAAAGGGAGGAGTAAGGAAGCAGGGGAGAAGGGTGGAATGACAGAAAGGCAAAAGGAAGGAAATAAGGAAGGAGTGAGGAAGGGAGGGAGGGAGAAGGTAGAAAGGGGGGAGAAAGAAAGAGAAAAAAATTTCAAATAATTAGCATCTGTAGGGAAAACTAATATTTTTCATGCATATGCCTCACTGGCTCTAACTTAAGAAACAAGGAAAATAAATCAAAAGCACTGGATTTTTTTTTTGTTTGTTTTGTTTTGCCTTCTCAAAGTTCATTCCCATCCATCTGGTAATAGTACCCTAGTTTTGCTTTAGAAATCTGTGCTTCCTAAGAGATGTGGTGAGCCCATTACTCAAGCTAGGTCAATCAGTATATATAATACAGAATGTTAAAAAACTTTAATGAGACACAAGAAAACAACAATATTTGTTTTTCCTAAAATTTTGTTCATTGGCCTCATTCAACTAAAATATAAAGTCTGTAATTGTCTTGAATAAAACCCATCTAAATCTGATTCAGTGATGACCATGGCCTTTCAAAATATCCACCAGTATCTGCTTGACAATGCCCAGGTTTCCGTATGGATTTCATATCCATAAGAATGTTTACTGCTTGAAAAATGACTTTCTCCTTGAAAAAATTCAACCAGACCGGTGAAGACAAATGTGCTCTTAAAACAGTTAAGGCAATCGGTTTGCCTTAAATGGCACAGGCTACAATTTCACAAACCACTGTTAGAATTCTCTACTGGATAATTTAAATAGGTAGGCTGTTCATGAGACTTGCATATAATTTGCACTATGTTGCAGGGGAATGTTTGTGGTCTCCTGTAGGCTATTTTATAACATTTTTCAAAAAATTTCTAAGAAATCAGTATCCACAGAAGGTATTACTTGAAGGTACCAAAATGTATCAGCCTTTGATTAAAGGGAAAAGTATTTCGGTTGAAAATATAGAAAAATATATAACTTCTAATGGACTGAAGGCACATTCTACAGTTCATCCTGAAAACTGGATTATGTCAGGGTACCAGGGTATACATTAGAGTTAAAAATCTTGGAAAATTTCATGGTTTTCTTTTATTTTAGAACTAAGTTAACTGAGTATGATGATGTAAAAATTTGGGTTGGGAGAAAACATACTCAGTTATTTGGTATACAATTTCACGTGAAGTATTTACTATGATTAATACCTACTACAGCCTGACGATTTACAGGAATACCTAACAGAGAAACGTGCCTTTGCATGGGACAACCTACACCACAGAAATCCATAAAAGCAATGGTTCCTAACCCACCTTTGTATTCTGTCGGCATCACATGTTGGCATTTATTCTCCACATCAAGCAGAGCAATCACCTTAAAGCTTGCCAGATCCTTGGTCATCAAGGCAAATGTTTGCATCTGAAACGTCACTTCAAAGTGAAAAATGTGACTTGTGACATCTGCCACTACAAATATATTTCTAAATAGCTGCCCGATTCCTTACATAATGTAAGCAAAATAGAAAATACATTTTCTATAAATCACCAGAATAAGGTGTGAATGAAATACAGTCTCAGGATAAAAGTATTTGGGGACCATAAATATTCCAGTACAAAGCTCTTATGACTAGATGGCAAAGAACAGAATCAGAATCTAGGTTTCTGGAAAATTGTTCTACCTTAACACCTGACTCCTTCAAAATAACTACATATATCAATAACACAGAAATAAAATCATAAAATACCCACACTCATTAAGTTTAGAAAAGTAACAGTTTTTTTTTAAGTCCCGTATTCTCTAAACAAAAAGATAAAGACTATAAACAGTTCGATGGTATATTTTTATCTGATTTGTTTTTCTATTCTAGCTTTAAAGGAAGTCATAGTTGTATTAACATAGCATCATATAATTTTAGAGCTTACTTTTCCATTTAATTTTATAATAAACACATACCATAGTTTCAAAACTTTTGTAAATATTCCTGGGTGGTGTTTCATTGAATTGGATGTTCCATAGTTTAGAAAATTGATTCTATTTTTGGTCTGATTTTGGAGTGAAATCCTCCCAACTTAAATACTTTACACTGATGCCTGAAAAGAAAATCATTTTTGCCTTGTATCTCTTTGTGACTTCAGGAGTGCAGAGTTCATTCTACTTAAACTCAATCTTTTTCAAGAAGAATCTTAAGAAAATCTCAGTGGCCAAGTGTGAACAAGCAAAAGAACTGCCAATAATGGGAAAAGAGGTATCCTTATGATGTTGTAAGTCTCAGAGCCCCGGAATAAGTCTTCGATATTTTAGGATTGGTTCGTCCAAATATCGGATGTGAAGAAGCCTTCAGGTTCACATTTTTCCTGGATTAGCCGGTCTTTGACTCTTTATCCTTACATAGAAATGGCTGGACTGGTCACATTTTAAAAAGAAACGAAGAAAAATTTTTTCAGGCCAAATCAAATTTTATGTTTCTGTTTCTCCCAAATTATTTTCAGATGCAAGAAAAAGCAAACCACACAGAACTGCACACTGCAATGAAGCTGGAATGCAAGTCTTCATCAGAAGGGAGGGAACAAACCGGATAATTTAACCACAAAATATGTGAACCACAAACAAGTGTAAACACACAGGTAGACACAACACACACACACACGCGCGCACACACGCACGCACACATACACACTAACACAGGTCTGCCCTTTTCCTGGGAGTTTTCATCAATGTAGTTTTTTAAAGAAAGCTTATTAACATCCCAGTAAAAGTACATAGAAATTTCATATTTCTCTCCATGTTTAAATGCTTGGCTTTACAAATATTGTGAATATTCAAAAAACAAAGCAAAATAAAACCTAAAAAAAAAAAAAGAATACAACCCATGGAATTCAGTTTTTTATGATTGGACCATACACAGCTTATTAATACAGAAAATAAGTTACTATGCCTCAAATCTTCCTCTAGGGCTCAGGCTCCAAATTTTCCCCTAAAATATAGGTGTTTTTAGCATGAATTGTTTTTTTTTCCCCTCTACCATTTAGGCTTATTTGTGCAGAAGACAGAAAATTTCTACCAAGTGAAGTATAGTTAGGGATAAAGACACCCATCAGGTTGTCTTGTTCTTGGGTGCAAACAAGTTAAAACTGGGCAATTAAAGCATAGGGGCCTGATATCAAATTGTAGTTTCTCTGCCAGTTGACATTAATTTTTAAAAATATGTAGTTATGCATAAGTTATTTATTTTTAGCAATACTTGGACTTTTTAGTTTTCTCAAATAATTAACATTTTCACTAGGCTACGAAATCTCTTTCAGGCATCTTTACAGTAAAATGAGAAATGGTAAATGACTTCCAAATCCTTCGAGAAAAAAGTAATGTCTTACACTTCTTGACTTTGTGGTTAGTTTTCAAAGATCTTATGATATAAGATTACGTAATTGATTCCATTCATCTCGTCTTTATTCCTTCATTGCTTTATATGTGTCAGGTATGGGATTAGGTTTCAGGGATTTCTACATGCATATCAGAACACATATCCATAAAGAGCTTTCATTTGTCTGCAGGTAAGCAGGTAATTTACAAAGAAGATTGGGTACTTTTATTTTTGAAAATATGGCAGGATAGTTGTCTAGAAAAACTCTTTCAGAAAAAATACCTACAATTACTGAATAAGTGATTGTAAAATAATATATTTTTGTATTACTTGTCTAAACTGATGAGAAAGACAAGGAAATCTTGATGGGTGGACAGTAAGAGGTTATAAATACAAAGGAGTAGATTAGTTCCAAAATCATCATTTTTCCCTGAGGGGATTTGCCATATTTGGTGACCCACAGCTGTATGGGCAAAGTAGAGAAAAAGCCTGGAGTCTATGCAAGGGGAGATATCAGAGGAAAAAGAAAAATCCAAAACCAACAGCCTCCAAATGGTAACATCCCAGTAAATGAACTAGGAAAGAATATTCTCAGAAGGAGATTAAAGCCATACAAACAACTGTGAATGAGAATCACCAAAATAATCAAACTCAAAACATTGTAGCTTTTGAAAAGACATATGCAGACTATGAAATGAATATCAGCCACATCTTTCAAGATGCAAGACATCAAGGTTATCAAGAACAGAAATTTTTCAAAAGCTACTAGATGCATGTGAAAAAAAGAATCAAATAATGAATCTGAAAATGAAGGCATTAGGCAGAATATAGTACAGAGACAGAGTTTAAAAATATGAACTAGAGGGGCGCCCGGGTGGCTCAGTCGGTTAAGCTGCAGACTTCGGCTCAGGTCATGATCTCACAGTTCGTGGGTTCGAGCCACGCATCGGGCTCTGTGCTGACAGCTCAGAGCCTGGAGCTTGCTTTAGATTCTCTGTCTCCCTCTCTCTCTGCCCTTCCCCTGCTAACACTCTGCTCTGTCTCTCTCTCTCAAAAATGAATAAACATTAAAAAATTTAAAAAAATATATGAACTAGAGTTCATAGAAGATGGAGAAGGTGATTGAAGTTTCCGATGGGGAAAGAGAAATAGAGATAGAAAGACAGAGAAGGAGAGACAAAGGATGTAAACAAGGAAACATTCAAGTTGTTAATGATTTGGAATTTTCAACTATCACTGATGGGTATCAACTTTTAGCTTCAGGAAGTACAAATATAAAAAGCACGTCTACATATATTGTCGAGCATAACACCAAAGACAAAAGGAAGATCTTAAAGAGACAAGAAAAAATAATTTCAAACAAATAAAAATTAAACCAAAACACTTCTCAATAATAACACTGGAAGCCAAAATAGTGTCTTCGAAGCTCTGAAAGTAAAGAAATATCAGCCTAGAATTTTATACTCAGTAGAACCATTGTTTGTGAATGAGGATGAATGAAAACATTTTTTTTTGTATTCCAATGAAAAAATACTAATATAGAATACTGGAATTTGAGACATAATCCAAATTATAAAAATAATCTCCTGCATTTTGTCCTGCTTTATAATTTACAACATACTCTCTCATTTCCTTTCTCACTTGAGCCATAGTAATGTGGTGATACTCTCAGCCCAAATAAGAAGTTATGTTTTCCTAAAGTAGGAAAACCAAGTTTTATTAATAAAGTGTTTAAAATGACAAAAATAATATGTAATCAATCCAGCTGACTTAGAAAACACTGAAAAATATGCAGAGGGGAAGAAATCAAAATCATCCAATATCTCATTTCTCAAAGATAACCACTGTTAGTTAATATTTTGTTCCAAAAATCTTCCTATAATTTTCCACACAGATGTCTTTTTATAGTGTACCTTCCCCTTGAAAATAGATCATAAGCATAATACTACATCAACCATTTTTTCCCTATTACACTTTTATTTTTTTAATGATAGATAGCCTTTATCACATGAATCTTGCTTAATCATTAAAACACTACTTAGCTACTGTGATAGTTTGGGTTATTAAACGGCAAATATTTCTTTCTCTCCCCTCTGACTGCAAATGACTTTTTAACAGTGTTGATGTCAGGCTTGGCCAAGGAACTTATTTTGGCCAATGGAAATTAATGAATTTTATGGAGAGATGATAATTGTGCTTGCCCAAATTGGTTTGGTTCTAATGCCTTGATGACTCACTATAGATACATACTCTTCTTTCAGTCTAGCCCCCAAATAAGCACATCTGGAACAGATCTGAACCCAAACTGGACCTTGGAGCCAAATACTGTCACCAGAGAGCAGCCCAGTCAAGCCTAGCCTAAACCAACCAATCACAGTTGATCGGCAGACACATGAGCATTAGAATAAATGCTTGCTATTGCAGATAGTTGAGTTTGGAGATACTTTTCTACATGCATTACTGTGTCAACATCTAATGAATACAACTGGAATTGAACACTGAGGTTCTTCTTTTTTTTTTTTTTCCAGTTTTGCTATTATGAATAGTGCTTCAATGAGCATGTCACGATAGCTTTTTAAAAAAGTATAATTATTCCCTTCTTACAGAGGAAGAATCTAAGGTTTGGTTTAAGTTTGTACCAATGGTACATAGTTATTAAGTAGCAAAAATACAATATGAATCTGGGTCTGTCTGATGCTAAAGCCCATGTTCTTTAGAAGATGTATACATTGCCTGTCACTGAAATATGTTTATTCTTTTGGGTAAATATATATTAAAATAAGTCTGGTGTTTTATAATAGCATAGAATAGCTTTGATTGGCAATGTAAATATTAACTGATTTTTGTCTCATTTCATTTAATACCAAATATTGCACTGACTTCTTGTTATATGAAACAGTTAAGTCTCATATCTATCATTTAGGGCAACATTAATTTGGTACAATATTATTTTATTTTATTTATTTTTTATTTATGTTTCTGCTAAAGCAGACATTAAATTAGATGATAATAACAATGACAAAAAATTTTTGTAATGGAAATTGTAGGTTCAATATGAGAATTAGTGCTTTGCTAAAACTTTTATTTCTTGGTTTTCTTCTTTAAAATGGGCAGTGTTTTCTTTTTTTTAATTAATTTATTTAAATACAAGTTAGTTAACATACAGTGTAATATTGGTTTCAGGAGTAGAACCCAGTGATTCATCACTTTTATATAATACCCAGTGCTCATCCCAACAAATGCCCCTAACACCCATCACCCATTTGGCTCATCCCCCCACCCACTTCCCTCCAGCAACCCCCAGTTTGTTCTCTATGTTTAAGAGTTTCCTATGGTTTTCTTCCCTCTCTGTTTTTATCTTTTTCTTCCTTCCCTTCCCATATGTTTATCTGTTTTGTCTCCTAAATTCCACATATAAGTGAAATCATATGATAATTATCTTTCTCTGACTGACTTATTTCATTTAGCATAATACACTCTAGTTCCATCCATGTCATTGCAAATGGCAGGATTTCATTCTTCTTGACCACCAGGTAATATTCCATTGTGTGTGTGTGTGTGTGTGTGTGTATCACATCTTCTTTATCCATTCATCTGTTGATAGACATTTGGGCTCTTTTCATAATTTGGCTATTGTTGATAGTACTGCTATAAACATTGGGCTATAAGTGTCCATTCAAATCAGCATTTTGTATCCTTTGGATAAATACCTAGTAGTACAATTGCTGGGTCATAGGGTAGTTTTATTTTTAATTTTTTAAGGAATCTCCATGCTATTTTTCAGAGTGGCTGCACCAGTTTGCATCTACTCTCACCACTGTTGTTCAACATAGTACTGTAACTCCTAGCCTCAACAACTAGAAAACCAAAAGAAATAAAAGGCATACAAATAGGCAAGAAGGAAATCAAATTTTCAGTCTTCACAGATGACATGATACTCTATATAGAAAACCCGAAAGCCTCCACCAAAAAACTGCTAGAACTGATATATGAATTCAGCAAAGTTGCAGGATATAAAATCAATGTACAGAAATCAGTTGCATTTCTACATACCAATAATGAAGCAGCAGAAAGAGAAATCAAGAAATTGATCCCATTTACAATTGCACCAAAATCCATAAGATACATAGGAATAAACCTAACCAAGGAGGTAAAAGATTTGTATGCTGAAAACTACAGAAAGCTTATGTAAGAAATTGAAGAGGACATAACAAAATGAAAAAGCATTCCATGCTCATGGATTGGAAGAACAAATATTGTTAAAATGTCTATACTACCCCAAACAATCTACACATTCAATGCAGTCCCTAACAAAATAACATCAGCATTCTTCAAAAAGCTGGAACAAACAATCCTAAGATTTGTATTGAAACCACAAAAGACTCCAAATAGACAAAGTAATTTTGAAAAATAAGACCAAAGCCAGAGGCATCACAATTCAGGACTTCAAGTTGTATTTCAAAGCTGTAATCGGGGCGCCTGGGTGGCTCAGTCGGTTAAGCGGCTGACTTCGGCTCAGGTCGTGATCTCACGGCTGTGAGTTTGAGCCCTGCGTCAGGCTCTGTGCTGATGGCTCGGAGCCTGGAGCCTGCTCCGGATTCTGTATCTCCCTCTCTCTCTGCCCCTCCCTGACTCATGCTCTGTCTCTATGTCTCTCAAAAATAAATTAAAAAAAAAAGCTGTAATCATGAAGAAAGTAAGGTATGGGCACAAAACCAGATACATAGGTCAACGGAGCAGTATAGAGAACTCAGAAATGGACCCACGAATGTATGGCCAACTAATCTTCGACAAAGCAGGAAAGAATACCCAATGGAGGGAGGGTAGGAAAGACAGTCTCTTTAGCAAATGGTGCTGGAAAAACTGGACAGCGACATGTAGAAGAATGAAACTAAAGCCCTTTCTTACACCATATGCAAAAGTAAATTCAAAATGGATGAATGACCTAAATGTGAGTCAGGAAACCATCAAAATTTTACAGGAGAAAATAGGTGGCAACCTCTTTGACCACGGCCACAGTAGCTTCTTACCAGACACATCTCCGGAAGCAAACAAGAGCAAATATGAACTATTGAGGCTTCATCAAGATAAAAAGCTCCTGCACAGTGAAGGAAACAATCAGCAAAGATAAGTGAAGGAATGGGAGAACATATTTGCAAATTACATACTGGATCCAAAATCTTTAAAGAACTTTTCAAACTTAATACCCAAAAACAAATAATCCAGTGAAGAAATGGGCAGAACACATGAATAGACATTTTCCAAGATGGCTAACAGACACATGAAAAGATGCTCAACATCATTCATCATCGAGGAAATACTAATCAAAACCACAATGAGATACCACCTCACACTCGTCAGAATTGCCAAAATTAAAAATTCAGGAAACAACAGATGTTGGTGAGGATGTGGAAAAAGGGGAACCCTCTTATGAGTTGGTGGGAATGCAAAATGGTAAAATAGTCATTGTGTTGTTAGTATAACTGAAGGTTTATTCATATTTTCATAAGCATACACAGTGAGATGATACTTGAAAGAATGTGATAGTGCTTTAATACTTAGTACTTTTTATTAGGAACCAGTAATGTTCACATGATCCATGTGGCACAGGGTCAGAACGGAGTAATATACATCTTGCGAACAAGCAGACATATAAATTAGTAGCTGCCAAAAGAACTCCCATGGTCCACTTATGTTTGCTAAGTTAAACATGTTCGATGTTGAAATGATCCACACAGAACTAAGAGTATGTCTATAAGTCAAGAGAATACCATTTATTCATTTATGTTCAGCAAATATCTAACTTGATATCATGAAGTTAAATAAATATCAAGAAGGAAAATGAATTTAGTTAGAATAATTTCAACAGGCCAAAAATGCATTTTCCTCATAAGTCCTGTGTACTGGAGTTACAGATCTTTTAAACTTGGAGGTCTAGTGGTAGTAGTGCCAAAGGGAGAGATTATAGCACTGGGGATCCATTTGCAAACTCACCATTTCTGTACATGGCCCTTTTGTTACCTGACTACAAATATGCACTGAATACTGACTTTTGATACCTGACTACAAATGTGCACTGACTACAAATATTTTGATTGGTTGGGTTCGGTCACAAAAAGAGAAGTCATTACCTATGTGAAAAATACAGATGAGCTTTGTCTTTCACAAGCAAAGCTGCCTAAAATAAAAGCTAACAGATCATTTCCAAAATGTAACATATATTGAAATGCACACCCCAGACTTTGAGCATGTACTCAAATAATGATGACGCAAGAAGGAATGGAATGTAAAATGAGAGACATGTAAACAAAGTCCTGAAAGCTAACAGAGGACAAAGTCATTGGTTAAATCTTTCAGAGAAACTTAATCATATCTTTTCAGTTGTCTTAAAGGAGGATTACAGAGGGTAATGATACTCAGCTGAGGTAGGAGTGGAAATGCAGAATAAAGGTATGATGGAAGGAAAAAACCCTAGTTTAGATACCATGTAGAATCTTGAGAGTTAGGAGAGCTAATGCAGGAAAAGTAGGTTGATAGATGATTCTATATATAAATCTACACATGAGTATGAATATATATGTGTGTATGTATCTGTACCTACATCTACTAAGCTGAAAGTGTATCTTTCCATATAATGCTTAAAATATTATAATCATGAAGGCTTATGCATGCAGGTGTAAGAATTTTCTGAATTTCTTTTTTTTCCAGAGCAAGATTGCACTCATGCCTCATGCATGCCAATGCTATGACACGGCATTAATTGGCACCAATGAAACGAGACATTGTTGTCTTAGCATTCAGACTCCTCACGCAAACATTTTCCAATAAAGAGTTCAGTTCAAGAGAATCTCCTCCATATTTGCTTCATTTACTCTAATGAGTTAGAGACATGTGGGGCCAGTATGGGGCTTGCAGACATATCCAACTCCTCCCGAAGAAAACTCATGCTGAAGGGTGTAGACCTGGGTGACGACCAACTATTTCTTAGACCTTGGGAACTGCTTAAAAATCATTGTTTACTCACTGAGCATCCGAGACCATGGATGTCTGTGGGTTTCCCATCACCCCAGGGATTCTCAGATCTTCTTGGTCCATGAATTGTCCATAAAATGATGTCATAATGAATGTATGGATGAAGCACTGTCAGCTGTGCTCACAAAGATAGGACAAAATCACAGCCCTGTCAAATGCTTTCCTGCATTCCCAGAAACATTTTTGGATACTCTCTATCAGCCAGATGTGAACTTAATCCACTGTAGTCAGCTAACTTTGGGATGACTCTACCCCCACACTGCTGACCATAATTATTTCCTGCTGTAGGAACACTACTCTCACTGCATGTGAATCTCTCATTGGTTTTCCTGTATTGGTTGCCATGTCAGGTTATAAAATAGTATTTTTTCCAAGTATAAAATCTATAAGATCTCTATAAATGTAAGATGTTAATTGGTATCCCCCAAATCCTTGCTTTACTGATGTTTATCTAGAGAAAGACTTCTTTTCAGGATTTATAAAATGGTATTTAAGGTCTCTGTAAAAGGCCGAAGAAGCTGATTCCCATGGACATTCTGATTTAGCTACAACCACTTGACTAACCACATCCTACTTCATTTAGCACATCTACAGAGGGCAAGGAAGGGTTCACTCCCAGCAACAATAAGGACGTGGTGCTCACCTTCCCATCCCTTTTGGACACCGCTCCCATTCCTCCTTCCTTAACAATCAAATGGTATGGGAGTGTATAACAAACAGAGGTTTCCTCTTGACTCACAAAGAGCAAATTCTTTAGTTTGTCAAGAAATTCACACTAGCTCTGGGAAAATTTTTTTTTTCTTTCGGTTTGGGTTTTTTTTTTGTTTGTTTGTTTGTTTGTTTGTTTTTTTTTTTGTGGTACTTAAGAGTTCTACCTAAAGATTTGTTAAAGTTTCACTTCATTGAAGGAATTTGGTGCATCCCATTACAAATCTAGGTCAAACTGAAAAATGACGCTGTCTACATGTCTGATGCCCAGTGGTTAAATAACCCATTTTGGGCTGACATGAATTCTTCTGCACTGTTTCTTACTCCAAAACAGTGGCTATCAAATGTCTCTTCCCAGGAACACACCAAGCAACACCATTTATGCTCTTGATATACTCTCATGGGCAAATGTGGATTTTCACATCATCCATAAACTCTCTTTTGTTGAGTGTTCCAATGATTCAAAATCTCCACAGTTGTTACTGACCCATCAATAGCAGTCTCTCTCACTTGGTTGTTAGGCTGTGGTGATGTCTAGTTTCTGAGCAGCTAACTGCAACTCTATTCTCTCCTGTGAAGTACACCAGAATGCAAGCGAGCAAGAGAGACACTGCCACAAAAATAAGCTTGAAAGTATTCTAATTTATATCATAAAAATTAGCTCGTTTATAAACTCGGTACTCTAACATGGCTTCAAACCAAATGATTTTATGGCAATTGATCTGTACAACTCGATGCCAAGACAGGAAGTTGAAAAATGCTACCCTGCAAGAGGATGCCAACCCATTCTGGGGCAGCATGTAGACCCTGGAAGTGGTCGTGTTGGGCTTGCTGTTAGGATTCTGGTCGCTAAGAGCTCCAGGCACTGTTGTGAAAGTGCTGGTCTCATTGCCATGCTCTGTTCAATCTCTACTGAAAAATCTGTGTGTGGGATGGGGAAGTGAGGACATACAGAAGATCTATTAGAGCTTCACTCGGGTCTGATAATGGTGTAATATAGATACAAAGTTGGTAAAAACAACAAAGAGTGAGGGAAATTGGACCAGTGATTCAATTTGAGATGAAAAGTACCACGTATGGCTTCTCAGCCAGTTCCTTTGAAGTCTGAGGCATCACAAATGCCAGTGAGAAATTGAGAAGACTGGTAGTTGTAGAAATAATTGGGTCATCAACTAGGAAGGTAATAAATGGTTGATGGTCCCTGCAGAACATCAGAGACATATGGGCTTTGGGACTCCTGAAGTTCTTTTGTGCTGGTCTAGGGTAAAAACCCAACTGGTTATCACAGCCACACATTTTTTTGTGTGTATTTTCTGGTGTCTGTGGAATCTGACTACAAATAACTTTTAAAGAATAATGTGCAGAGTAACTCTTCATCCCACTTGAATGAGAACACACTGAAATGGCAGTCTGAAAATGTAAGACCTTGTCATAAAATCAATCTCTTCAAGACTCAGTTACAACAAACAAGAAAAGCCTTTTCCTGTCTCTATACCAAGTCTGATAAGCATCTGGGACTATTTCTCTATAAAATCTTCGTAAAACACATCCCACACCCCAAGATGCTTTCATGAAACCAGTTCAAATAATTGCAACCATTTTCCTTCTTCTATTGTTATATTAATATGCACACACATACACAAGCACGCACATACTTCTGCACATTGTCCAGAGGTATTTGCTATGCAAACATCTCAATATCCTCATTTTTCTTTATCTTGGACTCGGGCAGACAACATTTTTCAGACTTTTTAATAATATGCTGATAGTGAATTAGGCTTTTATATGATCTATGGATTATGTTCTTTCAGGAACTGCCAATTTTACTCTAATATGATTCCAGTACACTAAGGGAGTTATTCCAACTAGAATGTGCTGAAGAGATGAATGTGGCTTCCATGCAGGGCATATTTCAACTTTTCCCAAATAACATTCTTGTAGAGATTAGAGGATAATCTGGCAGCCAGACCTAGCCAATTAAAACAGTAATTGAAATGGTTGAAAATGTTTTCCTTGGCAAAAATTGGTTATTTTGCTTCATTTTGGGTTTCCTTGAATAACAAAAAAATAGGGTCAATCATAAGACTGCTAATTTATTTTCTCGGTTATCTTTTCTCATCAAACAAATAAGAGCTGCTGTGTAGCTGAAATGAAAAACTGAACACTGTGGTATGGGGTGGTAAGAGGAGGCATGAGAATGCAGAGAACGATTCTCAGCTAACACCAATAATCTCTTCTCAGCACAGAATATGTGGGAATTTCTGTTGTGGGTGGAAAGCAGAGGCATCTTGTAAAATGTAGGTTACTTCCCCCCCACACACCAATTAATAGGTACTTAAAAATCAAGACTTTTAATTTTAAGATACCAGAGATAAAAAACTAAAAAATTCAACTTATGTGCCATAATTCTCTTCCACTGAAATCAGTTTTCGCTACTAAATGTTTAATAATCATCTCTGGGATCAAAGAGCATCTAATTTTTTAGCATTTGCCAATTTCCATGATGTAAACACTTTTATCCTGGTTAATTTCATTCTACCAGCTTGATGCTCCTGAACATAAGAGTTGGAAAGAGACACGCACAGTTCATTTTTGCAAGCACCTTAAGCTGCTCGCGCACACCATTGGGTGAAGTCACAGGTTTACAAAGAAGACAGATATGAAAATGCAATCTAGAGTGACATCGGGCAAAAATACTCATA
Source organism: Paguma larvata (assembly GCA_030068075.1). Taxonomy (NCBI): domain Eukaryota; kingdom Metazoa; phylum Chordata; class Mammalia; order Carnivora; family Viverridae; genus Paguma; species Paguma larvata. Next base: position 116,386,093 of record CM057829.1, on the reverse strand, counting down.
AAGGCAATGAGTGGGCAAAGATCATCATCTCATGTATTAATGAATCTTAAGTTTGGCTGACCTGAAATTGTAAAACTTGAGAAAACACAAATCACAGAATTGATTTTAAAAGAAAGACACTTTTTCCTGTCAATCCATGCTTCTTCCCTTCTAAAACCCTACGTGGAAGTTCAAATTCTCTAGAGAAGTCTGAAAATAGGCAGTGTAGACATTTAGCATCCTCTTGGAATTAAGATAATTTCAAAATGCCATATACTAGCGGGGCTAACCCCACACATTAGATTCATGAGGTGTGTTTCCATAAAGCATCAATTCTTGACCCCACCCAACTAAATTAGAAGGCTTTGGGTTAAGCTTGGCACTGACAGTTTTAAAAAGTTCCCCCAAGTGTCTCTTTTGCCACCAGGTTTGAAAACAACTAGGCTATATATTTATTTCTCTACATCTCCACTGATAATGCTCTGAAGGGTGGTTATACTCCATCTCAGTAAATTATGACCTCTGGCTGGACCATATATATAATTCACCTTTTTTATTCCTTCTCCCATCTCCATAGCATCAATAAAAAGCACTTTCGGTTTTGGATGGACATAAAAATATGTTGAATCACATCTTCTGTGGGCTCACTTTTATTCCTATTTTCACATTTTTTGGTTTCAAACCAAGCTAAGAAACTTTTGAGATGGATCACATTTGACAGAAGCATGCGCTAGTTAATAATGATCTTCAATTATTTCAGGACACGCATGCAGAAAAACTCACCTTTTTACTTAGAAGTGGAAACTAATTATAAATCTGATTTACTGAATGGGTAACACATAGGATTTATCTACATATATGCTGGTATGAATACTAGTATGCAAAGCAAAGAAAGGAATACATGTTCCTGCCTTTAAAAAATGTAAAAACATACTAAAAATATGAGTGATGTTTTAGTTTTTTTCCTGGAAGGACAAAAATATGATGTTATATCATAATTTTCTATGATTAATTTGCTTTCACGATTACTTTGAGCAAAAAAAAAATCAAACTGTTCAAAAATGAACCTGGCCTATTTTCTTCCACATGCACAGTCATCATCATTAGTGGCTGCATTGAGCGAATTTTAGAATCTTGAAAAGACACACTATCTATGAATCTTGGAAAGATATACCTCATGTGTAGAAGTCTTTGCCACCCCCAGGCACTGCAACAGAGCCAAGAACAGCAAGAAGCACAACAAATAGCAGCTGTAGCTCTTCGCATGTGTGGTACCATTTAGGCTAATGCCCAGGATATCATATCACTTGTCCAAAGGGTACAGCTGTACCAGCTGGCAGACTGTTAAAAGTGGTAAAAACACAGAAGGCAGAAACTGGCACCGATCCTCACCTCCCCCCACACTCACTCACTTCCTGCAGCACTACTCTGGGCAATGTTCACAGACAGAGACAGCCTGGCCAGCATTCGGGCAAAACATGTAATATAATTGAGCCAGAGAGCAGGTGTCATCACTGGACTCCGTCAGGGGTAGGTCTTCTGTGTAGCTATATCTGAAATGAAGTGTGTTTGTTCCCTACAGCTACACTACAAGCTACTCCCAAACTCAGAGGCTTCAAACAGCAATCATTTATTATTATTTACATGTATGTGGAGAGAATGGGGTTCAGATGATCTGAATGGGCTTGGCCAGATGGCTTTGTTACTCACTGCAGTTCTGCGGATTGATCGAGGCCGCTCTGGCCTAAATGTATTCATTCTGGGGCCCAGGCTGCAGGGGCAGAATCAAACCTGGGGGAAACTCTTACCACAGGAATGGCATAAGTACAAGGGTACAAAAGGAAATACAGGGCTTTCACTGTATTATTAGAATTGGCAAATTGTCACTTTTGCTCATATACTATTGACCGAAACAAGTCATACAACCATGTTCAAATTCAAGCAGTGAAGAACCATTCTTTTCCCATGAAAAGACCATGGCAAAGGCATAGATGCAGGCAGGAAGGAATAAAGAATTAAGTCTAATGGATCAATCCATCACATAAACCTGTCAGTTGTTCTGGAAAAGAATACATGGTCGTGATGACGGTAGTGATGACGATAGCACCTATATTTTATTAAGCATTTACAATGGCCCAGGCACTGTTTCAGACTCTGTCACTTGGTCTCTGTCTCTGTCTCTATTTTTATAGAAGCTCATTAAATCCTCACGAGAATCCTACAAAATGAGTACTACTATATTCTCATTTTACAGACAAGGTAACATTGGTAAGGAAAGGTTTAATAAGCAAATACTGGGCAATTGTTAATTTAAAATAACAATGGGCACTCATTTCTCAAACTACTGGATAGGCATATTATATAGATTATAGATGGTACCTTTGGGATTTCCCACCTTGATATTATCTGTCTTGGGAGCGGATATAGATGGTCTGGACCATCATGTCATGATTATATAGGAACAGGGACAAGAACATGTGTTCATCACTGGGGTTTACTTATAGAATATTCATGCAACTATAGAGCAATGACTCCAAAATAAACTAGCAAACACTCTTGGCTCAAAAGTTGAAATCCTGTCATTTGCAACAACATGAATCGAACTGGAAGGTATTATGCTAAGTGAAGTATGTCAATCAGAGAAAGACAGATATCATATGTTTTCACTCATATGTGGAATTTGAGAAACTTAACAGAAGACCACTGGGGAAGGGAAGGGGGAAAAATAGTTACAAACAGAGAGAGTGGGAGGCAAACCATAAGAGATTCTTTTTTTTAAATTTTTTAATGTTTTTATTTATTTTTGAGACATAGAGACAGAGTGTGAGCAGGAGAAGGGCAGAGAGAGAGGGAGACACAGAATTAGAACACAGGCTCCAGGTTCTGAGCTTTCAGCACAGAGCCCGACGCGGGGCTCGAACTCACAGACCACGAGATCATGACCTGAGCTGAAGTCAGCTGCTTAACCGACTGAGCCACCCAGGCACCCCAGAGATTCTTAAATACAGAGAACAAACTGGGGGTTGATGGGGGAGGGGTCAGGGGAGAGGGGAAAACGGGTGATGGGCATTGAGGAAGGCACTTGTTGGGATGAGCACTGGGTGTTGTATCTAAGCAATGAGTCACAGGAATCTACTCCTGAAGCCAAGAGCACACTGTACATACTGTTATGTTAGCCAACTTGATAATAAATTATATTTAAAAAAATTAAAAAGACATAGTAGGATGAAACTGATGGATTCAGTATGCTTTCTCTCTCCTTTCTATTGCTTTTAGGTTTGAAGCTTATCAAAATCTGTATATTGAGGAGGTTGATACTATGAATCCTTTGCTCATTTATATCTCAGAGCATAATAGGAAAGATTAATTCTGCAGAAAGGGGAGAAGCAGACGCCATTACTGTTCCTCCAGCAGAGGTGGGCGGATGGAAACTGGAACAGACAGAAACACAGTGTTTCAGAGCAGCTTCTGGAAATCTCCTGCAAATTGCCCGCCTCAGTGCTGCCAGCAGCAATGGGATGGTTGCTTATGACTCTAGCAGCTTCCTGGGTTACCCCAAGGTCACAGAGGCTTACTCCGGCCCTCAGTCCTCCAGAGTATTTTTTCAGTGTTAATTCCCTATGTTAAATCTTCTGGTTGAGGAAGCTGACTGCTCTAGTCAATTAAACCTATCTGAGGCGATGAGCATTGAATGCTTATAAACATAGATAAATGTAAACAATGATGGTAATTTTTCGAAAACAGAATAACTATGTCCAAAATATTCTCAGAAGTTAAAAATCTATAAACAAGAGATAATACGTTAATAACAATTTGGATTGTAAAGTACCATTAACAAACACAAGGACATTGGCTAGGCAGATTTGTGAAGTAACAGAAGAAAAAGTATACTTCATCTTGCAAAAATGAGAGGAGGTTATTCCTGAATTTATGTTCCAAATACATGTTAAAGAATGTTTTTGAAAAATAGGAATCATTAATAGAATTAAAAACTACATGTGCCAATCTCAAATTACTTAATGGTAGTCAGTCGAACATAATACGTTTGCAAAACAAAACTCATTCATTTTTCTTCCATTTATTTGGCAATTTTTATAACAACCTATGATTGTCAGGTAGTATTCAGATGCTGGAGAAACAGCAGCAAACTAAGCAGACAAATCCTAACCCTCAAGCAGCTTAGTTTCAGTGTTGAGATACAGACAAGAAAGATTTTGAATAAATACAATACACAGTACTTTAAAAGAACATCGTTACTACTAAAAATAAAGTGGATAAGGAATTCTGAGGTGTAAGCTTGCAATTTTATATTTGTTTAATTTAATTTAAATTTTTCAAGTTTTTATTGAAATTCCAGGTAGTTAACGTATAGTGTAATATAAGTTGCAGGTGTACAATATAATGATTCAACACTTCCGTACATCACCCAGTGCTCAGCATCACAAGTGCACTCCTTAATCTCCATCACCTATTTTAAGCTTGCAATTTTAAACAGGTTGGTCAAGGTAGGCCCTATTGAGAAAGTGATATCTGAGTCAAGACAATGTAGCAAAGAGCAAGCCATGCAGATAATGGATATGAAAATTTTCCAGCCACTGGAAAATAGTTTTGCAAAGAACCTGAGGCAGGAATATACCTGATATGTTCAGGGAAGAACAAGGTCAAGGTTACTTAGGTACATGGTTTCTCTGAAATAAAAATAGAAAAGAAAGAAAGACAAAATAAGTGATTTAAGAGTTAAATTGAGCAGGTAACTAAATAATAACAGAGGATCCAGGTATTTACAGTTATTTGGACTTTTACACTTTATTAATTTAGTTAGCTAATTAACCAGCTAGGTAGGTAGCTAATTTTAAGGAGATAATATATGCAAATAGTAAATCTTCAATAGTACAGAGGAGTGCATTGAGAAGTAAGCTTCTCCCCTGCCCTTACCCAGAGCTCCCCACTCCAGACGAAACAATGTTACCAGGTGGTCTATGTATCTTTCCAGAGACATTTAATGACTTTTTCTACTATGGCGCCCAAGTGAAATAATTTGGAAAAGCAGAAAGTACTTTAGAGTTCTGGACAAGGTTTGCTTTCACAGATGCATCTTCCTCTTTGTACTATAATTATAGGCCGCAAGAGAGGATGGCAGCCCAAGTCATGCTCATCCCAGATGGGTGGGGTGGGCCTATCTTGTGAAGTCACCAAGTCACCTCATGAAGAAGCTACCTGTGTATGGCCATGATTTATTTTGAGAACTATTTCTGTTCCCACATCCAGAGGACGATTCCATGAGGTAATTTCTTGTGTCATTTTTCTCCCAAGGATAAGGAGTGGTTTCACTTAGCACTTGAAAACAGGTGTATTGAAGTGGAATAAAAAAAAAAAACTATAAGCAAAAAAAAGTAAAATAAAATAATAATAAAGTAAAAAACAGATGGAAATTTTCTGTGTTTCACCAACAGATATTGAAAGGTGACAATAGGTTCTTTGTTTGATAAAAGTTAGAAGATGTAGGGCAATCCAAGATTTTCCTCTGAGTGCAGCCAAATTATGTGTAATGTAGACTTCAGGCTTTCAGATATTTCCCTTGCAGGTAAACAAACTGGAATCCATAAAACTCTCTGTAGAATGTCTCTGATATTACAGCTGGTCCACTATTTTATCATGGGCCTCACAGTCTGATTCTACTCAGTGAGATGTCCTGTGTAATTTTCTAAAAGTATTAGGGAAAATGTCATATGATCATAGTTTCTACTGCTCTAATCTTAGGAGGATAAAGAAAAAGATGCATTATTCTTCAGAAAGATTCTTATGATCCTAGCATTGCCAAGAATGGCAACGAACTAACTCTTCATAATTACTAGTACATGAGGCTTCTCAATCCAGGTAATCCCAGGAAGATGCTAAATACTCACCACCACTACCACCACCACTATCACCATCACCACCACCACCACCACCATCATCATCATCATTTCCAAAAGGAGAGGGTAAGAATGCTACCGACTGAATTTAACTTTAGGTATTTTTTTGTAATATCTGTGGCAACATATCTCAAACTTGTAAAAGCCACTAGAATCTAAGCTCCATGAGACAGTGTCTATTTCCATAATAGGAAATAATAGGGCTGTGCCTGGCCCTCACGGCATGGTTAATTTTATGTGTCAACTTGGCTAGGCCATGTTGCCTAGATATTTGGTCAAACATTATTGTGGATGTTCTGTGAAACTATTTATTTTTTATTACTTAAAGAAGTTTTTTTTTTTTGCAATGTTTATTTTTGAGAGAGAGACACAGAGTGTGAGTGGGGGAGGGGCAGAGAGAGAGGGAGACACAGAATCCAAAGCAGGCTCCATGTGCTAAGCTGTTGGCACAGAGCCCAATGTAGGGCTTGAACTCACGAACTTGAGATCATGACCTGAGCCGAAGTCAGAAGCTAAACTGACTGAGCCACCCAGGCGCCCCAGCTGGGAAACTATTTTAAAAATGAGATTAACATTTAAATCAGAAGACTTTGGTAAAGCAAATTACCCTCTGTAATGTGTGTGGGCCTTGTCCAATTAATTGAAGGCCTTAATAGAAAAGAGACTTAACTGCCCAATTCAAGAATTCTGCCAGAAAGATTGCCTTCAAACTCAAAAACTGTAACTCTTTCCTGGGTCTCTGACCTTTAGGCCTATCCTGCAGATCTTGGACTTACCAAGCTTCCCAGTGATCACCTGAGCCAATCCTTAAAATAAATCTCGCTCCTTTTATAACAAGATATATACACATCTACGTAATTCTGTTTCTCTAAAGAACCCTGACTAATATAATTTAGTAGGTACAGAGCAGTTCCAAATAAACATTTGTTTTAATTTTTTATTTTTTTAATGTTTTTATTTATTATTGAGAGACGGAGAAAGACAGAGCATGAGCATGGAAGGGACAGAGAGCCAAATAACATTCGTCGAATGAATGAATGAAATACTAATTCATGAGAAATGTATGTATGTTTCCATCTCCGGTGGATATGTTTTGCATGTGTTCAAATTTCGATTTCGAAATAATCATTAAAACTCTAATTGTACTAATTCCATAATTTAGAAGTAAGATTTAACTGTTAACAACTCTTGTACGCTTTTCCTAATAACCTAAATAGGTGGTATCCAGTTTTCTCTACTGGTAGAGGAGAGGAGTGATAGCTTTATTTGAATTACAACACTCTGCTCTTGACTCCGCTCCACAGTGAAATTGCCAGAGTTTAACTAATCTCCAAAATCCAATCTCTAGAAAGATTTTGTTCCCTTAAAATATCACTTTCTGGAAAACAGTTTGTGTATCACTAGATTTTCTCTAATTTGCTGGATACAAACAGCCCGTTAGAGCAGCCAAATGATTATTTGCCATCTAGTGGACATTAGAAATATAATGCATAGCTCATAGTTTATCTGTGTCTTCCAAAATCAACTTCAACACACACACACACACACACACACACACACGCACACTCCTGATGTACTAAAATGTATTTTGCTGCTTTATCTGAAAAGAATAGCAAGACAATAATGGTCTCTTCACTAGGCTGAGCTGAGACTTATTTTCTAACTGGTCATCTCCGGAATTAAAATGTATGTTCAACTTGTAGTAATGTTTCCAGTCTTCTTATTCCAACTTGTTATTTCTTAACTTATAAAATGACCTAAATTCCCTTTTCTTTTGCATTCTATGCCTCACTTGCCTCCCCTGACCCATGAAAAGGATCATAAAATTTGACTACTAAACTTCTTGTTTTGCTTTGCGCAGTTTTTACCTGCTCTGCTACACAGATACTACTCTAAAAGGGCCTCTGGATCTAGCGAACCATCATGTAATGATACATTCACTTCATACTCAATCTGAAGATTCAAATCGATTAACAGCAGTGAAGACCTTTGAGGAGGAAAGCAACAGATGTATTAACAATGCTTGAAACACGAGCAATGTAAACACAGCCTCCGGAAACAGGTGAAGAGAAAACTGTGATTCAGTCATGGTCTGTTTGGCACCTTCAATTCTTAATCTACCTTAATCTTCCACTGCTATTGTCCAACTTGGGCTCCCTTTCCTGGCATAATTGATCTAGACCACGTATGTTTACTATCAAAATATAACCCTCCGTGGATATAACCTTTCGATCTCATGCTGAGATCCAAGATATAAAACTAATGGACTCATGGGTACTAATGGTTTAATGCTTTGACACTGCTGGAGGGTAACCCCACCCAGCGTTTTGGAGATGACGTCTTAACCTGAACACTGCAATCCCTTAGTTGAAATTTTAGTTTCTGACAGATCGACAGAAAAAATATTTGGGATAAAAATGGCTTTTGGAGCCCCCTAAATCAAACCAACTAGGAAAGTGCCTACTCGGACTCTTCATGAGAAGTCTACTAAAATTATGATTTTGTTTGACGTCCAACAAGAATCTAAAAAGACCAAAACAGAGAAGAAGACAGTATTATAATGTTAATATCCACTTTAGGGGAGAATTTCATCGTTTAATATAATGACTTTATTTCCTGTGTATTAAAAATGCTGGCTCCTAAAGTCATTCATAAGGAAATGCATCTCTAAACCATGACTTCTGATCCAGAATAGGATTGAGAAAGCCCTTCAAAATGCAGCCTCCATGCAGAAAACAAAGGAATAACTCAACTGGAATTCAATGTGAAATTGATGGATTTTTGGGGTGATGGTTGGGTTCGGAGTTAATGGGCAAGAAAGAATTCTTGAAGATGTCTTTGGTGCAAAAAGGCGATTTTATTAAGGCATGGGGACAGGACCTGTGGGCAGAAAGAGCTGTACTGAGACTGTGAAGAGTAATGATTATATACCTTCAGGATCGGAGGGAGTTAGGGACAGTGTTAAGTCTCTAAGAAATTTCAGAAGCAAGGTTTACAGGACCTGGAGGGGCTCGCTGCTAAGAAAATGCCATTCAACACTTTACTAAAACCTCAATCGTGAGACCCTTCAGATGTGTATCGGGGGCCATATGCTTGGAGTATAATTGCCAACATATACTTGGGGGTTAAAGGTAAGGGAGTTTTGCAAAGGAATTTTTATGTGTATAAGGAGACTCACAGGATCCTGGGGAGTCAGGATCATGTTAAGCTAAGGCTTCCTTTTGCCCCTAGCAAAGTGTCATCCAGGATGACCTTCCTACTGTTTCGAGGACTTGTCAATGGGCTGTAGGCAGTAAGGGAATTTAATTTTTCATTTGCCTTTGTTACCCACATCACCACGGCAAGCACTTAAACCCCTACGTCTTGATGAGGGTGATATTAGGGCTCCCAGAAAGGAAGTCTAGGTTACTGGAGATTAGGTTATTGATAAGACTGTCCTCTTTCTTTGTTCATAGGCAGCCAGGTCTGCCTGAGGAATATCACATATATCCCACCTGGAGCTGGGGGTGGGGTGGTTGTGCTAGCTTGTGCTTGGTCTTCAGCTGCCTTATGCTCCCTCATCAAAATGAATAGATTATTCTCCAAGATGAAAGCAGGCAAGAATTCTCCTACTGAACCACCAATGCAAGTAGTTCTCCAAGATAGAGGAAGGAAGGAAGGAAGGAAGGAAGGAAGGGAGGAAGGAAGGAAGGAAGGAAGGAAGGAAGGGAGGAAGGAAGGAAGGAAGGAGGGAGGGAGGGAGGGAGGAAGGAAGGAAAGGGGAAAGGAGGGAAGGAAGAGGGAAGAAGGGAGGGAGGGAAGGAAGAAGGAATTCACATCTTAGAAATTAAAGCTGTTGGATATCTTCTAAAATCAGTCAGCATTATCCATTTAAAGAATTATAAAACAACAGAGAGGTAAAATCAGGTTCAGTTTTGCATTCATAGAGATGAAATAGAACTTTTTCTAGGAGAAGTTAATAAACTCAAGATTAGATATTTAAAAAAAGTCCTTAGTTGGAAAGATGAAATATATGAAACAGATTTGTTTGGGGAGTTGCTGTGTAAAACCTCTGATGTTGGGCTAAGTAAAGGAAAATGTTGTTGGATCTTGACTTTAAGTTTTTAATTTTTTTTTAGGGAGTAGAAATGAACTCATCTAAATAGCATTTCCTCTTTTGTACTTTGCCTAAACTATTCTTCTAAATTGTAATATTTAGCCATGCCAATTCCCAGAGATTCTCATATTTCTGTCTCAGTGCTGCTCATGAAATAAACAAAATTCCTACAAACTGAAGCTACAGCTTAAATAGATTTACACTATTAGTAAAACTACGGTGCAGTAGAGCACGCAGCACAGGGAGCCACAGGGGTCTGTAGGCCCCGCTTCTTCTGGCTATCTGACAATGACCTCTCTGTGCCTAGGTTTTCTCCTCACTGAAACAAGAGAGATGGAATAAATAACTCCTCACTTATCTTCCAAGCAACAGAATTTGTCTTTGTTATGTAAAAGTAGCCTGATCATGAGTAACAATCTCAATAGCAGTGAGAAATGCACAGAGTGGCTTTTCAACCACTTGGAGACTCTTGGGTTTTGAAAGAAAGCCTGGAAATCATAAAAATTTGTCCCCCATCTCCAGTCAGAACTGGATCGGAACCACTCACATACGCTCTTCCAGGCTCATCTTAAATATTCTCCTCAAGAGGCGAACTTTACACCTTCTTGTGTAACCTTGAGGCCAGAAATTCTTCCTTGCTTCTGGTCTGACTTGCCTGGCTGGATTTTCAGCTTCTTGTCATGTGCTCTGTCCTTAGCAGGGAGGGAACACAATTGGACTGACCATTTAAGTGCTATCTATTATTAATCTGAGCCATGGAAAATTTGTTTGTACTAGAGTTTCTGTGGTCTTACATTGCATACCAGTGAAATGATAGAACCTGATCCCCTGATGGAATGTTCCCTTGCAGGTCTAAAATGACTGGATGATAAAGCCTAACAGGCTGGCAGGAATACTGAGCAGTTCTTGATAGAGGACACAGGGAAGGACATTGTTTCTCTCACCGACTAGTCTCCTAGCCGCCTAATGCACAGCGGTTCTTGACATCATGCTCTCTGAAAATCCAAATTTGGAAATATTAAATAAATTAAATAAATTCTTCTAAAATGAAATATGGACTCAGGAAATTGTTCTTAAAAGATGGCAAAATTTCTAGTAGTCCCCAGGGCTTAAAAGAGATAGGAAAAACTTGACGAAAGGGAACATAACGATATTGCGTAGTCCCACCTCCAGCCTTCCAAAGGGTGAACTCTGATGTTGCCCATTTTGTAGACAAAAGGTCAATACGATGGAATAGGAACCATACCAGAAATGGACGCACCAAGAAATACGCAATGCTGACAATGTGAGCTGTTTTAAGAAGGAACAGCACAAGATGTTGAAAAGATAAAGGTTATTTTTTCTTTGCTGACACATAGAAAGTAACCAGAAAGAGCTTCCTTTTTCGGTTTCCCCTTCATGCGAGTTGTGTGACGATCCTGTGAGAAGCCTGGAGGAGGGAACAGTGGTATCCCCTGAGGATGGGCTTTCCCGGCCTCTTCCAGAGCAGTCCAGGTCTGTGAATCAATGCCGGGGGTGGACCCAGGATAGTTTTCCTTTCCCCACGGAGGCCATGATTAAGAAGGCAGCTGTCTGTCAACAGAGGCTTTCAGCTGTATTTCCAACCCAGCTTCCTCCCAACTGACTCATTGGGTGATGCCACAATCTAATGTTTATGACCTAACAGTTGATCACCATGGAAAGTGGCACAAACCTTAGACTGTTGAGGAGCAAAACCAGCGTTGAGATGCTGGACGGTTTAGGAAAAGAAAAAAGAAGACCCTTATTCATCGAGACCGCATGTTAGGACTGAACACCCTATTCCTCATGTGGGTGCTTCCACCGGTTGCTAAAACTGATACTTGGATGCCTTTGTGCCTATTGGAGAACCCAAATAAGGATTCAGGGTGACCAAGTACAAATAAATGCCACGGCATTTAGAAAGGAAGAGCAAGAAGCAGAAAGGAAAATGTGTATGTAGCAATTTAATGAGGTTTGGATTACAAATCCTGTTTCCTTACCTGTGTGCCAGCAAGTGGCAACGGTTTTAAAAGAGAAAGAAAATGTGCTGAATGCCAGGAACAGGCTAAGATCCCCCTAAACCCAACCTCACAAACAGTCCCGTTGGTATATTCACCAACCGGGAGAGTCAGGATCAATTTTCTGGTTATTTCATGTCCCCCCCTCCCCCCATAAAAATAAAAGCCAAAATGAAAAAGGAAAGTCAATAGCACAAAATAACTGCTTTTTAGTAAAGATCATTGTATCAAACGCCGGGAGTGGCAGGGGGTCTTGGCACAGGCGTGGAAGCCAGATGAGGGCAATAGTGTGGCCAAGGAGAAGTGTCTCTGCTTTCCTGGCCTGCCCTTTCCGACTAATAATCAAAAAGAGCTGTCCTTCTCCAGCTCCAAACAGGCCTGTATGAACAGTGTCTCCCAGTAGTGCCTGTGGCTTACAAGTAATGTGAGAGTCTTTTTATAACTGTTGAGGTTTAATTTAAAAGGAAGCTCAGAATCAGCGGTGAAGGGAGGGGAGTGTTGTGAACTACAGGCCATCTGAAATGGGGAAAATCATAAATACCAGAGTGTCTGATTATTTGAGCGTCTCTTGAAGTCGCATAATGAACCTTCTTCATGTTCTGCTTTTCTGGACTTGGCTCTCCCTCTGACAAATTTGCAGGCATCAGGGTCTGTCTGGAATTCATTCCAAGTTGGAGGGATATTTTTTCCCTTGACATTTTGCAGCTGAGACAGCCCCGAGCAGGAAGCTGAGGAGCGTAACATTACCAAATATGTCCTTTCTCTCCTGCCCTTATATTTGATTTCCACAGGAAAAGAAGGCAGACGAGGGCCAATGAGAGCTGGCCAATGAGCAGGCGGTCACAGTGGTGGCCTCGACTGGCAGTGGGGAGATGGACTGGGTGCCATTTTTCACACAAAAAAAGAGAAGCTATTCTAGGTACCACCAGTTGAAATGTGTGCTACGCTGGAGGAAGAAGTCTGACAGTTTCCTACAAATTGCCCAGCTATTTCAGGGGGACTTTTTTTTATCACCACGTTGGTCTCGTTTTCCCACATAGGCCTTCGCAAAGAAAGCAGGCAATGTGGTATGTTGCTGACATGGCTGTGCCTTCGACCAGATCACGTCACCCCCAGGGGCTTCAAAGTCTTTCTTTGTAAAATGGACATTCGGATGTGATGATTTCCCAGATCCCTCCAGGTTCCCAAGACTGGAGTCTGCAAGCTAGTTTGATCACAGGCCTCAATCACTAAAATAAATTTGACTATCTATCCAGTTTTACATGTGTATGTGTATATGTGTGTGTGTATAGCTATATGTACTGCTTTATAACTATATTATAAACTGATGAAATATTTGCAAATATAAAATACAAATTAAAAAGGAGATCAACTATGTAAATTCTAATATTTTGTATCCAAACCTCAGTAGTTTATCTTAAACATTCCCTAGGATCTTTTTGGAGAACTCTGCTCTAAGTCACATTTCAGCTCTCCTTTTCTTTACGGCTGTAAGACATGAGACTATCGTTTCTATGGGGGCTAAAAAAGGACATAACTCAGTGAAGTGACTGCATATTGCATACCTTTTGCCTGCATATTAAGTACAAAAGAAAGTTTTTTAAAGAACATCTAATCTTTTTTGGTTACTCTTGTCATACTACTTTTAAAAGAGAATAGTTACAGAGAAATTTCTTTACTGAGAAAAACAGCTATGTAAACTTGCTGTAAAGGGCAATTGAGAATCTTGAGTCAAGGAAATATTTGGGAGCAGAAGAAATTGGGGTCATCTTGAGCGTGCATGTCTTGTTCGAAGACAGAAGCTGCTTTCCAGCTCAAGTGGGCTTTCGTCATGCAGGAATGGAGCCTTACTCCTGTCAAATCTGATTTTTTTCAAAAGAATTGGGAGACCCACATTTTAATGTGAAATTAAGTTAATTTCTCAAATTAATTTTGTCCAAAAATTTCAGAGCCAAGCATATGATAGTGATGAGCTATCCTCAGCTAATGGTCAGGCCCTGGGTGATCCCTGATCTAATACTCAGCTGCTTTAGCTCTGTAATTTTTTGTGATAATATTGGCACTGTTTTCAGACATCCAAGTTCTGGGCAGGGTGGTTATGTGCGTGTAAGAGAGAAAAACATGAAATGTCATTTCATGAAGATCATAATGTTTTTCTGTCACCAACTTTTCAAAAGGGGCCACTTCTTGTAAGCTCTCAAGGCTTCCCAACAGATCAGTGATCTATGTTGTCTGGTCATAAAAATAGGGAAAATATCACATTGCTTTTGATATAGCTGTCACTTTTGCATATGGAAATATAATAGAAAAAAGTACTATCTTCAGTTCTGATGTTTTATTAGATCGGAGATTGGCAAAGGTTTTCATAGATATATTTCAGTAAATATTTAGGCTCTCTGGGCCATATGGTTTCTGTTGCAACTACTCATGTGTGTGGCTGAGCCTGGCTGAGTTCCCATAAAACTTTATTTACACTAACAGATTGTGGGCCAGATTTTGCCAGTGGGCTGCAGTTTGTCAGCTCCTGCATTAAATCATTAGCTCTTCTAGGGTGTAACCTGTGTCTGAATCAATTCTGTATCTTCAGTCCACGCAATCCTGGCACAGAGGAGGCACTCCATGAATAGTGGCTAAAATGAATTGAAGGGCGTGGAGCTTAGCATTTTATGTCAGTAATAATTAGCTTCCCATTTGGGAGATAGAAAATCCACAGTGGAGTTTATGCATGGTGTTCACCAGGAGGCTTACATTACAGATTCCCTTGGGGAATCTGTGGTTCATCCAGATGTTCTGAGCCAGGGAAGGAGGTACTCAACCAGGCTGACGAAGCAACCTAAGTGACTGCTGAGACCCCACACAGATTGAAGTGCCAAAGAGCAAGAGTAACAAGACCCTCAGAATTGCAGAGACAGGCTTCTTCCAAATCTTTTTTTAACAACTTACATGACCAAATACCAAGTATCTATTGTGCCCTTACACTATAGGACAGTGGTTCTCAAAATTTTGGTCATGACCCAGTGGGCACCTACTAAAAGATTTCCCAAAACAATTCTTACTCTTTTCTTCCCATTTCTAAATTTTATTTTTACAACTTGAGGTATACCTGGCATATAACATTAGTTTCAGGTATACAGCGTAATGGTTCGATTAAACACTTAAACTGTTTCCACATCTTGGTTAAGTATTATTCTTACTATGAGTAATTCAAGATATCTTTCTTCTCTT
The DNA here is from genome assembly GCA_030068075.1 of Paguma larvata. Lineage (NCBI taxonomy): Eukaryota > Metazoa > Chordata > Mammalia > Carnivora > Viverridae > Paguma > Paguma larvata. Next base: position 116,370,860 of record CM057829.1, on the reverse strand, counting down.
TGCTTATATTTGATTAATTTTTAGTGTTGGTCACAACTTTCTAAATGGATGTTATCGCCCACTGGGTACGGCATTTGGTTTGACAATCATAGAGCAGACTCAGTTCTTCCTCTAAAGGAATTGACGCTCTAACTGGGGAGGTAAGAAATGTATACACCAACACCTAGCGAACAGTTTACCAGGAGATAAGTAACAGCGTCTGTGGCACTTGGGGCTCTTTCCTGGTGGTAGCTGGAGTTTTAGAAACCACAGATGAGTGGTAGTATCGGTCTAGGCTGGAGTTATACATGGAAAATGTATCTGAAAGGAGGAGTGGGGAGAAATGAAGAAATTGAGATAAGAAATAAGTCTTCCGAATAAAAGTCTTTAGGAAAAGAAATAAAATGCAGCCCAGGGCAGTTTCTTTTCTCCTGATTCCATTCCCAGGATGATTGAGGAGAGCCCGAATTAACATTTAGCAGGGATTTGTTTACTGCAACAATATGTTTAAAGAAGAATGAGAGGTCAGCATGATTCATTTGCAAAAACCAGATGGGGCAGCGGACTTGGCTCAGGTCATGATCTCACGCTCTGTGAGTTCAAGCCCCGCGTCGGGCTCTGTGCGTCGGGCTCTGTGCTGCCGACTCAGAGCCGGAGTCTGCTTCAGATTCTGTGTCTCCCTCTCTCTCTCTGCCCTTCCCCTGCTCACACATTAAAGTAAATAAAAAAAACATTAAGAAAACAAAAACAAAAAACGAAAACAAAAAAAAAAAAACCCAGATGGAGTTATGAAAGACAATGGTCTGAGAAGAGTATGATTTTTCCAAGTGAAGATTGTTGGGCTAGGGCAGAGGGAAGGCTCCATACAATGGAAACCGACCCAAGATGGCCGACATTCCCGCCACAACCCTGAAGGAGGGACCCAAGATGGCCGAAGTTCCCACCACAGCACTGGGAGGCGGACACGTCATTCCAGTAGGCCAATAGGACTTTACTCGTCACTCGAGATCTCCTCCCCAAACCCATTAAAAACCCCTAACCCCTAATCTCGCTCGCTCGCGACTTCCGTGACTCCTGTTGCGAGTCGCAGAATTTCGCCCGAGGGTGCTTGCAATAAAGTGTACTCCCAGACCTCACTTTGCCTTGGCGGTCTTACTTTTATCCATCAGCGACTCGTAACCTTACAAAGATAACTGTTTGGAGAAAGGAGAAGACAAAATTTGAAGACTGGGGAGATCAATCTAGATACCCAGTTAGAAAAAAAAATAAAGTATTTTTTATTGGCTAGTAAGATTTTTAAATTAGGGATATATAGAAGCACAATTTCCTTTGGTTGAGAGTCCCTCGTTTATCAAATCTGTGGTTGTTTTGGGTAGATGATGGGGAAAAGAACCAGGCTGGGGACTATGGGTAGTCAAAAGGTCAAGCAGATTAATTAACTTTGATAGCCACGTTTAAGTTATGAATAAAAACACATAGGGGCACCTGGGTGGCTCAGTCAGTTAAGTGTCTGACTCTTGATTTCGGCTCAGGTCGTGATCTGGCAGTTCATGGCTTCTGCTGCATTGGGCTCTGTGCTAATGGTGTGGAGCTTGCTTGGGACTCTCTATCTCTCCCCTCTCTCTGCCCCTCCTCTGCTCCCTCTCTCTCAAAATAAATAAACTTAAAAACATATTGATTATAAGAGTGAAGAGGCAAGGAATGGAAGGGATGGAATTGGCAGAAGAGCCCAATAATCATATACATAAAGCAATTATGTAGATTTTCGTCAACATGAGGAAACTAGAAAGCAAGGGACATTTGTAGAAGAGTTTGAATGTTGAACCAAGCCAAGTTGAAAAAAGAATAAATAGAAATGCCTACAAAATAGTTTGGGACGGATAAATTTATCTGCCCAAGAAAGACAAATATATTTAAGAATCAGAACACAAAAGACGACTATATGGTATAGTTTAAGAGAAAAGGAGACAAGACAAGGAGAAAATAGAAGCTTAGGCTGAAACGGGAAGAGGAGGAAATAATGTAAATAGACATTGACTTTCATTTTTATGTTTGATTCTAATTTTATAACAAGAGAAAAAAATCATAACAGCGACAAATGTTTAGAGATCTCATTTTCATTTTGACAACTCTACAGTGAGGTTTTCCAGTCCAAAGGGCTTTATGAAATAAACAAACAAAAGAAATATGAAGACAATAATGAAGTAGAACAGAGCATGTTCTATTACACAGACTACGGCATCCCGGAAATCAGTAGTCTGGTTTATAAGACACTTAAAGGAGGGTGTCTATAATTATCTCCCAATGATGTAAACTGCCTAATTTTCCTCCAAATATAATTAATTTTAAACCACTTTTAAAAAGTGTTGGATGTTATAAATAAATCTAATGCTACTAAGTTTATCAGCAACCAGCTTTCATTTACTTTACTGACATAATACACTTCACACAACACATGTAGGAAAAACCAGATATATTTTTAAAGCCAAATATTGTGCTCTCAAAGTTTTTCATTTTTCAAGTGGTTTATCCTACGTTTCCAAAGCACATTAAGAATAAACAGAATCTTTAGTGGTGATATGCTCAAAGTTAGGGTTTCAAGGGCAGGGCTTATTGAGCTTGGTGTCTTCAAAGAGCTACTCAAGATTCCTTAATTTTCCTTTAGAAGAAAAGGCCTAAAGCTTTATCCCAACACTAGTTAAGAAATAACAAGAAACAAAATGAAGCAGCAAGACAGGTCGGACCCCTAAGAAAAGGAGAAGGTAGGGGCTCCCATCCTGGAGCTTGGAAGTTGGGGCCCCTTGTTAGTAGGGATGCATCGTGGAGGATGACTTATTCAAAGATTAGTAAAATAAAAAGGAGCAGCCGGAAGCACAGACCATCCAGCCTAGCTGTGGGACTCTTCCTTCAGGGTGGGGTCCCAGCTTTGTCATTTACACTTGAGGACAAACCACTATCTTCCCTCTACTCTGGGCAACTAATAGATGGCTTTTATATTCTATTATAGAAAAATTTCAGGGGCACCTAGATGGCTCAGTTGGTTGAGCATCTGACTTCGGCTCAGGTCATGATCTCACGGTTTGTGGGTTTGAGCCCTGCATCGGGCTCTGTGCTGACAGCTCAGGGCCTGGAGCCTGCTTCAAATTCTGTGTCTCCCTCTCTCTCTGCCCCTCCCTCACTGTGTGCTATCTCTCCCCCTCTCTCTCAAAAATAAATAAACATAAAAAAAAATTAGAAAAATTTTTCCTGGGCACTACATTAGCTCCCAATGTAGATTTAACCTATTTTGTTACATATTTCTTCTCTTTCCTTATTGTTGTTCAGTTACAGAGGTAAATTCATTATGAACACATATATTATATATGTTTGTGTATGGTGTGTGTATATAAGCAAAGAGACTAATTTGACATCCTATTTTATTATCCCCACAATTAATTCATAAATGATATTTCTGAAGTCCCACTAAGTAAGAAGTACAGTTATTACAAAGTCTTGTAGACAGCAAGCAGTGACCTTTGAAAAGTGAAGATTTCCCTAAGTGTTTCTCTCCACAAGACCAGAATTTATTCTGCATGTGTTCTGTACTGCAACTCAAGGCATGAAAATCTCAGTGACAAAAATTGTAAGATTCAGATGCAGAACATAAAGATGACTGATTTTCTTCAGGAAAAGAAAATCCTCTTTCGAAAGGAAACTACATCACCAGAACCAAAGGAATGCAACAATATTTTCTGAGTGAACAGTAAGGTATTTTCAGGCTAAGACAACATCACTTCCTTTTCTTGTTAAAAAGTCACTAGTAGTAAGCCAGGTCACCTAACCCTGGTGGCTTGGTTAGTGCTGGGTCAAGTATGGTCAGACAGACCCAGGAGTAAGGGTTGCAGGACTCAAGAGTTAAATTGGAGTGCTTGCTTAAGCAGAGCACATACTAAAATTGGAATGGTACAGACAAGATGAGCATGGCCCGTGCACAAGGATGACATGCAAATTTGCGAAGCATTCCATGTTCTTTTCATGTTTTCTGCATATTAAAAAATCTGATTGTACCAATTGGTAAAGTACTTAATGCCTATAAAACTAAAAAGAAAAGAAAAAGTAATACCAGATGCCAACATACCATATGCCCTAATATTTAAGTTATAAATCAAGTTAACACACTGTAAAGAATATGTTTTGTTCTCTTACTTTGACACATGCAACTGTCATAATGACAAAATTGGAAATGTGTACAAATCTATGCTTTTTATATGACTGGAAGTCATCAAATTATCAAAGACAAGCACCTAAATTTTTGCACACCACAGTGTTCACATCTGAATGTTCTGTTGAAGGTCTAATGATATTTGGATCACTAATGTAATGGGTACAGAAATTTAATATCGATAGAATAGTAATTTCAATTTCTTAATCTTGCAAAACCTTCCACAGCCACCATATGCATGTGTGTGCTATGAATACGACACTAGTTTGGGAATATCTCTGGAACCATGAATCAGAACACAAAGAAGAGCAAGAACAATGGCTGCTCATCACTACTGGAAAAGCACACTTTGTTATAAAAGAATGAAAATGCATTTATAGTATCCGCAAGGAGGGATCTCATAAATCAATCAGTATATATTCTTGACCTTAAGGGTTTCTGCTGTACAAATCCTGTCTTCATACCAAGGCGGTGTCTCTCTCCAACAGCAATGGAGGCCCAGATACAGTCACTTTTTCTAGGACACAGGGCACAAGATAGGCATGAACACTTCCCTGGAGCCTCAACAATGTTTGTCACAGAGTGAATGTCTACGGTTACAGGTGGACTGTGTCGGTACTGAGTGCTCATCCATAGTAAGGCACCCATGGTTCCCCACAAAATTCCTTTACCACGTGTTTGTGATATGCAGGGCTTGAAGGACCAAGGTCCTATGCAGGACCAAGGGCAGGAACCCTTTCACTTGGGTATGAATGAAGGCAGTGCTGGATTCAGGTTTTCCCAAGCTCTTTCTTAGATGTGCAGAATCTAAACAGCTTTATGGCATGAGCAAGCTTCCACAAAAGATGTTATTATGGGTTCCATGGCAGACTAGAAGCTGGCAATTGCATGCACCACATTATATTATCAGGATGGCCACTGCCATGTAGGAATAGAGTTGTAGCTTTACTTCTAGCGAAAGGGCTTCAGTATTTTTTTTTCTCATGAACATCGTTAAGTCAATTCCAGGAGAAATCGGGTTTTCTCCAGTGTTTTGTTTTGTTTTCTTATGAGAATTCCTGATCCAACTGAACTTGACAACTCCTTGATCTCGAGTCCTGTCTTCTCTACATCCTTTCACCCAAAAATACCCTCTGTCACCACTGGTTTAGCTCCAGTTTAATTACAAGCATTTCAATTTCTGATCCATCAAAAGTCTGGTCTTCTCTAAGTATGCATTTCCCACTCCAGTCTCATAAACACTTTACAGGCTCTGGACAATGGCTATCTGTTCCTTCCTGCTAGGTTTCCAGAAACAGGCTTTAGAGCGCTGCCATGTGTTTATCTTTCTTTACACTCCAACAAGCACCCCTCCGTGACTCACACACAGAGAAAGCCAAAAGCCCTGAATGGTTGTTTATTCTCACCAGCTGGATAACCCTGCACGTGGCTGTCAGCATGGACAAGGATTAGAGACACTGGAGAGGTGTGTCACGTCGATTTAAGTATACACAAAACTACATCCACTTGTGTTTTGCTTAGATCCTTTAAGGAAGTTCAGAGTTAACCGTGAAACTCAATTCAGCTTGTCATCTTTGTTTTTCCTCATTTATGCCCAAATGGGAGCAGAAGGATCAGGTAGGGTGTCCAAGAGAAATACAAATACAGTGGGGAATTGTCATTTTCAAGTCTTTAGGACTGATGCTCTGTGGATATATAGCACATGATTCTTGATAGCATGAATAGACCTACTCCTACACCTGCTTCAGAGAAGATGGACAATCCATACCCTAATCATGAATATATGCGAGCTCTAGGAATTGCTCAGTTTAGAGCTACTCAGTCATCTCATTATTTCCTGCCTCATTTTGTGGAGTTTTGTCCTATGCATGCTCAGTTTAGTATTCAGCAACAGACATATGTTAGATTTCAGTTATTTAAGGTTCATCTAGTGGGATGTCCAATAGGAAACCTGGATATGTGACCCAAAGATGAGAAATGTTTGGAGATTGGAGGTCGTCAGTGTATGGCCCTTGAAGCTGTGGTTATGGATAATATTTCTCAGGAGAATAAGCAAGGATGAGGGTGTCAGTACCAGTGGAGTAAAGAGTGAAAAACAGCTAACAAAAGAGTCTCACATGCCATAGTTAGAGAAGAGGAGGAGATCAAAAAGAAACTGATCTCTTAGATGTCCTTTTGCTGATTGGAGATATCCATCAGCATTGGTCTTAAGGAGAATATACTGCTCTCCTTGTAAAGGGTAACAGTTTTCACTTCCGCCCTTCCTCTCAGACATCTGAAGAAGGCTGGATAGGACCAGAGATAAATCATGGGGACCAGCCTATGAAAAAAGGAGCACACACTGGACGAAAATGGAGAAACCTGTGGAAACAGACGGGGCTCAAGAATTTAATGCAACCAAGTCATGTTCACTCTTGTTAATCTCAGTTATGCAACACTGATGTTTAGCTTTTTTTTTAATTAATTTCCAAAGTAATATATAAATTATATTTATAGTAATATATAAAAGAATCCAAAACAAAGACATAACGATTACAGCTCTTTAAAATAAAAAGCAATTAAGTAGTAATGTATGTACTTTACCAATAGTCCTAATAATTTATAAATGTACTTCTCTGAGCTTGACAAATTTATACAATAAAGCAAAAGAGCAACAGTACTTTTTTTCTCCTAGGAACCAATCCTCTAGGTACTAAAGAAATGTAACCAGAAACGGCCATTAAAAGAATACTGATTTGGTGACTCCTTAGTGATTTTTCTTTATAGGATCACAGATGTTTTCAAAACAGCCAGACTCAGAATACTTCAATGCCATAGCACAAATTAAAGAAATGAAGTTTGGGGTTGGGTTCAAATAGGCTTAGAGGAGTACTATTTTCCTAACCTAAACTAAAAAGAAAGTTATCTCCTTTGATCATCAAACACAAACTGAAGTTTTAGGTTTTGACATACAATTTGGCAACTGTAGATAGATGCAACCAATCAAATTAAAGCCTAGACAAATTCAGTATTAATTGCCTTGAAATATACACGTAAGGACAATCAACATTAGAAATAAATGCATTTGCATATGTGAGTTTGGAGGCTGTTATTCTTTAGAAGTGAAGACTATGTGAAGGATTACAAGGATTTAATGAGAGAATGCACATAAAGTACTTGCCCCGGGGACTAGCATCTAGAAACACTGACATGAGAGCTATCATTATTATGACATCATGATTCCAGCAAGCCAATTCCATTATGTTATCCTTATTATAAATACTATGAGATTTTATTTTTGCTTTTACTGGTATGATCTAATGAGTTGTCTATAAAGATGGGTAATATCAGTAGTCTTATGTGAGTTTAGGAAGGGGTAGATGAAGTTTAGCAAATAGAAAGTCTCTCCCTCAATTGTCTCACTATTGAGAATGGGTACAGAGATGTTGAGGCTAACAACTGAAGAGGGGCTCTATTAAGTTGTTGCAATTACTGTTGCTAAGGGTTCCCAGTCTCCTCAGACCCACCTCTCTGAACCACTATGCTCAGAATGTGCCAGAGAAACCAGCTCTCCAGGACAGCTCACTAACCAGTCTCCTCTGTCTCTTTCCAAAGAGTAAAATAACTTGTCATCTCTTCAGGCTCATTATTATTCCCTATTCTGAACTCTTTGTACTGTCAGCCTCTATAGCCTTCTCTTTATCCTTACCCTGTTTAATCTCAGTTTTAAATGAGATGTTCTTTTTTTTTCTGATAAAAGCCTGGAAATACTAAAATATCTTCAGAATATACATCAGTTTGGGTCACAAAAATCCTATAAATTCAGCTCTAATTCATTTTAATTTTCAGGATTTTTTCCCCTTGTGAGTCTCCTACAAGGTTTGATAAAGGTTGAATGCTTAGTGATTTACCAATAACATTTATTGAAAGAATGTTGACTATCCTACCTCTGTGTCTTTGTGGCCCTAGTGAATGTCCATTAAATGTGGACCTGAATGTCCATTAAATTTAGTTGCTTCCACGCTCAGTTCCAGGCTCCATCATCTTTTCCAGCATATGATCTCTCTGGACAATGCCATTCCTCCACATGTTTCAGTTATGATCTATACGCTGATGACATCAATACATTTCCAGTCTACTCCAATATCTAGAGCACAAAGTACGTATTGCCAATTATCTTACTGCTCTCAGATATCCCACAGACACTTTGACCCTGATCCCATCATCTTCCTCCAACAGCTCAATTCTCTATACTCCTATCTTCAGGGGAATCACTGAATCAATCCACCCCGAGTCCAAACCAGACAGAAAAATGTCACCTGTTTTCACCCACACGTCAAGGCCTACTGATTTCACCTCAAGTATTTGTTCAGCTATTCCATCTGTGTACAACACCATTGCCTTCTCTAGCCTTAGCCACTAGGATCTCTAAACTAGCTTCTTTCAAAGAGCCTCAAAATTGGTCTCACTGACTAGTCTTGCCCTTCTTCTTTCTTTATACTCCAGTCGCTATGATCTTTCCAAATAACTGTGATACATAATAACAGAGTACAAAAAGTAGGATTCATGTCTATTGAGAAGCAATAGTGAGGTGTTTATCAGAGTTGTAATAAGATTCATCAGGTCATTTGGGGTGCAGGAGATAAATTAGCTCAGTTCACTGAGGGCTCTTCTGAACTACTTATACTATTGACAGAAATGATGAAGATGATGATAAGGAAAAAAAAATAAAAGAAGACTTGTAGGTTCTTAAGGCAGAGACCAGTGGGGACATAAATAAACTGGGAACTAGTGGAGTTAGGCTCGCAGAAATCAATTTATCTTTTGTAGCTGACCCCAGAATGGAGGCCAGAACAAATCTGTATCCAAACAAGCAGCATTCAGGCAGGTATCAATACACAGGAATCCTGACCTCCCAGTGGGTACCTAGAACAGAAGACAGGTCGGCAGGCAGTACATAGGAACAGGTGAGGATATCTGATATCCGTCCTGAATATCTGATAAATTTGGAGGCGTAATAGGGTATTATAGCAATAGGTAGAGGCATGAGGGTCATAGCGAAGCAGGCTAAGACTTAAGGCAAGGCTATACCTAAAGTAGAGGTGGGGACATAGAGAATAGAATAGAAATACAATTAGAAAACTAATGCAAAGCTAAGTTGTGAATATTGAACAAATAGCTCACTTTAGACACACTGAATACAGACTGAATGAAAGAGCAGGCCTGGTCTAAAGGAAGTAGACCTCAGTGTCTACGACCTGGATAGAGGTGGGTGGAAGGGAGACTGGTAGAGTACCAAAAAGTTCAATAAATGTTTCTCGAAAGTCACCGTATAAAAGACACTTTATTGTCTTAATGTGTCGGGCCCTGCCTGGGGTTAAGTATTTCACATATATCTTTCCATTAAATTCCAAGAATGTTAAATAAGACCTACACTTCCAAGACTTTTTGAAGTTTTTCATCGGCCATGCAAATGGGCTGTACTGATTTAGAGTAACACGGCAATACTAATCAATGTTGTCTTGGCATCTAGAAAAATGGCTGGCAGTAAGGACGAGCGAAACATCCTCTGAATAGCTGCTATGCTACTCAAAAGTAAGTAAAAGAGGAAGTCAAAATACAAAGTCACACCGAAAGAGGGATCAGTACTCAAAAATGTAGCTTCCAGACCCCTAAGCTTCTGGAGACCTTTCAGGGGTCAGCAGTGTAAAAATTATTGTCATTATAATATTGATATAATTTACTTTTTACATTGTGTTGACATACTCATGGTGCAAAAACTACAGGGTTAAAGCTTCTTGTGTTTTACCATGACTCAAAGGCAACAGACTCATACTATGCTAGCAGTGATTCTACCTTCATTGCCATGAAGTAGCAGTGTTCTGTAGTTTTGTTTTGTTTTTTTGAGAGAGACAGAGAGAGAAAGAGAGCACAAGCCGGGGATGGGTTGAGAGAGAGAGAATCCCAAGCAGGCTCCATGCTCAGGGCAGAGCCTGACCCGGGGCTCAATCCCACGACCCTGGGATCATGACCTGAGCTGAAATCAAGAGTTGGGGACTCAACCGACTAAGCCACCCAGGTTCCCCCGGTGTCCCACTCTTGCAGGTTTTTTTAAAGTCCAGTTTTGCTTAATATTTTTAATGAAACAGTAAAAAGAATTAATGTTATTAATTCTAAACCTTTAAATATATATCTTTTTAATATTATAGATGATGAAATGGGAAATATACATAAAGCACTTCCATTAAAATATGATGGCTGCCCTGAGGAAAAAAACATTTGTGATCTTTTTTGAGTCAGAACTGCACTAACAGCTTTTTTTTTAGGGAACATGATTTTCATTTAAAAAACTGACTGACAGACGAGCTATAGTTATTCACATGGGAATTTATCAGACATTTTCTCAAAAATGAATTGAAGTGATCCTATTACTCCAGGGAAAACAACTGACAGTTTTTGATACCAATGATAAAATCAGAGTGAAAGTGAAGATTAGGATTTTTAGACAATTTAAATTTGTCATTTTAAGTTGGATACTTCCCAATACATTAAGACTTCTGATAAGAAGGGTGATAATATTAACAAATGCAGGATATATATACATATACATGTATATATGTGTGTGTATACATATATATATAATTTTTAAATAACATTTATAAGTAATTTTAAATATATTTATATTTATAAATAAAATAATGAAATGTGTCAATATTTGTAAGGTCTGCATAACTCCATTAACTAATATGTTCCAAAGGATATATGTGATTCTATAACACAAAAGATATAGTCAAAACACATGACAGAACTGTAGATTTTAAAGTAAGAGTATGAAAGTTCATCAATAGGGTTTAAGATTGTCACTCTTAAGAAATTATCACTTCTTGATTTTTGATACAGTATCAGAGAAGAATACCTGTGACTATGTAAAAGCACTATTAAAATACCCTTCCCTTTTTCTAACTACATATTTGTGTGAGGGCAGATTTTCTGCATACACTGTAATTGAAAGCAACATATCACAACAGATTGAAATGCAGGTGAAGATATGAGTATCCAGTTTTCTTCTACTGATCTAGGCACTGAAGAGATTTGCAAAAATGTCTAACAATGTCACTCTTCTTACTAATCTTTTGTTTGGAAAATATAGTTATTTTTCATAGAGATATGTTAGTTGTATGTAATAGATGTATGAGTTTTATTTAAAACTTAAAAAAACTTTTAAGTTTGATTTATTTGAAGAGAGAGAGAGAGGGAGAACATGAGCACGGGAGAAGCAGAGAGAGAGAGAGAGAGAGAGAGAGAGAATCCCAAGCAGGCTCTGCACTGTCAATGCACAGCTCTATGTGGGTCTCAAACTCAGGAACCATGAGGTCATGACCTAAGCCAAAATCAAGAGTCGGATGCTTAACTGACTGAGTCATCCAGGGGCCCCATGGTTTTTATTTTAAATAAGCCAATCAATAAACACTTTTTCTTTTCTTTGTTTTAACATCCAATATCAATAGATATAGTAGCAATAGATATAAACCCACATAAACTAAAGCTCTTAGGAGTTCTTAACAACTTTTAATATTATAAAGGGATATTGAGGCCAAAGACATTACCTTAAGACAGTAAATTCATGAAGGCTAACCAACATGGCTGCCAATAAGCAGTGGAATGGCTTAATTTGAACAATATGAACCAATTTGAACAAAATGAAGAAAGGACCCCCAGGAGTACTGTTGAAAAGTCAAGGACGGTCTCCATAATTATGGGAAGTTAGTAGAAAGGGCTCGATCTTCTCATGTGGCTGGTATTATCTCTTTAGCCCCCTGACGTGATGAAGATCATCAGTATGGCACCATTTCTAAGCACGGCGACCACAGATATATAAGCCACTTTCTGCTGCTTTTAGGGAAGTCAAAGGACGGGACAGAGCTGTCAACGATGTTTACATGGGGAGAAGTCTCTCTCTTCTTGTAGGGTAAAAGAGGTTTGATTTTGCCCATGCTGCCCAGAAGGTGGGAGAGTAGAAGCTCTATGTAAAATGGTACTCTCTTCCAAAAACTGCAGGACAAAAAGTGGAGTGGGAAAATGGGAAAAGGGAAAATGGAGGCAATGATCCAGGGGGTAATATTTCAGAGCACATAGATGTAAAATACATTCTCTAAACTCAGTGATACTGTGTTAGTGTTCTATGTCATCAGATTATAACTGCCTGGTATAAATTTTTAAGTGTGCCATTTACAAAAGTTACCAAAATGAGTGCAGGTAATCTTTTTATTTTTATTCGATTTAAATTGTGTATATAAACAGTATTTCTTAGAGAAAGTTTCAGAAACTATAGCAATCTTTCAAGCCAGATGGCCAGTGTTACTACTACCACTTCAATTCCATATATTTAAACATTAGACACAATGTTTGAGGTGCATCTGCAATAAATCTAAGAAAATAATTCACGCTTATTGAAGATCAGGCCAATTTATGTTCTATTTGACAGTCTTGTTTTTCAGCTCATGTGTATCAACAGTATGATGTGAGCGTAAATTTACTGAAGCGCAAGTCAAAACCTGGGATTTGTGTTGTAACTGTGACGACTAACAGACTCGCCAAAACTTGTACTGGCTGAAACACACACGTCTTTCTTTCTAAGCACAGCTAGCAGTCCTGGATATTTGGATGTATCTACTTTTAAGCTTCTGCAAAGATATTCCCCCTATATGAATAATGTGCTTCCCATACAAGTAAGTGAAAAGTAAGAATTTCTTCAGAACAAAGGCAGGCAACCCATTACAATAATCTAAAAAACCAAGATATCAAAATTCTGATGAGATCGTTCATTTGGTCAGGTCCTATCATGCACCCACCTCCCTATACGGGTGATCTTAGCAGCTTATTTTCATTTGGCTCTTCGTTTTCTCATAGGACATATTCTTTAAAAGTACTTCCATTTTGTTTTGTTAGGCTATTTTGCTTTAGTTTTAACACCCCACTGCCATGCTTATTTTCTGTGAGTCCTAGGTTCCAATACTGTCTTGGGTATCTGATAGCAAGTAGAATATTACATTTTAGAATCCAAAGAAATAAAATTCTTACTGTTTTGCAGAATGGGTAAGAACAAAGAAACTAATTTCCAGATCATTGAAATATATATACTTTCAGAGGTATTATGTTCTCCCAGATAAAGCATTCTCATTTTTATTCATATTAATTTCTGAAACAGAGACTAAAATATCTTGAAAAGCTTTCCAAGAATGTTATCTTTTACACTCAATTCAAGCATTCTTTGCCAGCTACAAAGCTCACAAAGCTTATTTTATGAAAATAAGTCCTGATGAATGAGGCATATGAATCAAAGCACTCAGGTAGCATTTAGCCAGTTAGCCCACATATGTGTTTTTCTCATCCCTACTTTAACTCACTTGTCCGCATCAAAAACATGATATGTGAAAAGAAAACACAGTTTCCATTGGTGGACCCGTATCATTCTGTCCAAATGATTCACTAATCAGTAGACTTCTTTACCTTCTTTTTCTGTTCTAACTCTCCATCCATAAATCTTTGATATTAGCAAAATTTCCTTCTACGATTTATTCTTCATGAAAACTTTCTTTACACTCATGTTTTATCAGATCATGTCAATTAGTATCCTGAAGTTCTAAGAAGCTGTATCTACTAGCAAAACCCCTTTGTAAATCACCAACATTTTCCTCTTTCACCACCTGAATAGCCTGAGGCAGGAGGGCATGAGTAATGACACATGGCGACGCACACATCTATGAGCTTTTAGCTTCCGCATCCTAAAGAATTCAGACATGGGGAAATATTTCAAAGAAACTGTGCTGCCTTCTGGAAGAGGTCTAGCTCTAATTGTACTCAAGGTATTAAAATGTTCTCCGTCACTTTTCTTATCAAAAAATTATTGAGCACCCTCCATATTCCATCCAGGCTTGTAGCTGGACTCCAGGAATGCAAATATAAACAATATGAACAAAATAGAGCCCCTCATCTCCAGATGCCCAGAGGCTGGTAAAGAGAGACACACTGAAGATGTGTAGGTGAGGAATATACCGCATTCACTTACACGTATTAAGATCCTCCTGTTCCACTCACTGTGTTGATCATGACAGCAGAAGGGAACTCAGAGGAAAGGCCATTAGCCCAACTAGAGACTTCAGGGATGTCCACCTGGAAGAAATAACATTTGAAATGTTGTTATACAGATGACGACAAGGGCACGGGAATTCTGGATAAGTGAAGATCATAGTCAAAAGCAGAGTCGCAGGAAATGTCATGGACAATGCAGGAACCTATGCTATTTGCTATTTCTAGAATATTAAAGGCTATGATTAGAGAAATGACAGATGAGAATGGAGTTCTGTGAAGGAGAAAGAGCTGGGTTGGAAAGAAAGACCTCATCTTCTCAAAGGCCTCCTGCCTAGAAGAAACTTAGAAAGGCTGAAGGCATTCTCTCAACAAAGTATTATAAACTCATTAGGCTAATTTATTACTATTTCACAGAATTTGGGTCAGAGCTTCCTATCATCTGGTATAGACAGAAAAAGCAGGTTATGTTTACACTACGGGGAAAAAAAAAAACCAGGATGGATAGCCGGACTGAAGAGTTGAGTTTTTCACAGACATACAACATGCAAATTAACATATACATACAAACTCTGGTACAGCATTTATTTGTATTAGACAAAAATTTTATTTAAAATGTAGTGTGCCTAAAGCCACTACCTGGATCATGATAACCCTGAAAGTGAGTGAAAACAATCTAACCAGTTTAAACCCAAGTCCTGCTCACTTTAGTTCCATATACTCTTCCCGGTGCCTGCAACTTCTAAGACTGGAGATACCCTTACTATATGCTTCTGTAGGGAGATTAAAGAGAAGACAGAGAAGTATTATCTCCACATCACCCACTTTTTCCTAATCCCTTTCTAGCTTTCCTTCAAGGGGCTGGAGAAAAATCTGTTCTGTGATGTGAACTGCATACAAACTATTCACAGTTGACCACATCCGCTGGGCAAGACTCACCAATCCCAAGGAATGTACAAACTCAGGTTCCAAAACACAGGCTGACTGATCATTCTGGCCGACTAAATTGGGAACTAATTAAATGTTTTAACTGGAAGTCTCTCCTCACTGCAGCAGAACAGAGTCATTCTGAAGCAAACATTTCAATGAAACACTTCTTAGGGAGAATCCAATTTAACTACAAGGAACAACTGCTTCTGGTTGGCAGCACAACTTATTCCTACCTGAGTGCCCTCCCTTCCCCACCACCATGTATACACACAGGCTAAATATCACTTATGCTAACAAGTAGAACCACAGCAAAAGACAGATATTATATCTCATAGTCATCAACAACAGTCTCTTCTTACCAGTAGGATTTTAATTCAGTTCACTGTAGCTGAGGAAAGATTATATAAATTATTTACATAAAGGAGATTTCAGAGGAGTACTTGAAACATGTTGAGTGTTGTCTGAATGCAACAATAGTAGGAGGTTAAGTTATTCCTTTCAATTCCATTAGTATTTAGATGTTGGTTGAAGCATTTCTCCTGCTGGCAATCCCTTAAAGAGGTATAATGTTCTGGGGCAGCTGAGCTCTAATTCTCTTCAGGGGCGGGGGGGAGTCTCATGTGAACTTACAGTCCAAGCATCTTTAGAGGGGTAGCTGGAATTAGATTAGCCTATGTGAATCTAAGAAGGGAATCCAACCAGAAACCCTGAAGGCCAGAAAGAAGAAGTTGCTAAGTGTCCTGCAGTGAGAAGTCTCCATGTGGACTTACAGCCCAAGCTTCCTTAGAAAATCAGAAACCTTTAGCCTGACAAATTCTCACATGTTATTATTATGTATCATCCACTCAGTTGTTCTAGGTGCAAAAATGAGTGTCAAACATGAAAACTGCCGTGACAGATACACAAATTAAGATTTCAAGTTGTTCAGCAGCTGTTCTTGGGCAAGAACTGTCTAGACTGGAGATTGCCATCAATGATGAGTGACTTGAATACTTAATACGAGTCAGAAATTGTGCAAGGTGATGGTGTACAGACATGAAGAGGATGCATAAAATGGGCAGATATAAAAAAAGATAACTTCAGATACTGTAAACTAAATTCCAAGGCAGAGACAAGCATAGAGTGGGATAGAAGCCACGTGAATGGTAGGGCCTCAGGGAAGAAATTCTGAAAGGATATCAGGTGTAAGTTAAATTTTGCATGATGAGTAGGAGTAGGACAATTTAAGAAGGAAGGGGATGGATACTGCAGTTAGAGGGAGTAGAATAACCAAAGTAAGATCCGTATGGTTTTAATTTAAACAGTTTAGTGTTACAAGACTTCAAACTGAGAAAGGAAGGTTGGTCAGTAATGAGAAGAGAGAAGTACATAAAGACAAATACATGTCTTTACTGATGAAAAACAAGAACTCTTGCCAACCAGAAAAGGCAGATGGTCTGATTTTAAAAGTGGTCAAAAGATGTGAATAGGCCTAGTATAAAAGTGAATATCTGAATATCCAAGAAACATGAATATCTGATGGCCTCATTAGTAATCACGGAAATGCAAAAACCGCTTATGCTGTGATAAAAAACTTGGACTTTATCCTCTGGATAATGGCAAGTCACTGAATAATTTTGAAAGATAACCCAGAATAAAAAGACAGACAATAAAAATAGACCTACAGAGGATCCAGGTATTGACACACTAGTTTATATGGAAATGTAAAGGGACAAGAATAGCTAGAATATCATTGGAAAAGAAGAAAAGGAAAGTCAGAGGACTCACCTTACCAAATATTAAGACCTACTAGAAAGCAACAAAGAAAGACAAAGTGTAAGGATAGGCAAAGTAAACCAATGGAACAGATTAGAAGGTCCAGAAAGAAATACACCTACAGTTTTGGTAATGGTGACACTGCCAGGCAGAGGGCAATACGTCACCAATAAGTGATGCTGGGTCATCCAGATGTGCCCAAAGAAGAAAGTAAAATTTGACTCGTACTTCATATCACACACTAAGATAGATTCTAGGTATACTGTAGAGCAAATGTGAAGGTAAAATAATAAAACCTCTATTAAAAATTTGAATGATTCGGAGGGAAGGTAAAGATTTCTTAAACAGGACTCATAAAGCGCTAGTCTGAAAAGAAACAATTGATATGTTGGATTACATTAAAATTAGAAACATTTGCTCATTCAAAAGACTATTAAGAGAGTGCAAAGGCATATCTATTTGGATAAATTATGTTATATTCATATAATGGAATACCACAGAGAGATGAGAATTAGTGTACCATAGCTATATGCCAACATCTAGATGACTTTCACAAACATAATATTAGAGGAACAAAGCTAGACCAAAAAAAAAAAAAAGTATATTTCACATGATGTCATTTTCACAAAATGTGAAAGTAGGCAAAAGTAACATATGTTGTCGAGAGCAGGACAGGAATTATCTTTGCGGGTAAGTAGTGACTAGATGGCAAAAATAAGACCTTTTATGGGCATTGATAGGATTCTGAGCTTTATCTTAGTGGTTGTTATACTGATACAGTCAGTTAATAAAAATTACTTGTCTGTATACTTATGATATGTGCATCATTCTGTATAGTCTGTACATCTGATTCAACATAAAAAGTATCTATAAAAGTCAGGCAGATAAACTAAATGAGAATATCAAGTTGGGTGTAAGCAAAGTGCTGCCTATACTTCTTGCTATGGTTTCTTCTTCTTTTTTTTAATGTTTATTTATTTTTGAGAGACAGAGCATGAGCAGGGGAGGGGCAGAAAGAGGAGGAGACACAGAATCCGAAGCAGGCTCCAGGCTCCTAGCTGTCATCACAGAGACTGACACAGAGCTCGAATCCACAGACCGCGAGATCATGACCTGAGCTGAAGTCGGACACTTAACCAACTGAGCCAAACAGGAACCCCTATGGTTTCTTCTTAAAAGCAACTTAGGTGGTCTTCTTTTGACAGACATGCTTGCATATTTCATACCTAAGAATATACTTTATTAGAAAAGTCAAAGGGGCTGTTGGTACACCCAGCAGCATTGCCACATCTAACGAACAAAATGTTAAGTGGAAGAAGTCATGTATGTAATGTTCGAAAACAGGTAAAGCTAATCTGTAGTATTAAAAGGCAGCTTAGGTAGTGTTTGGGAATACAGTGGAGAATTTTAAGATGCTGGTAATGTTCTGTTGACTGGATGGTGATTACATGAGTTTACTTTGTGATAATTCATTAATGAAGGTATACACTTATAGGTTGTATACTTTTTGTATGCTATATGTCAATAAAAATTGTATTAAAACATAAAAATGTAGAATATGCCCTGTAAGAGAGTTGGTGAAGGATATAACATCATTATTTAGACCTGAGAAAAATGTAGGAGATTGGCAGAAAACACAGGCAGAAGCTCTGACCCTGATAAAAAGAATACTGTTGGCCTTGTCCAAGTTCACCCATGATCCTTGACCAGGTAGACTTTAATAAATGTGCTCCCCTTCCAGCTGCCGAATATCATCCTGGTGCACTTTTCTGAAGGGAATTTCTGAGCTTCAATGATCCCTTTTTGGGAAATATGCACAGAATAAACTTTCACATGTAGGATTTTTCCCAGTCATTTGCAAACTGTTTCAATACACTGACTATATATTAGTTTCTACCCAAATGCTTTTGTTAAGCTTCCATCTTGACAATTAGGTCTCTTTCTATATAGGAAAAGTTACCAATATACTCTAGACATTTTGCAATACAACAGTAGCCTAGAATTCCAAAGTATTATACATTTCAGCCTGGTTTGGCCAAATTCTTATTCTTTCTTTTTTTAATTCATGTTTTTGTTCTAGTGTGTTTGCTGTTATACTTTGAGGGGCTCAGGTAACTTGCCTCCCAATAAGCATCTCCTTTGCGGATTGTTACCTTGAGGTTAGTCTTTACGCTGATCTCGCTTTCCAGCAGTGCCAGCATGACTGAATCTTTGGAACTATGCTTCATATAACCACAGATAAGTCCTCACTTTGTCTGCTCTGCATGTGCTCCTTCAGAGCATGGCAACTGCTTAGAGTTACCACTAGTCTACATTCTTCATATGTATTTACTCTAGAAGACAGAAAAACTAATCTAGAGCAAAGAGACAGCCAGAGGCATGTTTTTGCAGCCCAAGGTTGAAGGTGGAGGTGTCCTTACTTAATCATTTTTATATATCACTCATAGCAATTTTAATAAAGTCCTTGCATTAAATCTTTTAAGTCTAGCAAATCAAGCAATTACACTGGTGCCATACTTTGGAAACCCAGTCCTGCTAAGTGCTTGTGTCTGATTGTTCCTTCCTGTCAGGAGGAGTCCTAGGTAAGGGGTAGGGGGGCTGAGAATAAAACCAGAAGAGTTGAGTTAGCATGAGTCATGTTCTGGAGTGGGGGCAGCAGCTGGCACTGGGGTGGCAAATCTGAAAAATGTCATCGATGCAAGTGACGAGAGAGGGGAAGCTGAGATATGTAGAGGAATCATAAAACAGAAATCAGAAGTGAGGAGGGGAGCAGGCAACAAGAGGTGGCCTAAACTGGTAGTTAACAAACCTGCTCTGAATGATGATCACCCGAGAATTAAGAAATTATTGACACTGGGGTCCCACCAATACACACGCTGAATGAGAATCTTCAGAATGAGGCCCACGCACCTGTCTTTCTTGTAACTCACATATTTTTTTAAAATTTATTTTTGAGAGAGAGAGAGAGAGAGAGAGAGAGAGAGAGAGAGAGAGAGTGCGTGCGCACACACACACACACACAAACACTAGAGAGCCAGGGAGGGACATAGAAAGGGAGACAAAGGATCTGAAGCAGGCTCAGAGAGCCCTATGTGGGGCTCAAACACGCAAGTCCTGAGTTCATGACCTGAGCCAAAGTTGAACCCTTAACACCTGAGACAGCCAGGCACCCCATCTCACACGTATTTCTGATTGCCCAAGTCAGTAGAGATGCATTAGGGAAGCACTGCTCTGGAGAAATCTGAAGACAGAAGTGGGGCTCTCATTAGCTTTTTATAAAACCCCAGCATAGATCATGCAGGGAGTCTAGGATTGTTCAAAGGGGCTAGAGTGAAGTGAATAGTTTGTTAGTAATTCAGAAAGGTGGCATCAGGAGAGAATATTTGGTCCACAACCTAAGAAAGAAAGGAAGGTTAGTTTAGTACTAACCTTCTGTCATGGGAATGAACCAAGAATGTTGCCCATCAGTCAGAGAAAGATAAATATCATATGATATCACTTATGTGTGGAATTTAGAAACAAAACAGATGAATGTAGGGAAGGGAAGACAAAATAAGATAAAAAGATAGAGGGAGACAAACCAAAAGAGGCCCTTACAGCAGAGAACAAACTGAGGGCTGCTGGAGGGGTGGTGGATGGGGTGAAGGGCTAAACAGGTGATGAGTATTGAGGAAGGCACTTGCCGGGATAAAAACTGGGTGTTATACCTAAGTGAGGAATCACTAAATTCTACTCCTAAAATCATTATTATACCTTATGTTGGCTAACTTGGATTTAAATAAAAATTTAAACATTAAAAAAAATTATGGGAAGGTTCCTAGTAGATTATTTCCTTCTGGGTGGAAAGGATACTTCCCACTTCAGGTGGAACATTTAGGAAGCAAAAGGGGGTGACAGTATGCACTCTGATCATAAGCTGAGTATGTGGTTCTCTCTGGTTGCTGTCCCAGAGGATGGTGACACTTGCATTTTCAAACCAGAGGGAGGGAAATACACGAGAGTCAGAGGCAGCTGGATTTGGGTTGACCCACGTGGAGCTCCAAAGGGAGTCTCACCAGGAGCTCTGAAGGCTAAAACAGAGGAAGTTACAAAGTAAAGTGTCTCATTCAGGGGCAGAAGAAAGCACCAAGACTCGGTTACCTAGCAATGAGTGATCACAAACTGCCTGAAGCGAGACACTGGGCTTGTTTAGAGAGCGCGCCTGCATGTCCCTGGCTTGGCTGTCCCTCCTGCAAGGTTGGCATTGTGTCCGTGCTATTGTCCACTCACTAAAACAGAATTAAGGGAGCTGAGGTAAGCCATTGACCAAAGTGTTTCCTCAGCTCCTGAGGAATGTTTACTGAGGTGTGGTGTTTTCCAAAGTCTTTAATAAGAAGTACGCCATGTCCTCCGTACCTTTATTTTTCTAAATGCGTGGGGAGGACACACTGGTTTTGCTCCTTTGCCAGCATTCCAAAACATTCTTGTCGCTGTGAATTCCATGGCATCCTCCGAGAGTAGACGGCATGATGGGAGATTTGCATTCCAATAATATACTCAAGTTTTCCAAATAAGAGAAACCGGACTCTATTGAGACATCCTAAAACTTTTGAGGCTCCTCAAAGGTGTAAAGTGGAAATCTTTTTGTAAAGGGCAATGCGTATGGGGAAAAAAAATACAATTCACCTTTGTCTTCAGGATTATAAACCGGAAACAGAAAAAAAATGTTTTATTTAATATTTTTATGGCATTTTGATTCCTCCCGAAATCCCTATCAGTAATTTAGTCAGGCCACAAAACTGTATCAGAAAGCAAGCTTTAGGTTTGGTGATCTAAATATTTGCCTTCCTAACGCAAGCACTGAAACTATACTGATTTTGTAACTCTCCACCAACCTCTATGGCACAGAAAATGTTCTCTCCTACCCTGGGATGGGGCTTTTCCTCTCTGCTGAATAAAAATATGGAAGTGCGTTTCACTCAGATGACGACAAGTAAATTAGGAGACACAGTAGAGAAGAAAAAACAATCACTGTCTCTGTCAGTTGAGAGAGGGAAGTTTCCCAAAAATCTACACGGAAGAAGTTTCTGAACTGAACTAAGAACAGTTTGCAGACTCTACTAAAATGTTCCTGAACTTTGAAGGGCATGAGAAATTTTGAACTCAGTGAACTGAGGGTGCCCCACGCTTTGGCAAGGCCAAGTGTGTATCCCACACACATTCATACATCATTTTCCAAAATGGGGCAGCCTGGAACACTGTGGTTTAGATGTTAACACAAATTAATGTCTGGAGAAACATGAAGGGAAAGCTTGCATACCCACAGTCTTTATAGGAACTCCTACAATTGAGGGGCTGGAGGCTTTAATCATCCAAAAAACTATCTTTTTAGAAGCCAAAGTTGGAGCCATAGTTTTTGAAAAGGATGGTCCAAAAGGTTCACTTTGACATCAGTGGTTCAAAGAATTGGCAATCAATCGTAAATTACAGAAGCTGCCTTAAGATACAACTATACCTTCAGATCTTAAATATCAAAATATGAGAAGAGAAAGAATTGATAAAAAGAAGAAAAGTAATTTTTCAAAAATTAGATAATTAGGATGGATATAGAAAATTGAGGAAGGTAGCTTGCTATTAAAAAAAACACATATATGTTAGAAAGGCAAACCGTTATAAATGGCTCTAGGTTTTTTTTTTAATTTTTTAATGTTTATTATTTTTATTTTTGAGAGAGAAACAGAGCGCTAGTGGTGGAGGGGCAGAGAGAGAGGGAGACACAGAATCCAAAGCAGGCTCCAGGCTGTGAGCTGTCAGCAGCAAGCCCAATGCAGGGCTCGAACCCACAAACCATGAGATCATGACCTGACCAAAGTTGGACGCTTAACTGACTGAGCCACCCAGCTGCCCTCCCTGGCTCTAGCTTTTTAATCAAAGAGTTTTAGAATACACTCCTCTATTAAATTAGCATCATCAAGGCCATTTTACCCATTAGCCATTTCAGCCCAGTGCCAATGGGCTGTGAGATTTTTAAAGGTTTACAAAAATGATTGAAACTTGAAAAAGAAAGTGTTGGCTCCAAACTACGAAAGGAAAGCTGCAAAATGAAAATTAATTAACTTAATTAAATGTCTACAAAGAATAACATTACATCAACTAGTCACCTGCAATTCTACTCTTGTAATTGCAGTATAAATTATATTTAGTGCAGGATATGGGTGGATTTTAATTTGCGTGATGTATTATACATGCAGGGCAGCCAACGGTAAGATGAGAAGGCCGCAAAACGACCGTGAATAACATTAATATGATCAAAATGGCAGTCTGCTTTCCTAAAGGCATTGGAAATTAAACAAGGGAAAACAGAATTAGGAATACCAACATTAAGTATCAAAACAGTGGGCCTTAGGAAGAATAACACCACTCCTCCCAAGAATAAGCAATAGTGACTGAAATCTTCATCTCCTTTCCTCTGAATCTAAGCATTGCTGTACCATAGTGCCTTTTTTTTTTAATTTGTTTTAATTTGTTTTAATTCTATTTGTTTTGACAGAGAGAGAGAAAGAGTGAGTGAGTGCACAAGTGGGAGAGGGGCAGAGAGAAGGAGACACAGAATCCCTAGTAGGCTCCACACTATCAGCACAGAGCCCAGTGTGGGGTTTGAACCCACTAATTGGGAGACCATGACCTGAGCCTAGATCAAGAGTCAGATGCATGGGGTACCTGGGTGGCTCAGTCGGTTAAGCGGCCGACTTCAGCTCAGGTCATGATCTCGCAGTCTGTGATTGGAGCCCCGTGTCCAGCTCTGTGCTGACAGCTCAGAGCCTGGAGCCTGCTTCGGATTCTGTGTCTCACTCTCTCTGCCCTCCTCCTGCTCACGCTCTGTCTCTATGTCTCAAAAATAAATAAACGTTAAGAAAAAAAAAAGTCAGATGCTTAACTGACTTTACCACCCAGGCACCCATCTTTGGTTTATTTTTAAAGAGCAAGCTTTCCTTAGAAGAGGTAAATATACTATTGACACCTCACTGTGTGCCATACCTAGAAAAGTTAGAAAAGTTATTTCAACACCATTTGCTGAGGGGTGATATCTAGTGAGCACGCTGCGTGGTAAGGGGAGGGGGTGAATTTTAAAGGTGAAGGAAGATCTGGTTCTGAGCAAGGCAGGCCTGGCTGAAATGAATGATTGGTAATATCTGAGCTGCAATATACTGGGTACAGCAACTTAATTTGGGAATAATCCCAGGTTTCGATATCTTCACCTGATCTTTCTTTTTGAAGGAAAATAATCTGTTTCTTATTATCCTCTTTTCGCCCAATAAATATAGAAACATATCAGTTGATATCACAGCAATATAACCTATATTCAGTGGATATAATAGAGAAAACCTAAAGTATTTTCCATAAAAAGTGCTACTTAAAAAATTTTTCTTTTTACATTTATTTATTTTTGAGAGACAAAAAGAGAAAGAGTGTGTGCAGAGGAGGGGCAGAGAGAGAAGGAGACACAGAATCTAAAGCAGGCTTCAGGCTCTGAGCTGTCAGCACAGAGCCCGATGCGGGGCTTGAACCCAAAAACCATAAGATCATGACCTGAGCCGAAGTCGGACACTGAACTGACTGAGCCACCCAGGCGCCCCTAAAAAGTGCTACTTTAAAGCTTTTATGAAATCTCTGTCTCTCATTCTCTGTCTCTCTATCTCTCTCTACACACACGTGCAGACACACACAGAAACTATGCAAAAATTATGTGCTGGTAATTGCTAGATTAGAAGCTATAAAAGTAAGCTGGGGAGCCTAGACAAACAGCTCACAGCTAAAGATCTTGTGATTCAAGGAGTTATGTATTTTATGCAATATTAAATCATGCAGACTATCATGGAATAAATCATTTTTAGGTTTTTATTAATTATTCATGAAGTGGCTTCTGAACCTCTTAAACTGGAAAGGGCAAAAATAAAACCAGGCCAGGATGTAAATGAGGAACCGAAGGAGCCAGGGCTACAAAGCAGGGTGGGGGTTACAGGGAAGGAAGTTACTCAATTTAACACACTTATTTTGGATCTCCCAATAACTCCTTGTGTTGGGTTTTTTACATAACTGTTCTCAACTTGGAACAGTTTTGTTGATCTGAAGAGAAATCAGGACCCAGGTTCAGAGGTAATTTAAATTTATTTTTCATTTTTGCTTGTTTTAAAAAGCTGATTCTTTAGACAAGTTCTTTCCTCTCACCCGAACATTTTTGGAAATAGCTCTTTAATTAAACTTTATTGAAAAAAACAAACAAAAAAATCAGACCTGTAATTTTCTTTGGCTCAATGAAGCCTTATGCTTTTCACCAAGAGAATAGAGAAAAAGTATTGTTTTCTTTGTATATGCCTTTTGAAAATTAATTTTAAAGTTTATTTACTTATTTAGAGAGAGAAAGAGAGGGAGAGAATCCACGTGAGTGGGGAAGGGGCAGAGAAAGAGAGAGAGGGGGGAGAGAGAGAGAGAGAGACAGAGACAGAGAGACAGGGACAAAGAGAGAGAGAATCCCAAGCAGGCTCCTCTCTGTCAGGACAGAGCCCGACTCGGGGCTCAGACCCACAAACCATGAGATCATGACCTGAGTCAAAATCAAGCACTAGATGCTTAACCGACTGAGCCACCCAGGCGCCCTTTGAAAATTAATTTTAAATAAAATGAATACCTACCTGTCACAAACCATTCCAGTGATACAGAAGGGAAAACTAAAATTTCTCCTATGGCAGTTTCCCTACCCTTTCTCATCCCACCCCCTGCATGTACACAATCCTTACCGGCGTTCTGTGCATTTGTTCTTCAGCGTTAAGGCGACAACAAAGACTTCTGCGCCTCACAAAGTAGCAATACAGCCCTATCCTGGATGGTTGGAACAAACTACGTTCTCTTGTACCCTACACTTTTTCTCTGAGTTGAGTTTTTTTCAGGATGCTGAAGTCTATCCTCCCGCAGAAGCACCCCATCTGTCTAAAAGATGTGTAAGACGATGCATCACTGTGTGCAGCACGGCACACTTTGGAAGCAACCTTAAATGTCCTATCGGTAGGGACGAGGCACATCTATAACAATGACTAGCAGTATTAAAAGGATGACATCAATTTATATGTGCTGGTACAGAAATATATTTTGTTTGACGGCAAAAACAAAGAAAAACACGATCTATTAAATACTGAAAGCAAATGCCTGAGTACATACTGCACGATTACACACAACGCCCGTGCAAAATGAACCTAGGTTGTTAGTGTGATTCCAAGCTTTGCTCTGCACTTACATGTACACATGATATAAATGCAGTATAGACTGTGAAATGTATGCCAGAGAATGACTTAAAAGTGGCTAACCTTAGTACTAGAAAATATATATATTTCACTCTTTTGATGCACCTGAAAGACCGGCTTTCTTTTTCTCCCTTTGTAGTAATGAGGCAGGATTTCCATCTCCTCTATTTACTGCTGATCTCTGCATCTAGAGCAGGGTGGGCTCTCAGCAAAAATGTACAGAATGAACAAATCTTCCCACTCCCGTATTAGGAAAACTGCACATGATAAATGATTGATATATAGGTCCAAAGTAAAGATGGGAAAGAAAAATAGGACTCTATAAAAAGAAATCTATAAAAAAGAAATTGGAAGGGGTCAGAATGGCGAAGAGATACAGGGGCCATTCTGCCCTCTATCCCTTCCCAAAGGGGAGTCTTAATGTTGATGGGCTCTCCGTTCATACTCTTCCAATTATGAAGAACAGTATAAAGGGGATGCTAGTGGTATTAGTGATTAGATTCAGAAAGACAACTCTGGAATTGCAGAACAGGTTCAATATTGGGAGGAAAAAGAAAGGTGGCCCAGGGAACCGTGGTTTTTATTTGCTTGAATACAGTCTTTGGTTCTAGTTGTTAGTGAGTACAAATTATATACTCCTTCTTTACTCTTTTGATGCTCATTGACTTTGTTTAGTTTTTGAATAAAGAACTTATATTTGAGTTATAATTGAAGAATTTAAAGCTTAAATTGGCTTCATTAAAATCGATTCAAAAGAGCAGACATAATATGAATAAACTCATCATAATGTATTCCTATCTTCTCTGATGGTTATTGATTTAAAGTCGGATCTGTTATTTATAAATAGATTATTTATCCTTCATGAAGTGCTTAGTTCCCTGTAGGATACTTTCTCCTATGACTAATTAAATGTATACCGTAGAAATCAGAATGTGTGTGATCTTTTAGAAATCTGGGGGGACATTTATTTTACAATTATTCACAGTTAACCCTTGAACAACTTAGGGGTTAGGAGTGCCAATCTCCCGCACAGATGAAAATCCATATGTAACTTTTGACTCCCCCAAGAATTTAACGACTGATAGCTTGCTGTTGACCAGAACGCTTACCACCAACAGTTGATTCACATATATTTTGTTTGTTATATGTATTATTCCCTGTATTCTTATAGTAAAGTAAGCAGGAGAAAAGAAACCGCTATTAAGAAAATGATAAGGAAGAGAAAATACACTTACACTTTAATTAGGTTTGAGGCATATATATTTATAGACCTATACTGTAGCCAAAAAAAAAAAAAAACAAAAAACCAAACCTGTAGAAGTAGACTCACACATTTGAAACCCATGTTGTTCAAGGGTCAACTGTACTTTGATTCTTTTTCCAAAGACGAGTTTTTATTCCTGATAAGATCACGGGTCTAGGGCCTATGCAACACCAAATATTTTCACAAAGGTATGTGGTACTGAAGAATAAGAGCTTATACTTTATGAAGACCGAGATAAGTTTTAGTTGTACTTAGCTATTATGAACTAAAGAAATAATATATAAGACTTGGAAATTTGATTCTCTGTGGCTAAACTGACTACATGACCTATCTCCCTAAGACAGTTCCTACTTACCACCATGGTCCTGGTAAAATTATTAATAGGGTTTCCTTTCAGATCTATCCAGGTTTGAAAATAAGTTACGCGGTTACCTTATACTATGAAAAAAATTGTTGGCCTTATTTCAAATTTCTGTCTTTACTCTCTTCTACTCCATATCATATCTTATCTTCAGATCCCCAAATCACAGGATCTTGGCTGGATGATGATTGAAACATGATGATGGCTGAATGGTATCTGAACCTCCCCCAGGATGTTGAAGAACACCATTAAGTTGGACTACGACAGAGTCACAGCTGTGTCCTGGCAGAAATTCAGAGCAACTATTTCAGACTGTGCTTCTGCAAGAAGAGAGTTGCTTGCTATTGGGCCTTCTTATTGAAATGAGACAGTCTGTGCTTCTCCCTGTCTCTGCCTCCCCAAATTCCTCTGATGAGAACAAACAGCCTTATAACGTGGAAACTACTAGTCTACTCCCTGCAAATCGTAACAGGTAAACTAAAATTTGAAAACAGGGAAATAATTTGGGCTTTTTCTTGAGATAGCTTTTAACCTGCACAACAAAATCAGTTCAATACTTTGATAAACTTAGAGCCTAACTAACTTCAGTCCTTTGTAGCTTCCTGAGCTTATCGCTCTACCATTTCTGATTCTGTCATTAAATGAACTCACTTATCTGATATTCTTAAGAAGCCCTTAGCATTCCCAGGATTTTTTTGGTTTCTACTTCATAATCACTTTCTAGTTCCAATCTTTTATTCGGATGCTAATTTAGCTGACTGGGACACTTTAATTAGGTTGGAGGCATGTATTATTCAAAGCAAGACAGAAGTTAATTAAATTGGAACACATCATAAATGGTGGCTCTGTGGTTTTTAAGAAACAGTAGTAGTAGTGATAGAGGTGGTTTTTAATTTTGTTTGTTTGCTTGTTTGTTTGTTTTTAAGCTGGTGTGTTGGATCTGATATGGTGTGCTAGAAAGCAGTATCTTCCTGTTCATAAGCATTCGGTAAACAGTTGACTTTTTTCTTTTTTTTTTTTTTTTTAGAGAGAGTGCAAGCCAGAGAGAGGGGCAGAGAGAGAGAGAGAGAGAGAGAGAGTCTTAAGCAGGCTCTGAGCTGATCCTGGGATCATGACCTGAGCTGAAATGAAGAGTCAGATGCTCAACTGACTGAGCCATCCAGGTGCTCTGCAGTTGATATTCTTGTACGAATACTTGAAACTAAGCTTCTTTGAGTTAAAATGGCATTGTTGGGGCGCCTGGGTGGCTCAGTCTGTTAAGCGGCCGACTTCGGCTCAGGTCATGATCTTACGGTCTGTGAGTTCGAGCCCTGCATCGGGCTCTGTGCTGATGGCTCGGAGCTTGGAGCCTGCTTTGGATTCTGTGTTTGCCTCTCTCTCTGCCCTTCCCCTGCTCACGCTCTGTCTCTCTGTCTCTCAAATATAAATAAACATTAAAAAATTTTTTTAAAAATAGCATTGTTGTATTAATACCTTCGTAGAATGTTTATTTTGGCATTTTAGATTCTAATCATCAATATTAAAAAAAATCATTGACTCCTACTTTATTCCCCTTTCCAAATATGTTTTTCATTTTATTTGATTATAAGTGTCTGTAGACGTAATTCTAACTTCAAATAGACCAAATTCGCCCCCTGCCCATGTCCTCAAAGGCATCTTGCCTTTGCAATTGATCTTTCATACTTTCATCTCTACAGCAAGCCAGGCTGCTGGTCATCTGCACCTGAGCTTCTCCGGCATGTCCTTTTGCCTCTGCTCTATGTTATGCTGAGTCACAGGTTGATAAGACCATTTGATATCCTTCCTCAAAGCTGCAGTGATAAAGTGTTCAAATATGATCCAGCTGGACTAAAAATACTTTTTTTGTTGTTTAAAAATTTTTTTAATGTTTATTTATCTTTCAGATAGAGAGAGAGAGAGAGACAGAGCACATGCAGGGGAGGGGCAGAGAGAGAGGGAAACACAGAATCTGAAGCAGGCTCCAGGCTCTGAGCAGAGCCCGACACGGGGGCTCGGGCTCACGAACCACAAGATTGTGACCTGAGCTGAAGTCTGATGCTTAAAAGAATGAACCACTCAGGCGCCCTGTAAAAATAACTTTGTTTTAATGAGAAGTCTTAGAAGAACTTCCCCTACTTTCTAATGCTGTGAAACCACCCCATAAAAGCTGGCCTAAAAGCGAGGGAGAGATGTTGGCAGCCTAGGAAAAACTGTCATAACCCAGTTGAGCTATTGTGTCAAACTGCCCTCTCAACCCAGATCCACAGACACATTTCCCAGGCTTCTGTCTTCATTCTGATTTTGTTGGCTTCTTTTCTCACGAATCTGAAATTGGAGACTTAATCCATGGCTATCTGCCCAAATTCTCCTCTTGACTGACTTCAAGTCTCAATGTCACACCGAGCCACCTCTTCACACTCAGAACTCTACTGAGTTGTCCATTTTGGCTTGATATTACAGATCTCTGATCGCCACTCATATTCAAGACTCACATCATTGAAAAAATTCTCATTTCTGGGATCTTCCATCAGCAGCAATCTCTAACTTAATCTACTCAAGCTATTCATGACTGTGGAAACTCTCAAACTTGCTCTTCTGATATAGTCTTCTCCCATGGTAAGCACAAACATGGGGGGAAAAATAGAAAAATCAAAGATGTCTCAATTCTCATTATTCATTTCTCTGCTTAGTAACCTCTGGTGGTTCTTTGTAAATGATCATCAAATTGCTTGCTTTGGTAGTTAAATTGCTTAATATCATATTCTAGACAACCTTTCATCTCTAACATCAGCATTTTATAACTACCCCTATGTGCCCATACACCTTAAATCCTAATTAAGCAGAACAACCAACACTATCTCCCCAACTTATCGTGTATTTCAATACCTCATTCAATTACTCTTTCTCTTTGATTGGTCTGAAAATTCTAATCATCTTCTTCCCAGTGATCTCTACTCATTCTCTATGGACCCACTGAATTGTCACCTTGTCTAGGAAAACTTCCTGAATCCACCCAGAAGGTAAAAACTGCATACCACTTACTACAGTGTGTTACCAGTGCCATTATGATTTCTCAAGCCATGGTTACTCAAGGGAAAGTATTGTGACTTATAAGAGGGATCTGAATTTGCCAAACTAGAAAGAGCAAGTTAAAATATTGGCTTCTAGAATAACATATAGAGTTGTCAAATCAGTATGTTGTACACCTGAAACTAATGTATGTGTGTCAACTATTTTTTAATTAAAAAAAATACTGGCTTTTAAGCCTGGAAAGATTATTTGTGCTTCAGCAATGATGTGAGCTTTTCACTAGTTCTACTCAGAAAAATCAAGACACCGACAGAAGCAAATGCTTGCAATACAGAAGAGGCATTATTGGAACTCACTGAATTAACCCAGGGAACTAGCCTTCTTTTGAAATCCTAGTACCTTACAAATCCTATATCCAAAAACCTTTTTTCTACTTTCCATCAAGAAGATTGACTGCAGTTAATCAGAGCCCATCTTCTATGAGATCAGCAACCATGCCTCTACTCTATTTTTGGAGAACTGTCTGTCCATATTCTGAGGAGTTGTTTCCAGGGTTCTATACAGTAATTCATTCATTCAACAAACAGATCACTGACCAATGGCTAGGCATTGTTAAAAAGAAAACCATAGGCTCCAAATGGAATCAATTATCCTTGGCCACATAACCAAACCAGGGCTTAATACCTGACATAATTTCATCTTCAGCCTCTCCCAGAAATGTAGTCTTAGCCAGTAAGTCAGGAATTTCATGGTCAGCACCAATGAGGTAATCTATTACATAAGCTCTCTCCATCCCTCCCAAGGAAGGTAAACTCACCTGAAATAATCCTTTTTTTCTGTTTATGACTTCCTTGCCCTGCCTTTAAAAACCCTTCCCTTTCTGTAGCCCTTTGGAGAACTATCCTCTACTTCTAAGATGGGATGCTTCCTGATTCGGGAAGCAATAAATAAAGCCAAATTGATCTTCAAAACTTATTGGGCTAAGTTTTTGTTACTTAACAGTTTTGCTGGCAGCAATGGGATCCGAGGTAAACTCCTGACGGCATTCGGGGACAATGGGAAACACAGGTGTGGGGCCCCTGAACCCTTTTGAGTTTATGTCTTTATCACCATTTCCAAGGGCCACTGGTGAGATCCTCTCAGTCGAGCTTTGCAATTTTTGCATTAGAGCTCTCAACCTAATTGGCTTTCTCATCCAGCGTTAACAGGTCAGCCTAGACTGAGAGTAAGCTCTAATGGAATGCCAGTCCTTAGCCTTCGGTTCAGCCTGCAATTCCACATTGGAATCCCTTCCCCAGTTCCAGTTTGCAGTCTCCATAAAGTGTCTGCTGGCTTAATCTACCCCGGGAATTGCTGGTGGTGAGCACAGTCTACTGTTGGCCAGTCCACAGTGACATCTTTTGGTTACTGCTGCTGTGTTGAGGTGCATATTTGTTTGTCCTGTTTGTGTAAATAAAGGCTATTGCTTGTGGGGATCTCAGAGGTTTAAAAAAGCTGCAAAAGTTGTTGGGCACGGGTCATGGTGTTGGAGCGCCTGCCATCTCACTCAAGATTCCTGTGTTAGGATAAGTTGGTCACAGAGCAGGTTAGTCACCTTTCCACCGCAAGAAAATTTGAGTGCCTTGAGGCACATTGCAAAACATGCACAATCTCCAACCCAGTGGCACATCCTTTTTAGGTATTAATTCGGCTCTGAGAGACCCAAAGTCTTAATTAATAAGATCCTGAAATTCTAAAAGAATTGAGAGTGCTACCTCCCAGTACACCTGCTTCTTTTATTTCTAAGACGAAAGTCTCCAAAGTTGCAGATAACTAGTAACATGGCAAAATCTTACTAAAAGCAACTAGAATTACAATGGCCATTATGAAAAATGTTACAATTAGATAATATCATTTAAGAAGTGCACTTGAAGGCAAGGGTTCCTAAAACACCCAGAATTAGATACCTGTTTTAATCAACATGCATAAGTCGTCAAAGGTTTCAAAATTCCAAAATAGTTTTCATTGAAAGATTTGTTCCAAAAGGCTAATGAAAAATTAAAATGTAAGAGCCCTAAAACAAAAGACACTAAGACTGACATGACTCTTGTTTCTTCTCTCTGCCTTCCCTTGAGTACTCATTCTAGTAATCCTCTATCTCAAGTGTTTTTCCACTGTGAAAAATAAAAGCTACACAACCATAAACAAAAGTCCATTAAGTTAATGGTTTTTCAGACACCCCATATCAACCTTCAAAGACAGGCCCTCAAATGGGACCCTGCCAGAGTTGACGAAAGTGAGGAATTTTCTGCTAAATTGCTACATTATTTCCTTGGATAGCCAATGGAAAACGCTGGTGGATATCATCAGTCTGCAGAGGGGATCCTGGGAAAACTGGCAGAATGGTAAAAATTCTTTCCAAAGTC
This sequence comes from Paguma larvata, assembly GCA_030068075.1. NCBI lineage: Eukaryota > Metazoa > Chordata > Mammalia > Carnivora > Viverridae > Paguma > Paguma larvata. The sequence goes on along the minus strand of CM057829.1, from coordinate 116,337,589 downwards.
AGTTCTTCCAAATCTGTTGGTAGTGCCTGATTGAGTGAGGAAAATAAAATTTTACACTGTACCTTCCTTTCTAAATACAGACCCATTGGTTACTGACCCTTTTTCTCCCAGGGACAGCTACTGATTTCTTGTTTGTCTCATTTTGCATCCTAAGAACTGGACTTGGCTTTCTGTCTGCCAGGACATACAGATTATTAGTTCTTTCTTTGGCTATCTTTGGGGAGTGACACTGGATCTTGGGAAAGTAGTACCTTTTGCACCCTCTTTGAGGACTTCTCTTAGACCCAAAAGGGCTTAGTCAATACTGCCAGAAATAATTACTGTTTGTGCTGGCTGAAGACTAACAACATATATGGCAAATTTTTTGAAAACTAGTTCTATAGTCAAAAAGTTGGTCAGATTGGAAGCTGATACTCAGAGGCTGATGGGAAAGTTTTTAAAAGGCCTTCTCCCCTGAGTTAATATTAGAGCTATGTACCAAAGAGAAAGAAGCAAACTAGGATAAGGTTGTTGGATAGGTGGATCAACCTATGAGGTCATTTAGATTACAACCCAATTCTTTGAAGAATTGAGAACTTTCCTTATCTTATAAATCTTTTGCAAAATAGAAATGTAGCTCCAGAGGAAGTTCCAATTCTACCCATTCCATTCCACCAATCCCGAAACCTTCCTTCTTTATCTCAAAAGGTTTGTAACCTCTCTAGAAACTTAACTAGATCATCCCAATTCCTAAGACTAAAGAAAGAAAACAAGGAAATAGAGGCCTTTTAAAAAAATACAAATGATCAGGCACCTGGGAGGCTCAGTCGGTTAAGCGTCTGACTCTTGATTTCAACTTAGGTCATGATCTCACGGTTCATGAGATCGAGCCCCAAGTCCGGCTCTGTGCTCTGACAGCATGAAGCCTGGTTGGGATTCTCTCTCTCTCTCTCTCTCTCTCTCTCTCCCCCACCCCCACTCATGTATTGGACTCTCTTTCTCTCTCTCTCAAATAATAAGTAAACTTAAAAATATAAATAAATGAATACAATGGCTATAGAAGTACCCTTGCCCAAAATCTAGCCCACAGCTCTTATAAGATTACTTGTCAAGGACAAATATAATTCTTAAGTGTCTTCTCTACCAATATTAGTAGAAAAAACTTTAGCCATCTGAGTGAGTAGGCTTAACTTATTCCATCTGCCAGAAAAACCGTTTGGATTCCACTATTCTGTTATAACCTAGTGAGTTTTGTATTATTATACTTCTAATGGATAGAAATTTTAAAACAATAAGGTCTTTTCATCTGTTTGTTCATGTGTGTCTATACATATGTGTTATAGATGTGTGGTATTTTCTACCTCTGGATGGTAATACCAAAATTCATTGGTAAAAAATGTCTGTTTAATAGGCTTTAAAAATTCATTGTCATTGTTTATACAAATTAGATTCTCAAAAATATAATATAAGCTTAGCCCAAATGTTTTTCAAGTTCATGTGATCTAGGATTAATATTTAATAAATAAAAACTAATTGAAGTTTGTTGGTTTAACTAAAACAGGCATGTTTTTAGAGTTTTCAGCCTTAAGTATAACACGTTTGGTCCATCGAGGTTCACTATAGGCTCAAATAAGCTCATGTTCTCTCTATCACAGAATCTGTCAGCAAGAAAGGTAACTTAAAGATGATGCTGAGCTGTTTAATGTCCTGTGACATTTTAATGACTAATCTAAATAATTTAAACAAATGAATTAAATAGATAGAAGATAAAAGTTTATAAATAAACTTTTCAACAAAATTTATGCCTACTTAGTTCCCCAGATCTTACTGGTAAGTTAAAACCTAGAATTTTGCTAAGCAAAACTAGATGATGGAGAGTCATTTAATATTGAGATCATACCCAAATAAGACAAAATACTAAAACTAATTACAGAACACGGGTTTATCTACTTTGGCTTCTTATTACAGACAAACCGGAAAATTGGACAAGGCATGTGCTTCTAGAAATTATAAAATGTATTCATAAATTTGCAAAGCTTAAGCAGGCTAGATTAACAGTACATACTTGCTTGCACTTAGCTTTCACTGGAAATTAAGTTTTCTAACGGCTAAAAAATAATTCAAATATATGTAATTAAAACCACTAAGGTTTGTGGAAAATGGATCTTTGGGAAAAACTTTTAATATGTAATCGAGTTGGCTTTCATGCAAAAACAGTGGTGATAGAATCTATAAAAATTGTGGCTTACGTGTTGAGGTCCATTCTGTTTCTTCTAAAAAAGACTCCTGCTGCCAGACTTTTGACATCCTGATGTCCTTGCAGCATGGCAAGAGTATGCTCTTGAATCAGAGAAAGTAAGATGGGTAAGTAAATTAAACAACTGGGGCTATGGGAAACCCAAGATAGCTACTTTGTTCTTCCCGGATGCCTGGAAAATCCCACTTTTCAGTGTTTGCATTCCTTCGCCCACCACAGTACATTTAGGATGACTCAAATTAAGAATAGACGTCAGTGGGGAAACTTCTCTAAAACTGCAAAAACAGCCTATCAGCAATGCTTAAACTGTCGGGTCCATATTCCTGGAACAACTAATTTAATCCCCACAGGCCTCAGACCTCTTCCCTCTGGACCCTTTAAAACCTGGAGCTGGACTTGGTATGGGTTACCAATATGTTCTTGTAATTGTACATATGGTTTCTAGATGGGTTGAAGCTTTCCCCTGCCCCAAGGCTGATGGCCTCACAGTAGTAAAGAAAATGTTTCCCACTTGGGGTGTACCTTCCACCATCTCCAGTGATCAAGGAACCCACTTCCTGGACAAATGATTCGATGCTCAAACCTATCACCAACAGGTTTAAGACAACTTTCCAGATTCCAATTCAAAGGAGCTTCTTGGTCACAGCTGAGAGACTGGTGGTGACTGAGTATTCTGGAAATACCATCAGAGGAAGACAGCCCTCAAGTTCCAAGTGCTCCTAAACACTGACGCTGTTGCAAACCTAGAAAGTGTTGAGCCTTGGGTACACATCGCACAGCTAAAGAAGACTCCACCTGACACCTGATCCTGTTTAGACACTGGAGACCTCTGAATCAAAGTGACAGGCAAGAGAAGTAGTTGACGTTGAGGTAGACTGCTTCCCAGACAACAGATCAAGACTTTCTGCTGAAACAGGATATGAAACCCTTTCTCCTTTTCCTTTCCTTCACTCTGACATTGGCCTACAAAGATCATACCCTCATCTGTGTCTCCTCGGCCACTGCTGACCTCTAGAATTTGGAAGAACCTTTTATTTCAGGCTAGGAGAAAATCTTACTGAGCCCCTTACTTTTCATAAGCAAAATAAAATATATCATTGTCTGACTCCCCTGTATTTATATCATCAAATTAGAAAGGACCTACCAGGAGGCTTTCATGATTCTGATTCACATCTTTCATCTAGTTAGTGATAAATGTAAATGAGGCTATGATCAGGAATTTCTCCTTAAATCTTGAAAGTATTGAAAAATCCTCTGCTAAAGCAATAGCTCCCCAGCAAAGATCCTTAGACTCTCTGGTCAAAGTTCTTGATAATTGCCCTTGATTATCTTTTGGCTGAGCAAGGAAAGTGTCTACGTTGTGGCCAATTCCATCCAGTTATACCTGGATTAATACTTCTGGGGAAGTTAAAGCTCAATTACATAAGATCATTGACTAAGCTACTTGGCTTAAAAAGGTGACTCCTTCAACAAGATCTTTCTTTGACTTATTTGATTTTGATTGGTTTGGGTCGTGGGGACCATGGCTTGCAAAGTGCATTACAAACATTGGGATTTGTTCTGCTCATAGTAACCATAATAATCTCTCCGGTGTGCTGTATTCTCTCAAATCTTTAAGTGCATGTTTGCAGCCACCAAGTAAATATTCTCCCTAAGACTGGAACATCAGAAAAGGAACAAAGAGAATGACCAAATTAAAAAATGTAAACCTGAAGCCATGACCCGTGAACATTAGAGATTAAGCAAAAACATCATGACTATAGACACCACACAAAAGAAACAACAAAAGCTGCAAGAACTTCAGAGCAGTAGCTGAGAGTGACACAATGCCTTAATTTTTTTTTTTTTTTATCACATCTCTCAGTTAAGATGAGTCTGTTCAAAGTGAGGGAGAGATTGTTAAAAAGAAAACCACACACCCAGGGGCATCTGGGTGGCTCAATCAGTTAAGTGTCCAACTCTTAATTTCAGCTCATGTCATGATCTCACGGTTCGTGAGTTTGAGCCCCACATAGGGCTCTGCACTCACAGTGTAGGGCCTGCTTCTGATTCTCTCCCTCTCTCTCTGCCCCTCCCCAGCTCATGCTTGCTTTCTCTCAAAATAAATAAATAAACTTTAAAAATATTAAAAAAAAGAAAGCCACACACCCAAAATGGAGTCACTTTATGCTTGGCCATGTCACCAAACCAGGGCTTAATACCTAATATAACTGCACTTTCAGCCTCCCCCAGAAATGTAGACTTAACCAGTCAGGCAGGAATTTTCTGGTCAGCACCAATGAGGTAATCTGTCACATGGCCCCTGCCATCCCCTGAAGGAAAGTATACTCACCTGAAAGAATCCTTTTTTTTTTTTTTCTCTAATGTTATAACTTCCTTGTCATGCTTTTAAAAATCTTCCCTTTTTTGGAGCCTTTTGGAGCTCCCCTTTACTTCCTAGATAGGATGCTATCTGATTTATGAATCAATAAAGTCAATTAAAGCTTAAAAATTCACTTCAGTAAATTTTTGTTATTTAACACCATTAAATAAAACAGATTTGCTCTTTGTCTTCATGGAGTTTTAATTCGAGGCAGAAGGAAAATGTAAATCAACCAATTCTTTTTAAATTTTCATATTCTATATTAACATTATAAGTGCAGCAAAAAGAGAAGGCAGCTATGGTCTTGTATATTAAGACCACCAACTGATCCCATTTGAAGAGCAGAGAAAGCTTCCTGAATAAGTTCACATTCATTTAATATTTGAACAGTTTTTCTTAAACTGAATCCTAGATGTTGGCCTATATCTTCAGGCTTGATAGTTCTTCAAAGCTCTACCTAATAAGGCACAGAAGAAAATGTTTCAGACCCTCATTTGCATAGATCAGGCATAACTTGAAGTTTGCTTTTATTAATTCCTCACTTCCTCTTCCATTATGAATTCTGTCTTTTCTCTTTCAAATTTTGTTATATTTTTGCTACCCTAATTTCATACTAATAAACAAATACATTGAAAAACCAGTTAATGATGAAGCATTATTATAAGGGAAGAAAGCACCAAGAACGAGCAGAAGTGTGGCTGCTCGCTGTCTGTACTTTGAACTGTTGTTCAGCGAATAGTTTTAGGAAGAAAATCTCATTCTACCAACATGATCAAACAGCCAGGGTTAGGGCCATGTAAAGTCTGTTCTTTTTCTTGAGGGTTAAAGGGCATCTTATACAATATTATTTTTATAAAAAATATGTAGGTCCTAATGTGAGGGGAATCTGAATCACAAACTCACAAACTCACAAAGCCACCACTCACTTCAGGGCAAACAGTGGCTTCCCTCATCCTATGTCTTGGTCAGCTTTTCACACTCCAGGTAACTTTGCTGGGGATAAAGAGAATTATGGCCAAATTTACCCTCTGAGTGTAAGAGGGTAGGAATATTTGGTCTCTGATTATAAGGATGTGAAATGTGTGTCCAGTGCCTCAGATCTTTTATTTTGCTTTGATTGTTTTCAGTGAATTTGTGAGGAAGATATTTTTTATCTTTGTTTAAGTTGGTCATATAAAAATATTTCTTAAAAATAAAGAACCTTTTGGTGGAGCGGCCATAACTATTAGCTTAGTTACTTTATACCTTAAATAAATTTTTAGGAAATTATCAGCTTACTCAGTAAAAGGCGGTTTCTGTCTGTATCAGTCCTGATTAAGTTTATACACACAAATGCACATATATGTTTATAGGTGGTATGTGTACACGCAAGCAATGTATAGATTTTTTAAAGTTCACTCAGCTCCCTTAATACATTCTTTAGTCTAAAATTGGAACAATCCCGAGCCAAAAAGAGGTAGACACACTTTTAATAAAAATAATTAAACAGTCATCTGCCTTTAATGAACTTTCTATGTCCCTAAGGCATCCTGGAAAACTGCGCATATGTAGACTGTGAAATCTACCCGGCTTTATCTAAGGCCAGCAAATGACTTACTTAAAGTTAGATCTTTGAGTTAGTCACGTGGCTTCCAAGGAAGTATGACTTGAAAGCTCTCTGTGTAAATCTAAGAGGCAACTGTGTTATCTTTCCCACGTAAAACTGGACTTCACTCCACTTGGGAGGAGAACCATGACAGTGATCAGGATTCACAGCCTCTACTTCAGTTACCAACATCCCCTTACTGTTTTCTCAGAGGTCCGCCATTTTCAAATGGACACTGCTTCACTTACAATAACACTATCTGAATTTCTTTCTTTAAAAACAACTACTTTATTTATATATTTAACCTGTCCTGATTTTTTATCCCCATTGGGAACCTGGATGTCCTACATAAGTTCTGTAAATATGATTACATTCTGGGGATAAGTAAACATAAAGAACAAAGGACTGAAAAGTTTGCTTTTTGTATGCCACATCACAACTAGGTATAAAAATCTGTGTGTCATTGGGAACATATTCTTGACAAGGGAGGGGTTAAAAATCAGACATTGTGTTAGTTAACTATTGTGGAATAAAATAACACTCCAAACCTCAGTAGCTTAAAACAAGGATTTGTCATATTTATAATCCATAATTTAAGATTTTATTTCATAATTCTGACTGTTGGCTTGATGGTTCACCTGTGGCTGCATTCCACTGGAGGGATGGCTGCGGCACAACTAGAGAGGCTATACTACAAGTCCTGACAACATGGCGATCTCAGGGTTCTGACAGAGCCAGCCCTAATGCACAAGCGTGGATTAAGCTTCTACTGTGTTACATTTGTGGATGTCCAATTAGATAAAGCAAGGCACATCTTTAAGCCCAGAGTCAATGCCATAGGGCATGACTACTGAGAGGCATCACTCATTGGGGTCATTTTTCTAATAACCACATCACAAATGGTGGTAACACAAGAGCACATTTTATACACACACTGAGACAGAACCCTCAAGAATAATGACTTGTATTCTTAGATTTAGCACCGTTGCATACCTGGAGAGAACCATACACTAATCAGTGGGCTATCAATATGAGAACCAGGATTACTGACTAAAGGATTATTGATATAATAGTTACTAGATAAAAAGACAGGGCAGTGAGATTGAAAGGGTGCATCAAGTAAAATGTAGGAACAATAGGGATAAATTCACATCTAGATACATTATAAGGAAACTACATATATCAAGGATAAATGTAAAAATCACTTTAAAAAAAAGAAAGGAAAAAAGAGATTAACTATGAATGAACAATATTCAGAAAGACAAAACGAATCTTACAAATTTGTTACTCTCAAATAATAGATAAGATTCAATATAAAGGTTAATAAGAATGATATGGGATTGGGTGTTGTGTGATTAGTTAAAGTACACTGAGATCATATCATGCATGAAATAAGTATAGACATTTTGAATAACTTTGAATTTTGTTTAAAAAATGTATACTTAAATAATTAGCATAAGCTTAATAGTTATCCCCCTAACTGAAAATAAATATAATCCATAGGTTCCAAATCAGCAAAGGAAATAAAGGTAAATTTTCTAAGAGTTTTTAATGAAACAAAATGCAGAAAAGAGGAAAAATAAGCAAAATGTATGGAAAGTAAAACCAAAGTGAGATGTTATAATCAGTAAACATAAGAAATGCAAATGTATTAAACTAATATATTAAAACAAGAAATTATTAAATTGATTTTATAGAAATCCAGCTAACTCTATTTTAAGAAACATATCTAAAACAAAGAACACATAACTTGACAATAAAGGGACACAAAAATATATTACAGGCAAATGAAGATGCAAAGCTAATTTACAATATTAATGAGAGGTACATTAGAAGTTAAAGTAAAAATTAATAGAAAAATTCACATAGATGATATTACCAATAATTAAATGTGAATAAAGACAAATATAAGAAAATATTTCAGGAAAAATGGACAAACCCACAATCAATAAAAAATATTTTAACATACTTCTATTAGAAATATACAGAAATAAAGCAGAAAAAGCAGATAAAAATTAACACCTATATGGAAGAGCTCAGTGACACAATTAACAATCTTGATCAATAGAACTCCTGGATCCAGGAAATAGAGAAAACACATTTTTTTCCAGCACAAAAGGGACAGCTGAGAGATGTGACCACATATTAAATGACAAGGCAATCTCAAAAAACATTAAAGAATCAACAGTGTATATTTCATGATTTCTGGGCAATTATATAAGGAATCAACATTAAAAATATAATCTTAAACCATATAGGAATTACAAAGCACACACTCTCTAATTAATGGTTTCAAGTGGAATTCACAAATGAGTATTATGGAATGTACAGAGCTGAGCAACGGTTGTTGTATTATATCTCACACTTGTGAGATGTAAATAAGTGATTTTCGAGGAACATTTATTTCTAGTCCTCTGTAATTCTATTAACAAAGTGGAAAAAAAAAAAGGATAAATGAGCTAAAAATTTTACCCATTAGGGATGCTTGGGTGACTCAGTGTGTTAAGCATCTGACTCTTGATTTCAGCTCAGGTCATGATGTCACGGTCATGAGATCAAGCCCATGCCAGGCTTGAGCTGGTCATGCAACCTGCTTAAGATTCTTGGGGCGCCTGGGTGGCTCAGTTGGTTAAGCGGCCGACTTCGGCTTAGGTCATGATCTCACGGTCTGTGAGTTTGAGCCCCGCTTCGGGCTCTGTCCTGATGGCTCAGAGCCTGGAGCCTGCTTCAGATTCTGTGTTTCCCTCTCTCTCTGCCCTTCCCCTGCTCATACTCTGTCTCTATGTCTTTCAAAAATAAATAAACGTTAAAAAAAAAGATTCTCTCTCTCCCTCTCTCTCTGCCCCTTCCCTATCCAGGCTCATTCTTTCATTCTCTCTCTCTCTCTCTCTCTCTCTCTCTCTCAAAAAAAGATAATAATAATAATTGTTTTTGACCCAGAATGCTAGGCAACAAATAGAAAATACCAAAATAAAATAGGGTCCAGGAAATATTAAATAGAAAATGGTAAAATGGGGCTTCTCTTATAACTAAGACTGGCCATATAAGCAAATTATGGCCACTGGAGTATCATAAAAGAAATGTATGTCCTTATAAAATGTAGGGCTCTCTTCCTCCTTCCCAGAGTCCTTTCAACTGGTTGGAATGCATATGAAAAAGCTAGAGTTTAAAAGGCTAGCTCTGACTAGTCCACCTACTTGGACTCACATGAGAAAGAAATAAACATCTCCCTTATATTTTTACAAAAATATTAAAATTTAACATTAAAATATTAAAATATTCAATTTTAATCTTAAAAATAAAGTGATGTTTTTCAGAATGCAATGCAATGTAACACACCCCTTAAAGAATAATTAACATATAATATTCCTAGTAAGTGATGAAATTAATTCAATAATGATTAATGTAGAAAAACAAAAACTTAGCAAATAGGAATAGAAGAGAAACATGCTTAACCAGATAAAGGATTCCTACTGAAACTCTCCAGCAAATATCATACAAGGAAACCTTCCACTGTTTCTTTTATTCAATAATATATTAGGCATGCTAGCCAATATAATAACATGAGACAGTTAAATAAAATGGCTTAGATCATAAAGAAAAACAAAACAAACTTTATTTGTAAATGGCATGGCTGTCTACATAAAAAATTCAAGACAGTCTACAAATTATTAAGCTTGAAAAGGAGTCTCTAAGACTGTGAGAGAGTCTGAGAGTTTTCTAGGACAAACTGTGGCAACTTTTCCTATAGATAGAACCTCTTAGTGTTTTGTGCAGTTAACTGCAAGTGAATTTTTAAGTGGATAATGAAACTTGGCCACTTCGCAAATCAAACTAACCGACCATATTTACACACTGATATATGCTATATGAGGAGTGTCTTTATCAGTCCATGCTGCCCTAAAAAAAAAATCCTACAGACCAGGTGCTCAAACAAGAGAAATGAATTCTCTCACAGTTCTGGAGACTGGAAAGTCTAAGATCAAGGTGTAACAGGGTTCACTTTACAGCGAGGGCTCTCTTTATGGCTTATAGATGGAGCCCTTCTCCCTGTGTCCTCACACAGCAAGGAGAGAGAAAGAGGGTACAAGTTTTCTGGCATCTCTTCTTATAAGGGCACTAATCTCATTATGAAAGCCCATTCTCATGATCTCATCTAAACCTAATTATGTCACAAAGACCCCGTCTCCAACCACCATTGCATCAGGGGTTAGGGTTCCAACATATGGATTGTGGGGTTGGTGGGGGGGGGGGCACACAATTCAGATCATAGCAAGAAGTCTTCACATTTGCAAATTATAAATGAAAGTTTTCTTAATATGATACAGCAGATAAGAGAGAAAAAGGTTTAGCTGAAAATCTCACCTGTGATAAAGGTGTGTGTGTTTGCTTTTTTCCAGTTTCAGTATTTTCTATACAAAATAATTCCTCCTTGATTAATATTCATCTACAATGGGTAAAATCGATCTAGGTGTGAAAAGAAATTCATATTTTTAAAAAGACTTGAGAGAAATGTGGCAGGAATCTCTTAGGGGAAAAAATATTCTACAGTGATGTCTTCAAAGGCTAGGCATATGTGTTTGTGGTCTTGTGCCCTGTAGATATTTTGCAAAAGAGGAAATTTATTCTAACCTCCCTGGGCAGGCATTTACATCGCACCTCAATCCCTACATCATTTGGATGTTGACAAGACTCACCTGCCGGCAGCAGGTGCCTAAACAGGATGTCCAGAAATTCCAAGAAACTAATCAAGATAGAAAAAAGATGCCATCATTCGCTTCTGAATAAAAAACTGGTTCACATTCACACACTACGCCATAGACTAAATAGAAATTTCCGGTCCTAAAAATGAAATGTGTGCAGAATTCTTAGGGAGTGGTTTCCACTACAACATACACGTAGTATTATCATTTTTTTTGCAAACATACTCTGAGTTTTCTTTGTGGGAACAAGCCTCCTTCATTAAGATACTGTTGCTGGGTGAATGAGAGTATCTCTTGAGAAGTAATGGGACACCTGGCGCCAAATTGCACAGCATTGATACTAGAAAAACTACCTACTTAGGTCAGTCACAAAATTCTTACTTCGCTAAAGAATCAGGAATTTCCCAGCATTTTTTTGTTTTGTTGTTGTTTTTGTTTTGTTTTTGTTTTATTTTATGTTAGCAGGAGATATTCTAAAATATTCTCAGCAGGCTGAGGTCTAAAGACGTAGGAAAGATCTTGATGTGTGTACACAGAAGAATAATATGTGGCATTCTTCATTTATAAATTGACCCTACTGTCTTATTTTCTAGCAATGATGATCTATTTATAATCTCAAACTAATTGTCTTATGAAACTAGGTAAACCCAATGTCCATAAACAAAAACATCTGCGATTGTCCCGTGCAGTAACTGAACCCAGAAATGCAGGGTAAGTTTTAAGTGCTGCATCTATACAAGTCAGTACAGAGTTAAGGGTGTCTTTTTGTCATTCTGTAACTTAGTAGCAATGTGTGCATCTGGACTCTGGTTTCAGTTCCGCCAGTGACTGGGTGACCAGGGAAAAGTAACTTATGCCCTTCTGTTCTGTTGCTAGAGCTACAAGATGGCAAGGAGAATGATCGAAAAAAAGTTGCAGAATGTGAAGTCAGAAAAATTGGGTTGAAGTTCAAAATGACATCTCTCTTGAGGCAGAATACCTTCGGCGTAAGTGTGTACTGAACAGTCCCATGGCTTCAGCCCTGCACTAAGGCTGCCATATTAGGAGAGGACTTGGGAGGAAAGATGCTTGGGAAAGCTCTGCTCCAAAATGACACACTATCTATACTTCCTTTGTGAGGTCTCTTCTTATGCCAGACAACAGCTATCAGAGACTCTACTACATATTACTACATTTTTACTTTAGGCATTTTACCATCAATGCGCTGGCTCTACTTTTCTGAGAAATCATGTTTCCACAGAATATGGTACTCTGGAAGTGTGAATTTAATTATACATTGATACCATTATTTTCTTCTTTCGTATTAAACTACATATGCCTTTTAGGGGCACTTGGGTGGCTCTGTCAGTTAAACGACAAGCGCTTGATTTCAGCTCAGGTCGTGATCTTGTGGTTCGTGGGACTGAGTACCACATCAGGCTCTGTGCTGACAGCGTGGAGTCTGCTTGGGATTCTCTCTCCCCCCCTCTTTCTGCCCCTCCCTTGCTTGTGCTCTGTCTCTCTCTCTCAAAATAAATAAAACTACATATGCCTTTTAAATAAACAATGCCAGATCTTCAAATGTAATGTTTTACAAGAGAATCATGGCACTCCAGAAATTAAAAACAAAAACAAAAACAAAAACAACTGTAAATAATGATCCCAGTTATATTGTTTACATAAATCTCAAAGCCAGGATACAGCAGATTCCCATTGTTGGGCTCTTAGACCAGCACTCATTGTATCACTAAAGACAACAGTCTTTCACATGAATCACTGACGCTTGCCAGTTGCTGACAGCCTACTTGTTGTGATCTCTCTTCAAAAAGAACATAGGATAATTTAAATCTTTCAAGATTTTTCACCAAAACAAAACAAAACAAAAACGCCTAACCAACGAAACCAATCAAAACCTGAGAGGCTTAGCATGCAACCAGCAGTTATAAAGCTTTTTACTACCTGTTTTTATGATATAATGAGAAGTACAGCTTTTATTTCCAGTCATGGAAACTGGTGGTCAAAAGCATATATTCTAAAACCATAAAGATCACAGCACTGCCTTTTATTAGTTGCATGACCTTCTAAAGCCTCAGTTTTCACAAATAAAAAATGGAAATAATAATAACAGTTACTATTACAGGGTTGAGAAAATCACGTGAGACAATCAAGACCCAAGTACATACTTAGGGCTATGGCTAAGGTAATACATGTACCATTATTACAATTTCCTGACATGTATTGATCCCTTTCTATATCTTAACACTATCAACTAAGATAAACTTCCTAAGGCCACTACAATAAGCTTTAATTTCTACGTATACTATTTCATTCAATCTCTCAAAAACCTAAGATAAAGCTCAGAATAACCTAAAGGTTTACCTGGATTTTCCTTCTCCTTCATTCAGAAGATGTTTTGCTATACTAAGGTAGAAAAATGGACAGCTTAGGAAAGACTCTCAGGCTGAAGTCTCCGATTCATAACACAAACTGATCTATATTCAAAAATTATTTTCTAGTGCAGGTCTGATGGCTTAGTAGTGTGGAATCAGAAAAAAAGTTTCTCTCTGTTGTCGTGCCTTGGCATGAAGAAGAGATGCTACTGATAACAAGTACCATCTTCTATAACAAGTACCATCCTCTACAGCCATGCTTCTGGGGTGCTGAGAGCCTCACCGACATACAGGAGAGCTCAAAATATCAATTTAAATAAACATCCATAGAGAGGAATGTGTATATTTCTCACATACAGTTCCAGCTGGGAGATTAAATTTAGTGATGGAGGCAGGCTTAAAAGAATGGGTTATATTAAACAGACCAATTTTCATTGTACCAAATCCCAAATAATTCAACAAGAACATTAACCATTGAGGTCAGTGCTTCATAAACAAAGTAAAAAAATGCAGAGAAGAATGTCACCTCTGATGCATTATCATTCTTTAATACCTAAACCTGTATCTCCGTCTATTTTTCCCAGCACCAGGTCCACCCTCCCTTTAATTTGAATGGCTAAACTTCCCTAAAAATATCCATCTCCTTTATTCTTCCTGGGGATAACCAAACTGGATGAATCTAAGTACTTGTAATACCAAGATGCTGTTACACAGCTACGGGGCCACAGACCCAACAGGTCTAGAGATCCCCAATGAACTACGTTCTTCAAACACCTTACAGACACACTTTCCTTCTGTAAGTTTTACTATCGATGTGCATTTCCCAAAGAAGGGTATCCTTCGACAGGAAGAGAGGAAGACATGAGAAGTGATTCCAGTTCTGTCATAACCGGTTAAGCTATTAGGTTCTTTTAATTACTGTGTCTTGCTTTCTTCATCTCAAGAACTTGGACTAAGACCATGAGGTGTCAAACATCTTATGATTCTGTGTAGTTTATCATTAGTTATCACATCATTTGCAATGTCTTCTTGTGCCTATTTGGGGGGTTTGTTGTTTTTTTGTTTCTCTGGTTTTGCTTCAGTGCTTTGATTCACAGCAATTGTGAGGAATACAGGGTTAGGTGGAAACTTCTCTCTTGACTCTTTTTTAAGTTATTTATTTATTTGAGAAAGAGAGAGAAAGAGAGAGAGAGTGTGTGTGTGAATGAGTGGGGGAGGAGCAGAGGGAGAGAGAGAATCCCAAGCAGGCTCCACACTGTCAGCACAGAGCCCGATGTAGGGCTCGAACCCACAAACAGTGAGATCATGACCTCAGCTGAGATCAAGAGTGGGGCGCTTAACCGACTGAGCCACCTAGTGCCCCTCTCACGTCTTTAAACAAGCAGAGTAGGTTCACAAAGGGCTCAGACTCTGCTGAGCTGAAATAATATTTTCTAAAGTCAGAGTGAAAGCTGAATGATAACTGGCTGAGATGCAGCTGGGAAAATTCAGAGTCCTCTCACATACTTTTTCCATTATCCCCCAGGGTGCCTTGAGTTCTATTTATTCTTCGAGCACTGAAATAACCCCAGCAATTCAGCCACGGCTCAAGAAAGAGCATCTTTTTGACTTCACCATGTATGGTTTCAATCCAAGCGTTTCCATTTTGACATCGCATGCTATTCCTGAGTCGGGTTCTCGCAAACCTAACACACAGCCACATCTCCCCCCAAAAGGGCAAAGGACGCTTGCTGAGAAGAGGCGCATAGAAATTCCAGCCAATCCCTTGAAGCTTTTATTCTTAACCCAGGACCAAATAGCTTAATAGCTCATCTTGCCTGTTATAAATAGGCCCCGGTGCCTATCACTCCAGCTCACTGGGAAAGAATGCAAACAGTCCGAGGAATGAAATACTCAGGAAGACTATCCTGCCTAGTCAGAGCTATTTACTTTTAAATGACAAAATTTTCCTCCAGACACAGAGAGAACCTTACATTTTTAGCCTGTGAGTTTCTCATCCTTAGAAATGATGTGATGTTTCAGAGGAGAAAAAAAAAAAAGAGAGAGAGAGAGAGGGAGTTGCATCAGTAGTAAAAATGTGCTGAGCAAAACCTTTCTCTCTTCTGGCCTTTAAAGGAATGCTCATTATTTTGACCAAATCTGTGTGGTCATGCTGCATTCTCCAGGAATGAATATAGTTCGTGTAAAAGTCTGTTCAGAAGGACATCTAGAAAGTCAACAACAGGCAGCAATTAGGACACACAGATAACACCAAGTTGAGGCCATAGAATCATCTTTAAAAAAAAATCTCAAGACCAAAGAAAATGGACTTGTTCTTTTCTCTCCTATGCAAAGAAATGGATGTGAGAAATATCCCTTATTGTTATGTAGACAGGTATTTTTTCTTTGAATAGAAACCAATCAATTTTGCATATAAGAAACAAATACATGAAGGCAGGTACAACTGCAAAATTTTCTGGTTTAATGATCAGTAAACTATTATCGTATTTGTAAAGGGGATCTTGAGGGAACAATCTCTGAACCTAAAAATATTTCTCATTCCTGTTATATATTAAGGAGAAAGCACACGAGGAACACTTACGTTTCTTTCTGTCTCTCTTTTTTTTTTTAATATTTAAGGGAATGTTTAATGTCATGGAATGTAATTAATGATATGTGGATAATTTCTTAAAAAGCAAACTAGGTCGGTATACATAATAAACTTCCGTATCAAAAAGAGTTCTATGGGGGCGCCTGGGTGGCTCAGTCGGTTGAGCGTCCGACTTCGGCTCAGGTCATGATCTCGAGGTCTGTGAGTTCGAGCCCCGCGTCGGGCTCTGTGCTGACGGCTCGGAGCCTGGAGCCTGCTTTGGATTCTGTGTCTCCCTCTCTCTGCTCCTCCCCTGCTCACAATCTGTCTCTCAAAAATAAACAAACATTAAAATAATTTAAAAAAAAGAGTTCTATGGAGCAAAAGATACCATAAATGCAAAGATAATAACTTGGGAAGGAATAGTTTCAACACGTATGAGAAGAAAGGATGTAACAGCAGCAAAAACCTATAAATAGGCTACTAAGAAGAAAATTTACACCATTTGATTTTGGTAATAAAATACAATTCTAAAGGATTACCACATCTTTCAAACCTAGATAACTCGCCTGTGCCAAGATCACCGCATCTCAAACTCAACTGCACACAACTGTGACCTCCTGTTTTGTGTGGCTGTAATTCTTTCCTTGACCTGAATCCCTACTTCTCCAGCTGGGAAGTTAGATGCTGTATGCTTTTCGGAATACAGTTTTAATGACTTAAATAGAAGAGTCTGTCTTAGAATAAATAAACCTGTTCAGAGCTGATGATATATAGACATAACTGGATATACAACAATGATGTTATAGGATACTTAATTTTGAGTAGTAAGGTACAGAATTTTTATTCTAGCCTGATCCATATTTCTAGGGCAAATCAGAAAAAGTGACTTTTGGCTTAAGTATTGACGTATTTAAACAAGGAGGCCATCACGTTGAGGTTGTTTCTAACGCAGCAGCAACCTACAGAAGTGAATCAAACTCTGAGCCCGAGTCCATGCACTCCAATCCAAAATAAGGAAACTTAAGAACAACCAATCACGAAGAGTAAAGGAAGCTTTCCCAAATAAGGCAACCACTTAAGCTACATCCAATCAAATCATTTCTTTGCTTTTGTTCAGTGTTTTTCCTATAAAAACCTTGCCCCAACTCCTACGGGTGGAGCTCATCTAACCATCTTCCCTTTGGCACTGCCCAATTTGAATTAATGCATGCACAAATAAACATGAAAAATTGTAATGTGCCTCAATTAACCTTTAAACCGTGTGTAAATAATAAAGTTTTTCCTGAAATCAGAAATAAGAAAGTGATTGAAACAATTATCCTAAGATTTTATTATTATTATTTGAGTTTTGTTCTAAGAAATATAAACCTACCCCAAATCAGGGAAACATAAGTGTAGTAGTTGTAGCGTTGAAGTCTTTAGACACTCAACAGTTTGAGTTTTTTTTTATTTTGCTAGTTCAAACTCCATGCCAATCAAAGTCCAATGACTTGCACACACAAAGGCTTTATTTCAGGCATTTGAAATTTTCACACAGAGTTCATAGTGTCTAAATGTAGCTGTTTTTAAATTGAATTTTCTAAATTGCTTTTACTTCAAACAAAAATCACTTCTCTTACTCCTTTCAACATGAGAGTACCTGTGTTAATTCTTGTTCTTACCAAAGTTTAGCAGATATCCAAAGAGGTTATTAAAATGCTTTATGTAGGGGCACCTGGGTGGCTCAGTCAGTTAAGCATTCGACTTTCACTCAGGTCATGATCTCTCGGGTTATGGGTTTAAGCCCTGCATTGGGCTCTCTGCTGACAGCTCAGAGCCTGAAGCCTGCTTCAGATTCTGTGTCTCCCTCTCTCTCTGCCCTTCTGCTCACGCTCTGTCTCTATGTCTCAAAAATAAGTAAACAGTAAAAAAAAATAAAATAAAATAAACATTAAAAAATAAATAAATAAAATACTATGTAATCGGACTCTGCCCCTGTAAGAAGCATATACACATGACTGACTATATTTTCTAGTTTAAATTTAAATTTAATTTAAATTTAAAAATTTAAATTAAATTTAAATTCTTCAAAGAATTTTTATGGGGGGTACTCATTTCAGTTTCTTGGCATTTGCGGTATTTCCCATGAACCTATGAATCTAGCCCTAAGAGCCCCCTTATCACCTGGCCAATTAATCACTCATCACAGCTGTGTCATCTGCCACCAAAATCTGTAGACGAAATGGAAACTTGATTAATTGCACAGAGCATAATTAGTCACGGTATTTGTGATGTTGCCTCATGTACTTATAAAGTCTAAGTCTGAAGAGTAGAACTTTAAAAAAATATCTTGACCCACTTGTTTTTAAAAAGTGCCAAAGACGGGGCACCTGGGTGGCTCTGTCTATTAAGTGTCCGACTTCAGCTCAGGTCATGATCTGTGGTCTGTGAGTTTGAGTCCCGCATCAGGCTCTGTGGTGACAGCTCAGAGCCTGGAGCCTGCTCTGGATTCTGTCTCCCTCTCTCTACCCCTCCCCCACTCACATTCTGTTTCTCTGTCTCTCTGTCCCTCAAAAATAAAAAACATTCAAATTTTTTTTTAAAAAATGCCAAGGCATTTCAAAGAGCAGAAGAGATAGAAAATACAAAATGTGTTGGGGCGCCTGGGTGGCTCAGTCGGTTAAGCGGCCGACTTCGGCTCAGATCATGATCTCGAGGTCTGTGAGCTCGAGCCCCGCGTCAGGCTCTGTGCTGACAGCTCAGAGCCTGGAGCCTGCTTCAGATTCTGTATCTCCCTCTCTCTCTGCCCTTCCCTTGCTCACACTCTGTCTCTGTGTCTCTCAAAAATAAAATAAAAACGAAAAAAAAAAAAAAAAAGAAAATACAAATGTGAAGGGAGGGTTTTGAAGTGACCCAGAACCATACCTGAGGCTTAGTCTACCTCTATAATTTCTACATACTAAGGAGAATAGAAAGAGTGAAATCTTTATTTACTTCATTTCCCATTGTCAAAATAGGCAAAGTTCATTTACGATCTAGGTAAATTACTAGATTTACTCTTTTATGTTTTAAATCAAGAAATGAAATCTTTCCATCATGGCTACCGATAATGTCACACCTTGCAGTGTGACAAGTACAATAAGACATATTAGAAGGTTTAATGTGTAAAGGTATATGGAGACCTGAAAAATATACTGTCTTTTCTAATTAGTAGTACGGTAGTCCAGATGTTAAACAAATGGACCTCACTGTATCATACTACCGAGTTAAAAAACAAGTGGTTAAACTTTTTTTTTCACAAATATAGACATTTTAAATCAATGTAACTGCAAACGGAGGCATGAGCCAGTAGAAAGTGAACAAAAATTAGAAAATTGTCTTATATTAAAATTAGAGCAATTCCCAAAGACTCCACTTACTTTATACTTAGAAACAGTGAGCTTTGATCTTAGCTTCAGTGAAAAACCACCATTCCAGGTACTATTTCCCTTCTCTTTACAGTTTGAACTTTTTAAAACCAATGTCAGCAATTTCACATCCTCTCCTGCACCTGGAAAAGTGCTGTTTCAGACTTGTAGGTTACCCTTCAATTCTCTATTCATTTCACTTCCTAGCTCTCAGTGAAAAGTGGGGGGAAATACTCTCTCTAGTAAGACTATCTTTGGTATATCCTTTGTTTATCCTCATCATTAGGGCTGTATAGTTTCCTGGATTTAAGTCACTCCCATATGTTAAAATTGTCAAGATCTTTAAACTACAGACTGTGCTCTTTGCATGATAAGAGAGACCATATGAGAAGTGTTTCCAAAAGAAGCATTGACATCTGGTGGGCAGAATGTTGTGTAAGTTTCCAAATAGGAAGGCAAACTTTCCTTTCAGACAGGTTTGAATATCATTTGATTAAGACATAGCATTGAGATGTGACAGGTTATAAAAATGATTTTGACAAGTGATTTTAATTTTTAAAGATCAAATAGGAAATGGATATGAAAAGTATCAATAAAGGGGTCAGTGAAACATAAAAAAAAACCCTCCTCTGCCAATTAACAACACTGCCAAGTGTATTTTTTTTATTTCAGCTTTACTAAGGCATAACTGACAAAACAGTAAGATATTTAAAGTGTACCTCAGGCTGATTTAATTTCATAACACACATTATGAAATTATATTCCCATCTAGTTAACTAATACATCCATGACCTCACATTTCCTTCTTCCTTTTTCTCCTTTCTTTTCTTTTATTTCCTCCTTTTTTTTTTCTTGTTTCTTTTCCTTTCTTTTCTTTTTTTTTCTCTTCTCTTTTGGTGAGAACATTTAAGTTTCACTCTCTTAGCAAATTTCAATTATACAATATAGCATTATCAACTCCAATCACCATGTGGTATATTAGATCCTCAAACCTTCTTTCTCTTGTAGCTGAAAGCTTGCTGGCACCCTTTTACAACCTTCCCATGTTCCGCTCCCCGCATCCCTGACAGCAACTTCTCTATTCACTGTTTCTACGAATTTAACTTAAAAAAAAATATTCCACTTATTTATATGTGATACCATCCAGTATTTGTCTTTCTCTGCCTGGCTTATTTCACTTAGCATATAATGCCTTCAAGTTCCATCCATGCCATTACAGGATTTCCTTCTTTCTTCTTACGGCTGAATATTACATTGTATAATATATACCACATCTGCTTTACCCATTCACCCAGCTATTGACAGGTTGTTTCCATATCTTAGCTATTGTGAATAATGTTGCAATAAACATGAAAGGGCAGAGATATCTTCAATATCCTACTTTCATTTTCTTTGGATATATATCCCAAAGTGGGATTGCTGGGTTTTTAATTTTTTGAGGAACCACCATGCTGTTTTCCATAGAGGTTGCACCAATTTACAATGCCATCAAAAATACATAAGGGTTCCCTTTTCTCCACATCCTCACCACTTATCTCTTGTCTTTGTGATGATAGCCATTCTAACTGGTATAAGTGATACCTCATTGTGGTTTTGATTTGCATTTCCCTTATGATTAGTGATGTTGAGCATCTTTCTTGGTATATGTTAACCATTTGTCTGTCTTCTTTGCAAAAATGTCTATTTGGATTCTCTACCCATTTTTAATCAAATTTGTTTACTATTGAGTTCTATGAGTTCTTTATATTTTTTAAATATTAACTCCTCTCAGATATATGATTTGCAAATATTTTCTCCCATTCCATAGGTTGCCTTTTCATTGTGTTGATGGTTTCCTTTGCTGTGCAGAAGCTTTTTCCTTTGATGAAGTCTCACTTGTTTATTTTTATGCTTTCGTCACCTTTGCTCTAAGCACACTTTTTATAGGCTTCCTATTTTATTTGGTATTATAGGAAACTCAGAGGTACTGACACAATCGTTGCCGTCAAAGAGTTTACATCTGGGGAGAAAACCAACAGAGCAAACAGAAATAAAATTAGGTTGTAACTGTGGCACTAGCATATGTGTACTAGGAATTCGGAAGAAGAACACATAAAAAAATCATTTGGTAAGAGTTGTCAGGGAAGGATTCATGGGGGAGAAACTGATGGAGGAGGACTGAGGAAGGATTGGGAAAGGGTTGATCAAAGGGGAAGGACTGGAAAGAACAAAGACCATGAAGAGCCCAAGGTGTTGGGGTAACAGGAGATTATGGAGGATACTGGTTCGCGCAGAGAAAGGCTGCATGTGACAAGTGGTAGGAAACTACATTGGAAGGGTAGAGTGGAGCTAGATATAGTCCGGAGAGGACTATAAACCTGTGATAAGGAATGAAGGGCTACTGTGCTTTCTTTAATCCAATGTCAGTCATAAATAAGAAAAGCCAGTTTGAAACTTTTTGTGAAACTCTTAAAAATGTTCCACAAATTGGAGCCTGCCTGGAAAATATTCTAAAATTAGTACTTACTTAAAACCTAAATTCTAAATATTTGTTAATAAATGGGATGAATTTTGCCTAGGCCAATATCTTGTCCTAGTAGCATAAATTATGCTACCTAATACCACTGGATATTTTGTGGTTGGATAATTATTCTACACATATCCCTACAGAGGCTAAAGTTATACACAGACTCAAAAAAATTATTTATTCACTCCATCATTCATTAATTCCTTCATCCCACCTTTCCGCTACTCTACGTCAAGTGCTCTACTAGGCACTTGGATGCAAAGGGAAAACAAATAGTCCAGGGGGACCGAGTCCAGTGGGAAAGATAAACATAGAAACAGAGAGGAAAAAAAAAAAAAAAAAACCATGGGAAAGAAGAAAATTCCACTGCGGCACCTCTTTTAATAAGGAAGGTGGTTTAATTTTTAGCAACTTCTTATCAGAGATCAAAGTAATACAAAAGACAAAGGCATTTCAGGATATCACAAGAGCAGGGTTTCTATAAAAGCTACTACTACTCAATGCCAGTTACCAAAATGTCAGAACATCAGAATGAACTGGAAGCTTGAGTTGTTTGATCTCGAAGCCTCTGTATATGCCCTGATGGTGGGCACAGCACCTGGAAGGAACAGATGTGCCCTAGCTACCTGTTCCAGTCTTGGCAGAAAATGGTAACAATGAGATACGTGCTCTTCTGCCCTCTAGAAACTCCTGGAAAATGTCTAGTGCTGCAACTGATAGGTCACTGTTAGCCTTATTTCACCAAAGGATAATAGGTTTAAATAAGCAAAGAAACTGTGTAGTGTTGTTCCTTTAGGTCATCTTTACCCTCAGTCGGTCTCATTAAATAGGGTAGCTTAGGAAGGTATAGAGTTAGATCAAGGGTCTACCACTCTCAAGTTATCTTACCACATGGTTACTGGGGCTGGCATTTTAATGGACTCAACTCTTTCTATCAGAGACAAAGCCAAAGGTTTGAATGAAAATGCCTAGTGGAGATAACACACATTACTGGAATTTGTTCACACCCATGTAAAGTGGAATCCATCAACCACACTCTAAAGGCTGGTATCAAATTCTGTTCTCTTTACACAAGGGGGGAAAGTTAGAAAGCAGTTGGAGAGAAAGTGCCAAAAGAAGACAAGAAGGTGGAAGTGGAGGCCTGTGAAAATGGAACATGAATTTCATCAACTTCATAGTCTGGTTTGGGATTCGCTGTGTAGTTCTGGGTGCGTGTTAAGTCGATGCCGTTCATGCAAGCTGGGTGCTGTGTGCAGCTGGATCCCACCACTTACAGATTGCATCACGTTGCAGAATTGACTCTTCTATCCACAATTACAAATTTTCCTTTGTTTTTTCTAAACAAAGGAGTGTGTTAACTCGAGATTCTTTATGGACAAAGAATAATGTGTAAAGGTAAGTAGGGCCTCCAAAGAGGACAACTTGGGTTCAAATCTTGGATCCTTTTCTTCCAAGGCTATATGACCTTGAGAATGTAACCTGACCACTCTGGTCCAGGGTCTCAACTGTAAAAAAAAAATCAAAATAGTATCTAACTCAGAGGATTGCTGTAATAGTTAAAAGACAGACTACACAGGAGGTCTTAATGTAAATAAAGCTCTGAATTCATATCTGTTATAGTTATTTTCCATACAATATTGAAAATGTCATCCGAGGTCATGGAATTGACTTACTTGATATACAATTAGGCATGTTCCAGTAAAAGGGAAGACTGGTTAACTTACTAGGATAATTAGCCATTTACATTGTACTCTGCAAACTATTCTAGAACACTGCACTTTTACAAGAGCCATGAAATATGATATCATCGGTATCTAGCCCTGGAAATATCTGACATGCTAGCATCACAGGATCTTTCCTGAAGACTTCCAAAATGAGCTGCTCAAATATTTATGCCAAAGTATCCAAGCAGTAGAGGAGATGGAAGGTAGGCTGAGGTAAAGTCCAAAGTCTATTTGTGGCAAGTAGAAATTTCTTTTATGTCTCTTTTACACTTTGTGTTACACACCAATATGTATTTGCTTAAGTACAGAAAGTTTTCACAAAAAATGACAAAAATAGATGCTCTAGGAAGATTCACTTTGTTCACCCTGGAGTAGCAACTACCAGCAGCCCTGGCATGGGTTCCCAGAGGTTCAGTTACTCCAATTTGAGAAGCACGACGACAGGAAATATAAACAGAATTCCAATTAGTATACCGTCACTGAAAGAGATTACACAAATTATTTAACACACAGTTGTGAAGTAGGAGGCACAGTGCGGATAAATCTTGAATTCTGATTCTCCGATAGCTCTCATGTGTGTCAACAACTTGAAAAGAATTAAAATGTCATTAAGGGTATTGTTCATTTGCAGGATTTTTTTTGTTAATTTATTCGGAAGGTCTATCGGATTCTCAGCATCACTGGGAGTTATCAACTTGGTCCTCAGTGAATGCCTCAGGGTGCGCAAATTACTCTTATGAAAGTATTCAAGTTTTTGTATAAAGGACATTTTACAGTATGTAGTTTTAAGTATATGGTATTTTGTTTTTTTCTTTAATTTTTTTAGTTGCTCATGTTAGGCCACGGAAAGGACAGGGAAATATGGGAAATACCTAAAAGAAATAAGGAAATGCAGTTAAGTTTTGACGTTCTTTACGAAGTAAGAAAAAAAAGCAGTCAGTAGGTCTGCCCTGCTATGCTCAGACAGGAAACAAAGTTAATTAACAAAGTATTGATGAAAAAAAAATAACAAAGTACTGATTATAACAATTTATTTACTTATCCAGAAGATCCTGCTCATATTTCTCAACGAGAAGCATTAAATACCTGCTCTTACTGTTAAGTGTCTGACTTCAGCTCAGGTCATGATCTCACGGTATGTGAGCCCCTGCGTCGGGCTCACTGCTGTCAATGCGAAGCCCGCTTCAGATCCTCTCCTCCCCTCGCTCTCTGTCCCTCCTCTGCTTGCACTCCCTTTCTCTCTCTCTCAAAAACAAACAAACACTTTAAAATATTTTTAAAAATATCTGCTCTGATTAGCTGGGCCTTTTCTAATTTCTTGTGAAATTATGCAGGGCATGTGATATCTCCTTGGGCACCTACAAGGTCTTGGATGATTTCCATCAGTCATTTCAAGGTACAAAAATGGACTAGTTTAATTGCAGAGAAGTTAATTCATGGATCATTTTGGCAGTGGCACAAGGGTAAAAAATAATCTCTCTCCACGGAAACCAAATACAACAAGGAAATTCTAATTGAATCACGTGTCTTACATGGATATGAGCCACATTGTTTCAGTCATGGACATTTATTTCCATCACCTTTTTAAAAATAAGCTATCACATTACAGTTAAATTCCAAAGGTGTTTATTCCCCACAAATCAAAATGAAATAAAATTAATTTGTGAAAATAACTATATGGATTTCTAGATAAATATGTTGAGCTAAACACACAGGTTTATCACTGCTTCCATACAAAGCCCCGCTAAACTATCATTAAAGGACATAAACAAGCATAAAGCAATGAGGATAAAAATAAGAGAAGATTAAAACAGACGAGAGATGGAGTAGAATTGAACCATCCTTCCAAGTGCTCAGACCAAAAACAGCATTATCTATGATTCCACAGTTTTGCTAATACTTATGCCCTACCCATCAGGAAATCCTGTTAGATCTACCATCAAAACAGATTGAGAATTTTGAGATTTTTCACCATTTCCACTGCTCTACACTAGTCAAGGCTACCATCAACTCTTGTCTAGATTACTGCAGTAATCTCTTCCTTAGCCTCCCCTGAGGCACTACTGTGCCTTCTCCACATATAAGTCAGATTGTTTCTTTCAACAGCGTCATATCTTTTAACATCGCTCATGTTTAAACACTCCACTGTCTTCCTCCTTCACTGAGAGAAGCCTAGATTTCACATGGCCCTCAGTGCCTCACCTGATGGACTCTCGTTCCTGTCCTGCTCCTGACCTTATCTTCCCACTCTTGCCCTTGCTAACCTGCTTGGACCACAATGGCCTCCCACCTCAAACATACTAGCCACACTCCTGCCTCGGGCTTCATGCGCTGCTCCTTCTGCCTGGGGTACACTTCTCCCAAAAATCACATGCCTCAAATGTTTGCTCTTGCTTCACTTTCTCATTGATATTTTTTCCAACATACCTAACATGCAATCCCAATCTTTATATATCTGATATCCATTAGCCCACATCATTTCTTTTCCATAGCATGTATCACTCTCTAACATACTACATAATTTATTCATGTGCAATATCTGTCCTACCTGTAGAATGTAAACTCCTGAGAGCAGGGTTTTTGAACACTTTTTATCTCTAGTGTATCACCTTTGCCTACAATACCTAACCCAATAGGTATTCATAGTAAGACTGCCAAGTAAAATGCTGGGTGACCCGTTAGCCTCAGATAAACAGCAGATCATATCTGAGTACAGTTAGATCCCATCTACTGTTTATCTAGAATTCAAATCTAACTGGGTATCCTGTGATTTCATTTGCTAAATCTGGGCATCCAAACTTTGAAACATTTGTCAAATGAATGAATAAGAATTTTGGAGGCTGAAAAGCGAGGGAATGATGGTAGATAACATAGCAACTTACAGAAAATTAAGTACTAAACGTCAACAGGGCTGGAGTAAAAGAGGACAGGAATGAGGAAGCCACGAAAGAGAGATGACTTGTGGCATGCAATCCTGGAAACTAGGAATTAAAGGCAGTAAGCGCTCCCCAAGTGGGGGGTATAAAAATGCATGGGAGTGGACAGTGGTGGAACCAAAAACAGGAGGATTAGATTGAAGTCTTTAAAAGAAACATTTATTTATTTATCTTATGTTTATTTAATTTTGAGACAGAGTGGGCAGGGAAGGGGCAGAGAGAGAGAGGAGGACAGAGGATCCTAAGTGGGCTCTGCACTGACAGCAGCGAGTCTGACGCAGGGCTCAAACCCATGAATTCTGAGATCATGACCTAAGCAGAATTCGGGCCCCCAACCAACTGAGCCACCCAGGTGTCCCCAAAAGAAACAGATATTTAAAACTACCCACATCCTGGGGCGTCTGGGTGGCTCAGCCGGTTAAGCTTCTGACTTCAGCTCAGGTCATGATCTCACGGTTCTCGAGCCTGACTCTGTGCTCACAGCTTAGAGCTTGGAGCCTGCTTCAGATCCGTGTCTCCCTCTCTCTCTGCCCCTCCCTCACTTGTCTCTCTCTCTCTGTCAAAAGTAAATAAATAAACATAAAAAAAGATAAATGTATAAAACTACCCACATCCTTACCAGATAGATGACTGTCTGTTTTACTTAAGCTGAGAACTAAAGTTTTACCTTCATTCTCTCAAAAACAAATAAACATAAAAAAGAGAAATGTATAAAACTACCCACATCCTGACCAGAGAGATGACTGTCTGTTTTATTCAGGCAGAGAACTAAAGTTTTACCTTATATAGAAAATGAATCATAAAAGTACAATAGAAAAAAACTATTGCACAGGAATTTTGATAAAATGTAACAGAAATACATGATTGTGAATGTAGAAAATCTAAATGTTTATTGATAAGCCATTGACAGAATTAGTAAGTGAATCTAACAAGGCTGCTGGGTATAAAAATCATCTGTATTTGCATATGCTAGCAAAAATAGTTGGAAAATGCAGTGTTTTAAAAAAAATGATAACACAAGAGGATAAAGTACTGAATATGTAGGAATAAATTAACAAAAGATTTGTAAGACTTCTATATAAGACTATAAAATATTACTGAAATTTAAAAGCTTTTAATAAATATTCATGAATTGTTGAATATTCATGAATGCATTAGGAAAATATTAGGAATACTGTATATACTTTCCATATCTCTAAATTAATTTACAAATTCAATAACATCCAAATAAAATCTTAATAGGTATTTCAACAGAAATTGAAAATATGGTACTAAAATTTACATGAAAACACAAAGAGTCAAATATAGTTAAATAATTCTTGAAGAAAAATAAAGTTGCAGAACTCACACTACCAGATTTCAAGATTTACTGTGAGGTTATGGTAAATAAGACAGGTTGATATTGGCACAAGAGCAAACAGATCAGTGGAACAGAAGACAGAATCTAGAAACAGTCAGTCAAATACATGGTCTCTTGATTTATGGCAACCAAAACCAGTTCCATGTGAATTGTGATGTGTAAATATGAAAGGCAAACCCATATAGATTTAAGCAGGTAAGTACTACCTTCATGAATTAAGAAGGGACAGACTTCTTAAATAGGACCGAAGAAGACATTCACCAGAAAGGAAAACTATGAAAAACTGGATTTCATTAAAATTAAGCAATTTTATTCATCAAAACAACATTAAGACAATGAAGTCACAGACTGGGAAGATATCAGCAATATATATATATATATATATATACATACATATATATGAGGTCTTCATAAAATATAAGTATATAAGCTTATGATGTATACTTATATATGCATGTATATGTATACATAAGTATAAAGTATACTTATGAAGTATATAGAAGTATACATATATAAGTATACTTCATAAGTATATATATTTACATTTTATGAAGACCTCGTGCAAAACAGAAAAAGAACTAAAAAAGTAAAAAACAAAAAAACAAAAAATAATTTAAAAAAAAGACAAATCATCTTCACTAGACCAATTTTTCTCCACTAAAGAGGATAACCAAATGGCTGCCTAATAAACATTTGGTCAGGCATTCACAATAATTAACCTACAGAGAGATGTCAGTTAGAGTGGTGAGTTTACTTTCACTCATCAGAACGTCTCATATTTAAACAAACACACACACTTAGCATTACCAAGTGTTAGGGAAGATACAGAGCAACTGCAACTTTCCCACCTTGCTCACGGGAATGTAAATTAGGACAACTGCTTTGTAAAAGTACCAGAGAACATATATCCCCTAGCGATTCCACTCATAGCTATATACCAAATGGAAATGAATATATACCTTCACTAAGAGCCTTTATAAGAATGCTCACAGCACCATTTTTTGTGATAGCCCCAAATTTTCAATAACTTAATTGTCCATCAATAAATAGACTGGATAAGTTGTAGTACATTCATAAAATTAAAAAAAAAAAACTACTGGGGTGCCTGGGTGGCTCAGTTAGTTAAGCATCTGACTTTGACTTGGGTCATGATCTCATAGTTTGTGGATTTGAGGCCCGCATCAGGCTCTGTGCTGACAGCTTGGAGCCTGGAAGCTGCTTCAGATTGTATGTCTTCCTCTCTCTCTGCCCCTTCCTTGCTCGTACCCTGTCTCTCTCAGTCTCTCAAAAATAAATAAACATTTTAAAAAATTTATTTAAAGCTACTATATACACGAAAATATGTGTAAGGTTCAGAAATATAATGTCATGCAAATAAATCCATAGACAAAAGAATATATACTATCTGATTCTATTTACTTAAAGTTCAAAAACAGGCAAGGCTAATTTCTTTTTTTTTTTTTTTTGAGTTTTATAATAGTTTATTTTCAAATTGGTTTACATATAACACCCAGTGTTCATCCCAACATGTGCCCTTTTTAATGCCCATCACCCCCTCTCCCCCCTCCCTCATCCCCCTTACCCTCAGTTTTTTTCTTAGTCTTTGAGAGTCTCTTATGTTTTCTAAAAATAAATATATTTCTAAAAATAAAAGTCAGGATAGAGGCTATCATAGTTAAGTGGGTGATGCCTTTAGAGAGGGTCAGAAGGTTTCTGGGGCTCTGTTAACAGTCTTTGTCTTGATTTAGATGACAGTCACATGAACATGTTTAATTTGTAACAACTCCTCATGCTGTATTACTTATACTTTGTGCTTGTAGTTTTTCTGTATAGGTATTACACTTAAGTAAACATTTTCCAAATGAAAAAGCACTGCTGAACAAGAAAGAAAGAAAAACCATGAGGGTCCAACCAGGAAGAGGAAGCAGTTAATGGAGGAATAAAGGAAGGTTAAAGTGAAATATTCCTCTGAGGGCATTTGCTCATCCCAGGAACTCAGAGTGCAGTGACTTTTTAATTTAGATTCATGCAAGATGGTGAGTTAAAAATGCAGATTCTGCGGGTGCCTGGGTATCTCAGTCAGTTGAGTGTCCTACTTTGGCTCAGGTCATGGTCTCATGACTGGTGGGTTCGAGCCCTGTGTCAGGCTCTGTGCTGACAGCTCAGAGCCTGGAGCCTGCTTCAGATTCTGTATCTCCCTCTCTCTCTGCCCCTCCCCTGCTTGTGCTGTTTCTCAAAAATGAATAAATGTTTTTTTAAAAATGTAGATTCTGGCCATAAAGATGGACCTTTCCAGACTGGGGGAAGGAGAGAGCATCTAGAAAATATTTATCTCCTGATGAGAAGTGTCAAGAAAACTTCTTGGTCCTTGTGTGGCCTTGAGGAGAAAATATTCAAAACTACAGTTGTCGTTGTTGTTGTTGTTGTTAATATTCACTTATTTTTGAGAGAGAGAAAGAGAGAACGAGCAGGGGACAAGTAGATAGAGAGGTAGACAGAGAATCTGAGGCGGGCTGTGCTGAGAACAGAGAACCCGACATAGGGCTTGAACCCAGGAACCCTGAGATCATGATCTGAACCAAAACAAAGAATTGGACACTTAATCGACTGAGCTACCCACATGCCCCAAAACTACAGGCTTTTCAGGTTCAAACTTGTTACCTGTGGGATCTAAGGAAACTCAAAATAAGTAAAGCATTACTCGCTAAATGATGTCCCAGGATGCCTGGCTAAAGCAAACAACATCTGAGCTGAAGGAATACACACTCAATTCAGGTCACAAAATTATGCAGATAAACTTTTACAGAAGGACAAGTATGACCCCTGGACTTCTGTCTACATGGGGTTGGTGCCCTCCTGTGCTGTTTGTACAAATAAACCTGTGGCAGGATCTCTTAGGAGGAGGAGGAGGAGGAGGAGGAGAAGGGGAAGGAGGAGGAAGCGGAGGGGGAGGGGGACAGAGAAGAGGGGAAAAAAGAAAATTTGTCTAAAATCTATAAGTAATTTCCACATATTGATATATAAATCTTCAGTTGATATAGGAGGCAACATTTGTATGCTATGTTTTTAAGTAATATGTGTGAAATTGGTTTCTTTTTAGAGCTAAAGGATGAAAAGGATGAGTCCAATTCATAGGAGACTGATACATCTCACAGCTGAAAAACTCTAAGAGTACCTGTCCTGTTACTAGGTAGTGACGCTTGGAAAACCTTGATATGTTAGAGCTGGGAAGACCAATATCAGGGCCAAATGAAAAGGCAAATTTATTAGGATGGTGATCATCCAATAAAACCATATATTCTTGGTTCTCATGCATATCTTTATAGAATATACTCCTTATAAGGCCTTTTAAACTTCATAAGCGATTGTGAATGGATTTCTATTATCTCTAGGCAACACTGAAAGCCACTCTACTTAGGTTTCTTTCCCCCTTTCCATGTGAATAGGCCTGCAAACATCTGAGCTAACAGAAAGTGACCCAAAAAAAAAAAAAAAAAAGTACTAGTCAAGTTGCTTAAGATGCTAGGAGTGAATGTACATCAACTGTTCTCTGCTCAGCCTGAAGGATCATAAATACACACAGTGCAGTACAGAAAGCTAAAAGTGTGTATTATAAAGATAGCAAGACTCTTGAAAAGTCCAAACGGCTGTAAAAGTACACTTAGCACTGGGTCAAGGCTATTTTATACCATGAGATATTTCTAGTTTTTGTTTCACTGCTAATAACTCAAGACTGCTTGCCTTACAAACCAATAATTTGCAGACAGGCTGTAAGCAGGGGAGAGGCAAAAGAATCTGAAGCAGGCTCCAGGCTCTGAGCTATCAGCACGGCACCCGACACAGAGCTTGAACTCGCAAACTGTGAGATCTGAATCGGATGCTTAATCAACTGAGGCACCCTAAAAGTAACATTATTTTAAATAAAACAATGACTACTTTTTATTTTCCAAAGTTTGAAAATATTTTAGGTGTAATGTTTTTAACTTAAGAATATTATAGATTTCTACTTAAAAATCATTCCTGAACACTTAACATCCTTTTGCTCTCGATTTTTAAAAGTTTTTTCTTTTCTTTTTAATGTTTTTATTTATTTTTGAGAGAGAGAGAGAGAGAGAGAGAGAGAGAGAGAGAGAGATTGAGAGATAGCACGCTTGGGAGAGGGGCACAGAGAGAGGGAGACAGAGGATCCAAAGCGGGCTCTGAGCTGACAGCAGAGAGCCCGATGTGGGGCTCAGACTCATGAAGCAGGATCATGACCTGAGCCAAAGTCGGACACTTAACCGACTGAGTCACCCAGGCATCCCCTCGATTTTTAGAAGTCTTTTCAATGTTTTTAACTCTATGCCAAAGGATTTTGTACATAGAGGAAAAACTTTGATATTTAAAGCAAAAGTAAAAAGTTAGCTAAACTAATTTGTCTTGAAATCCTAATCTTAAAAACCAAAGCTGAAAGTTTATTAAAAATTAGTTTTGAGAACTGTCAAACCCAGATCAATCTCAAAATAATCTGAATAGTATGAATTCGAACTCCCTCTGCTTGGATCCAGTACTAGATTATTATATCTAGAAATCAGGTGGTATTTCTGACCCATTGTTTTACAAATAAATGTTAATTTCATTAATTGTGAGACTGGGTAAATAATGGATAATTCTGTTCCTAGGAATTACTTCAGATGGCCCTGCGAGAGTACAAACTCTTTCATAAAGACAAGTTAGAGAGAGAGAGAGGTATCTAGCATATGCTGAAATTTCTGTGTATGTATCTTCGGCTTGCTCTTTGAATCAGCAAGCCCTCCAGCCTCTCTTGGCCATGCACAACCTCTGACTCACCGTTCAGCCCTGCAGGAGATCCTCAGTAGATTTCACGGAATCTTGCCTGTCTAATCCTCGGCCAAAAACCCAAGGTGAATCCTCACAGATTTTTGGTGCCTACCCTCTGTGCAATTTCCCCTTCTCTGAACACCACTGGCTTGCAAATTCCAGCTGCTTCAGGCAGCCACAAATTCCAATCTCGGACCCCAAAACTCGGCATGACTATAAATCTGCTTGGGCTCCCCTCCCTGTACCATGGCAATAAGTAGTCCCAGGCAAAAAACTGGGGAAACAGTAGGGTTCACCTCGTGTCTCCTTTATCTCAATGATGTTGTTTATTTTTACAGCAAAATCATAAAACTGAAAGAACGTAGTATCTGAGTGAGGCTTATGAATTTTTAAACTTCTCTTTGTTCAGTGTCACATTAATAAATTGGAAAAGAACATTTGACCGAGTTATAGAAAGGAATCAGAAAATATGAACCCAGTTACACCTCCAGATTTCAACAATTTACCCCACTGAGCTGTTGTTCTCTCTTGACCTCTTCTATGAGGCCTCCGAGAGGTATTTGTTCACCACCAGAGCTACCTTAGTAGCTGCTCAACTATTGGGCTGTTTCTAGTTAGATAATTATTTAATTATTATTGAATGATTTTGCTTAAAAAAAAGGATAGCTAATATTTTACTGGCATAGGAATATATCCAATAAAATACTTCTAAACTAAATGTGCAAAATAATGTTTCACAAAGCAAAAAAAAAAAAAAAAGACCTAAAAATCAACAATTCAAATAGGAATATTAAGGGTATTGTCTTATTAATATTTTCATCATTCTTTTCTAGATCTCCTGTGTCCCATATTAGTAACATGTATAAATAAGACTTAAAAGAACTTCTAATTAACATCTGTAGAGTCCAATTTCCCCTCTAAGTTCAGGAAGAAATATTTAAGATGACAGCAGCTGCCACCAGTCAGTCACCTGAGTCTTTGCAATCCGACCACGCCACACCATGCCACTTCTGTGACCTGAATGTTCCCTCGCTTCAGTGCCTTTGCTCATTCCGCTCCCCACCCCAAGGCCTCTCCTTCAAGGTCAATCTCAGATCTGACATCTCAGTGAGCTCTTACTCCCTCTCTGTGCCCTACTTTCCAAAACCAAGTCTGAAGTAGTTTTCCCATCTCAAAACTTCCATGGTCCTTTGTTCTCTCATCTCGTCCAGCTTGTTGTGCCTTTTTTTTTTT
The DNA here is from genome assembly GCA_030068075.1 of Paguma larvata. NCBI lineage: Eukaryota > Metazoa > Chordata > Mammalia > Carnivora > Viverridae > Paguma > Paguma larvata. Next base: position 116,303,796 of record CM057829.1, on the reverse strand, counting down.
TTTTTGGCTTGTTTTCTTTTTCTTTCTTTTTTTTTTTTTTTTCTTTTTTAGAGCAGTTTTAGATTCACGGCAAAATTTATCAGAAAGTACAGGGGTTTCTCTGATAAACTTACTTCGAGTGAATGACTATAAATGATAAACTCTGTGTTTTCTCCATTCACAACAGACCATACTATTTCTCAAGATGTCACCCAAATGAGTGACTCATTGTACCTGGGCTTCAAATTACAATTGGAAGAATATGCAATTTCACATTTGTACGACAATTTAACATCTGCACTATTTTTACCTATACGTTGCGTACTTGATTCCTTTCAAACTAAAAAGCCCAAATACCATTGCTGCTCTTTCTCCCGACTCCCAAACAGAAGGGCCATATAGTATAAAAGAGAGACCAGTTGAGGCTCCACTTTCTTGTTATGTGGACCGAAGACCAGACCCAGGTGGAAGGGCTACACATTTTCCTGATACTCAAAGAAATTAACAAAATGAAAATATAAGTGCAAAAGAAGTTAAATTCCAAGTCGATGGGGTCTGAAAGCTGTCAAATGAGTTTGTAAGATACGACTCATGGAAGAATCTATTTTGGAAGACTTCCAGAACAATTCAGGAGGACAGTCGGGAAAATGATGACCCATCGGGGCAACTTTTTAACACCAATAAGTTCTGTCTGTTTTTGTAATGAATGCCTTCGAGAACTATTATGAACTGTGACTTTTAAATAAATGCACATATACACCATTTTTATTGCTCTTCCCACAAACCTCTGTTTCCTTTAAGTCCTCAGTCTTGCCCTCCATAGTTTTCCACGATACGGTCCTTTTAATGAGCACATCACTCAAAATTTATGCAGGATTGCTCTATTTCCAGCCAGGTCTATGTATCTGCCCCACCTACTGCTTCACTAAAGCTAACAACTGAGTTGTCTACATGAGGTTCAGCTCTGCTCTTAAGGAGCAGTTGAGAAAATGCAAACACTGCTTTTGGTTTGCATCCTGTCACTTGGGTTGAAAAAAATACCCCTACCCCAAATGTGTACCATTTCCTACTCTTAAAGTATTTTGGTTTCGGTTAGTAGGAGAAGAAATATAACCTTCTTAATTAATTAATTAATTAATATGGGCATTGTGCTCTTAACTCTTTGAAAGTAGATCTATAAACATTATACCATCTGACTTTCTAAATAATAATATGAAGGGAGACATTATTTCTATTTATAAGTGAGCCTCGAGACACACAGCTAGAGTTGAGTCTAGGAAGGAGGTCTTTCAATTCCAAATTCAATGCTTTTTCCACCATATTCTTTTATTCTACCTGATTCAAGTGTTTGTCATTCTCTACTTGCTTCTCTGTAATAATATGGATTATAATACCTGAGTAGGAGAAGAACACTCTTTGGAAAGCACGTAACATAGTTTTAACTAATATTTTTTAGGCAAGTGCACATCTGACAAAAATAGTGATATTGCATTACTTTGTTAGTTATAACTATACATGAGAACATGAGAACGCTGAGCCCCAAAGAGTTTAAATATCTTACCTAATTCACATAGTACGTGGCAGACAGGATTTAAACTGTAGTCTTACCTGACTCCAGATCCCAAGACCTCCAACTGAACCATCGAACCTTCCCCCAAGGGTGGTCTCTCTGGCAAATCCTACCAGAAGCAAATTTATTTGGTACAAAAAAACTCAACCTAAGCCTTTTCTGATTAAAGGGTCATGATCTGTCCCTGCCCGACAGTAAATCTGAGGCAAAGTGCATGTTCAGTTAGCACTAACGACGTTTCCTTCTGGAGATTCACTGTAATAACAACCATTCCTTTGGGAAGAGTCCAGGTTTTTAGCCTCCCTGGCCCAGTGTGAGATGACTCAGGTCAGACTACAGCAGATCCAAACAACCCCTTCTAAACAAGACCTTAAGAATGTTAATGACTCAGGTACTATTGTTCTCAGATGACCTTGGGCTGGGGCCCTGACAATTCACAAGCATAAAAATTAAGCAAGCAAGATGGGAGAAAACTGAGAGGTTTTACTGCTTTCAGGCTCAAGAAAATGTTTTAATGTATCAACTGACTACAGCATTACCTGATAAATGGTAGGCCTCTCTCAAATTCAATCTTATTTTTTCCTTTTTTGATTGAGGGAAAATGCAAGATAAGGCGGAAGGTAGTGACCCTCTGAAGCCCTCCAGGAAATGTTTATTTTGTCTTATGTATAAAACCATAACTAGTATCCAAAAGAACTTGATGTCCCTGTTAAGAATGAAAAGGACCATGGTAAACAGCTGGAGGGGGCTGATAGCAAGTCCCACCGCGAGCATTCTTTACTGGCCCCTTGAATCGCTCATTTCAAAACTGAGGAAAACATTTCCTGCCTTAGTGCATAACAGAGAAAGGCAAATGGTCTGGAATGACCTCAGAAGATTTAGCAGTTTTCTAAAAAACTCGAAGAGAGTTTGCTCAAAGCTTCAATTAACTGGACATCTGCCAAACCACTTGGAAAATTTCCGTTTTCAGAAAGAAGAATCCTCACCATGAAAGAGATTCTCCATAAGAGATCCTCACATGTAATATTTCTGTCATTGGTCGTATAAGTGATTATACCAGAATGTGTACTTCTCCAGTTCCCCTCATTTGCTTCCAACTCTAACTTTTTAAAAACAGAGTCTGTGACTTACTAATTTGTGTCATCCTTGTAGAATTTAAGCTATTCATTCATTCATTCATTCATTCAATTATGTTTAACACCACATCAGGCATTGGGGCTACAACGGCATTTGATCCACAGATATCTCTTGAGCATTTACTATGTTTCTGGCACTGCACTAGAAAATGGGGTATGATGGTGAACTAGACAGTCAACTGTCCTGTCTTCATGGAGCTTTCAATCTGGTTCAGTGGGTTTTAATCCTTGCTGTGACCCAGAATCACCAGGGAGCTTTTAAAACAGATCATTGATGAGGCCCACGCATTAAATCAAACCGATTAAATCAAAGACACTTGTTTGGTGATTGATGCAGACAATAAAACAGGATTATAACATGACAAATGAAATGATTGACAAAAGTAAAGAATACTTTGAAATAACATAGAAAGTACACACCACCCAGATTCATGGCTGAGTAGTGTGTTTTAAATGATGATTTATCAGTTAGCCTAGGAAATAAAGGAAGTAGGAGCATTCTGGATAAGAGTATGACATTCAAAGCAGAGAAACACATTTCTAAAACAGTCCAGTGATATTCCTTTTTTTAAGAGTAGGGCATGCGAAGCCCATAGTTCAAAGAAAGAAGGACAACCATAGGAACTGGATAAGTGGGTAGAAGCCAGAGCAAGAAGATGCCAGAATCTCATGCTGAGGATTTGGAAGTTATTTCTTGAAACAATTAGAGCTTTGGAGGAAATTTAATCAAGAAGCTAATGTGATCATTCACTGCTCATTCTTTTACTTTCTTTACTCCCAGGCCATGGATACTTAAATTTCGCGTGTCCTGAAGCAACAACACCATCGTCCCAGAATGTGCCATCTCAATCACTGGAAGAAATCAACACTTGCCCTGCTGACGCATCTGTCATCATTCCACTTTAATACATGTCCAGGTTCTTCTATTTCCCTTCCAGCTAACCCAGTCATTTGCTTTGCTCTCCAGTTCCCCAAGCCCAAGCCCTGAGAGATGCTGAGGACACTTAACACCCTTGTTCCCAGGAAGAGCAGAAAGCTTGTGTGTGGAAGGAATGGTTTAAGCTTCACATATGGCATCCAGTGGGCATGGAATCCAAGTACTCTGAGCATTTTGTCAGCCTGCTAATCTCATAAGGCAAGAATGAGAATCATTTTCCTAGGAGATGATGGTAATTTAAACATTTTATTTTTCAGACTTCCCTGTAATCAGTTGCCTGTATGGATTCCATGGAGCCCAAAACATGTTTTTATTATTTATAACCCCTTATTTTGTCCCACTATTCATAAAATGGTGAAAAACAGTTCTTACAAATAAGGGAAAATTCAAGTACAGTACCTGCTTGTTTGACTCAATATTTTGATTTGATTTAAAAATCAATAATTTATTTTAACTAAATGACAGACATTTTATTCCTATGTACAAAGCACTCAGAAATTCCACCCTACCTCCCACATCCCGTTTGGTCACAAGAGATAATGGCTGCATTGACAAGAACTGTTTCCAGTTCCTGTCAAGGGTCATTTCAGAAAGAAAGTTGAAGCAAAGCCTCACACTATTATTTTTTTTTTGAAACATTTAAAAATAAATTTTGAGTTATTGGCCTCAAGGGTCTTCTTGTTTCTGCAAATGAAAACTTTGGGAGGAAGCAGTTTTACACTGCTGAAGCACCAGGTTGGCCAGATTAAAAGGGACCAGAGACAAGAGCCCAAACCTAAATACCAGCCTTCCGCAGCTCCAAGTCAGACACTGGTTTTCCCCCCATTTGATTCTGCTTAGTGGCCTTCTGAGATCAATCATGGGAGACCAATACTCACGTGAGACAAATCTGGGTACTGGTTTCCTTTTGAGAAGAGTCAGATAGCAGAACACTACAACCTATGTATTAATACAACGTATGTATTAATAGCAACTACTGTTTGGTTTCTTATTCTGTTCTAGGCACCATGCCAAGTGTTTTATATACAGTTGACCCTTGAACAATGTGGATTAGGGCGCTGACCTCACACCAGTTGGAAATCTGTGTATAACTTTTGACTGCCCCCAAAATTAGCTACTAATGGCCTACTATTGACTGGAAGCCTTGATAAAATAAACAGCCAATTAACATATATTTTGTATATGTATTACACACTATATTCTTACAATTTAAGAATGTAAGATAGAGAAAAAGTTTTTTAAGAAAGTCATAAAAGAATATGCATTTACAATATTGTACTATATGTATTAAAAAAAATCTGTGTATAAGCAGACTCATGTAGATTGAACCCATGTTGTTCAAAGGTCAACTGTACACCTACTTATTTAACTTATGCAATAACCCTGTCCTAATAACCTTACAAGCCTTGTACTGACAAGAAAACAGACATGGCTAGTAAGTGGGACAGGAAGGACAGAATTTTTGTGTGCGTGACAGAGAATCGAGAGCTCAAGAACCATGACGCATGTCTGTTTCTCTGTCATTAAACAGATTTTCCCTGCAAATCATTGTTGTTCAGCATTTATATAGTGAATACGCAAAAAAAGATTCCAAGAAATAAACTTCTGACTCACTCCATAAACATTTGTGTTCTTCAGGTATCTGCCATAAAACTGCAAAGACTAACAGTATTTACATCTCCAGCGAGGCTCCAGCAATTAACCTGTGAACCAGCTGCCGGTCACCTGACCTTGCAGAACAATTCAGTGTTATGCTCAGGTAGCTCTTTCCACCACTATAGCCAGGAAAGGGAAATGGAGGATTATCAATAAGCCTTTTGTTTCAGATCTATTTGCCTTGAATTAGACTAATTGTCTCGTGAAATATATACTCTTTTCTTTCCTGGTGATGTCTTTCCCATAACTACTTTTGACATAGCTAGTTAGTTACTACTTTTTGTCTTCTGAATTCTTTCTTCTGCTATTCTAATCCAGTGACTTAAAAAAAAACTATTCTTTTGTGTATCTCATTCTGTTGTCCATTCTCTGAACTTTCTAGATCAAATCAATGCAGCAATCTTTCTAATAGCCACAAACATAAGGCTATCTTGAACCTTATTCAAGATATTCAAGTCAGGGGCGCCTGGGTGGCTAAGTTGGTTAAGCGGCCAACTTCAGCTCAGGTCATGATCTCACGGTCTGTGAGTTTGAGCCCCGCGTCAGGCTCTGTGCTAACGGCTCAGAGCCTGGAACCTGCTTCAGATTCTGTATCTCTCTCTCTCTCTGCCCTTTCCTTGCTCACTCTCTGTCTCTATGTCTCTCAAAAATAAAATAAAAACATTAAAAAATTTAATTTCTAAAAAAAAAAGATATTAAAGTCTGTATATGAGAAGGCAATGTGAGGTATCTGAGGAACAGTCGGGGTCTTCTGTAAGACTGGCTTACGCATAAGTGCTAATGTTTCTAAGTTATTTAATCTCTACAGCCTTGAGAATCTTATTTATTTATTTATTTATTTATTTATTTATTTATTTATTTATTTATTTAGAGAGAGAGAGTGACAATATGAGTATGGGAGGGACAGAGGGAGACAGAGAGAAAATCTTAAGCAGGTTTCATGCTCAGTGTGGAGCCCAAGGCTGGGCTGGATCTCAGGACCATGAACTGAAATCGAGAGTCAGACACTTAACCAATTAAGCCTCCCAAACGCCCCAAGATTCTCATTTTTTAACATTGGATATTAATGCCTATTATTCAGAGTAGTTAAAAGGACTACTTAATTGACTGAGCCACCCAGGTGCCCCATTAAGAAATATATTTTACAGGCACCTGGGTGGCTCAGTCGGTTAAGCGTCTGACTTCAGCTCAGGTCATGATCTCACGGTTCATGGGTTCGAGTTCCACATGGGGCTCTGTGCTGACAGCTCAGAGTTTGGAGCCTGCTTTGGATTCTGTGTCTCCCTCTCTCTCTGCCCCTCCGTTGCTCGTGCTCTGTCTCTCTCTCTCTCTCTCAAAAATAATAAACATTGAAAAAAAATTTTTTTAAAGAAAAAATAAATATATTTTAAAAGTTAAACAATATCAGATACATATGAATGCTAATAAGATCTCTTTAAAGGACTTAAGTGATATCTTTATCTATGCTACATTCAGTCCAGTCCTGATTAAACATCATAAGAAAGAAGCAGGTGTAGAGCTTTTAAAACATAATTAGGAGCCTCATTTTATGTAAATATGTTGGTGATTATGAATTTCCTAAAGGTATTTTTGTAACTTCATTTGTTTTCTTCTATCATTTCTGACAATTGTGTGTAAAGTATTCCTGCATCATAATCAAGAAAGTGTCTATAAATGTCCATGAATATTACACTAGACTAAACTACTAACTCCTACTGGGTGAAGAGCCATCACCTGACATATGATTGGGAATCACTTGAGTTTGAATCCTAGCTCTGACATAGAAAGTGGTTTGATCTCCCTGAACGGTTTCCTTATCCATACACTGAAAATGTAACACCTACTGTCGCCAACATTAAATATATCAATGGTGACGGCAGTGCACAAACTCTAGGTGCTCAATAAATGTACTTCCTCCTTCTGTCTCTCTGTTCATCTTCATTTACCTAAGATTTGAACTTATTAGGTTAATTATAGTAAATTAATATTTTTTATGTTAATTTATTATTGAGAGAGAGAGAGCACATGCAGGGGAGGGACAAGGAGAGAGGGGGACACAGAATCCAAAGCAGGCTCTAGGCTCTTAGCTGTCAGTACAGAGCCCGATGTGGGGCTCGAACTCACAAACTAGGAGACCTTGACCTGAGCTGAAGTCGGATGCTTTACAGACTGAGCCACCCAGGTGCCCCGAATTAATGTTGTTTTAACACATAAAGTAAAAACACTTCCAAGTCCTGCTAAGCACATTGATTTTTTCCTGTAAGGAGGAAAACCCATCTTCTCTCACCTCATTTTCCAATATGCATTGAGTGCACATTTGCACACGGGCACACACGTCACACAAATGTGCTGACATGCGAGTTGCTCCGTCTAGTCCCACTTAGTAAACAAACACAGTGTCAGGCAGTATCACTAAGACACAGTTTTGTTTAGAGCTGCCCAGTTAGCACTGCCCAACTGAACTATTTTGTGTCTTAATTGGTGGTGAGCAGCAAAGCCATTTTGAATAGGAATGTGTTTAGCCACATAGAAGAAAAGAAGCCTTTATCTAATTCACGGTTCAAAAGACTTTGTGACATCCTCCTGAGGCCAATCTCTGGTTCCATGATTCCCAACAGAAACATAATTATAATGATATTAAGAAACGGATAAATCTCAGGATGTAGCCCAATGTATAAAACACTCAGAATTTCATCAGCCACTCCAAATCCATCCTGCTTTCTATGGGAAAAAGTAGAAAACAATGCAAATTCTTTTATATCCCTCTCTGTCTTGGCGACAGAGTTCAAAATACTCTTTAAAAAAAGGAAAAGCAAAACAAACAAAACCAAGAAATTTCAATGATGCAACTTATTTATTTATCCCTAAATACATTTCCTTGATTTACGTGTTATACTGGGAATCATTAGCAGGTGTCTTAAATTCCCAAGAGTTTTGAATGTGTGAATTTTGTTTAGGTTGCCAAATAAGTATTTTGTTTATTCCTTTCCTGGTTCAGGATCTTTACTAATAAATTTTGTGGGTAATGAAAAACCCTGTACCACCGACACACACATCTGATGGAACTTTTACGGCATGAGGCTGTCGTGGGCAGACAGGTACCATTTTACAAGACTCTGCCACAAAACTGATGATGCAGACCTAGTGCTCCTTCATATTACGCTAGTAAAGACTTGAAATGGAAATCTTGGGATCATAGATCAAACATTACAAGGTAAAAACATTACGAGGTTAAAAACTTCATGGAGCTCCATTAGAAATTATTCTGGTTGGTTCATATTTTCCATTTGAAACTTTATTTTTTAGCCCCAGCTTCTCTGAGGTTTTACTCAGGAGGCTAAAATGTCATGCCTACCAGAAACTACTTTGATTTATTTTTCCTTTCTGTTTCACCGCTGAAACAGAGAATTTACATTGTGAGGCATACCCAGGTTGATAAACAAAACACTGATCCCTCCATAAGTTGATGTGTAAACTATACTACAGAGTGCAAACCAAAAAGAAGTTACTGCATGTTGAAGCCAACATTAACATTTAATGTTTAGTCTTGTTAAAAAAAAAAAAAAGAACTAAAAGTATTATTAAACAGCTTGAGAGGTTGAATATGTGGATATGTTACATTATAGCAAAGGGACATTAAGATTGCAGATGGAATCAAGGTAATCATTTTAAAAAAAGATTACCCTGGATTATTTGGGTCAGCCCCCAAAATAACACGGGTTCTTAAAAATACAAGAGAGAGCCCAAAGAGGTGAAAGTGAAGTGAGATGAGAAAGACTTCAACTGCACTTGCTGGCTTTGGAGATAAAAGAAGGGGACATAAGCCACGGAATGCCGGCAGTCTCTAGAAGCTAGAAAGGTAAGGAAAAGGATTCTCCTCTAGAGCTTCCAGAAAAGAACACATTTCTGGTGATACCTTGATTTTAATACAGTGAGACCTGTGTTGGACTTCTGGGATACAGGACTGTGAGATGATAAACTGGTGGGGTTTTTTTAAGCCACTAAATTTGTGGTAATTTGTTATAGAAGCCATAGCAAACTAACACAGGTGACCTCATCTGGGAGAATCTGTCTCTGCTCCACATGGTTTGTCACCCTCCAGCAGGCTCTCTCAGGGTCTGCTCAGATAAAAAGTGAGCCAGATACCAAAAGAGTGGGTGGACATAGTGCAAAGTCTGTTGATATATCTAAGCCTCAAATTGGCACACCATCATTCGGCCATATTCTGTCGGCCAAACCAACTAACAAGACCAACCCTTGCAGGTGGAGATTTATGGAGGAGGAAAATAGACCCGCCCTCTACTGAGAGCACCTGCCAAGGAACTCAAATCAAAGGAGGGAGAAACAGAGTCCAGTATTGTGAGCAATCTACCACAAAGACTAAAACCTTCACATGCCACTATTATAATTCTCTTAGGTTTAAAATTTGAACCACGGTATTACCTCGAAGATAAAAACAATATGTTATGTGCTTTAAAAATTAGTTTTGAATTATAGTACTATTTACTTTTCTCAAAAAGCTAAAGCCTATTTTTTTATTTAAATTAGGTGAACATTATTCAGGGCATCCAGATTATCTGGACATCTAAGAGATGTTGTCTGATAGCTATTATATAATGGGAGTCGCATACATAATTTCACATCTTTAATAGAAGCCACATGTTTTTAAACTTTATTTATTTTGAGAGAGACAGAGACAGGGCGAGTGGGGGAGGGGCAGAGAGAGGGAGAGAGAGAATCCAAGCAGGCTCTGGGCTGCCAGCGCAGAGCCCAACAGGGAGCTCAGACTCAAGAAACCATGAGATCATGACCTGAGCCAAAAACCAAGAGTCGGATGCTTAACCAACTGAAACCATCCAAGCGCTCCAACAGAAACCACGTTTTTAAAAAAGTAAAAAGAAACAGGTAAAATAAATTTTAATAATATATCTTATTTAAGCCAATATATCTAAATATTATGATTTCCCATGTAATCAATATAAAAACGTTGAGATATTTTGCTTTTTTTTTTTTTATCTGAAGTCTTCGAAATCTAGTATGCATTTTAACCTTCTGGCCCATCTCAATCTGTATTAGCCTCATTTCAAGTGCTCAATAGTCTCATACACCTAGTGTCTGCCATCCTAGACAGAATAAATCTAAAAAATTCAAGGAACGTCCTAGACAAAATTAGAAGATCCAGAAATTTGTCCTTAATGATCCTCTTCTCTCTTTTCTCCACTGAGACATCTTCCTGCTTCCTCTTTCAGGGTCCCAGTGTTTTATCGCCTAGATTCTTGTATAAGGCATGGAAACACATTGTGATTCAAATACCCTGAGATTTGAAACCTGAAGTGCCACTTGCTAGACCTTGTATCATAACTTAATTTGAGCTCTGGATTCCTCATCAACACCTATGTCATTACTCTTCATAGAGTTTTTATGAAGTTCAAGTGCAATGATCTATGTAAATACATTTAGCACAATGCTGGGCATAGTAAAGGCATTGTAAAGAAGTTATTATTAATTTTTCTTTTAAATAATGTTTGCCAGGAGAAGTTACACCTAAGTTAAAAATGATTGCTTTCAGAATTTCAGGCCCCCTCACAGGCTGGAGAGGGTATCACTTTGGAGGAGGAGAATAAATCAGGAATATGAACTGATGGTGGGGGGCGGAAAGTATGTTTGAGAGCAGTGGATTCCTGACACTTCTGGATTCTTCTCTCTTTCTGATATTACAAATGGAAATGAGAAAATCATATATTTAGCATTTGAAAATCCTATTTCAGATCCTCATTCAATATAAGATATATTCCAGTTATTTTCATTGTAAAGATTTATTTTTATCAGAGTATAAATTATTGGTTTACTTTTTTTAAGCCAAGAAGCATACTGATTTTCCCAAATTGAATAAATTACAATATAACTGAAGATGGCAGTGAAAAATCAGTGCGAAAGGACAAATTCATGTATAATCTAGAGCTATTTAGACCTCAGTTTTTCTTACAAGGTGGATAAATCTAAATGCTACTCCATGATACCAGCATAGTTCACACTGTCTTACTGAATCACTGTCCTTCCAAACAAAAATATACAATTATTAGCTTCCCAGAAAGTGAATAAAATGTTGGCAAATTCAATAAAATATTCTTTGTGAGTCAGTGTGCTCTTTGATATTTCCAAGACATGCAGTCTCAATTGCAAATATATTGTCTTTGGCCTTCAGCCCATGTTATTGGACACCAAGTGGTTATCCGACAGATGTGATCCTGAGGTAAAAAGGAGGTGAGATGTGTTCGGGGGCTAATAGGCATCTGGTCAAACACTGGAATGTCTTTCTAAGTTACTCGGTGTATTAGTTTCCTATGATTGCTGTAACAAAGCACCACAAACTTAGTGTCTTAAAATAACAGAAATTTATCACCTCAGACTTCTGGGAATAGAGTCTGAAATTGGGGTTTCAGCAAGGCCATGTTCCCTGTAAAACCTGGAGGGGAATCTTTCCTTGTCTATTCCTAGCTTCTGATGGATTGCTGTCAATCTTTGGCATTCTTTGGTTATATCTGTATAACTCCAACATCACATGGTGCTCTCCTTATCTGCCTGTGTTTTCACAGGGCTATCTTCTTATAAGGACACTGGTCATATTGGATTAGGAGTTCACTATACTTGATTATGACCTCCTTGGAACTAATTACGTCTCTAGTGACCTTATCCCCAAATCAGGTCGCATTCTGAAGTACTGGACTTCAGTGTATCTTTTTGGGGGGACACAATCCAATCCATAATCGTTAGTTCCATTGGGATTTGAATAAAATGACTGAGGGGCAATGGAGGATAGTTATTAAAGGCATGGCCTCTTGAACTCTTACCAGTCCGGATGAACTCAGGTAAATTCAAGTCCTAGCTTTGCTGCCTAGTGTGTGATCTTAAACAAGTAACTTAACTCCAAGTTCCTCAGTTTGTTTGTTTGCTTATTTTGTTTTGCTTCTATCTATATGAAGGCAATAACAGTAGTACCTAACTCACAAGGTTATCTGAGGATTGAGCTGACATATAAAATGCCTACATAGTGCCCACGAGGTAGGAACACTGCAAAAGTGGTTACTTATTACGTTGTTGTTTTTTTTACAGCTTTCCTCTTCACAGCTATTTCCTACCCAAATTTGAAATTCTATTCTTCACAGAGGCAGCAATGCAACTACTCTGTTTTGTTTTGTTATTGCCCTTTAGGGTATAGTTCTTTTTCTTTCAAAATTAAATGGCTTTCCTGTCACTTACACTTACGGTATGTAAACAGACAAACTTTCTGGGGAAGAAATTGGCCACACATAGCAATAGCTTTAAAAAGAATCTTCATAATATTTGATCCAGGCATTTTGTATCTAAGAATTTATTCTAAATAAATAAAGATGAATGCAAAAATTCTACTACAAGGGCTTTTAAAAAATTATTCGTATTTATTATAACAGAAAGTTACATAAAAGCTCCTTTTGTAACAGCTGATTTTATTTTTAAAAGTCATGATGGGTTAACATAATCAAATACCATGCAATCATTAAAAATTGAATTTAAGATCTTTTTTGACAAAAAAATCATATTTGCTATATATTATTGAGTGAAATAGGGACAAAATACCACCTATACCAGAATTCTTCAAGAGACTTTCTGTGGTGATATATTCTAGATCCATGCAGTTCAAGATAGTAGTCACTAGCCACATATAATAGTCACACATTAGAAAAGTGGATGATGAAACTAAGGAACTTAATTTTTCAATTTATTTAATTTTAATTAATTTAAATTTAAGTAGTTGGCTATGGCTCATGACTACCATAATGAACAGTGAAGGTCTGTGGTATCTTGTGTTTATTGATTCCTCTATCCTTACTTTCCTCATCTTCCTTTAAAGTTTCTCTCATGCCTCTGTCCCTCTCTCCAGACTTGACTTCAAAGGTAATCTTCACTCTTCTCCCTCAATATTTTAGTCTGTGTCATCTACTTTCAGGAAATAATCGAATCATGAATCTTTTTTTAAGGCATAATGAAACTTTATGGGCTACTAGTTTCATAAGTATTTGAACCAACCAAAATCTGACCTATTGCCAAAGTAATCTCATTAGAATTTCACACATTAAGCTGAACATGAAGGCAGCAAATGGAATTACTTTTCACCATATAATAAGAGTTCTTCCATATTCATACTTTTTATCTATATTCACTTTTTTAAACATTAAATGTTGGTCTGAGGACAAGCCATTAGACTTATTTAATGAGGACACTAAGTGCTAAAACATGGAGCAATTTCAACTTTGTTGAATTTGTTTATTGCCTCTTGTAGTTTTTTTGTGGATTCTTTAGGATTTTCTATATATAGCATCATGTCATCTGTGAACAGAAATAATTTTACTTCTTCCTTCCTAATTTGGATCTTTTTATTTTTTTCTTGTCTGATTGCTCTAGCTAGTACTTCCAGAACAATGTTGAAAGCAGTGGTAAAGGTGGGGTGTTCTTTACCTGTCTTATGAGAGAAGCTTTTAGTCTGTCACTGTTGGGTATGACGTCAGCTGTGAGTTGTTTTTTGTTAGTTTTTTTATAAATGTCCTTTCATCATATACCAGAAGTTCCCTAAAAGGGAACTAATATCTGACAGTTCTTATAAAAAAAAAGTGTTAGACTTTGTCAAGGTGAATTACTTCCCACTCATTAACATCCTTTAGACATTAACTGAGCTTTGCACAGTCAACAATTTAATAAGTGTTTGCTAAGTTAAACCCATTTGAAAACAGCAAACACCAAACCCAGGAATCACATGTCAAGAAACATTCCTTGAACAAATTATCCTTAGAGATTCATTTGGAAAGGCTGACTTCCCCACCTCCGACCACACACACAAGCCATGTAACTCACATAGGAGTTCTAAGAAATCACCTCTTACAACTAAAGAAATTTTAAAATATGGATGGGGCAAACTCTGATACCTAATACCATAAGGAAACATAGTTGTCTAAGAACATTCCTGAATTTAAATAGGCTCAGCCTAAAGGAGGAGTGGGAAAACAAAGCCACTACTACCTGAGGCTTTTGTAGAGAGTATTTGCAGCCGCAGTAGCCTATGCCAAACATAAAAGGTTCCTCAACAGCATGGTATCAAATTTGAATATCTGAGAGTTTCCTCTAATTAGATCATGTGACATATATTTTTAAAGTCTATCAACACTGGAGCAGCATTTTGCAGAAGGGACTCTGTGGCTTCCACCAGAAGTCTATATTTTTCCTCCTAGGTAAATTTCTCTGTGGCATTTCTTACTAGGTATGATGGGCCCAGGTATGCTGTTTTCCTTTCAGGCATCCTAATTGGACCTTACTGATGAAATAAAATCCACAAGGAACATGCAGTACAAAATAATATTTGTCACTGATGTGGTAGAAATAGAAAATTACACAAACAATTTGGGAATTATAGGTTCATCACCACTGGGGTGAAAAGTTATAGACCATTTCTCACCCTCAATTATCCATTGGTTGCCTGTTGTGCCTGAGCCAAATACCTGGTTTCTTTGCATGCTTCTCTAAATTCTATTCACCAAGATCTAACACTCAAAAATGCCAGCCAGGAGTGACAGTGGCCAGGTTCTCGGTGAATACCTTCAAGGGCAATAATATATGTTTACATGTAACTCATAATTAATCACTAAACTTCCTTTTGGGGAAAAAAAACACATTTCGGGGTATATTTTACTGTCAAGGGGGCAAGAAATGACAGGAGAGGAAGAGAGGAGAAGCAAGTAAGGGGGGATGATTGAAAACATTTGACTTGGCTTGAAATAAAAGTACATATTTCACACATATTTTTAACCAACCCCAAAAGACAGCCTGACTTCGAACACGCTGAACAGGAAGCCATTTACTGTTGGAATGCTTGCTGAGCCCATCCAAAAAACACACACTCCTAATACCCCTGGGCTATCTAAAAAGGGTTGGGGTGAAAATATTTAATTTATATGTGTAATCCTGCTTCCTGTTTTATTTTTTTCCTCTTTGCCAACTCTGTTTTTCAAACTTTGTGAAAAATGATAGGAAACCTATTTCATTTTTGTCCCCACCCTTTATATTGACCCAGCTGTATGTTCTACCTTAATTTATAGCTCATACCTGGCTCGAAGACCAAAGAGAGAAAGGTAAAGATGAAGGCTAAACGCTCATGGTTACTGTGGCTAAAAAGGAATCTGGGTGGGGGAGAGCTTGCTGTGGTGTCCATATCAAGGGCAGGAGGGTGGGGAACAGGAGCTTGCCTTGGCTTTTAGACTGTGTGCATTCAGTATCATGCCTTCAAAAAGAGTACAAGGAAGGGTATAGAGAGGAAGGGGGAAAGGAATTTTCTGAGTATTAGACAAGTTGCTGGAGACACCTGAATCCTATTAAATTTCAAAGAAACAGTCCTGGTTATCAAAAGGAATTTTAAAATATTTTGCAGAAGAAAATAGAAAGACCCAAAGAATTCATAATTATAATTCAAGCAAAAGAATTTTCCAAAACTTGGTTTAACATTGAAGATATGCTCTTTTAGAATAAAATGAGTTCCAGATGGGTGTACTTTACATAGAATACCTGTTACCCTTATTATTATATTTTGATTTCTTGAGAATGCTGAGTCAATGTGCAATAAAACGTTTGAAGGAAAATCTGAAACCAACTGGAAATCCAGCAGGCTTGAAGTTCAGGTTTCAAAATTCTTGATCTCAATCTAATTTTCCCAGAAAGTTGACCACGCTCTATGGAAATCCCGTCATAGGGAGGGTTTTATAATTGAGCAGTTTGTTTTGGATACTTCAAAAGAGGTGTAGAAAACCTGCAAATACCTAAACTCCAATAAGTATTTCAACATTACCTCCTGAAGTTATGTTTCAATTTTGATTTCATATCAGACTAACATTCTAAGTGGAACGCTATCCAAGGAAATTATGCTTGTCACTATGGGCTTGACAATGCTTTAATGTTCAGGTAACTGGTTTGCCTTAAACTTCTGCTTGAAATAGATAAAGGCATGGCAGCAGATCACTTTTAAATCATTGTGGAAATATTCAACTGTGCAGTAATATAGTTCCTTAGATCTTTTGTTAAAGCAGCTTTCAAAGTTTATAAGAAATGTAATAACGTCAGTTTGTACTTTCAAATTTGAAAAGAAAGTCAGACTTTCTATTCACCTAAAAATACTGTGTGGCTGCAGGTGCACACCATGGTTGACACCATGTGGTTCCAGCTAAGACTATATCACTGATTTTTATCCCTGTAGCATATTTTCACCATGGCTTATTTTAAGGAAGGTGATATAAAAGATTTCTGATATAGTTTCAAGGTAAACTAGAGTGGATTATCAGTCCTGCTGCAGAGTCCTTGCTGTGTCAGCAATCTGCAACGATCATTAAGATTGCTGTTACAAAACCCCTGAGAGAAATTTTCACCTAAAATTATGTTTCCCGGAATTGGGTACCATTGATATGTCATATCCCGTCACCTGTGAATTATGCCAACCATTGGTGTACAGTTAAACCAACTGGATGATGTCACTGAACACAGGTATAAGCCAGATCATGCCGCTCCGTCTCCATATCAATGCCAGCAGAATGTGTCAGAAAGGGATATCCTTCCCTCCTGAGCATACTTGGTTCTAGATACCTTTGTGATCTACATCTAGTGACCAGCGAGCCAAGGAATTATGAAGTCGGAGCACTGAGATTAACTTTGTGTACGTAAGCTCTTGTCTCTACCTTGGAGAGTCCAGTCGACCTTCCTGACCTGTGCTATTCCTATTTCTCCCACTGTGGACCTCCTTCTGTGCCCTGCATCTAATTGGCACTCTACAGTGTCTGCCCAAGATGGCTGACAAGGGGCCTCCCTTTTTCTTCATGTCTCCTATACTCTTGCCTCCTAGAGTTAAAATGTAACTCCAATTCCCTTAACCCTGAGTCAGACTACCTTCCCTAGTTAACAACTCAAACTACATGTATCTTAGTATTTGGCTACTACAAAAAACTCCCCAAACTCTGTCTTCAGCTCTTCTCCTCCGATAAGGCTCTCTCACCCCAGAGGTCAATGCCTACGTGTGTTGGAATGGCATTTTCACCATACTCCCTGAATTTTGAGTTTTGTGGGTTGCAGTCCCTTTGTTGAGGTGGAAGGATTTATAGCTTGTCCTGCCTCCATTACTTCTTTCTGCTAAGCTTAGTCCCTTCAGGCTCCTCCTGGTTTCCACATTGTGGTGTGACCCTCTTGGGAGCCATTCTTGATAGTCACTGAGAAGGACTTGATATTCCTCCCACCTCACATATTCACTCCCAGTATTTTCAAATACAAGGGCCACTTTAAGGTGAGGAAATTATTCAAATCCCCCTATGTGTAATTATGATTTTAATATTTTTATTAGGAACAAAAAGCACCATTAGGAGTATTTTTAATCTAATTTACATTTTGCGGGATCGCAAGAGCCCCTCGTATCTTTGAGAAATAGTTCACGTTTGACTAAATTAGATAATGCATGTTATGCCTCCCATGATGCCTATACATGACAGCACAGAGTAAACATTAGCTATGAGTATTGTTGATGCTATTTTTACTCCAAATATACTAACTCACAAGCAAACTACTACATGATCCCCCTGCTTTAATGTTGTCCCTCTTCAAAGCACACAGCAGAAGGAGTGGTCATCCTTAAACCTGAATCCGATCAGGTCATAAAACACAAATTTGTTAAAGATTTCCTACCAAGCCAAGAATAACATACCAACTTCTTGCCTAAGCCTACAATGCCCTTCATGATCTGGCCCCTGCCTGACCCTGTAGTTTTCTTTCTGATCCTCAGATTCAGCTTCTAGCCTCCACAGGATGGTTGCCCTTGCTAATCTCCCATCCGCCACATGCTTCCTTTAGATCTGCACAAGGCTGCCTCCTCTTTAGTTCTCATATCTCAGTTTAAAGGACACCACTTCAGAAAGTCCTTCTCTGGCACCCTATTTAAATAGCCATCCAGTCATTCTCTATCACATTTCCTCCTTTGAATCCTCTGTATATCAATTTTATCTATATCTACTATTTCTTTATTCATTTATTGCCTGTCTTTTCCCCCACCCAAAAATATAAGCAGGGCACCTATATGCCCTGTTAACCATTGTATTCTTAAAGCATCTAATTTGCAAAACATCTACTATATTCAGTCTACGAACAACACAAATAATACACATGTATTATTGCATATTCCTTACGATAAATCCTTGGACTTGTCCCACCTATGGCCTACTACATTAAAAGATACTTCCTCTGAACTTTAACAAATCATAATCCTCACTCAACTCTTTAAAATTGAAGGTAATAATGTCCATGTTCCAAACCTTGACAGTTAGTTCCTATGGCAAAGCTGCCAATGACTATCTCCCAGAACAGACAGCCAATCGAGCTGCCTTCTCTCAGACCTCTATCTTGACATTACCAGGAAGCACTGATTAAGTTCCTCATTATGTAACTGTGAAGATACATACCATAAAATCTGATTCCCTAAGACCTACGATTTTAGCATCTTAAGTACCCACATTGCAGTAAGTAGACTCTTGTGACCTCTAGTTACCAGAGTAAAAAAGAACGGGATACAAGAGAGACTGAAAGCTACATTATGGAAGCAGATCATTCTGAGTAAAAGGAAGAGTCTTCCAGGGAAGCCTCGCCTAGATGAACTGAGACTAAAGTCATAAAGTTCTCGTGCAAACCATGCCCAGGCATTTTACAGCAAGTAAGTACTACTTTCACGTGAGGCAAATTCCTCTTCCCCTCCTCCACTCCCATCTCTATATAATTAACAGAGAAAACAAATTTTAAGAACAAAGAACATTATTCACAAAATCTGGTTCACAATAAATACCAAGGATCCAATTGAAGATTGGCTGCTGCAGACATACAACACTGAGAATTTGGCAACAGTGACTGCCAAAGAGTGACAACAGAGACTGACAATTTGGCAATAGTGACTAATCCAATATGGACTGGCAAGGAACGGAGAAACAGAATGCAAACCAGAATAGAAGAGAAGACATCCAAAAGCATGAGGACATGGATACTTGGGCAGTGTCTCGTTTAGTTTCCCCCAAATATGAAACCACTTGTAGCTTTACTCATATATTGTTTGTAGTCACGGGATATGTATATAACTCCTATGGTGTGAAAAACTGTTGAGAACTACCTACAGTTAGTTCATTCTTAGATAAAAACTGTACTAAAGAGGGATGTCTGACTGGCTCAGTTGGTAGAGCATGTGACTTAATCGTGGCGTTATGAATTTGATCCCTGTGTTGGACGTAGAGATTACTTTTAAAAAACTGTACTAAAGAAGACTTTTTAATTACTAAGAGAAATGTAATTTGAATCAAATGGACACATTCTATGATTTTAATCATTTATCTAGTGAAAGCAAAATAATTTACAAACCCTATAGCAGGCTTCCTTAAAATGTTACTCTCCTTTAGGAGATGTTCCTCAAAAGAAAGGAAAGGAGGGAGTGGCTCTGTATGCTCACACTGGTTTTGAAATCACTGGTTTAAAACAATGTTATAATGTTTATATTCAGATTCTTTGAGAGGCTAAGATAAAAGATGTATTTCCAAGGGTATAGGATGCCACTGCCAAATGACCGTGGACTCCTTTCTGTAGGAAATATCTATTAACATCTAAAGAACATTATGTGGGAGAAACACTGCCACAGGAAATGGTGCCTATCAAGGTTTCATACCTGTTATAGCTCTATTGGGAGAAAAAGAATGACAATAAGATTCTTAGTCTTCCACCTCTGGGAAGACCATAACAAAACAAAACTAGGATGGCCTAGAAAATCCCCTACAGGCTTCTGCTCTTGGCTCTTTGGCTTAACTTTGGGCACATGACCAGAGCCAGGTGCAAGGGAAGCTGAAAAAGTGAGATGTAGACTTTCCAGCATCCAAGGTAGAGGAAGATATAGGAAAAGGAGATTAGAATGGTCTGTGGACTTCACAGAATGGTAGTGCATGACAACACAGGGGAAGTAACTGACTTGCACTGACAGATATTAAAATGTACTGTATAGCTTCAATGGTACAGAGGCAAAGAAACATGCCAGAAACAGACTAGCTCAGCAAGTACAGTTAGTATATTATAATATCCTTAGCATATTATAGAGTATAGAGTTGACTTTCTAAGTCTATAAAAAAGGAAAGTTTACTCAGTAAATAATTCTGTGGAAAATGGTTAGCTATTTAGAGAGTACATACCATTAATTCTTATCTCAAATCACAATCAATATATATTCCAAATGAGCTTAAGAATTAAATGTTAGGGGCTCCTAGGTGGCTCAGTCAGTTAAGTGTCTGACTCTTGGTTTCGCCTCACGTCATGATCACATGGTTTGGTTCACGGGTTCAAGTCCTCCATCGGCTCTCGGCTCTTCGCTGTCAATGTGGGGCCTGCTTGGGATTTCTCTCTCCCTCTCTCTGCTCCTCCCCCACTCGCTCGCACACATTCTCTCTCTCAAAATGAATACACTTAAAAAAAAAGAGAAATTGTCTATCTAACATTATATTAATCATGCTTAAAATGATAATGGGTTATTTTATTATTATATAATAATAATGGCTAGATACTAATCACTACTAAGAATTATTATTAATAATTTATAATGTCTTATTTTATTATTATAGTGATAATAAGCTTACTCTGCACCAGGAATTATTCTAAATGCTTAGATAAGTACAGATTAATCCATTTAATCCTTACAACAGCCCTATGAATTTTGTACTATTATTTTTATCTCAGTTTAGAGGTGTGGAAACTAAGATACTGAGAAGTTAAGTAATATGCCCAAAGGCACCCAGCTGGTGAGCAGTAGAGCTGGGATTCAAACCCAGGCAGTCTGATTCTAGAATCCACGGTCTTAATTCCTACACATATTACTTCCCACGTCTATCTATACAATGAGAACTAAGTCATTAAAGTGTTTTCAAACACTACTTAGTGATGTGGAATATGCTTACATTATGTTAGGGGGAAAATCATTACACAAACATTTATATGTGGTATTATCCCAATTTTGCTAACCAGTCAAATACACATGAATAGAAAAAGTTAGAAGGAAACATATGAAAAGGTCAAAGTAATTATTCCTGCCTGGTAAGAAAGTGGTAAGCAATTTTCATTTTTTTCTTTATACTTTTGTGTGTTTATAAAGTTCTAACAAAGACTTGCATAATTTTTATAATTGGAAGAATACATATTCTCTTTTTTTTTTTAACATTTATTTATTTTTGAGAGATAGAGATAGAGCATGAGCAGGGGAAGGGCAGAGAAGGAGGAAGACAGAATCAGAAGCAGGCTCCAGGCTCTAAGTCGTCAGCACAGAGCCGGACGTGGGGCTCGAACTCACAGACCATGAGATCTTGACCTGAGCTGAAGTCGGCTGCTTAACCGACTGAGCCACCCAGGCACCCCACATATTCTCTTTTAAAAGAGAATGAAAAAAATATTAGTACATCACTAGAATAACTGACACCTTCTTGCTTTAACTGCCTAATTGCATTGTCAGCCCAGCACTAAACGGCCTTCATTATACATACAGCAATGTGAGAGCTGTAGCTATGTCTTGAAAGCTGCCACAGTTATAGAATTCCTTCCCCATTTATGTGAGTATCTGAAATGTTGTTTCTAGCACATTCTTCCATGTAATGCTGAAGGCATCCTTCAAGGGCACCATACTGCTATTGCTAAAACAAACAAACAAACAAACAAACATAAAAACAAAAAAACTCCAGTTTTAAAACTCCCAAGTCCACCAACTGAGAATAAGAAAAAAATACATGAAGAGAAAATGATTAGCTTCTGTCTTTAGTGGGTTTTGTTTTATTTGCAAGGACATTAAAACATTCCCATCTATAGCCACGGCTAGGCTTCTTTCAACCATAACCTATTAGCATGTCAAAAAAAAAAAAAAAACAAAATAAAAAGCATCCTGAGTTTGTTCCACAGAATCTCGATACAGCTTGGGTTTCCAAATTAACTGAAAAATCTTATTATATTGAACCTGCTTTCCTTTGAAGCCCAAAACTACTAAAGACAAAAGAAACACCCACATATACATATAAACCACCTCCCTATCCATAAACATTGAAAACGCTTTTACATATATTATCTCACAACATCCCTTCGAGGTAATAAAGATGCAAAATCCTTAGATCTTTGGGCGGCTTTCAAAATAAAGTTAAATTACGACTTACTTAAAAAAAAAAAACAACAACCCTGAAGTACTAAAGCTATTCATGTACCACAGTTTCAAAGGCTAAGAGCTGACCACGAGTAATAAAAAGCAATGCACAAGTAAATGAATGCAGGAATTATGGTTAAGACAGATTGCTATTTGAGGTCTGGCTAAAAGATCTGCAGTAGAACACTGGCAAGGCTAGAATGATTTTCTCATCCTGCTGGCAGGGGGGGTTAAAATATATCCTAAACGCAAATTATTTGTTTATTTTTTCTAAGAGCGCTTTTTTGTCCTTGACCTTATCAAAGCACCCTCCGGTCCCTAGGTGACCAGACAAGAGCTTTTAATCCATCAACCAGCTAAACACAAGAGTGGGTATCTGGGGCCCCAGATGCGACTGTACCACCAACGGAGGGTATGAAGGGTATGAGTTTCAATAACTGAGCCCTCACTGGCTTCAGTTTGCCCAGTAGCCAAACAAATAACAATGCTAATTTTAGCTTCGGACTTGATCGGAAACATAGACAGCAACTTAAAGTTTCTCTCTGCTCACACCTAAAAAGGAAGAAGTAGCTAGGTAAATGAATTCAGGAAATAGGACACAAGTACAATTTCATTCCAAATTGTGCTGTAAGCACAGATCTGATCCAGCCATTTCCTCCTCCCAAATTTCAATGGTTTCCCTACTCCATTGAAAATAAAATATGAACCACCTGATCTACCCTGAAAGACCCTCCACAATCTGACCTTTTGCTTCTTTCCTAAATCAGTCTACCCATTCTAGTGTAAACTATACAATTCCCAAAATGCATCCCATCCGTCTTGCCTCTGAGCCTTTGCTCATGGTACCCTTCTCCCAGGTGCATCCTTCCTGATACGGCCATAGGCTGAATTTAACAAAAATAACTGTGATCGTTAGTTGAAGTCTTCCTTTGTACTAGGCAGTGTTCTAAATGCTTAACATCTGGGGTGCCTGGCTGGCTAGTCAGCTGAACATCTGACTCTTGATTTTAATTCAGGTCATGATCCCAGGGTCATGGGATCAAGCCCCATGTCAGGTTCTGCACCAAGCATGGAGCCTGCTTAAGATTCTCTCTCCGTCTGTTCCTCTCCCTCGCTCTTGTTCTCTCTAAAATAAAACAAATGCTTAACATCTATCATCCCATGTGAACCTTGCAACAATCCTGTATCGTTCTTATCATTATTGCTCCTATCAAAAATCAGAAAAACAAAGAACCCAAAAGTTGAAAATGTTACTTTTAAGATTCAATTCACACAAGATTTGGATGTTTTTTGTTTTGTTTTAGGTTATATTCATTTAATTCTTCTTTTCCTCTGTTCATTCTCTGTATCTGTTTCAGGCCATTATCATGACCTGTCTCAAATGACAGCTACTTCCTCAGTGAGTCCTTGGGTGTACAGAGGGACGTCAGTCTCTTAAGTGAGGTACTGGTACCTCTGGGGTCCCCGAGACCTTTTAGATGTTCTTTGAGGTCAAAACTATTTTATTTTTTTAATGTTTATTTATTTTGGAGAGAGAAAGAGACAGCGAGGGAGAGAGAGTGCGCGAGTGGGGTAGGGGCAGAGAGAGGGAGAGAGAATCATAAGCAGGCTCCATGCTGTCAGTGCAGAGCCCGAAGTAGGGCTTGGTCCCATAAACTGCGAGATCATGACCTGAGCCAAAACTGAGAGTCTGAAGCTTAACCAAATGAGCCACCCAGGCGCCCAAGAACAACACTATTATCATAATACTACTAACACTGTATTTGCCTCTGTGGTGTGCAGTAGCACACATACACACAACATTTGCAGAAATGGATGTAAAAAGACTGTTATCTGCTTTTAAACCAAGTGTTTTAAAGATATTTTTAGAATGTGAAACGATGCCAATTTTCTCATTAATTTTATTTGTTTTAGAACAAGTTATTTTCATAAAATAATATGTTTCATGAAATGAGTTTATTAAACAATAAACAATTAAATTTAAAACCAACAAAATGACAATTAACACATTCAAATTTAAAAATTCTTCAAATACGATTTCTAATATCATAAATATAAGGATAACCCACATAAACAAAATTCACAAACAATTTCACAAACATTTTCAACAGCTGCTGCCTTCCTCTGAAATACCAATTCTATCGGTACTCACAGACTGCCTTCCCCCAATGTCACTTAAATTCTCACTCCAAGTTTTCAAGATGTACTGTCTATAAAATTCTACAACAAAGGCTGAAATAGTAGCCAAGTCAGTCCCCAACCCCCCCTCCCCGTGTCAGCCTCCCATTCATATTGTGCTTCAGCAAAACTACAGATTGGCTCACATAACAGAGCTTCAATCGAAGCAACTAACACGTCCTCACTTCTCTTGATGGTACAGAGAACACGGACATTCTAGTCCTGAACCTGACATAACAAATGCCAAATGAATGGTCACTGAATGTGTGGGATTAAGAAAACAGATTATTTTGAGTCACCATGAAGTATTTTTAAAATATACATTTTCCACTAATTAACATGTGAATTACAGGATTTTGATTTCTCCTCATTCAAATAGTTCTGCTATTTGTCTGCTACGGTTATGAGTTTAAAAGTAATACTATTCCATTTCATTTAAAAGATTTTATAACTCAGACTTCATAATTGTGTACAGCACTTGTTCAAAATTGTAATAGTAAATTATATTGAAATATATCTAAAAATAACTGAAAAATATTACAGAGATAAATAATATTATACCATGACCTGCAATGTCCTTAAAAAGGCAAAATTAATTTTTTGGAGTAGATGAGTAAACATCAGGTGATCCATACCTGAGAAGCAACTGAAATAAATATTAAAAATTAGGATGCTTACTTGAACCTCCTAAAGCTGTAAACCAGTCTGGAAGTGTCCTAAAATATTTCCCGATCCAGTCATAATCCCCATGAGAATGACCCGGCTAATGGGAGTTGGTTCTTCTTAGTCTGATACAAAAGAATAAAACTAAACGAAATGCTAAGGAAAAGAGAAGGAAGATCCTAATAATACAATAAGCACCCTCAACTTGACCCACTTTATATGTGGTTATTGTTACCAATAAACTTGCACATCTTTGGTTATTATCAAGAAACATGGAACTAAGACTATTTTTCTGCAGGAAATACATTTCTACAGGGATACATTGAGAACTAATAAGCAAACCCAGATCTTTGCAACCCTATTACTTTGATTATTGTGTTGTTTCCTGTATGTTGAAAATCAATTTTTTTGCATTTTTAAAATTTTAGATTTAATTACCTGCTTCTCCTTGTGCTATCAATTTCCTTATAGTCCCAGCTTACATCCTGCTTCCTTTCTGAAATCTTGAGTGACTGTCCTCCCTTTAAACTCACAAGATCTCTTTTGGCTCAAAGGCCAGGAGGACCCTTCATGCTCATCCAATATAACTTCCTCATTCTACAGTGGGAATAACAAGGTCAGTAATGACTTGCCCAAGGTTTCACAACTACATGTGAGCAGGGTCCAAACCACATTCAAGGTCCCGGATCCAGACAATTTACTATCAACACAACACTGCCACTTAATTTTCTTCTCTCATGTTCTATTATTAACTGTTTCAAGACCTTGCATTTTGTTTCTCCTCAAAATTTTCCATCTCTTCAAAAGTAAGGACCATAGCCTCAATGTAGCATAGCCTTGAGCTCATGGTTGACTAACCAATACACATTGGTTTAATTTTTTTTAATGTTTATTTGTTTTTGAGAGAGAAAGAGAAAGAGACAGAGTATAAGAGAGGGGCGGAGAGAGAGAGAGAGGGAGACAGAATACAAAGGAGGCTCCAGGTTCTGAGTGGTGAGCACAAAGCCCGACACAGGGCTTGAAACCACAGACCACGAGATCATGACCTGAGCTGAAGTCAGACGCTCAACCGACTGAGCCACCTAGGCGCTCCTATATTGGTTTAAATTAAATCCTAAAAATATTTTTTTTAAGTAGCTTTAAATAAAGAGGACAAGCTGCTATGACAATGGTATTCTGGCAATGCCTACCGAATAAAGTAAAAACCAAGGAAGCATAGAGGACACAGCACACTATTTTGCATAATGTTAGATTTGAGTTTGTGAATTTCCTTGCTTCTCTTACTGAAGTGGAGGAATGTAACATCATTCTTGAAGCATAATTTTAGAGTCCTTGCTTTTCTTAAAAAAACAGAACACATAAACCATTACCATTATCATTCATCTCTTTTATAAGATTTTTCTTAGTACGAAGATCTTTTACTTTCAGAGTTCTGAGAATTTATTATGACTTTCGATACTTATTACAACATGGATAAACTTAAAGACAGTATTCTAAGTGAAATAAGCCAGTCACAAAAGAACAATTATTATATGATTTCACTTATATGAGGGACCTAAAATAGTCAAATACTGAGACAGAAATGAGAACAGTGGTTACCAGGGGTTTGGGTAGAAGCGAAGGGGGAGTTATGGTTCAACAGGTACAGAGTTTCAATAGGAGATGTTAAAAAAGTCCTGGAGATGAACAGTGGTAATGGCTGCACAACAATACGAATATGTGTGATGCTACTGAGCTATATGCTTCAAAATGGCAAACTTTATAATTACGTATATTTTCCCACAATAAAATATTAAACGATTGAAAATGTGATGATAAAACCCAAGGGGATAAAGCACGCATTTTAACTGCTTGGGAGCAGCGTTTCCGTTTTCATTCCACAGCTCATCACCGTGTAGACATGGCCTCTCAGAGTATGTTACCGACGAGCACAACTTACCCCCAAACAGGTTTTTCTAATGGCTTTTTGACAATAAATTATTTTAATTGTCAAGAGGCTAGCAGATGTTTTACATTTAACCAAAGGTCTCCTCACATGTTAGAACGTGCTTTACAGAACAGAGGTAGGGCTTCAGCACCTTAGTTGTACAAATCCTTTTTCTCTGTTTGGAAGTCTTTACTACCTTCGGACAGCCAGAGTTTGCTGTAGTCTTCCACAATTCATTTTGGGTGTAATAGTTCATATATTTTTATTTGGAGTTCTTCCTTGAGGGATGAAACACCAGCAAAACCATGGACTTTGGAAATATGCTAGTATTAAAAACTGTGTGTTTTTTCTACATGTAAAATTACTGGTCTCATAGTAGATATGAACTCAGCAAGTGGGGAAGTATTTTCCAATCAGATAATCTCTCAAATTAAATGAAATAGACACAGGCTGGATTTCCCTGACAACTAAAGAGAAACCAAAAGTCAATTTTTTTCTGGAATTTCTAAAACAATTTTGCTAATCAACATAAATTAACCTATTTTTTTATTATGAAAGTGTCTACTTATACCTAAAGTATCACATTTGAAATAATGGCCATAAGTGCTATTTTAGTACTGGTAATTGACTAACACTGACATAATGGATGCAAGTCTCTTTTAAAATTTAAAAAATGATGATGAAAATGACGACGATGATGATGATGATGATGATGATTTAGAAACATTTTCTTCACTTTTACAGAGGCCATAAGTAGAATGGTGTTATATAAAAGCATCCAGCTTTCATACCCTTTAGGTCATATAGGCCTTGAAAGGAGGCCCTAAATCTAGATGAATAAATAAAGAATCTCTTGGCCAAAATTTGGTAGTTCTTACACCTTAATTTTAACTGGAACGGAAAAACTTGAAGTTGAAAGAATTATAGGCCAATGATAATACAACAAAATGAGAAAAGAAACAAATGTCCGAGTATGTGAGTGTCAAAGTATAGACAGAAGTTGGTGGCATTGCTGGCAATGGAGAAATATAAGCTTCTGTTTGCCAGTTCACACTCGGAATGGAATCGCTGAGAGTCTATTGAGAAAACTCATCATTAGCGTGTGAAATCTCAAACACAATCCATTTCTTATAAATACCTATTATCCAATGTCAGTGTACTTGTTCCAGTGCCTGAGCCTAAGTAAAGCAGAAATATAAGGAGAAATATTATGATGTATCTTATCACATTCTTCCTAATATGAATTTACTATTGATGGCTTCTCTAAAACTAAAGAGAAATTTGTTTTATATATGGAATGGAATCTAGAACACTTTCTCTTTTTTAATGTTGATTTTTAATTGGGCCAATGAATATAATATACATATAAACTAATTGTGGAAACTTGCAGAAACATGCTAATAGTTTTTATTGTTATTAATCAGTAGTATTTAATGAGCATTCAAATAGGACCACAGCCATTTCTAATATTCACCCATTTCTGATTGGGAATGACTCATTTCAGTAATTGGGATAAAATTTAGCTTTGAAGTCAAGCATTCCATATTTGTTTATGTGATTTTTAATTTTTATGTACGTTTGGGGTAAATCCTCTCAGATTTGGTCTAAATCAACTCACACTCAAAAGATTAATTTTTTAAAAGGCTGCATTCTATGCTGACAGTCATGATTAGCACAGTTAGAGATAGAAATGTAGAAAAGATAGCTGGACTTGCATGCTTCATCATTATGCCCTGTGTTCTTATCTCTAAAAATAAACTTTTAGGCAATTATAATGGGAACTAAGGGGACTCTTCTGGTACCCTTCATTCAAGTATAGAACATACTGTTATCTAATCAGATTTCTGGATTATAAATATTAGAAATATTTTCTATATTTATTTGGCCCAGGAGAAAATTTAGAGATTAGATTAGAAATTCTTTTTTTTCTATAGATTACAGAAGGCCCAGTCCCTTCATTTTTTCTTTTTTTTTTTGATAAACCTGTTGAATATATGAATTATGACTTAAGTCTCAGTTCTAAACTGAGTTCTAAATAGCACTAACACAAAACGGCTACCTAAGTCCAATCACACCTTAGCATCAACATATTAGGTTAACTAATTTCTATTTCTATTAGGTCACTCACCATATGGGTGAGGATGGCCAGTCCAGAACTTGTACTAATGATCACTGCGATCAACATTTTAGAATAATCTGCACGCAGTCAAACATAGCAAGGCTGTGAGCTATAACACCTGTAAGGAAATTAATTGCAAAAATGGAATTCCCTTTTCAGGATATGGAAATAAGCTCAGAGCTTTCATAGTCAATGATGACACTGCTCCCGTTGCAAGGTCATGATGACTTTCCATGTTCCTATAGCTGGAAGATCAAGGCTCCAGCAGAAGGTTCTGGACCTCACTTTAAAATGAGCCCTCTTCCAGGATCCAGTCCCCACAGCGACGGAGGCAGCTACAGGAGAGAGACCGGGAACACCCACATTTACAAGATGACAAACGGACCACTGCAGGGATCTACTTAGTTATCACTGCCTTTAACCTCTACCTAGAAGAAAGCTTGAGACTTGATAAAGTAAATGAGTTAATATTGAGTAAGTCTTTTTATACTGAATAATCCTAAATTAAATAGAAGTAATTTGAAAAGGCTCTGTCTGGTCAGTTTGTACTCATTATATGGAAACCAGTGAATTAATATAGTGTGGTTCACGGTAAAGCTGAGACTCCAGTAGCTTTGAAAGACCCCAGGCATTTCAACACGATTTACCCAATGTCACACGCATAGAGGGGCATACACTAAAACCCAGATTATTTGCTTACTCTTTCTACTTTCTACTTTCCTTTAGCTCTCTCTCTACTCTATCACACTGCAGCCTGTAAAAATATTTCCTCACTGCTAGGACCAAATTACGTAACTTAAAAATGCATAATTTTTATTGGAATTCAGGGAGTGAAAATATTGCTAGAAGACAAAACTGAGGGCTTTTCCGTGATCCTTTCATTATGGGCATCCAAATTTAATTTATTATAACATGCAAGAAGCTTTCACCAAAATATGACAACTAAGTAAAATTTAACATTTTTTTTGACAAATCTAACCAGATCTTCAACGGTGAAAAGCAGTGAGCTGAAATAGTGAAAAATACCAGTATTGCTCTTTACATAAAATCATATGTCCTTCTAAGGACATTCTAAGTAACATTCTAATGTCTTACAATCAGAATGTGTCTTAAAATCAGTGTGCTCACCATGACACACCAAAATATATGTAAGGCAATGATAGATCTTACTATCACTGTAAAGATAATAATCTGCTAAACCAGCCATAAAACAAATAAAGCTTCATAGTTGAGATCCTGGGAGAGTCCATGAATTTAAGATGTTTTTAATCGATAGCTTCAGACACAGAGTTTAAATTTCTCATTTTTCTTTCAATTAATTGTTACTCTCAGGCAATGCCCTCCATCACCAATGAAGGAAGTTGAGGTAGTCAATGTGGAATGTATCTCACATATTTCTCTACTATGGTCACTTTTTTCTTTCCAGTCATAATTTTATTATTGATTTATAGAATTAGAGAAAATGACCCTCAGGATCTTACTGAAGAGAAAGCCTACTGATTTTACTCCTCAGCGTGGCCTGACCTCATCCCCTTTTGGAGTTTAAAGCTAGCCTGGCCCCTAGACATACTCAGAAATCACCAAATAACAGCTAAGTTAAAAGCCAGCATCAAAGGGGGCAATTCATAAGTCCCTGATGCTGACAAAAGAGAGCCTATTCATTTTTTCAAGCAGAAAAGCTTTCTCAAGTAACTCTCATCCAAGCGTTGGGTAATTTATCCACTGCCTTTATTCTGGGATAGAACAATACCACAAGATTTAGCAGTTTAGTAAGGCATTTCCCTGACCAGAAAGTACGGCCCTGAAGCCATCCATCTGCCTTCTGCTAGTTCTACTTGCTTTGCCTTTCCTACACATTCCCTCTTGCTTAGTCCTTGTTGATGTACTCTACGTTGATCTTAAATTCTCTACCTCTTGTGGGGACACTCTTTGTACAGTAATATTTATGAAGTACTAAAGATCACTATAGTGTGTGGGCTCTGCCAAAGTAGTTTCTTGGCAAGTTGGGTTTGGACTCTCATTTTCAAATGTGACCTCCCTGGAAGCTACAGCAGATGATTGTAAAAAGACAAAAAAAGACCCATTCAGCCACATACAGTTAGACTGCTTCCCTCCCTAAAATAGTACCCGAAGCTTTTCTCCCCATCCCAACTCTTTCTTTCTACAAATCTAATGTCTCTAGGTTTTATCTTTTTTATCTCCCTGTCTTTCCCAAGTGGAATGTTTGTGACAAGTCTAATGGCATAAAATGAAGAAATGGGAATAGTAAAGAAATGTGAGCTCCAATGAATTTATTCTTGCCTCCTCACTGCTCACCATGCTGCCCTTTCTTCAGCACTGTCACCTGGTCTACATGATGGTGGCACAGGCCAGTCCTTGTCCTTTCTAAGCCTCCACTGCCTCTGAAATGAAAACTCTGGGATGCTGGAGTCTACTTTTCCATTCTGATCCTTTATGCACCCCAGACTTTGTCAATACACAGCTATGTCTCTCCTTCAGGATCTGAATAACAAACACAAAAAACCACCAAAACAGAGATGAGGAGGATATAGAAAAGCTTCTTATGCCCTTTGTGTCTGGGCTGAGGAAATCTGAGAACATTTATACACACAGACACACACGCAGACACACAGACACACACACAGACACATTATATTAAGCACTGTGATAGATTTTACAGCTATTAGTGGACATCTGTATTTCAGGAGCTTCATATATTTGAAAGGCCTTTCTGGGTAAGGCTGAGGACCTAATAAACTCAGTCTTCACTAAGGAGCAAGTATCACCTAGTGTGTATGCTCTCAAGCCAGGATGGGTTTAATTCTTAATTCTTCTATATGCTATCAGTGTGAAAAAGTTATTTAATCTCCTTGTACCTCAATTTTAATAATCTGTGGAAGATGGTACCTATCAATACCGTTATTAAAGAGAAACAACTGAATTAATGCACATTAAGCACTTAGAACTCTATCTGGCATATGGTAAGCATGCAACAAATACTGTTACCATTACTATTATTATATAAGGTATTATTTCTATGTAAGCTGTAAATTCCTAAATATCCTTATAAAGTAGAATCTGTACCCTAGTTGGGGACTCCTGTAAATTCACTTGATAAGAAATTATAGGAATATATTCAATTTGTATTGAGTAGAATGATAGATTGTTCTCTTTATACATAGCTAATAAACAGTAGGAAATTAGCCTGATTTTAAAAGGCAGGATTTTTTTTGACGCAAAACATCTTTAAGCGGCCAAAACATGGAATTCACTTTCAGGGGATTTCTCTCTGAAAAATTAAAGAAAGGAACAATTAACTCCTTTTTCTAGATGACTTAAATATTCATTGCTTAAAAACAGACTATTAAACAAGAGAATTTTATGAGGTCCCTTTGAACTCTATATCCCATTTTTTAAAGTTAGTTTGTTTATTTATTTATTTATTTATTTATTTAGAGACAGAGACAGCATGAGTGGGGCAGGAGCAGAGAGAGAGAAAATCTCAAGCAGGCTCTGAGCTGTTGGCACAGAACCTGATGCAGGGCTCAACCTCACAAACCGTGAGATCTGAGCCAAAACCAAGAGTTGGACGCTTAACTGACTAAGCCACCCAGGCGCCCCTTCTATTATCCCGTTTTTATACAGGTTTCAGTGATCAGGCTCTTGGTATCTCTCTAGCCTTCCTTGTTTTGGGCCTCATGAAGGCTTTACTTCAGCTCAACTTCCCTCTACTTAATATGATTTTCAGGAAATGTATAGCATTTCAGTATCAGAAATGATGGTTTCCAGGACCTCCTGTGGCTAATATAACCTTGCTGTGGTGGACCAGGCCCAGGCCCTCTGTAGCTAGATGATCACGTGAGAAGAAGTCCACTGTAGTATATTAACCGTGTACGGCAAGCAATCTCTCAGATGGCGGTAGATTCTGTGAGTGCTAATGGGTCCCTCTCCCAGCCCATTAGTACAAAGGTCCTAACTGCAGTAATCCTATTCAAAGGGGTTAATGAAAAGGGGTCAGTTGCTTTGCCCTTGTGACCTTGTGGGTCCCTGTTAAGGCTGCACTGACCTCTCCATTGACCCTTTGCTATGTCACATCAGGGAGTGCTAAAGAACCAATCTATTCATTGTGTCCTCTGTTAAGTATCCTATAGGCTGCTTGGTTGAATAGTGAACCAAAGGGAAAGCATTTGAACAAACAGAAGTTCTTCTAACCCAGATCGACTCTTTGTTAGCCTGTCTGAGTTCACTTTAGATTTGGGGTTTAGACTGGGTTTGACATCATGCCAACCCAACCAGATGTGTTCATTACAGTCTATTTGGGTCTAGAAAGTAACATACATGCCAGTCCCTGTCCTTCCCCTCATGCCATTTCAATAATACCTGAACAATATTAGCAAGATGATAGCTAGCAAAAACAAATTATGCTTCTATAATCCAGGCTCTGATGATGATACTTAGGAACACTTCTTTTTCACCAGTAACACAAAAACACAAACTGAGTTATCAAAAACCATTCTCCTCCTTTAAAGTGAGAACCTCTCTAATTCTAATTTCCCCATCTGTGAAAAAAGCCTTCCCCCTTCCCAGCCCCTAATATATCATGTATTAAGCAGTAACAACGTGCCAAACTCTGTAAAGGACATATCTCAGTATTACCTATGGGTTCACAATCTACCCTCCAGCTGGCTGCAAGAGCTAGAAGCTGTCACCGGAGATTTTTCTGTGCTTGGGGGTGGTCCGGTGAACACATCCTTCCCACCAAGACTGTTAAGTCCAGGGCAGCAATATGTTCTTGAGAACTCTTGTTCAGGTGACATATACCATTTTGATGATAGCACGGAGGAGATACAGTACAGAAAGAAATCAATCCTAACAATGCCACAGATTCCAAGAGAATCAGAGTGCCTGCCTATTCAGCACCTGACAATCACAGCCTGTGACAGCCCAGAGCCTATCCCTTCGGTCATGCCTTGGACCATTAGTCGCCTATGTCCCTGAAATTAACCTCTGAAAGGAGCATTATGCTCACAATGCACAGGGCAGTTCTGAATTCAATCTCTGTTGAGACCCACAGTGGACAATTCTGAGCCCCTTTTCTTTTCCCCCACTCTTTCCCCTTTTTAAATTGCCAGGACAATAACCTAAAGTGTTTTTCTGGGTATTATTTCATGTTGTCTCTCTCTTCTTTTCTCCCCACCTCACCTCCCCACCAAGTCTAAAACACTAAGGATCTCTGCCTCAAGGGTGCTAGTCTGTTACCTTAGAGACTGTTTCTTTACAAGGCAACAGAGTGGCAGAGGGCATGCCTTTGCTGCTTACCTTGGCAACCATGAATTGCTGAATGCTGTTCTCATGAATGCAAGTCATTCACTACCATCTGGACATGCCTACAGGTATAAACATTTTTTTCAAGAAAGGACCAGGGAACACACATTGCATCAATAAATCTCTTGAATGACAAATAAAGCTATCCCATAGGATGGAACATTATGACACTGAAACTGATATAACATGAGTCTCTAATGGCATTACTTCTAGTCAAGGTCAAACTAAATGTTCCATTTATACACCCTTCAGCCTTATCAGGCAAATGGCATGAATCAGGTTGGGAATGAGGTAGAAACAAGGAGGCAGAAAGAAGCCGTCACTATAAAATGGAAGACCACCGAGTTTGGCCCAAGAATAAATCTACCTTCAAGAGTCTAGGAGACGCTATTCATTTTCCACTAGTATTTCTCTAGGTGGAAACCCAAGAGAAGTGATTATTTTTCTCTTTGGCTTGGTGAAATAAGACTGGCACTAACCCCATTCAAAGGCATTTTTATGTTCTTCATAGACAAACATTACAGATGAAATTCTTAACATATTTATAAGAACATAGACTTTGTGCTTGTTTGGGGCTGGAGGGGAAGAGGATGTAACAAGGGCTCTTCTATGTTTTCCTATAAACAAAGTTGCTATGAACCTCAGAATTCAGTCATACCCAGTTTTAAACTTAATTCTTCCATGTGTCTACTTTTTTACTTGGAAGTTGTTATACTTTGGTGCGATACTTTTAAATAATTTACTAGCTTCTCAGGTATGATGTCTTTTATATATCTATATCCTGCTCATTCACACATACACACATAAATGGAAATAAAATATATACTTCTAGCCACACTCAAGCTTATATAACCAAAATAGAATCCCTCCCATGAAGTAAGAATTCCCATTGAAAGAGATGAGGGGAGATAAATCTTAGGCAAAAAACAGTCAGCGATATTCCTAATATGACAAAAAAAAAAGAAAGAAAAAAAGGCAGACGGGAAATAGGAAGAAAGAACACAGAACCGTGGGTAGGGGACAAGCAGATGTCAGAATTTTCCTAATTTTTCTACTTGCAAAAAAGACAAATCTAAAAACCTTTATGGACCGATGAAAAAACCAGGGATGTATCCACATAAATTTCTACAAAAATTACGTCACTTCTAATACCCCTACCACAACTGCTGAGTAATCTGGTTGGGTCTCAAACATGACTTGAGATGAAACTGGTAAGTTTGGAACAACATACCTTCTTACCATAACAAGAAATGTTATTTTTTCCTTCTTTGGTGATAAAGCTTTCCAGTTCAGTAAAAAAATCTTTGTTTACCAAATATAAAAATATTCATTTTCAAGCTGTTAATTCGACCTGGGGAACATTCTTTCCCTTCCCCCTCCGCCTTCTGCCTTTAAAAGTTCAGGATGTCTCAAACAGTAACTGTTACATTCTGTCTAGCAAGCCTGGACTGTGGACAGTGATCTAACCTCTTGGAAAAAACATGGAGTTCACCCAAAAAGTGAGAGAGACATTCTCTCGCCCCAGCCGCCAGCTCATAGGTTTCAAAGCTCTGGGACAGACCTGATGAACAGCTTGGGGCTCTAGCATGTAAGCTGGCGGCGCCAACTCAAACACAGAAAGCACTTCAGCAGGTATAAACAGCAGCCACACACCAGGCCAGGCCCCAAAAGGCAGGCTGTGACGGGGGGAGAAACCAGGCCACGGGCCCCTGCCTGCGTCACACTCCTTCAGACCTCTCCTGCGTCTGGGGATACATGGAAAAAGAGCAAAACTTCCCAGTTGGACTGCAAGTTTAGGAAATCAAGTCTCAGTAAGTGACTATAGAAATAACTATCCTCTTGGAAACAGAAAGGTCTTGCTGATGCATACACCGCATGCACACGCACACACACACACACACACACATACACACATTTGCCACAGTAAGTCACCTATAATCATCTTGATTTACTTGAAAGCAGCCAAACTGGCCTTTGACAGGATAGGAAAAAAATAAAGTCACTTCTTTTTCCTTTGGGAATTTTGCTCATTTGCTCTAGAGTATTCTCAGTGAGCACACTTCAAGGTTCCATCCACCACACTCTTAAAACATACTTGGCTTTCAGTATATTAACATCTATTGCTGGCCTCAGGCTTTTGACAGTGACATAGCCACTAATATCAGTGGTTCCAGATCATTACGTGTGAGTGTGCACTTGGAGAACAGAAGAAAATGTCCCCATCCCTCAAAGAGAAAGTCATCAAGCTTTTTAGACCTAAAGAGACTGAATTTCCCCGGGAGCATTCTCTCTGCCCATTGATTTTTAAAAGCTAAGTTACTATTATAAATGTTATTCATTTACATAACAATTTTCTAACAAGATGGAAGTACATTCCATCCCCCTAAGAGAGTTTATTAGCTCCTATGTCTTCTTATAATGGGAATTGTTTATTTTTTTAAGTGTATTTACTTATTTTGAGAGAGACAGAGAGACAGAAAAAGAGAAAGACAGCAAGAAGGGGAGGGGCAAAGAAAGAGGGACAGAATCCCCAGCAGGCTCCACTCTGTCGGCACAGAGTCAAATGCCGGGCTTGAACTTGCAAACCATAAGATCCAACCTGAGGGGAAATCAAGAGTCGGAAGGAGACCGAGCCACCCAGGCACCCCAGGGAATTGTTTATTTTTAAGTTTCTATTTCTTTGTACTCTCACCCCATTTTGCTTTTCCTCAATTGTAATTGTGGTTCACTCAATAAAATTTATTTTGACAACGATCAAATTGTCGTTTCGCACTTACTCCACTAGCACTGGTTGGTGTTACAGATACGAGGATTTTACATTCCTATCATCAAGAAGTACAGAATCTCTTTGGAAAAATGGATTCAAAACGATACATTATAAAGTTTGCCTTTCACAGTCCTTAAACTACTCAAATATTATTTTCATTAACTGCCATTAAAGTATCTATGGAAACACATACCATGTTTTGAATTCTAGGCTGAATTTTATGTGGTGACAAGTCATAGAAAACATGGTCTGGGCTACACAGGGACTAACAACCTACCTGGGTAGGGTTAAAATCTGTCTCACTTGCTTCATGCTTTATATGGAAGTTGAGACTTCCGTGAAATAGGAATCTCCTCCAAAAGCCACAGAATCACAGAATGTTGTAACGAACAACAGCTAATAAGGACTGTGTGTAGATGTGTGAGTGTCTAAATTCATCTAAGTTATATATGACAGGATGGGACCCATCCAAATTGGGAAAACTATGTAAGGCCACCCAAACCATTTTGATTACTAGCTCCGGCTGGGGTTAAGTAGAAGAAATAAACGTGCCCAAGGGGGGGACTAGCTTCTAAATTATCAAAATGTGAACATGTGTAAAGTATTTCGTAATAGGTTCACTGGTTTTTATTTTAATTCTTTATTGATTTAACAGCAACTTGACCCTAAAAACACTATTAAAACTTCTTCAAAATAAAGTGGCCCTTGCCTTGGTTTTGAACACTCCCACATGACTTTCAAATCTGGATGAAGCCATTTGGACCTTAAATAAAAAGGTTTAGTGTAATGAGATTTTTTTATGGATATACAGAGTTAATCAACTTTATGAGTCTGAAAGAAGTTGTTCCTTTTTTACTTATTTGTAAATTAAGAAAGTGTCAAACTTCATAGGCTCATTCATTTATCATATCCTTGATTTAGTTATAAAGAGGATCCAACCCCAAAATTCCATAGATGTCATCAAGATTCCATAGATGTCATTTTAGTGATATGAAATACACAAATACAAACTATACATTATGTTGGTAGATCACAGCCCCTCAACTAAGAACGAGAGGATAAGAGAAACACAATGAATGGTGTCCTGCTATTTTTACTATGGCTTTTTCTATTGTTTAAGTCTTCTGCAAACTGAGTGGGAATCTAGATTTATTGAATCTAGTCTACATCAAGTATTTTGTGGGCCTGTTGACATATATTATCTCTTTTTTGTTCATAACAATGCTATTCCCATGTGTATTGTTATCTCTCTATTTTAGATGTGGAAACAAATTCGTAGAATAAAGTATTGTTCTCAATGTCTCACACTGCTAATAAGTGATGGAGATAGGATTCCAATATGGTTATTCTAAGAGCTGAGGTCTCTCTGCAGAACATTGTGCTCAGTACAATGCATTGTGCTCAGTTCTTTACTTCAGACCTTGATATGCCTACATATACCATGTCCGTGTTCCAACATGTATAATTTGTACATGAGTATAATATAAATATCAGCCACCAACAGGAAATATTAAAGGCATTACCATTAAAGACAGAAAAAAGATTCAGATGTATATTATCAACATGGCATTGAACATTATTCAGGAGACTCTGGGTAATGCAAAAGACAGCAATAAAAGGAATCTACGATATTGAAAAGAAAGAGACAAGTTACTTTTGCAGACTTTATGATTATACACCGAGAAAATTCATGAGATTCGAATAAAAAATTCATTTCAGTAAGCTATTCATGTTTAAGATAAATATTTTTAACAGTTAACATTTTTCATTTTATACCGAAAATAACCAGTTACCTGGAATAACTGGAAAATTTCCACTCACGCTAGCAAAACTAATTTAAATGACTAAAAATAAGTTTAGCATGAATAGGTAGAACTTATATTTAAAAAAAGAACTATAAAACATTAATGTATCACACACCAAAAGACCTAAGTGGAGATACATGTTTCTAGAGAAAAGACCTCACTATTATGAAGATGTAAATTGTCTCCAAATAATCTATAAATGCAATGAATTCCCAATAAGATTGTAGATGACACATGATAAGTTGATTCTAATACATCAGAAAAGCAGAGATTATTTTTTAAAGAAAAAAATTATTTTTAAAACCCACAATAAATAAAATAGCATGATATTAGCATGAAAGTAAAAAAGTAGGTCAGAACAGATTTATGCAAAGAGAGCCATAACTACAACATAATTTAGTATATGATAAAGACATTTCAATTCAAGGAGGAAAGAATGGAGCTAGTGATTCCAACATTTGAGGGGGAGGGTTATGGAATACAGCCTTCATCACCCCACTTGAAAAATGAGTAATAAAAAATGATAATTTACCTACGCAGTAATACAAATGAGGAAAAAGGCAGTAAGTTATATAGTACCCTTAGTATATGCACAAAAAATAAGTTTTAGATGTCCAAGAGTTTTATGTAAGATTAAAAAGTAGAAAATTAAAGTAGAAAATGAAGGAAAATATATTTATAACCCTAGAGTAGGGAAGCCTTCCTACAGAAGATATATTATTAAAAAAGCAATTAATGACCAATCTGACTATATCAGCCATGAAACTTCTATATGGCAAGAGATATATGCAATGTTACTAAACAACAAGAGCATGAGGGGAAATATTTTAATTACATACATTACAGACAAAATATTAATACTTAAAATATATAGGAAAAATCAACGAGGCCAAATCAATGAACAAAACAAACAGCTACATCAATGACAAAAACAGAAAAATGGGCAAAGAGTATAAACTGGGGTTCTACAGACATGGAAATGAAAATGACCAAATGATTTAAGCAAAGCTATTCAACCATACTGTAACCACTAAAATAAAATAAAAATAAAAACAACTTTTGGAGTGCCTGGGTGGCTCAGTCGGTTAAGCATCCAACTCTTGGTTTTGGCTCAAGTAATGATCTCATGGTTTCTGGGTTGGAGCCCCACACTGGGCTCCATGCTGACAGTGCAGAGTCTGCTTGACATTCTCTCTCCCCCCTCTCTCTCTGCTCCTCCCCTGCTCACTCTGTCTCTCTCTCCAAAATAAATAAACTTAAAAAATTGTTAAAAAAAAAAAACAACTTTTGCTCCAAATGGGCAGAAATTTTAATAATAATCCTCATGAGTTTATAAGGAGGCAGGGATATGGGCATTACTGCCCCTTTGGAATATAAATTGGTACTGACTTCCTGAAGGATAATTTGATAATAGTTTTACAATCAAATGTGCATTTCCTTAAACACAGCAATCTAGTTTATTGGCAGCCTCTTACAGAAATGTGAACAAAAAAGTATGTTTCAAGAGTTTCATGATAATTTTGCTATAATATTGAAAAATGGTAATACCCTCAAAGTCTGTCAACAGGAACATCATTAGATAAATAAAGCGTATGTATACAATGGAAAGTCCTATAGCAAATCAAAACAATGAAGAGGATAAACCATATGGACACAGATAAATCTCAAAATAGAGACATTAAAGTAAGATACATGCCACATATCATTCAGGTTTTTTAAAAAGGAAAATAAAAACAAAAACAAAGCAGATGAGTAATATAGAGAAGGCTATATACATCTATGAAGTAA
Source organism: Paguma larvata (assembly GCA_030068075.1). Lineage (NCBI taxonomy): Eukaryota > Metazoa > Chordata > Mammalia > Carnivora > Viverridae > Paguma > Paguma larvata. Next base: position 116,262,695 of record CM057829.1, on the reverse strand, counting down.
CAGAAAATATATACACTGGTCTTTGCCTCTGGTTCCTGACACAGAACTCCTAAATCCCCTGGAATTTCCTGGATGGTAGGAGCCTCTCCTGTTCTAAATGAGGCAATTCTTGGTGGGCTCCTGTAGAGCCTCATGATAGGGGCTGGTCACCAGAAAGACCAAACCATGATTAGAAGCCTCGTACTTTCATCCTCAAACCATCCTCCAGAAAGGGAGAATGCTAGAGTTTGAGTTAATGAACATTCACACCTTCAAGGTGAAGCCTCCACAAATATCCCAAAAGTGCAGGGTTCAGAGAGCTTCTAGGATGGTGACCACATCCACATGCTGGGAGGGTGGCATACCCTGGCTCTATGAGAAAAGAAACTTCTACATTTACAATCCTCCTGGACCTTGCTCTATGTATCTCTTCATCTGGCTGCTCCTCTGTGTCACTTACATCCTTTTTAATGAGCCAGTAAACTTAAGTAGAGGGCTCCCTGAGTTCTGTGAGCCATTCTAGCAAATTGTCACACCCAAAGAGGGCTCATAGGAATCCCAATTTATATCCAGTCAAAAGTGCAGGTGATTAACCCGGACTTGCTACTGGAGTCTAAAGTGGGGAAAGGTAGTCTTGGGGAAACAAGTCTTAACCTATGGGACCTGCACTAACCCTGGCCAGGGTTACTAGTGTTTGGCACTTTTAAAAAAGGATATGCTACATATATAACTTTAAAAGCTTTAATGTTAATTCTCCCCCAAACTAACAAAAAGTGCAGTGCAGTACCAAACAAAACTCTATTTGTTTTCTTTTTGGAACTTGACAATTGATTATCTGGAAAAAAAAATGCTGAAAACGTAGCCAACACATTTTTGTAAAAGAGTAATGAGGGAAAGCTCATTTACCAGACCTCTGAAACATACTATAAAGTTAACATAATTAAGACAGTGTGGTATTGGTTCAGAAAAAAGGCTGGGAGATCAAAGGGATAGAATAGGGAGTCTGGGAACGGATCCATGCATGTTAGTTGGGACTTTTTGGGTTACAAGTATCACTGGAGGTCTAATTAGCTTCATCAAAACAAAAAAATGCATCAGGCAAACAAAAACTGTAAAAATCAATCCAAGTACACCCATGATCACAGCAACATGACTTACAACAGTCAAAAGGTAGAAACAAACCACATGTCTTTCAACAGGTAAACAGATAAACAAAATGTGGTATATAATACACAATAAAATACTACTCAATATTTTCTTTTTTAATAATTTATAGTTGGGGCGCCTGAGTGGCTCAGTTGGTTAAGCGGCCGATTTTGGCTCGGGTCATGATCTCACGGTCTGTGAGTTCAAGACCCGCGTGGGGTTCTATGCTGACAGCTCAGAGCCTGGAGCCTGCTCACGCAGGGAGTCTCCCTCTCCCTCTGCCCATCCCCTGCTCACGCTCTGTCTCTATGTCTCTAAAAAATAAACGTTAAAAAAATTTAAAAAAAAATAATAACTTATTGTCAAATTGGTTTCCATACAACACCCAGTGCTCATCCCAACAAGTGCCGTCCTCTGTGCCCGTCACTCTCCCCCCTCCCACACCCCCCTCACCCCTCAGTTTGTTCTTAGTCTTTGAGAGTCTCTTATGTTTTGTCTCCCTCCCTCTCTGTGTCTTTTTTCCTTTCCCCTCTTCCCCTCCCCCATGGTTTTCTGCTAAGTGTCTCAAAATCCACCTATGCATGGAAACATACGGTATCTGTCTTTCTTGACTGACTTATTTCACTACTCAATCTTAAAAAGGAAGGAATTTCTTTTTTTTGGTTTGTTTTGTTTTTAAAGTTTATTTATTTTTGAGAGGGGGAGAGATACAGCATGAGCAGAGAAGGGGCAGAGAGAGAGACACACACACAGGCTCCAGGCTGGAGCTGTCAGCACAGATCCGACATGGGGCTTAAACTCATGAACTGCGAGATCATGACCTGAGCCAAAGTCGAACACTTAGCCAACTGAGCCACCCAGGTGCCCCAAGGAAGGAAATTCTGACAAATACATAGTATAGATGAACCCTGAAGACATTATACTAAGTGAAATAAGCCAGACACGAAAGGGCAAATTCTGTATGATTTCACTTATATGAGGAAACAAGAATAGTCAAATTCATACAGACAGCAAGTAAAATTACCAGGGCCTGGGAGGAGGGAGGAACAGAAATTATTGCCTAATAAGTATGGAATTTCAGTTTGAGGAGATGAAGAGAAAAACTTTCTGGAGATGGACAGTGGTAATGGTCGTACAACAATGTGAATGTGCTTAACGCCACCGAGCTGTACACTTAAAAATGCTTAAAATCATAAATTTTATGTACTGGGTATTTTAACATAATAAAAAAATCCATAAGAAAAACAGAGATGCATCTATGATTGCTGAATCAAGAAATCCAACAGAGCCCAATCTCTCTTTCCATGTCTTTTCGTTGCATTTCTCGGCACTTTTCATTTTACTTATCTTTTCTACAAAACACACTTTGGTAGAAGGCACAAATGTCAAGTGGCCCCGGAGTTTTATTCTCAGAGATTCAAATTCACTCTAGTCCCAAGCCCAAAAATCCCGGGCAAGGGACTCACTGATGCATCTTAAGTCAGGTATCCACACCTGAACCAATTCAATACCTTAAAATATGGAGTCACAGTGAACCAAGATGATGCCTGCTGTACAAAAAATGAAGACAAGATACTAATTTTTTGGCCAACAAAAGAGCAAATAACAAAAAGGTAGCTAATATCCAGACTCTTTGAAAAGAAGACAGGGAAACATCTTCCATTTCTGACTATGATGGAGTACTCTGCATCAGACTAACACTTGTACTAAGATCATCTAGGTAAGATAGATAAAATGTATCTGAAAATAGCTAGAAGGTGTCCAAGGGGACAGTGAAATCAGACAATATTTGGTGCAGAGATCCGAGGTCAAGCAAGTAGTTATGCTCCAGAGCTGATGAGACAAATATTAGAGTTCAGAGCTACCAAGGAAAATAGAATTTGAGGATCCAACACTCCAGAAAAAAAGGGGAAATCAGAGAAGAAGAAAGATGATAAATGGAATGAAAGTATTTTAACATCTTTATATTTTTCATAGAGTGGTAAAGCAGCTCTAATAAGCTTAGGATAAATGAAGCAAGCTCTAGGGTGACCTCAAAAAGAATAATAAAAGAAGGCATAAATAACATGCTAAAAAAAAAGTAAAAAAAATAATATATTTAATCTAAAAAAGTGATAAAAGAGAAGAAAACCAAAGAACTAACCAATAAAAAGGAAAAAAAAAGTTAAAATAGATTTAAACCCAAATAGTGGTAATTTTACTTAAACGTAAATAAACTAAATGTTCTAATTCATGAGAAAGAGTGTCAAAATAGCTATTTACTCTTTAAAAGCAAGTCTTAAATAAAGGACAGATAAAGGATGAGGTAAAGAGATGAAAAAGATAAAGCACTAAGTAGTTAAGCAATAAAAGTTGGTATATCTGTATCAATATTAGACAAAGACAAAAATGTTAAAAAAAGAATTATTTCAAATAAAACCCTAATTTATAATGATAGAACTATATATTTGTGTGTGTGTGTGTGTGTGTGTGTGTGTGTGTGTGTATACATGTATCTGGTAACATAGGCTCAAAATATATAAAGTAAAAACTTAGCAAAAATAAAAGGAGAAATAGATAAATCCTCAATAACAGATACAGATTTTAAATGCTTCTTCCAATAACTGATAAAAAAATTGGCAAAATAATCAAAAAGATATAGACTGTAACACAGAACTGGCAATTTGGAATGTCAACAGAACACTCCACCTAACAACTTCAAGATACATATTCTTGTCAACTGCAAATGAAACATTCTCCAAAATTTACCATATTCTTAGCCATAAGGCAAATCTCAAAAATCTCAAAGGAATGATATTATATCATGCTATCATGCCTACTGACTATAGTAAAAAAAGTAAGTTCTTGCTATATACTAACAGTAAGCAGTATGTATATGTGTTTGTGTGTGTGTGTGTGTGTGTGTGTGTGTGTGTGTGTGTGTATTTGCTACGAAAGTAGAACTTCTATGTTCTCACCAAGAAAAAAAAGATAAACCTAGGAGGTGATGGATGTGTTAATTAACTAGATGGAGGAAATTCTTTCACAATGACCACATATATCAAATCACTACAATGTACACTTCCATTATCTTACAATTTTATTCTTCAATTCTACCTCAATAATGTTGAAATTTAAAAATATATTAAATGTAAAAAAATAATATAAAAAACATCGAATATCTAAGAATAAATATGACTAAATATATCCAATACTCTTCTAGCTTTACCACTGAAAAGTCTAAAGAAATGGGAGAGTTATACCATGGATTAAGTACAGATTATATAATCTGTACAACCATACATTCTATAAATTCTCCCAAAGTTAGTACTGTATCATAGATTCAATGCAATCACACTCAAAATCCAAGAAAATCTGCACTACCAGATGTGAGGATTTCTTATCAAACGTGTGGTTTTGACGAAAAAGATACAGGGGCACCTGCGTGGCTCAGTCGGTTGAGAGTCTGACTTCAGCTCGGGTCATGATCTCATGGTTCATGGTTTAAGCCCCCGGTCAGGCTCTGTGCTACAACTAGGAGCCTGGAGTCTGCTTCGGATTTTGTGTCTCTGTCTCTCTCTGCCCTCCCCTCTTCGTGCTCTGTCTCTCTCTCAGATATCTATATCTGATTTGCAACAAAGATGTCACCATAGTGCTTTTCAATAAATGGTACAGTCAATTGGCTACCTATATGGGGGAAATATGAGTACTGATTGCTTTATTATACCCCATAAAATCAATTTACAATGAATTATAGATCTGACAAAGAATGGTGAGACAATAAAGCTCCTAGCAAAAACAGAGAATGCCTATATGACCTTGAGTAGGCCAAGATTTCTTAAGCAAGAAATAGGCACTAATTATAAATGGAAAGATTGAAAAAACAAACTTCATTAAAATTAAGAACTTGTTGATTTAAAGACATGAATAAGAGAAAAATATCTCTAGTGAACTTAGATATAAAAATATCTAATATGGGGTATTACATACATCAAGGACACATACCCAGGAAAAAAAACTCCAACTAAAATAAATAAGAAAAAGACAGGTCATTTCTTTAAATGGACACAAGACTTGAAGAGGTACTTCACAAAAGAAGACCTCCAAATGACGGATAATCATATGAAAAGATGCTACCGTTATTCATTATTGAGAAAGCACAATTGAAACCACAATTGTATACTGCTACACTACAGAATGATCAAAATTTTAAAGTAAATAATACCAAGAATTGGCCAGGATGTACAACTGGTAGTAGCTTACACTGCTGTTGTTGTGATAAATTGGCACAGTTTGGAAAACTTTTAAAGGTAAATGCACACCTACACTATGAACCTGTGGTTCTTCTCTGAGGTAAATGTCCAACATAAATGTGTGTGTATATACACAATGTATTATGCATATATGTTATATATACATACATACAGTATATAAATTATATATATGCATGTATAGATATGTGTGCATGTGTATATATATAGAGAGATATAGATATAGATATAGATATACTCACACACACATACACATACAGACACATACATCAAAGACACATGAAAGAATCAAAATAGTGTTGTTTGTAACAAGCACATAAAATGTCCATCAACAACACACTGGGTAATTTACAATATACTCCTAGAATAGCATACCACAGAGATGAATGAAATATTGGCCTCTGCCATAACACAGATGATCTGGGTGAGGACTCAAGGATGGCTTCTGTCTGGTTGTTGATCTGTTGGTTACACAAATAAATTCACTTGGATGGAGTCAATACAATGTGCATGTATTTTTGTATATGTATGTTATGTTATGCTTCTACTGAAGTTTAATTTAAATAGTGTGGGGAAACAAATATCCTTTACTCACTTGATTACGGATGTATGCCTTCAAAGAACCTTTTACAAGGGCAATTTGTTAATATTGATCAACTGAATAATTTCATTTCTAAAGGTTTGTCATATGGACATATTCACTAGTAATAAATAAAATAGATTAATAAAAAAGAACTTTCTGAAGCACTTTATACACTTGAAATGTATGGGTGTACTTATGTATTAATTCCAATAAACCAATAGAAAGGTGATGTTATCTCATTGTAAGAAGGTGTGAACAGTGGCATTCCTTGTAATAGTAAAAATTAGAAATATAAATAATCCCCCAAAATGAAATAAATAAATATTAGCTTATTCATACAATAAAATAAATCAGGAAATTATATATGGAAAGAGAATCATAATTTGCTAACAAAATAAATACTGAGGCTAACATGATTATATTAGAGCTCATTTTGTTTCAAGAACTGAACATAAACATATGCATACATACGTAGAAGGACACAAATTCAAGTGCTGAATTTGGTTATCTCTGGAAGATAGGATTGTGGGGAGGACTTTCACTTTGTAGTTTATATATTTCTCCATTCATAGAATGTTTTACAAGGAACATGTAAAACATTCATGATTAGAAAAAGCTATTCTCCATCTAAAGCAATAATAAGGTCTTTACTTTTCCATTCTTGAGCTCAGTCAAAACTCAAAGCAATATGAAAAAAAAAAAGAAAATAGCTCATCCTAAATTCTATGCAATAGAAATTAAATGGAATATAACTTAGCACTCCTATATCAAAATCCCTTCACATTTTCTTCAGCCAAATTTTAAGAGTGATCTTTAAATCCTTTTCCTCTTAACACCAGTCAACACCCACACCGGTGTATGGTAGGAATATTTTTCTACCCTCTTTATGAGAAAACTATGTCTATGCTTCTTTCCTCTTTGTTGATGATACTGAATGGAAACTTCAATTCACAACGTTTAAAAGCAGACTTTACGAAACAATGCAAGTGTAAAAACCATTAGTGGCAAAAGCATGTGCTAAATACTGACATCTGACTGTGTGATAGATCAAGTGTAGCAGCTTTCGGGTATCTGATTCTAAAAATGAAGGTATATGGAACAAAAATAAGAAGTCTTTGGCACCTAGGTCAACAGAACTACTTCTGACAGAACTGTTGTTTTTCAGACTTACCTAACTAAAAAGGAATGTTCTGAAGAGGTGGATTTCAAAATAAGTGGCCAAATTGCGAGACACAAACAGCGTGTTTATATGTACACAAAAAATTTAGGGAAATCCACAGCCGGGAGAAATGCATTTTAAACCAAAGTGTTAACTATGCCTCCCCCTCTCATTATGGCCTTCCGATTACACAATTCATCAAGAAGATAGATTGCAAGCCCTTTAGCATTCATGCCTAAAAGGTCAGAAAACTCTGGCGAGAAGAAAAAGAACAAGGAAAGAGAAAGAAATGAAAACAAACAAGAGACTTGAAGGAACCGTGAGCATCCAAAGCCTGGCATTAGATTTGGCAACAGGTGAATTTTCTTTGGAGGGTATTAATTTTGTAAGTCAAAGCTATTGAAGCCTGACTTCCCATTTTGGGTCTGGAAGGCATAATGCACAGGGTTCTTGCTCCAGCCTTCCCCGGGGGCTGTATTTTATCCAACTCGTCCCACCCCCTTCACTGGCTCATATTTTAAGTGCAAAATCTACTGGCCAAGACCATTCATTTAGTCTTGCCACATACTGTGCGGAAGTCTATGTCAATGTTAATCTGGCCTTCCCGGATAAGCATACATGGCTCCACTTACTGCACAAGCCTACAGTTCCCAAAAATGTCTCATGATACTTTTAAATCTCAGGGAAATGCACAATACCCTTTCGCCTCACAACTCAGTTGGAAACAGACTAATTGTTATTCATCTATAAGACAGTTATTCACCACCCTTTATTTTCATCTTTCTCTTCCAAGATTTCTGACTCCAACAATCTTTGGACCACAATGGAATCAAGCCATCATATTTTCTTAATATGCAGATTCTCCTATTCTCTCTCTTAACAAGTTCTTTCATACCTTCTCCATTTTTCTTCCTAAACCTCAATCCCTCCTATATTCTCTGCCATTAGTCTGTAGGCTTTCTATGACCTTGGATGATGGGATCCCATTGGTGCCCAGATCCCAACCCCTCTTGGCCAAACCTCCCTTCTCGTTCTTTCACTGCCCATTTTCCCCCATTCTACTCACTGTTATCCAAAAACAAACATGCTAGTCCTCTCATCTTTCAAAACCTCCTCTTAATACCTATTTCCTCTCTAGGTACTACCTTATTTCTCTTCCCTCTGTGCCAAAACTCTCCCCAGTGTTGTCGATTCTTACTGCCTCCAATCCATACTTCCCATTCTCTTGATCTCACTTCACAGAGCACCCCTCCCTTGCACCACTCCAAGAAGCTGCTTTAGTCAAGGGCATTGAGAACCTCCACACTGCTAAATCAAATAGGCATTCCTTGATCCTAATTTCATTGGTCAGTTTTCAACATTTAACATACTCAGTCACCACCTCCTCCTGGAAACAGTTTTCTTACTTGACATCTAAGTCAGGGCTACTCTTCTGGTTTTCCTCCCGCCTAACTGTCTACTTCTTCTCAGTCTCCTTTCCTGGTTCCATCACCTCTCCCCATAAGCAATTCCCTCAGAACTGTCAGTCCTTGGCACTCAGCTCCGTGTTTACTTACTCTCTAGGTAATCTTATCCAGATACATGGCTTTAACATCTTCTATTTGCTAAGTTCTCCTAGAATTATATCTCCTGACCTGTCCTTGGACCTCCAGACTTAAATATCCAGTTGCATACTTGACACCTTCAGTGGGATATCTAACAGGTATCACAAATGAAACTGGTGTAAACTGAGCTACTTCCACTCTACTCCTAGTCTCTTCTGTCTCAGTAAATGGCTACTTCATCCACCCACTGGCCCAGGCTAATAAATCCTGGAGTCTTCTTGGACTACTCTCTCTCCTTCACTGCCCACTACCCCATGTTGAATTCATCAGAAAGCCCTGCTGGCTCTAGTTTCTAAATATATACAGAATCTGACCAGCATTTACTATCTTTGGAAAAATATTCAGATCCTCTATCCCCTTTCTAACTGTTTGGTTTTTGGTTTTTAGGTTTTTTGCTCTTGAGTTGTAGGAGTTCTTTAGATGTTTTGAATATTAACTCCTTATCATAGATATAGTTTGCAAATATCTTCTCCCATTTGGTAGGCTGCTTACACCATCTTTTTTTTTTAACAGTCTATTTCCTTTAAAAAAAACTGTACAGAAGAAAGCAACAATAAGCTTTATACCTTCTTTAAAATTAAGTCTAAGAGATACTATATAAACAAAATAACAACACCATTTTCTTACTTTTCAATGTGTATAACTTGAGTTTTTAATCTGATTTTTGGCCCCAGCATTCCTCCATTCTGTAAACTTCTTAGCGAAAAACCACATCGCATGTTTCCTTGGTAAGAGTTCATTATATCTCTAGACCTGTTTGATTCACTTTTCAAAATTTGAAGGAAAACTCATTTAAAACAACGGTGGAATAAAGTAAAGAAAACTCAAAGCAAAGAATTATTTAATAAGCTACTTTTCTTTTTCTAATTCTGAAGTCCCAACACTGAAAGTAAAGCACCATTAGAGCTAGCTGCTACTGAAACAACAGGCTTTGGCTTGAGACTCACAGACCGCCTTGGGGCTACTACTGCTCCATGTTAACCAAAATTCTTCTACTTCCTGAGCACACAGCTAGATGACATTGCCATTCTCATTCCCCTAGTACTTAGGCCCATGGCTGCATGACTGGGTCCTCTTGCATGATTTCACCCTACAGCTCAGGCTGAAGCATTAAGAAACCTCCCATGTGATCCCGTCTTACCTCATTTTCTGGCTAGATGTGAAGAAGCCATTAAAAGACTCAAAGGTCCTAAGATGACGAAGGAAGACTAGATTATTGAATGACCAGAAAATAGGCTGCTTGCTGATCCACTCTACATCAGATGTTAAGCCATTGAGATTTGGGAGTTTATTATGGTAATCATTGTTAGTTATCTCAGGTAAAGTACTACTAAAAATGGTGTTCTCCAGGGGTAACTGGCACATAGTCCTATCAAAGGCATCTCCTTTGATATCCTCCATATATCCGGCAGGAGTACACGTAAAATACATATATATATATTGCACAGCATCAAGAAAAGCGGCCTTTCATCTGCTTTACTCAATGGCTACCACAGCATGGCAGACGTAAATTAACGTTTCCCAGAACTAAGGAAAAAGTTCTTAAATATAAGCTGAAATGACTTGGAAAGTAGTTGTTCAGTGAATAAAAGCTTTTGTTCATTCTTTAAATCAAATTTAAGCCTAACTGTCCCCCTTTTACTCCCAATGCATCTAAGAAGTATAGGTAGTAAATCTAATAACCTTCCAAAGACTTCTCTGAATATCACTACCACACCATGACATATTTCCTCTTAAAACTACAAAATAAATCCATCCACACATATTTTTTTGAGTGTCTATTATGTCCAAATCACTGAGATAATCCTGTGAGGGAAGAAAAGGAGAATATATGGAGCCTCCAGTCCCTCCATAATTCGAATGGGGTTTTTAATATTGTCACATATATACCTATGGCGATCAAGAGAGACCTTGGATGTAGGATGTAGGCAAAGGCAGATGAGACAGAAACAGAACGATGAAGGAGTGAAAACTGAAGGAATAATGAAGATGAGGTAGGACCAGCTACTAACAAATGAAGGAATTAACCAGACAGAAATTTCGAGTTGTAGAAGTTCTCCCCACCTCACAACAATACAGGTATCACACAGTTCTGTGGCTCCTGAACACTCCAGCCTTACAGTTTCTAGACAGATATTACCTAGCTCAATGACTGCTGAACTGAGACCAAGGCTTAGACCAAGGCTGAGTTTACAGGCTGAGGACCCTGAGAACAGTCTTGTGAAGGAACCCAGGTCCAAGTGTTCTTGGAAGACTGAAATGGAACTCAGCCTCTGATTCCTTACAACTTCCAATGGCACTACACAGGTCAAGGTTTACATCTATAGTTCTATGGCTTATGAGTTGATGTATGTAAGTCATTTCACTGCTCTACACCTCTAGTCTCCCTGGCTGTGAAATGGGAATGATAAAGGATATATCTCATAGGGTTATTATTATAAGAATTAAGTAAGATGATATACGTAAAGGACACAGCAATGCTTGGCACACAGTAAGCACTCCAGAAATGGTAACAGTGTTATTATTTCAGTGCCTCACATACATAAGATCCAAGGTTCTAAGAGAAAAAAAATCTTTAATTTCATCTAATCCTTTCAACCAACCAGATAATTAAAAGCAAAGAACTCCTGGGGCACTTGGGTGGCTCAGTTGGTTGAGCGTCTGACTTCGACTCGGGTCATGATCTCAAGGTTCACGAGTTTGAGCCCCGTGTCAGGCTCTGTGCTGACAGCTCAGAGCCTAGAGCCCGCTTTGGATTCTGTCTCCCTCTCTCTCTCTGCCCCTCCCCTGCTAGTTCTCTCTCTCTCACTCTCTCTTTCTCTCTCTCTTTCTCAAAAATAAACGAAACATTTAAAAAATTTAAAAAAAAAACACAAAGAACTCTTCCACGATCTGAATAGCCTAATTATAAGCTAATCTTAAAAATGCTCTGAAAATACTTTTAAATACAGTGAGATACTTTGAAGACATAACAAAGGCTTTCATAATTTCCCTAAACTGGATAGCAGAGGTGAAAATAATTTCCCTCTATTTTATGGTCATTACAAAATAACCTGACTCAATGAAGGAAGAGATTCTGGAGGTTGCCTTTGGTGGCTTGAAATAAGTTTGTTGAACAAACAGCACATCATTTTAGCTAGAAATTAATTGTCAGTATCCAATCAACTAAGTAAGAAAACATGTTAACCTTTCAGCTGCTGCCATGTCGGGAAGCACATGTGTCTGTGCAGGAAGAGACCATCCAAAGTAGCAGGAGGATGGGGGGGTATGGCATTCTGAAGGTTCAGAGCAGTGGCTACTTAGCAGTCATCATGGGAATACTTAGTCTTTGAGGACTAGAATGGCTGTTTCTGTAGTTAGGAACTGATACCTGTCTTGCTTATCTTGCCTCATATCCCACAAGGAATAGCTGGTAACAAAGGGAAGTGAATTTAGAATTCTCAGTACTTACCTCTCATTTGCAAACTAATCCTGACCTTTCCCTTACTCCTTCTAGAAGATCTTTACATTATAAAGCCTATGAGATCCATCCCTATGGCTAAAGAAGTCCATGAATTTTAAAAACTAAATCAAAGTTTAAAATTATTACTCTCAATTATTCACGTACAAAACTTGTTCTTTGTGAGCTGTATCTGTCAGATTATTAACCTGAGATAAAGGACTTCTTGAATTCAGTAGGTATCCAGTTTCCCCGACACTAAATAGGCAGACAGTTCATGGAGAATACAGTTACATTTTACTAGGTTCTAAATAAAGTCAACGGATAGACCCCTGTCGAACAAACCCCCTAAAACATATCAGCTATTTCTTTCTTGGGACTCAGTTTCCTCCTCTGAAAAGCAAAGGAATAGAAGTAGACAGTGTTTGAAGTTTTCAAATGTAAGATTCTGAATTATGGAAACTTTCAAAGTAATCTAGTCAAAGCTAATGCTAGAATCCCCACTACAACACCTATCTGATCATTTCTATTTAAAGAAAATTTACTACCTCCTGAGGCAGCCCAACCAAGCTTCCAACAATTATTTTCATTGGAAGATTCTTTCTTCTATTAAGTTGAAATCTATTTCTCCGAAAATTTTCACATATAGATCATGAACACTGAATATTGTGACCATACCTCTCTATATATAGGCTGACTATATTGAATTTAACAACTTCCTTATAAAGCCTTAAAATAAAATATACATATGTAATACAACCTTTGTATGTTGCTATGACCAAGAGCAGAAACATCACTTCTTAAGTTATGTGTCCTTCAAGTACATTCTCTATACTTACATATCCTACATCCTCTATACTCATATGTTCTATATCCTCTATACTTGTATGTTCTATGCTCCATATTCTACTTTCTAACAAGCATAACAACAATCATCAGATGCTCTGAAGCACATTCATGTTTATTACAATACAGATTAAACATCCATATAAATACCTGCATTTTCATGTGGATTTCATATAGATATGTTTTATGAATAACTAAGTGAATTGGTAAAAGGTACGTGGCATATGCAAATATTCCTAAAGGATGCTCTTCAAATATTTAGAAAGCACCATCAAATTGATTCAAGCATAGTATTACCACAATACTTAGTACTATATCTTTGAAATTCATCACATTGAACATGTGGGAGAGATCATACAAGTCAGGTTTTAAGCTAATGAGTTCTATTTGGTTAAACTCTGAATAAGAATGTATTCATTTTTGTTTACTCTTACTTGCTACAGCTCATAGGCATCCACAACACTCTTATAAATGTTGGAATTCAAGTCCTTCTTCATATTAATCATAAATGAATCACTTTTCAAGGAATTGGGATTTGTCTAATTGCTTCTATACTTTCAAATCAACATTAAATTATCATCTTATAAAGTCAGAAATACCTGAACAACTTGCTCAATATCTTGATTCTAGAAAGCAGACTGAGCACAGCAACATGCATAGATAAGCATTTAATATACCTTTTTTCAGATCATTAATAACATGAGGAGTTGGATTTGTACTCCTAGATGGTACTGGAAACACACCTAAGCACTTCCGTGTTTCAGAAAAACCTTGATTGAGAAATTTAAAAGCATTTATGAGCACTTATGAGGTAAAAATAAAAGTACTGCCTAAGCAAAACAATAAAATAAACTTTGCTATGAACAGTGTGTTTAGTTTTCTCATTTGTAAAATGGAAGTAACACCACCAAATTCTTGTGCCTGATAAGGTGTGCACAGCCACCAGAGGAGGAAAAAAGCATACGAAAGAATACCAAAAACCCTAGAAAGTATCATACAGACATAAGACATTTATTGTATAGACATTAAATTAGTTACGATTACTGTGGCTATCTATATAAGTACCATTCTCATTTGCGTATTAACCTAAATGTCTGATTCTCATATTTAAGAAAAAAAATTCAAGCTAGAATTTTCTGGAGGACGATTTTTCTCAAGACATTTTAGAATTTCCTGCTTATTTTCCTTCTAGCCAAAAGTACTGCAAAAACAGCCACTCTTGTAATTCTTTCACACCTCTGTTTCCAATCCTGGCCAGACTCTCAAATACAAAAAAGATGTGTTAAGATAGTCAGGGGAAAAGTTCAGTGGGTGCTACAAAACTCTAAAACAAACTCTGGAACAAAAGTGACGGCAGCGATTTTGGGGGCACTCAGCTTGTACTCTGTCCATCTACTTGAGAGGGTCAATCTACCCAAATTTCTAGACTTTTGATGATTAAACACTTTAATTGCTTCTCATGTTTTCCTTATATTTGTAATCCTGATTTCCAGCACTGAAATCATCTATCTGCCTAAGGCAATGCAACATATAGGTACATTCAAAGCTTGAAGGACTTGAAATGTGGCTACACATCTAACATTCAGTAACTCGAGTAATAGAAGCACTTGATAACAAACCGTGTTTATTTATTTTCACTAACACCCACTCTAACAAGAATTCACAAGCAGATCGATAAGGAGAGTCTGGAAAGGGGATGAGGGCCATCTTGTTCTGATGGAATAAATTCTACGTTCAATGATTTCCCTCCAGTTTTCACAAGATCTTAGAGTGATAAAGGAGTTTATGTCAATCTTCTTCAGCTAAAGAGAGAGGGCTTTGTGAGATGGACAAAGGGTAGGATGGAGAAGAGTACCAGCGGAAAAAAATAGAACTTATGATGGCAAAAAATACCCACAAACAAAATGGGAACTAATATTCAGGTAGATTAATTTTAGGTGTTTTGATGACGTCATTCTTTTAAGGGCCATTAGAAGTCACCGAGTTATTTAAAGAGAAAGGCTAGAAGGATTTAGGGGAACTAAAAAGCCGCAGTTTCCAGGAAACGAAAAGCACGTGTCTACACAGCTATGCCTTAAGTGTACAATTAAAGGAAGAAAGCTTCAGTGCTTTTCTAGTCATGACAGCCAGCACTCCCTTGCTTTATTTTTTATTTATTTTTTTTTTTACCTAAAAGAAGAAAAACAACAACAGTGAAATGAAAGCCACCAAGCTCAATTCCATGGGCCAAATCCTAAAAATAGGTCAGACCCAGCTTTCTTACGGAAAGAACTACAAAGTAAGAAAGAAAGAAAAAAAAACAGAAGATTGGAACTGCTTTTCAAAGTCGTCTGAATTTAATGCCAAGTCCACAAGACGACTGGGGTTTTAGGGTCTCTTGTGAGTTGCGTTAAGCTCTATACAGTCACCAGTGGCCATGTTCATGATGCTGGGACGTGATAGAAATGAAAGGCTATTAAAAAACCACACATGCTTAGTTCTTTATACCAATGTTTACACATACAATTTCAGTTATTACAGGAAAACTCCATAGCCGTAGTTTAGAGTTGTATACGTTAGTTTTCCATAAAGTCATACAGGAAATGGTAGGACTAAACATATAAAACAGTTCATACTCTGCATTTTGAATATGGCCTTCAGTATGTTTTTCTGCATGTATCGTAATGACCATGGTTTAAAACAATCCGGCATTATTTTACATCTGTGTCCCCACACAGATATATGTACTAGGAAACACAGTAGGGTCGTGATTCAGGATCTTTCTTCATTATCACAGCATCATTCATAATCCCCTTTAGTTTAGAATAGAGATTTATGACAGAGATTTATGTCAGAATAGTTTCCCAAATGGATCAACTTGGCCATAATTTTCATAAAGATGATATATCACTTGAGATCAAGAGAGAGGGCTCAGAAGTCTCATGTTCTACGTGCGTTTTCCTTCTAGTTGCACCTTTCAGCAAATACTTATTGGGTATCTACAACCGTGCCATGAGCTGCACTAGACACAAAGATAAACAAGGAAATTGGCATGCATTCGTGGAAAAAACCTACAATAATTTACGTAGCATGCTTAGCTCACTGCTTGGCACAGAATAAGCCCTCAGGAAGTGTTAGCTACTGCAGCAATGACAGGACCAATGAAGACCCTCCTATATATGAAAACATTCCAAAATCGCTGTGCTTTCGCTTTTTACAATGTATTATGCTATTAATTTCACTTTTGAGAGCAACAGGCTTTCTTCCTGCCAGGCAAAAGGGGCCAGACAAATGTACAAAAACATACAATACAATGAGTAACGTGATCAGAATGGTAAAAACAACGTATTATGGTCACTCAAAATAGGTTGTGGAAATGAGGAAAGATTATCTTCTCATGGGAGTTAATATTTGATCTGGGTTTTGAAAGATGGGAGGTGGTTCAGTACGAGAGCTCAGCTAGATTACAGATTACATAAAGGGAGTCATCAGGCAACATAGTGGCTAATCTTAAATGCTAGGCTAAGAGCTTATTTTATATTTTATTCACCAAGGAATAGGGAGTCGTAAAAGTATTTGAACAGGGAGTAAAATATACATATACATGTCTACATACATGCATGCATGTGCGTGCATGTAAAAGTGCAACACTACATTACTCCAAAATACTTTTTTCCTTCCTGATCAGTAATTTACATTCTAGCAGATAAAAGTCTGGCTGCAGAGGACAAGCTAGAAGAGCTGGAGGTACAGGGGAGGCTCCCTGAGGTCAGGCACTATATCCTAGTCTGTGGTAGCCTGGAGCACAGGCCTCAGATGGGAGGAGGCTAGGTGACTACCTGGACCCTGTAGCTCCTGGAGGAGGCTTCACCTCGGGAGACCTTTGGATACACTCAGAACAGGCTGGATTAAACCTTTGGAGCCTGCCTGCCCAGGTCCCACGAGAGATGCCTGCTTTGTTCCGGAGCGCTTGCACAGGAAGGATTATAGTAGATTAAAATGCTACCTGCTCTAGACACTGGGAGAGAGCTCCTGCTTAGATCTGGAGGGATGAGGAAACAGAAAGGCTTCCTGCCTTCATCTTAAGAGTCAGATGATTCGGGGCACCTGGGTGGCTCAGTCCAACTCTTGATTTTTGTTCAGGTCATGAGAGATCAAGCCCCGAGGCAGGCTCTGTGCTCACAGCATGGAGCCTGCTTAGGATTCTCTCTTTCACTCTCTCTCTGCCCCTCCCCTGCTTGCCCAAATGAGCTCTCTCTCTCTCTCTCTCTCTCTCTCTCTCAAAATAAAGAAATTTTAAAAACAAAAGAGTTGGATGAATCTTGTTCTACTGCTTGGTGTATTAGTTTCCTAGGACTGCTATAACAAACTAGGTGAGTTAACACAACAGAAGTTTATTCTCTGGAGGCTAGAAATCCAAAATTAAATTACTGGCTATCCCATGCTCTTTCTGAAGGCTTTGGGGAGAGAACCCCTCCTAGGCTCTTCTAACTTCTGGTGATTACTGGCAATCCTTGCTATTCTTTGGCTTGCAGAGACATCACTCTAATTTTTGCCTCTGCCTTTATGTGGTCTTCTCTCCTGCATGTGTCTGTGTCCAATTGTCCCTCTTCCTATATGGATGCCAGCCATTAGATTAGGGCCCACACTAATCCAGTATGACTTCATCTCAACTTGATTATACCTGTGAAGGCCCTATTTCCAAATAAAGTCCTATTCACAGGTTCCAGAGACTGGGACTTCAATATATCTTTTTGGGGAACACAATTCAACCCATAATAGTTGCCTTGCTGATTACTGAAGAGACTATAGTGCTTCCCACCACTCAATAGCTGTCTCTGATCCAGGGACCCAATATCTTAACTGAGAACTTACAGAACCATAAGCGTTCAGGATTCCAGGAGGTGGGAACAGAAAACTCCACAACTGCCTGGAAAAAACCAGCCTGAACCTCCCAACACTTCTGACCTCCCCATGACAAACTGTCCAAGAGTCGAGTCTCAGAAGGAAGTAAACTAGAATTAGAAGTGAAATCCACCTAGGTGAAGAAATTCAGGACAAGCCCGTCATGGTTTATAGCTCTGTTTACCTCAATCCCCTCCCCCCAACCAGGAAGTACACCCCCTGGCCATTTCTCACTGTTCAGACTCCCCCGGAAAGTTCTCAAAAGCTTATGCAAGTACACAGGTGTGAGGGCTCTGGAGAACTCATGATGCTCACCTGCAAGAGGGGATGAGGTTAGGCTATTTGTTCTGAAATAGCCAAAAGAAATGCACCAGAAGGGAGGGTTAGGACCATTACTGACCTGCACATAAATAGAAATGTTGGCTGATTTCTACTTTATGCTTTTGTTTAATACAAAATCTTAAAAAGAACAATAAAAACTCTACATTTTTCTCTAAACTAAAGTCAGTGAAGCTTTACTATTGCTTTTTAACTGCCGGCTCAGAATCAGAATCTTAACATGTTAGAGATTCAACATATGGATGAGAGGACTATAGGAAATGATTTTAACTCTATCCCTAGGTTAGAGTTATGTAACTTCATGTGCTTATATTTCCGCTGACCCAGGATGACTACTAATGACAGCTGACGGGATTTATCACAACTGTAATAAATTCCTTGTCTAGTAACTTGTAAAAGTTATTTGTTTCAAGTCTTCTTACCTTACTTAATGCTAACTATCATAAATATTGGGCTTCTACCTATTTGATTGCTTCTATATCCCCGGTATGGTTCTCATTATAGAGTAGAAGTTAAACAAATATTTGCTAAACTATTATAGGCCAAAAGGGCTACCTTCAGAGGGAAATGGGAAAGAATCCCCAATAAGTCATTCTACAATTATGGACTTTGTCATCACGTGAATATGAATCAGCCAAGACTACTGAGCTGGGAAATTGTTGACTTTAAAGACAGTCATAGGGGCGCCTGGGAGGCTCAGTCGGTTGAGCGTCTGACTTCGGCTCAGGTCATGATCTCACAGTCTGTGAGTTCAAGCCCCGCATCGGGCTCTGTGCTGACAGGTCAGGGCCTGGAGCCTGCTTCAGATTCTGTGTCTCTCTCTCTCTCTGCCCCTCCCTCACTCATGCTCTGTCTCTCTCTGTTTCAAAAATAAATAAACATTAAAAAAAAATATTAAAGACAGTCATAGAGTTGACTTGATCTGTATCCCATACAAAATGAACGCCCCAAATCCAATGTCCAGCACCAATTTAGAACAAAAACTTGCTCATATTTTGAATTCAAATCCAAACTTTTTTTAAAAGTGATAAAATCTATATTCATATAAATTTACAGAAAGTTCTCAATTGATAAACTAATTAGAAATATCACAAATTAATCAACTCTATTACAGCCCATCATTTGAATATTGTTAAGTATCAGCATGATTTTATTTTTAGTTTTATGTTTTATTTTATCTGTACTTGCTAATCCTCCCCTTAAAACAGATTACCATGTGTTCCAGTTCAGGGGCCCACAGCCAACATGGACATGATAATTTTTCATGGCTTTATTCATTAAAATTACTGAGTCTTTGTACTTTCACTGTACAATTCTTTTAACTTTCCTGCATGTTTAAAAGTTTTCATAAAAATATTTTGAGAAAAATTAAGTTAGAAAAGAAGTAGGCATGGGCCACTTATTGTCACTGAGTAGACAGCAGGTACTTACTTAAAATTTTATATGTTAATGAAATTTTTAGATATGTACTTTTTAAACTCTTGCTTTCACATTTATCAGCATGTTCTGCTACTTAACTGTTCTGTGAACCTTGGGCAAATAATTTCTCTGAGCGTCCTCTGTAACAGAAGAATATATCACATGTCCAAAGGTAGTGGGTTGGGTCAGATGATATCTTGGTATCATTTGATATAATTTCCTGATTAATGTTAATAGATAGGAGTATAAACTCCAGTTGCCTTAATTTGTTAAGATTGTGTGCACATGTGTGTGTGCGTGTGTGTGTGTGTGTGTGTTGAACTATAGGAAATTGCTATTTTTATACTCAGATATTGTCAAATATCAGAAGTTTTCTAGGGTCCAGTCTAATACAGGCTGATATTTATAATACTTTTACCAGATATTCTATTTATTCAACGTGCACACACTTCATGTCAGCCACAAACCTCCTTGTACATCAGATAGAGAGGAAGAGTCCCCGCACTAGAGGAGCAGCATATAGTACCATCTCTTTTTCCCAGGGTCTATGATCTAACAGTGAGGCTTATCACATGCTATACAGAAACACAGAGGACCGACCACTGCATCATTGAAGAAGACTTCACTGAAGACATAATAGAAGTCTCCCAGAAAAGTGAAAGAAAGGTAAAGGCACTAAGGGATCACTGTGAGGTGGCATGTAAGTATGAAAGAATTTGTCTTGTGAGGGAATAATGAGAAGCTCAGGGTAACAGAAGCCTGGAAGGGGGATGTATGAGGGCTTTGAGGCAGGAGGTGGAGATTGGGTCATAGAGTAAAGGTCATGCTAAGGACCTTTTATCTTATTCATAAAGTCGTTATCAGCTTTGATTTTGAAAAATATTAATTTTAGATAGACAACGTGGATGATACACTAAAACTGGGAGAAGCAAGTCTCCAGGTGACAAGACAGGAGGCTGTTGCAAATGAATGGCAGTAGGAAGGTGGAAAAGAGAGGCTGGATTCACAGAGATTTCTGGCAACAGTACCAAATATATCTTTCATCAAATTTGGGAACTTTTAGATCATTGTTTCCTCAAATCTTTTTTCTGCATTGTTTTCTCTAGATCCCCTTTCAGGCTCCACTTATACTCATGTTAGACCTTCTGATATTGTCCTACAAGTGACAGTTCATCTTCATTCATTTTTATTTTAAATCTTTTTCCTCTTTGTTATTTAAATTGAAGAATTGCTATTATCTATCTTCAAGTTCATTGGTGTTTTCTGCCATCTTCAATTTGCTCTTAAACTCATATAGTAGGGTTTCTTTTTCCTTTCAGATATTTTATTTTTGGGTTCTACAGTTTCCATTTGGTTCTTTTTTAAAGTTTCTATTTGTTGAAATTTTCTCTACTGACTTACTGCGATCATATTTTTCTTTACATTTTTATATACTTGTAAGAGCTGCTTTAAAATCCCATGTGCTAATTCCAATTTCTCAAACTAATTCTCTACTGATGACCTTTGCTCTTTAGTATGGGTATCACTTCCCTGTTTTCTTCATATATTTGTTCTGCAACCAGAATCTTGTAGAGAATATGTTACACTTCTCTGGAGAATATCGATGTGATATTTTCCTTGTTTTAGCAGGAAGATACCTTGGCAACTTAAACTCCAAATTCTGCTTGCCCTGCGGTGGTCAGCAGCTGAGCTCTCTGTTCATTCCTTTCAATCGTAGATGGCTGTTCCCTACCACACATGCAAACCTCAGAGGTCAACCAGATATTTGGACAGAGCTAACATGCAGAATTTGGGCTCTCCTGTGTCTCTTCTCCTTTCCATTTTCACCTTCACCCTCCAGTTGCTAAGGTAACCCTGAATACAGTGCAGACTGTGACAAGCACTAAATATGGGAAGCTCACCAAACACTATTCTCTGTTTCCAAGTACCAATGCTTCTTCAGTTTCTGTCTCCCTTTGTCTATCCTCCAGCAGCTTGAGGGAGTTGTTTTATATATATGTAAAAATATACTTGCACACACAACATGTGTGTATATGCACCTGTATGTGTGTATAAAATTATATGTATCTTGTGTGGGTATGTATATAATTGTTATAATCTGATCTGAGCTACTCTGCCATTACCGAGAGAACACTTACCTAAAATAAGATTAAATGTATTTTCTGTTTAGAAAGTAACTAGGGGAAAAATCAGTAAGTAAGAAATTCCTTAAGGGAAAACTGAAATATATTAAGAAAAAACAAATGACCCAAAAGAAAAATAAGCAAAAGAATGAACAAACATTTCACAGAGGCAGTAAACACAAATGGTCGATAAACATATAAAAGTGATCAACTCTAGCAATAGTCAAGTAGCTTCAAATTAAGATAACAATATTATATCTATTTTTAACAAAAATTAAGACTAAAAAAAACCAAGATGTGGATCAATAGGAATGTGTATACAGTGCTAACGGGAAGATAAAATTGTACACCAGAAAGTAACCTGATACTCTTTTGAAAAGCTGATCATTTGTTATTCCATTCCAAGATATACACAAAATATATACAACCTCGAAAATATCTCTGTGCATCAGGAGTACTGTAATGTTCAGGGAAGCATGTTTCACAATAACATAAAAAAAATCAGGGAAACTAAATGTCCACTTACGAAAGAGTAGACAAATTTTGATACAATCTCAAAGTTCATATTACACAGCAATGAAAAGAATGACCTATCATTGGACATTAATATGTATTATCTTAGAAACTGAAACAAGAAGAAAAAGACTAGATACATACCTTATGAAATCATTTTTATAAGGCTCTTATAAAGCTCGAAAACAAGGAACTAAATAATATTTAAATTCACATGGCTGAATAGTAAAATTAATTTTTTAAAGAGTGATTAATGAAAAATTCAGCATAGAGGTCATCTCTGGGCAAGAAACAGGATATGAATAAGTAAAGAATAAAAAGGTATTGGTATTTTTCTAATTCTTAAGGAAGGGTTGGGTTCACAGGTATTCCTTTGAAAATATGCTTCATAAATTATTCATATTAGTATAATCTTTTGTATGAATCAAGTAAAATATTAAAATGTAGAAGAGGCAGAAAATGAAGAAAGCTTGGAAAAAGATGAATAAAAGCATGATAGCAGGAAGGGTATCTTGCTGTCATGTTTTTAACTGAGTAAATACTAGTTAGCTAAATATATTTTTTGTAAATCCCAACTTAGACATTTATAATTAGGTAATCAGATGTCTTTTAGAATTAACATATTTTTTGGAGTAACAAGGCTTTCAAAAGTCAAATTTGTGTCAAAAAATGACATTCTGAGTATTCCTAACATAGTAACTTGTATAAAACATATATTTTGATGAACTAATTTTGACTTCAATTTTCTATACAAATGTCCTGGCACTTGTAAATAACCTTAGCACTAAAGCTATTATTTAGATTGGTCCTCCCCTTTGGTTTACAACTAGTTTGATAGCATATACTAAAGCAATGATTGTTACTGAGACAGAGAATATTAAAATTCATCATTCCCAAATAAGGTTTCTGAGATATGTTCTCTCCTACCCCAAAATCTTGTCTAAACTAATATGTGCTTTTTCTCTTCAAAATGTGGATCACTTTGAAAGAAATGTTTTCATAAGAAAACCATGTATGATTAATGCTAATTTGAAAAGGTACCCTAAAATTCTGTGGTCTTCTGAACATCACGTGGTGAAAAAAAGCTATCTGGGATTATATTGTAGGCCTCCCAAAAAGGCCAAGTAGCCTTTTTCTAGTGATGTGATAGAGTTCATCTTGAAAGCAGATGGAAATACTTAGGGAAATAGTCACAATTTAGAATGTAATTAGATTCTTAGTCATCAGGGTAAAGAACATACCAGACAACAATCGAAACGCTAGACTTTCTCAGACCAAGGACAGAAAGTGACTTGCAAATCTAGAAAAGATTTCCAAAGGGGAAAACAATTCTTACTTGTTTTTTCTACTCACCAAGTATTGTTTTAAGTTCTAATGGGTTGGTTTCTCCAATCTGAAGATACTAGAACACTGAAAAATAAAAGAATAAGGAAGTAAGAGCAGGGAAAAGTTGAGATCCTTCCTATTCAAGTGTGGTTTGCTGACCAGATAGGTTCCTGGTTGAAATTCAGCATCTTGGGGCCACCCAGACTTTCTGAGTCAAAATGTTCATTTCCACAAGACCCCCACATGATTTATGTGCACATTAATTAGTGTAGAGTAAGTTTATTTCAAATAAAGTTACATAAAAATCATTTGCTTTTCTTCAGGTTATTATGTTCCAGAGAAATGCTTATTAATAATAAGGAAAACCTAGAGGGAGATGTTGCTATTTCCTTTTAATCTCTCTTCTAACTAAAATAAAAAAAAATTATTATATCTTCTTTCCTGGATTTGGTTTTCGTGAACTGGGAAAGCTAGTAAAGTAGGCGTTTTCCTTAGGATGAAGGATACACACAAGATCTTCAAGGGCAAATGCTAAGCTAGAATTATTGTTCTGTTAAAAATCCTTTCCTGTTGTTTTTTGTTTTTTGTTTTTAACTAAAAAAAAAAAAAAGACCAAAAAGCCACCTACTTATGTCAGTAGACGTTAACCTTCTAATGTATGAAGGTTGAGTTGAGTGGAATTGCATGTACCCAGTGAAGATAGTGTCCTGAGAGTTTATAGCCAACATGAACCTGAAAGTGTTTTACTTAGAAACTAGCCTTTTCCTAATTTCCATACGTAATCTGCTAGCAAATCCTGCCAGTTCTAGGTCTGTACTATTGGCAGCTGTGCTCCATTTCTTCTGAAAGGCTTATCCAAATCAGCATTGTCTCTCTCCCAGGCCAGAGCAACAGCCTTCTAACCAACTGGTCCCCCTCCAGCCCTTCTTGCCTCCCTCCAGTCCTTCCCAGGTAGCAGTCAGGGGGGCTTCTGTAAATGCAAATCAGACCATCCCCTTCACGGTTCAGGCCTTCCATACCTCCTGTGCAGCGGCCCAACGGACCCTACAAGGAAAGGCCCCTGCCTTTGTCACCACATCACTTCCCCGGCTCCCCCATGGTGCCCCCGCACCAGCCTCAATCCCCCATTGCTGGCCCTTTCCCACCAGGATCTCTGCACCTGTTCCTCTCTCACCCCAACACCCTGTCTCATTGTCATCTTTCAACTCAAAGGTTACCTCTGCGGAGAGGCCTCCTCTGGCCTGGCCACCTCTCCTGAAATAGCACCTGCCCCCCACACTCCGTCACTCTATCACACCACTGTTTCTCTCCTCGTATCCTCTGGTATAATCTATAACCCTAGAGTATCATCTTGTTGATTGGTTTTCCTGCTTATTGCCTGTCTCCCTGGCTAGGCTTTGTGGTCCATGAAAATGGGGATGGCCTATCTCTTGCAGTGCTCCATCACTAACACCCAGCACAGTTTCTGGCACACAGGGGTGCCCAGTAAACATGTGATGAGCGAATCACTGAGTGACATTCAAGGAATTAACATTATAAAGATATGGTTCTTAGATAGTTATTAAACATATATTGTAGTTAATTATTTCTTTGTAACTTTGTTTAAACAACAACAAAAAACCACAAATATATCCCAGTGATATCACTGAACTATAAATCATCATTAATATCATCTGATGTGGGGCACCTGGGTGGCTCAGTTTGTTAGGCGGCTGACTTCGGCTCAGGTCGTGATCTCGTAGTCCAGGAGTTCAAGCCCTGCATCGGGCTCTGTGCTGACAGCTCAGAGCCTGGAGCCTGCTTCAGATTCTGCATCTCCCTTTCTCTTTGCCCCTTCCCCACTCGTGCTGTCTCTCTCTTTCTCTCTCTCAAAAATAAATAAACATTTAAAAATTTTTGAAAAGATCACCTTGATGTTTTTCATCCAGTCTATATTTATAATCCATAGACATTGTGAACACCCTCCTGGGGAGAATATACTGTCACTCATGTCATCCAGCCCAAATCACCTTATCTACTGCCCGCAACTATTTTCCTAAGAGTCATATTTAATGTCAAACCAACAGAAGACACAGATAGTTGTCTACCCAATCCATTTTCCCTTCTCCCTTCCTCATAGACCTCTATTGTTTTTGGAACAGAAATGTGCCCAGATAGCACTTCTCAGCCTGCCCTGCAGTCAGATGAGTCAGTTCCGGCCAAAGAGAGAGAAACTTAAATCATCAGAGAAAGTTTTGCATTCTTGATAAGGATTCCACTAATCGACGGCTCTAGGATACTCCCTCCTGCTACCAACCTGGAATGTGACCATAGTGACTGGAACTGCAGCAGCCCCCACTCAATCATGAGGAAAATATGAAGAGAATCGCAGAGCTCTTGCTCCAGATAGCCACCAGACACTGAACCCAAATCAGCAACTGCTTACCTTCAAATTCCTTGGTAAGAAAACAAACGTGATCTTCTCTAAGCTATTCTTTTACCAGGTTTTCTGATACACACTGCTACTTTAAAACCTGTATTGAGTCTTTATTGACTACAAGATAAAGTCCAGACTTCCTTCTATAGAACCCAGGAGTTCTTGCAGTCTTACCCAAGCCCTGCTCAGGCGTCTCATCCCATTCCTCAGCCATGTCTTCCTAGACCCCCTCGACTACCTGCCCCCAGCAGTGCTCTCTAAACTTTGAGTCTGATCATCTCACCTTTTCCTACTGCATCACCCAAAGTCTGTACTTTATCCTCTCCATGACACGCAACAACATCTTTTACAAACCAGTTCAAGCATCCTTCCCTCCGCAAGCCTTACACACCTATCCGAGGCGGTGTTCTTGCTCATTCTTTTGTGCCTCTCAGTGCCAGTACACTAGAGCCTGTGCCCCTGACTGTCCTGTTATGCACCTGTTCCCTCTGGTCGGTGAGACATAGGCCTGATATCTCATTCATCTTTTTACCTTGGTTACACACCTAACGCTCCACTGGTTACCATACCCCTAAAAATCATTCACCAAATAAAGGAAAGAATGTCCTTTATTCTTTCCATGGGACAGCCCATGAGTCCTCTTTCGAAACAGTATATCTCACTGTGTCTCTCTGTGAGTAATTTATTTTTAAGCACCTGCTGTGTGCCAGACTCTATACTGAGCACTAAAGACAAAGCACTGAGTGAAGCAGACAAAATTCTGTCCCTGTGTTCAATTCCTCTATTGAAAAAACTTCTACAAATCAAGTGCAAATCAGTTAAGGCCATTGCAATATATCAACTATAAGCAGTAATAAATCATGAAGACAGAGTTGATCATACACACCAGAGCAGTAAGAGAATACGAAAGGTATCATTTAGAAAATAAAAGAGAATTTTACGGCTGCCTCATTAGAATTTTAAGAAAAAAATAGCAATAATTTGTTTTCCACTGTTTATGCTGGATCTAGTTACTACTAGGGAATACAAGAATACGAGTAAGATGCAACAGAAATACGTGTAAGTATATACTCAGATACATGCATGTTTATGCTTCTTACATGATTGTTATAACAGTCAAAATTTGGAAATAACCTAAATATTCCTCAATAGGCAATCCATAAATAAAATACGGGAATTTCATACTACAGAGTATTATGCAGCCATTAAAACAACGAGGAAGTCCTATAGCTACTGCTGTAGGAAAAAAAAAAAAACCCTCCAAGATATATTCCAAAAGAGAAAACAAGACACAGAATAGCACAGACGGCAGGAGGAAGAGTGGGAGAGAGGGATGAGAAGGGAATCAGGGATGAAAACTGACACAAGGGAAAAAAAAAAAACTGAATAGCACTGTATCTATGAAAGAAATTAAATTTGTAATTTCTTTCTCAGGAAAAAAATACCAGGTCCAGTTTTCATCCTTGATTCCTATGAAACTTTTAAGGAAAAATTAATACGAATCTTCCAGAGAAAAGAAACAGGAAATTTTTATAAACTCATTTTATGTGGACAGCATGTTGACATCGACATCTGATAAGAATTTTATAAGAAAGAAATACAACAAGAACAGGCCATGCTCTCCCATAAACATAGTTATAAAAATCATACACACAATATAAACAAATTAAATCCGGTAGTATAAACAAAGAGTAAAACACAACAACCAAGATAGCTCCCCTAGAAATGCACAATTTAATATTTGAAACCTACTCCATCAAGATAAAAAGCTTCTGCACAGTAAAGGAAGCAATCAACAAAACTAAAAGGCAACCTTCAGATGGAAGAAGATATTTGCAAATGACATATCTGATAAAGGGTTAGTATCCAAAATCTCTAAAGAATGTATCAAGCTCAACACCCAAAAAATAATCCAGTGAAGAAATAGGCCGAAGACATGAATAGACATTTTTCCAAAGAAGACATCCAGATGATTAACAGACACCTGAAAAGATACTCAACATCACTCATTATCAGGGAAATACACATCAAAACTACAATGAGATATCACCTCACACCTGAGTTGGCTAAATTTAGAATAGCTAAATTTAACAACACAGGAAACAACAGATGTTGGTGACTATGTGGGGAAAGGCGAACCCTCTTACACTGTTGGTGGAAATGCTAACTGGTGCAGCTACTCTGGAAACCAGTATGGAGGCTCCTCAAAAAGTTGAAAATAGAGCTACCCTATGACCTAGCAATTGCATTACTAGGTATTTATCCAAAGGATTAAAAAATACTGAATTGAAGGGGTCCATGCACCCCAATTTTTATAGCAGCATTATCAACAATAGCCAAATTATAGAAAGAGCCCAAATGTCCACTGACTGATGAATGGATAAAGAAAATATGGTGTATGTATATACAATGGAATATTACTCAGCCACCAAAAAGAAAGAAATCTTGCCTTCTGCAGTGACGTGCATGGAGCTAGAGTGTACTATGCTAAGTGAAGTAAGTCACTCAGTGAAAGACGAATACCATACAATTTCACTCACATGTAGAATTTAAGAAACGAAGCAGATGAACATAGGAGAAAGAAAAACAGGAGAGAGAGTGAAGAAAACCATAAAATGTACTCTTAAGTATAGAAAATAAATTGAGGGGAGGTGGGCAGGTGGATGGGTTAAATGGGTGATGGGTACTAAGGAGGGCACTTGTTGTGATGAGCACCAGGTGCTGTATGTAAGTGATGAATCACTAAAATCTAGCACTGAAACTAACATTACACTATATGTTAGCTAATTGAAATTTAAATAAAAACTTGAAGCAAGCAAAATATAAAAAAATAAAAAAGAAACCTACTAATAAAAGTCAGCAAACTCACAGGGAAAAATTAAAATTCATATAATCACTTCAAAAGATCCAGAAAACAAAATCATTTGATGAAAGTCAACATTCATTCTTGTTAGAAAAAAAACTCTTAACAAATTAGGAATACAGAGGAACTTCCTTAATAAGATAAAAGAGAGCTACAAGAACAAAACAAATCAACAGAGAACCATATAGCATACCACAGAAATTCACAGCGAAATAGAAAAAGCCTAACCGAGGTCCTACCCTCATTGCCCTGAATATATAAACTATAAAAGTATTTGCCATTTAATTGATAAACCAAATCAGACAGAGCTGAGAAGTAAAAATAGAGATGTTCTAACATAAATGGCTGATATGTATAAGGTAATGACCAACGGATTAGGTATTCCAAAAATGTTTGTTGCGTTATTTAATTAAATACATTCTGGAATTCTAATCATTCTGCTCAGAAATCAGGGCAGTACAATGTTAATTTGGCCCAGTAAGTTATGGGTGCCTGGGTGGCTCAGTCGGTTAAGTGTCAGACTCTTGATTTTGGCTTGGTTTAGGATCTCACAGTTGTGATATCAAGCCTGGAGTCCAGCTCCATGCTGGGCACGGAGCCGGCTTAGGATTCTCTCTCTCCCTCTCCTTTGCCCCTCTCCGACCTGTGCTCTCTCTCTCTCTCAAAATAAATAAATAAATAAATAAATAATAAAAGATAAATTTGGCCCACTAAATTAAATACAAAATCTGAAACAGGGTAATAGCAAATATGTAGATTTCTTTTTGCATATTTGTATTCTTTCTCACCTTGTCTTGAATTTCTGCTCTTAGATGCATCTAAGAATTTAATTCTATATTCTTAGCTGCATGTTACCACTGACTTCTTTTATTTGTTTTCTTTGTAAGTTACTTCAAGTCAGTAGTGGAATTAACCTCTGAATAAATAGGTAAAAAAAAAAACAAAAAGTGTTTAAAGTAGGACTCACCTAGCAAGGTCATTCTTTTTAAGGCCTTAATTTTTCTTATTGTGAGAAAAAAATACCTAAATAACACCAAATCCTAAAACGCATTGTTCTTTGCCATTTAAAAATAATGTTGTGTGTGTTTTTTTTTAAAGAAATTCAAAAGGCTCTCAAAAGTAGATACTTGAATTATCGATAAGAATTCCTTTTAGGCTTTACTTTGGCAGACATGACAGAAGTAATAAAGATCACTTGTGACCAAAAATTACTTTCTAAAGAAATATGACAGTTACTAACCTGGGACATTATCTTTTTGTATTAAGTCTTTGGAGGTTCTAGCTTATTTAAAGTATGATGAACCTTTCCCCTGCGAGTTAAACTTGTAGTCCACACTAATAACAGATAAAGATGGTATGCTGCATTCCAACATCAGATTCTAAAATACAAAGAGCAAAATTTTGTGCCCATTGGGCTTAACCTTTAAAACGTCTTTTCTTTTCTTTTTTTTTTCTTTTTTCTTTTATTTAGGAGAAAGAGCACAATTAGGGGGAAAGGGGCAGAGCAAGAGAGAGAGAATCCTAAGCAGACTCCACACTCAGTGCAGAGCCCAATGGGAGGCTTGATCCCGTGACCCTGGGATCATGATCTGAGCCAACATCACGAGTCAGATGTTCAACTGACTGAGCCATCCAGGTGCCCCTAAAAGGCCTTTTTTCCCCTAACATTAAGATGACTCCCAGTGCACAAATATAACAACTAAGCTATGATACGAGCCCTCCTTTAGGGAAAGAGCTTTGTTAGTCATCTGGCACACATTAGGCACTCAATAATGAGTTGTCTAATGAATGAATCAGGTGTAATTCCTTTTCTTCTAAAATAAAAACACTAAAACATGCTTGTTACAAAATAAAATTATCTTAGGAAGACAGTAATTGCCATTAGAAAGTATTTCCAAATTGTCTGTTAAAAACGAATAGAACACCTGATGATGGCAGCAATTGTTGAGTGACTGTGATCCAGTCACTTTACATTTGTTACCTTATGTAACCCTTACCAAAGCCCCATGAGGAAAATACTATTAATAAACACATTTTACAGATGGGGAAACTAAGGTTTAGAGTTACATAACTTTGCTTGCGACACACAGCCACTAACTGGTAAAGCTAGTATTTGACCTCAAGCCATCTGTCTCTCAGATTTACTCTTTCAAAAACCACTATGTTATCGTATCTTCAACTTTGTAAACTGCTTTTCACTTACAGTATGTAGTCTTTGAAAGCCAATAAGAAAAAAGGGGGGAAAAAAAAGCAGACTCCTACTTCCTAAAAGGAGATATGAGACATAATGAAATTGCTTATAATGGCACATACTGGAGCCAAGACGGTGGTTTTTAATAAAACTGAGAAAGGGCGGATTGCTTTCCCACAGAAATTGTGGAAACACAGATGCTGCCCAACCTTAGAAATGTAAAATTGTTCATGTTTTTGATCTCTGGACCAAAGGAAAAACTACAAATTCCACTGTTTGGAACATTTAATGGAAGAGTTTTAAAGGAAACCATTATTATAATCATGGTACCCACTAGCACTATGAGAATCCAAGCTCTGTCAACATTTTCTTTATAAATTCACTATTAGGCCTTTCTAACTCATCCAGTATTATTCAGTGAGAGCTTAAAAATCTGAAATGTAAGATTTTAAATGGTGAGTGATATTGTTCCAAGAATTAAGGAGGAAAATGGATATCATGTGATACAGACACAATAGAAAAATGTTTGGCTCATGAAGAAGCATTTTAACAGGTATTAGCTGTCTTTTACTTTGTTTTTCTGGCTTTGGAAGAAAGTTTAGGGAAGGGGATGGTTGATCTGGAATAGAAGGTTGTATTGCAACTAAACATGAACAAATTTTTAAAGTTCAGTATGTTACAAAGAGTTTGATAAACTCTTTAAAAACCTAGATGTTGTCTCCACTTTCCGAGTCTGCACAAAGGCTTGAAATCTCATAAAGAGAGATTACGTTTAAGAACTCTGGCACTTTGCTTTCAGTCGAAACCATAAAAAGACTGAAAGAACAGTCATTTCTAATCCTGTCTAGTACATTCCAGCTAAATGGGAGCAGGAAGACATAGAATAAAAGGAACTATTCAGGCATTTCAGAACTTCAACAAATGTTGAGTT
This sequence comes from Paguma larvata, assembly GCA_030068075.1. Taxonomy (NCBI): domain Eukaryota; kingdom Metazoa; phylum Chordata; class Mammalia; order Carnivora; family Viverridae; genus Paguma; species Paguma larvata. The sequence goes on along the minus strand of CM057829.1, from coordinate 116,230,684 downwards.
AAATTCCTTTCTCAAGGGACCTGATTCTTCTGAACATGCTTCTCTTATCTCTACCTTCTATATCCCCTGCCACTGGATTTTTTTTTTCATCTTCCTTCCTTGAGATGACTTGCCTTTCATACGAAATCAAAGAGGGAAAAAAATGTAGCAAATCATACCTTACAAAGGCAAGTGAAACACATTTATTTAATAATTCATTTTGGAATTATAGTTCATGTCACCATTTATCATGCTTAAAGCCCATAATAAATGTTTTGTAAAAGCACATTAGAAGGCTAAGTCAGAAGAGGACCAATGAAACAATGCAATCCATTTAATTCTTTACGGCCAATCTGCAGTCACAAAATGTGGAAGAGATCAAGAAAGATTGGGTTCCTCACTGACACTGGGAAAGAACACAGTGCATTCATTGCCCAGGGCCACCCCTATTTGCCTGGAACCACACAAATGCAACCATGCGTGGCTTCCTTTGTCAATGTATCCAATTAGATTTTTACCTTACGGATCTTAAAAAAGATATCATCTACATGAAGTTTCAAATGTAAACTCCCTATGCTTCTTAGGATCACTAAAAATCAGTTGGTTGATTATTATAGTGCAAAGTGATTTGGATTTATTTTCAGGCAGGGTCTGATGTTCCCTACCAAAACAGTCAGCAGACTGATTAACCCAACCCAGGATTTTTGCTTCTGGATTGATTCTACATAGTGAATTTTCATATCAAATAGTCACTTAATGGGTGAAGCCTTATATTAATAGATCCATTGTAAGTAAACTGTCCAACATGTCTTGAAATTTTGAAAATTATGGCTCTTTCCCCTTTTAAGCTCTAAATCTTATGAGTCACATAATTTTCATATGTCCCTTTTGTTGGCACTAGTATACCCTAATATTAAATAAAAATGATTGAAAAGTAAACTCATGTGTCAGCATAATCTAAATTTGGAAGGCATCATCTTATAAGTAGAAATGGTGCTAAAATTCTGAAGTTAGAAGGTTTACTGTAAGTAAGAAGCCAAAAGTTCAGACATTCAACCAAAGTTGATCCAAACCTCTTGGGTTGGAAACATCACAAAAGTGGGCTTTTCCACGAAATGGCCTGTATTTCCTGTTTTTAGCTCAGCTGGAAGTGCAATAGGAACAATACTTATTATGGCATGTCATTGCTTCTACTTTTGGTCTGAAAACACCAAGCAGACGCTATGAGTGTGACGAATCAAAAGAAAAAAGTTGAGCGGAGAGGTGTTCTGGGCTATGAAAAGGAGAGTTAATGGGAACGGAATTTCCTAACTTGACCACCAGTTAACCATAGCTTGGACGCCCAGTGTGCTTTGAGTCACTAGCAACTTGCTCCAAAATAACACAAGAACATCTTGGGCTAAATCATTACTGGAGTGTATTGTTAATAATATTTCCAGAAAAAAAAAATCCAGAAACAGTTATCCAATGGGTAAAATGGCACTCATTAAACTCCTTTTTACAGAATAAATCTGGAAAGGAGATAGCATGAGCCACTTGCTAGACAGTTAGTCTGATAATGTTATTCACCACATGCATTTAGAAATTTTGGGCAAAAATCACAGTTCCCATCCACAGGTTGATAATAACTCTTCACAGGAAAAGTGTGGAATTGTTAAAGGCAGAACGCATGCTGAATTTTCAAAAGCAAAGTTTCCAAAGTCTTAAGGATTGTGAAGACAGAGCTATATTTTGCATCTTCCAAAAGGCTGCTTACTGCTGGTATCTCAAACTTACTTTCCTAGAGTCTTTAAAACTAAAACTTCCTAGCTGATAAACTCAAACCACTAATATTCAACCATTTAGTTAATATAATTATAAGATCTATACAGTGGTGATGGTGCATCCCCCATTAAGAAAGCAAACTGCGAGCTATCATGGTTTTCTACTTAATTGTTCATGATAAACAACAGGGTATGAAGTCGGACAAGTCACTTAGTGATACAATATCTAAGCATCCTCTTCTGTAACCTGGACATATGACTTACCCCCTAATAAATCAATCCCCAAAGATGAAGTACAACACTTTATAATAATAAAACACAGGAGAAAACAAGAGTTTAGGATTTGGAGCCAAGACCAGAGAGCCTTAATAGTAGAAATATATTGACACTAACCTATACAGGAAGTTTGTGAGTTCTTGCAGAGTGAAAGTAAGAAAACAATGAAATGAGACAGCAGAATTGAGACATGGGTGTAGGTGCCACTGGCTTCCTCATCCCTCCTTTTGTGGAGACCTGTGATTCCTAGCACAAGGAGCAGGCCGAGCAGCCTGCTGGTCAGGGCAGTGGCCTCGGGGGTTAGGGCTTGGTGCAGTGACCCACCAAAGTCAAACAGAAGAGCAGAGGATGCAAGGCTCGAAACTAGTTCTCCACCAAGATCAGGGTATGAAGCCAAGAAGAGCAAGAATGAGTAAATTCTAGAATAGGGATCTATGCCAGAATCACAGGCACAAAGATGGTAAGAGGCCCTAGACCTACATAGGGAGTAAGGATGACAGGCCTAGGATGTGCTTTTGGTGGGTGCAGTGAATGAGGACTGGCCCTAAGATCCGGGGCCGAAGTCCTGCACTGGCTGCTTTGGTCTGTTCTATTTCTGTGTGTTTGACAATCTCCATTTTGCCACAGTTCCTGTCTCTCCCCTTTGTTTACATCCTTGATTTTTCATATGTGGACTATGTGTCCCCAGGAGTTTTTACTCCAGGTCTAAGTAATACTTAACATGAAAGCAGATTAATCAAGTGCACATACAGTATGTTTATTTTTCATTTTTATGACTGGGTTAATAATTTAGTAATTTCAGTCGATGATTCAAATACAAGAGAGATAAAGTAATAATGGGCCTCTTGTTTGGTGGCAGTCAGGCTTCCTTCCTGGAGCCACGCTGTTGGCAGGCTCGGAATCAGGCATGAGCTCCACTGTGGGACCACATTCAGTTGATGGTAAAGCCTGGAATAGTGTTACCGGACTTTAATCTAGCAGACTATGTATATTTGCTTGTTCAACCTTGATCCCGTGACAAAAAAAGGCTGTGTTCAATTTCTTTAGAAGGACTTGCCTGATGGAAGTAATCCTGACACAAAGGAAACTCAAACTACATAGGAGCAAAACAAATACACACACAGTGGCTCACCTCATATATGAACATGACAGTGAAACCCTTTAGTGAGTTATGCACTGGGGCAACGATCATGCCCCATTCATTGTCTATTCCCTGGCATTTAGCTGTTGTGTCTGTCATATGGCAGACATTCTAGAAACATTCAATGAACTGAACTGAACTGCACTGCTTATAACAGGCCATCACTGGTCTCCTTTCATCCCTCCAGGGAACAAGCTGTACTTGACCTCCAGTCAGCCATCACTTCCTCAAAAAGACCCTCCCCAACCTCCCCAACTTGACCAATTCCTCCTAATAGTTATACTTCTACTATTATGCACTTTCCTTTAAAGCACCTATCAGCTGTAATTGTACATTTACTTGCAAGGTTCTTTGACATAAATAATACAAACCATAAACACGAGATTCCAAAGAGGCAAAAACTGTGTCTTTGTTTTTTGCTCATGCAGTAAATATTGTTTTTGTTGGCACTCAGTAAATATTTGTTAAAGTAGTGGACCAAGAACCTATCATTTTCATGGTTCCCTCTCATTCTAATAATACTCGCAAGACCTCAAATAACATGAAATAAATTATCCAACACACACTCACATAATAGTCAGAGCTGGAAAAGAAAGTGTGCAACACAGGCCATCCAGCAAGGAAGAATGTTGATAAGGCAAAGGAAAAATGTAAACATCTTTCATTATGGCTAAAAGTTAAGTCTCCATTCTAGAATGTACCATTAAAATGTTTGTGGAGAAACGTTTGCTCTTTTATAAGCATCTCAGTCGTCTCATTTTTTTAAAGCATAATCCATTAAACTGAATCATTAAAGGTCAAAAATCTCAAATATTTTCAATTTCATATGGCCTAATCCAGCAGCCTATTTATACTTGCTTACATGGCTTAAGTTAGCCATATGTAAGCAGTTTTTATATGAAGTTGTTCTCTGTACCTTGGGAGTAAAAAAACAAAACAAAACAAAGCAAAACAAAAACAAGAAATACTCTGCAAATCCAAAATACAATACTGAAGAACACGAAATATGGTAAATGACAAGGTTATTTTCTAGTTTAAGACAAAGAAGGAGAAGAAACAGAAACTTAATCATATTTAATCTAATATCTAAACATTTACAATATATCCAATTACTCTAGGCAGCAACTTAATAAGTAAATTCCAGGAGAATATTAAGAGGAACAAAAAAAACACAAAAAAACATCAAAGAAGGCTATTGCTTCAATTGGATCATATTTATGAAGCAACCACTGTGTGTCAGCATACTCAGCACAAAAGATTCGGCAGTGAGAGACACAGATAGAGTCCTGCCCTCAGGAAGTTATAATCAATGAAAGAGGCCTCAACAGCCATGTGAAAAGATGCTCAGCATCACTCACCATCAGGAAAATGGAAATCAAACTATAATGAGATATCACCTTACTCCTGTCAGAATGGCCAAAATCAAAAAGATAAGGAATAACAAGAGTTAATGAGGATGCGGAGAAAACAGAAGGTTGTACACTGTTGGTGGGAATGTAAACTGGTGCAGCCACTGTGTAAACAATATGGAAGTTCCTAAAAAAATAAATAAACTAGAAATACCATATGATCTAATAATTCCACTAATAGCTATTTACCTTGTTATGCCCAGAATTCGGGAACCCCAAGAACCACCAGGGAGCCGAACCCGATGCAAGAACAAAGAGTCTTTATTTGAGCTAGCTGGAGCTCAATCTCCTACCTGCACTGATGCAGCGGTGGGGAGGGGGAGGGGGAGGGGAGGGGAGGGAGAGGGAGAGCTCCAAAGACGCAAGAGTTTTAAAGGAGTAGTGGGAGGGGTGATTGGCTGAGGAAGGGTTAGGGTCCTGTTCCTTTCCAAAGCGGGGAAACAGGTGTCTCTATTTGGGGGGATACAGGTGCTTTAAGGATTGGTCCCAGCTGGTCTCGTGAGGGGTGGAACCTGATTGATTAGTCCATCTTCTACTTCTTAGTCTTTGGAGTCCCGATTTGCCCTAACAACCCAAAGAAAACAAAAACACTAATTCAAAAAGATATATGCACCCCTATGGTTACTGAAGCATTATTTACAATAGCCAAATTATGGAAGCAACCTATGTGCCCATCCATGGATGAATGGATAAGGAAGATGTGGAAGATATATACAGTTGAATAGTATTCAACCATAAAAAGATAAGATCAGACCATTTGTGACAACACGATGGACCTAGAGAGTATGATGCTAAATGAAACAAGTCAGAGAAAGACAAATACCATAAGATTTATCTCATATATGGCATCTAAAAGAAGCAAATGAATAAAGAAACAAAAAGTAGGATCAGACCTGTAAATACAGAGAACAAACTGGTGGGTTGCCAGAGGGGAGTGGAGCAAAGGGTTGGGCAAAAATGGGTAAAGGCAAGTAGAAGATCCAGACTTCCAATCATGGAATGAATAAGACACAGGAATAAGAGAGGCACGGCGTAAGGAATACAGTCAATGGTACAGCACTGTGTGGTGACAGATGCAGGTACACTTGTAGTGAGCACAGCATGATGTATAGACTTGTCAAATCTATGTTGTACACATGAAGCTTATGTAACATTGTGCATCAACTATTCTACATTTAAAAAATCATTTGGGGATGGTTAAGTCTGTTGAGTGTCGAACTTCGGCTCAGGTCATTATCTTGTGAGTTCAAGCCCTGTATCGGGCTCTGTGCTGACTTCTCAAAGCCTGGAGCCTGCTTCGGATTCAGTGTCCCTCTCTTGCTCTGCCCCTCCCTCGCACATGCTCTGTCTCTGTCTCTGTCTCTGTCTCTCTCTCTTTCTCTCTCAAGAATAAATAAAACATTTTTAAAATTTTTTTAAATAACAATAAATCATTAAAAAAAAAAAACAATGGAAGAGGCCCTGAGTGTGTGTCTCGCACTCTCCAGAGCATCTCAAGCTTCCTCCTGCTCCCTGGGCTACACTCCTGACCTCAGGCAGGGCCACATGGATGGTCCCCTTCCCCTCTAGGGAATCACTTCTCTTCAAGTAGCCAGAAGTTTTAGGGACAGTGCTATCGTACTCCGTCAGGTTTCAACAAATATTTTTAGGCTAAATTAAAGAACGGATTAATCACCCAATTGATGAGAGAGGGTGATCTATACAGTAGAAGCTGGGCAAGGGCACCTATACCTTGCTCTCGACAAAGGTCAGGTTCCTCTGGCTTGGCTCTTATCTACTAAGCTTTTTGAGTATATTTCCTGATGACTCATCTGTCACCTGAGATAAAGAAGACATTTTATGGCTGACTTAAAGTCAGCTTTGCCCAAAAGTGAAAGTTTGGTTTTCTTCTTTAGCCATGTAATATGGGTAGCAGATACCCCTGGCTCTTAGAAGGTGGAAGAGCCACAGTTCTCTCACTGAGTGACCTGGAGAAAATTATAAAACCTCTCTGTACCCAGTTTTTTCATCTGTAAAATGTTGATAATCATAAAGAAATAATGATGAGACTTAAGTAAGACAATACATGTAAATCATTTGGCAGAGTACCTGGCCTATAGTAAGCACTCAGCCAGCGTTGTTATTATGATTAATGCTATCATATTGACTGTAGCATTATGATTCCTCTTCCTATCTATATTTTATTGGGGAAACCAAACTCCTAGTTAGATTGAAGAGCTCTGGTAAAAAGCTCAAAAAAAAAAAAAAAAAAAAAGACCTGGTAATTTCATTCAGTCCCTCTACAAATACTTATTGAGTTTCTGCAAGTATCTGGGTTTGACCAGCTCCCAGAGTCAAATGGGCAACTTACTGAGGACATGGAAGGAAGGGAGAAGATAGAACTGAGAAAGAATAAGTGAAGCATACGTTAATGGAACCAAAATAAGGTCCAAACCCTGGGGGTAGTTAGCATAAATAAAAGGGATCAGGTACAGAAGTAAATGTAGAGTCACTGGGTGGTATTAAGCCTTAGAAAACTGTATTAATCGTTAACAAGAGGAGAGCCCAAGTTTGGAGAACTGTCTTACCCATGACTGGACCCTACTTTACCTAAAATGCTAAAAAAAAAATAATTCCCCATTCTAAATAGCATAAATCTTATCAGAGGTGGTTTGTCGAGTTATTGGTCATCATAATAAAAACCAAGAGGTAGAACATGGTTACCTTGGAAAGAATTATCATTCAAAATTGAACTAGAAATCTATTCATAAAAGGAAGTCTACACTGAGCTAAGGATGAAAATCCAGCCTAGGGAGGAACAGTGAGAATAATTTCCTAATGTGCTGAGTAATGAAATGGGAAAGTAAAAGCAACTCCTCAGACTGAAGACATATCCCAGGTCGCTCACAGCTGGTCTCTTTAAGACCAGTGTTAGCAGCGGAGGAGCAGCAGCGACTTATCTGAAAGTCACCAGATTCTCTGCAGGGTCATTATTTGCTGACTGCTTTCCACCAACTACATATCTGGTTTCCACCAAATATGCCAGAATATCCTGCTAAAAACACGCAAGACTCAGGAAATCGTGTATGCATAGACTCTAAATGTCTTGTAGGTTTTTTGGGTTTTTTTTGTTTATTTTTTAAACAGGAATGAGATGGAGGGACAGGAAGATGCCTTGTGACCTGTCAGAACTGTGAAGGCTATTTTCAAGCTAACACTTGGCCAGTCGTACTTGCTTGGGTGCTGGAAGAAGAAAAGACATAGCTGGGTCACAGAAAACTGACTTTATTACTACTCTCAGCTGTAGTGGTCCGAGAGTATTAGCACTTTCTTGCACTGGTTCCCAGAACACCAACTGACAAATGGCAACACCAAAAGGGTCAGGTGGCATCTGGACATAGAGTGATCATTTTCGGAGGGGAATCCAGGGCTTAGGGAACCTGAATCTTTTATACTTCTCAGCATGCTAGCCTTTGCTGTGGACAGTGACATTTGTCCCCATTTTCCAAGGCTATCTAAACATTCTTGAAATGATAGAGTAGAATAAAGTCAGTTAGTTCTTCTGCTCACAAAACATGTCAAAACGAGACACCATTCTGAGAATTGTCTCCCAACATGATCTTGTGCACTAAGTGCACTCATGGAAAACATGCTTAAGTGCTTGACATCTCAATGGTTGAACAGCTTAAATGACAATAATTATGCAAAGCCCTTTCTATTTCAGAATGTCACCTAATCTGGACAAACCATTATTCCAAATTCTCAAGAACATGTTCCTGAGCTTGTCAAACCACCTACAGGTATCTATTTCCTCTTTTGTAAGGTCAGCACGAATATCTAAAACTTGTCTTTTACCATTTCCTAGAAGGATTTGGGGATTCATATTTTAAGAGGCCTATGCAGTATAGAATATCTCTTTTCTACTAGTGCCAGAATAGTATTCAAAAGTATAGTCTATACCCATATGGGTTTAAGTTAGGCATAGTCCTCCTGCATACTATGAAAGCATTTTAACAATAGTGCCCCCTGCATCTCCCTACCAGTCCACCCAAGCCTCCTAAGTAAGGCTATCAACACAGAATAGTATGAAAGGTCTGAGGTTAATATTTACTAGCTGTTGCTTTGGATGAGTCCCTTCTTCCTCTACCTTAATCTCTTCACTCTGAAATGGGGCTATTATATTAACACTCACTCTTCCTACCACACACAACTTGAGAAAGACCAATGTCATAACATCGGTGGGAGCATTTCATAACCAAGAAAAAAAATCTTTAAAGTGATTTAATACACAGCTCACTGTGCCTTCAGAGACACCTTTAGTGTAGGCATTTATAAACCAAGTCTGGTCTTTTCCTTTCCTCAGAAAGTGGGTCTTCATAGTGCATCAAGCAGAGTTGTGGGGTATTCAGTTATCTGCAATTATATTCATGTGTTATGGAATGTCTAGCAGATACCATCAAGGACTTGGGGGGAGACTGTAGGATAAAAGGGCAAGAGGAGGGAGTGAGCACAGTGTTATTTCTAGGTCAGAAGCCATTTCCAAATATATGAAATAGCCAAAACTATGATACCAAACAATGGTTTTGGTCAACTTTTGGTTGAAAATCAGAAAAATAGGAAAGAGAGAAAATATATTATCACTTTTCACTTTTCTTTAAAATCTTCATAAATGTGTCTTCATATTTTTATCTTTTCCTAAGATACTAATAAGACTATTGTAAGAACATATTATTTTTTCCCAACAGTGTTGGGGTGGGTCTACAAGCAATGCTCAAAAGTCTCAAGAAATAGTTTAAAAACCATACAAGATGCACTGCAGCTGCTGAGGCAGTTTTCGTGGTGCAAATTACAACGGCTTGGATCCAACATTCTGCTCTCTGCCTAATTTTCCAGAAAGAGAAAACCATATAGACTTTTAATACAGTAAAAAGGCCAGGAGCACAGGCACTATCAGATCAAAACTAAGAAGCAAAGAGAACGGGAGAAAGCAAAAAGGGCAGGGATCCGCTACTGATGCAAATAGTTTCGAAACAAAAACAAGTTTTCCATTAAAATTAAAGGCAACCAAATTATCCCTTCCCTGAATTACCTTTGAGCTTCAACTTCTGTGAGTCAGCAATGAAATCAGATGTATCTAAGTATGGTTCCAATAGCATCCAACAGTCTGGAAGGAAGTGATTTGTAGAGCTCCTCGGTATGAACTCTCTTTCTGGAAAATAGTGACTTCAGAAGTCTACTTTGTGTATCACGTGTTTTCTGTGCATGAGTCTGTTTGTTCCATGCTCTTTTTCTCTCTTATTTGATCTGGTCTTCCAGTTTCTTCTTTTTTTTTTTTTTTTTAACTTTTATTTTTTGAGAGAGAGACAGAGACAGAGACAGAGCATGAGTGGGGGAGGAGCAGAGAGAGAGGGAGACACAGAATCTGAAGCAGGCTCCGGGCTGTCAGCACAGAGCCTGATGCGGGCCTCAAACTCACAAACTGCAAGATCATGACCTGATCCAAAGTCGTGACTGAGCCACGCAGGGGCCCCTGGTCTTCCAGTTTCTTCACCCTGTATTCTAATGTGTTCACCCATCTATTCGAAATAGCTAAAGTTCTTAGTGTTATACTTTTCAGTGGGAGAATGTCCATTTGATGAATCTCTATAGATTCCAATCCTCCACTGAAGTTCTCCATCTCTTCAACTACTTTGGTATACCATTTTCTCCTTTTTCTCGATCGTATTAAAACCATAGCTACGTTAAAGTCCCTTATCTGATAAGTACAATATCTCAATCATTTATGGATTTATTGTAGTTTTTTTTCTCTTGGGTTTCAGTCATTTCTTCCTGTTTTATGGCATGCCTTGCCATCTTTTATTGAATATTATGGAGACTCTGAATGATATCTTTCTTCAAAGAGGGTTAAGTACCCTCTGGCATTCAGAAAAAATAAAAACCTGGTAGATCTCCTGATCCTCTCTAGGCTTTACAGGAAGCTCTGTTACCACCTATTTCAGTTTTACTAGAAGTAAGATCCCTACTCCTGAGGTGTGACAGCAGGGTCTCCACCGAAAGCCTGAGGTTATTTACCAACATCCCTCTGCCTTGGCAACACTGAAACTCCTATCTCTCCCCTAGCACCATATTGCTGCAAATACCCAAGATCAGACATTTGGCCATCAGATATACTGTTGTGCTAGGTTTCTTGAGTTCTCCGACCTGCTTATGTGCAAGTCAGTAGTTAGCAAATGAGCAGAATTTATAGGTAGATATTTGGGCTACTTTTCTGTGGTTTCCTCCTCTCTAGAAATGCAACCCTCTAGCCCTCACCACTTCGGTTGCCCCAAATTCTGACTTCTTTTTCCCTGGTCCAGTAACAAAGCCACTTTCTTCTTATACTTCACTTATGATACGGGCATCAAAAGAGAATCAGATCCTCTACTTAAGGTTAGTAGAGCAGTAGAGACAGGGTGATATAGTAGAATGAGGCTAGGCAGAGTTAATGGTATAGAGGGTAGCCTACTAAAATAGCAGGCAGTAGAAACAGCCTGATTTACTACAGCAGACAAGAATAGGCCAATTCAATGTCAAAGTGGCAGAAAATCAGGTGAGCGCTTATATCAGGCAGACTAGGTGATCCTCAAAATCTTCAACTCCAATATGAGAAAGGCATCTAGAAGGCAAGGAATCCTGAAGTGAATTCTAGCATAGATGCATGGGCCTCTAGTGTTCCAATTAATTTTCTCTGCCAAAGGAAGTCTTTTATTTTGTCTAGATTATGGCTAATCAATCAGACTCAATCATTGAGAGGCTTAAAGCAACTTCGACTACTTAAAACAGTGACCTTGGCCATCAAAATTATACAAGGAGATATATTTCTGCCAGGAGATCTATAATCTACCATCATCCCCTTGAATTTTACTGTATCAAACTACAAGAGAGGCTCCTACATCCTCAGCATTATTCAAACTCATCAGTCACCTAGCCATCCAACAGAGATGAGGGGTCTTCCAGCCTATGGGAGTTGAAACTCACAGCAATAATTAAATAATCTATTTAATAAAAAATAATTTATAAGAAAAATTCTTAAATAAAAGTATAAATTTAATCAACTATCCTGCCTTTCTGTCACACATATTTATCATGAGCAATGTATTATTTAATAATTAATATCTAAGTTTTAAAGAATCGACATTGTTAACACAATTTTTATTTTCTGGCTAAGCAGCTGCAAGAAGAGACACAGCATTTTTTTATGTGTTTATCTCTATATTCCTCTTATCCTTATTAGGGAAAAGATGAAGTGCTCATCAGCTTGATATTCCCTGAGCCTGGCACCAACACACATATTATTCAGTAGGTGAATAATGAGTTAACCAATTAAACATTGAGATGGGTTTGTACTAATCCAAGGAAATGCCTGTCCTGCCAATATCAAGGAAAATGGACTTTCTTATCAGGTACAACTCTACAATAAAAGTGGAGAAGAGAAAAGAATCTAAGTTACAGATTCTTTACTAGGAAGGACATAGGGTACAATCAAAAGAGCAGAAGAAGAGAGGGTTTGTTCAAGAACTGGTTTGGCTACTATCTGAGAATGTGTCTTTGAGCAGCGCACACAATGCCTAGGGATTCAGTTTCCTCACGTGTCCAGGGAGAGGCAGTGCCCGTCCACAGAGCCCACACCCTGCACTGGGTGGTGAGCTGAACTCCAGTTCCTCCCCTGCAAGGAGCTAAGTAGCTCCTCTTAGTTTCTATACATTATCTCTGTGCCACAGGTGCCGTGGAAAGCAGAAGACCACATGTTCCCAGAATTTTTTCCAACTCTGCAAGTTTTTAATTCATGTTTAACTGGATGAGAAAAAAAAAAAGCTGTCAACTTTTATAATCAGAACCAAAAATAAAACTACTTTCATGGTGCCCAAACTAAGAATCCTAAGACAAATCCCCAAGAGTTTCATAATATTTAAACTTACATACTTAATAAATATTTCGTCCATGCCGTGAACTCATCTACTCAGAATTCTTCACAATACTCATTTTCTGAGAACTAATGCCACTTGTAAAAGGACTTCTCAGTCTATTCTTTCTCAGCATAAAGCTGGAGTTTCAAAGCAAAATAATTTAATTTAGTAACTAAGCTACCAATTACTTTGCTTTATGTAGTTTTAAATAATTGAAAACATTATTTTCCTGTTTCTAATTTATTTGGCTTTACCATGGGCTTATAAAAGAAATCACTGGAACACTGAGAAGCCCTTCTCCAGAAAGCGAATTTCCACATGATCTCCAATTTTTTTTTTTTTAGTATTTTAATATGAGACAGTGGCGCCTGGGTGGCTCAGTTGGTTAAGAATCCAACTTTGGGTCAGGTCATGCTCTCACAGCTCTGGAGTTCAAGCTCCATGTTAGGCTCTGTGCTGACAGCTCAGAGACTGGAGCCTGCTTTGGATTCGGTCTCTCTCTCTCTGGCCCTCTCCTGCTCACACTACCTCTCTCTCTCTCTCTCTTTCTCTCTCTCTCAAAAATAAATAAACGTTAAAAAATTTAATTTGGAATAGTAAATCTTACATCATTCTTGAGAATATTAATTATTAAAGTAAATATAATGATATCTAACAGCTGGGGGGCACTTGCATATATGACACAATACTGAACACCTTAAATAAACTCCACTTTACTGAATTCTCACAACTGCAGAAAGTAGGTTTTACCACAGTCCTCATTTTCCAGAGAGGAAGGTGAGACACAAGCTTTCGCATTCAACGACAGCCTTTCCCCAGTGATTGGACTCCCAAGCCCATGTCTGGAGACACTGTGGCTTATGGCTGCACACCAGCGTCTACTATAGGACACGAATATCCTGGCAGTGAAATAACCCAGGATGTGGGAAACTGCTAAAATCAACAGCAGTAAGCTAGAATTCATTTTACTCTTTTCCATTTATTTTTGTTTTCCTCAGAATATATTACCCCATCACAAATTAGATAGGATGAGGTAATGAGAAAAAAAAAAAAAAACAATAGGTAAAGTCAGAAAATGTGCACTTACCATCAGTTCTGCCACTGGCTATGTGGCTTTGGACAAGTCTTTAAATATATATTCCAAGCTGGGGGGCAGGGGGTGACTTTAATTTTACCTACATAAAAATTCACAAGGGCTTTAGGGAGTTACATCAATAGTATTATTAATCACCAAAACTGGTACGATAATTATTATTATTAAAGTAATAACTGCAAATAACAGTCATGTTTTAATTTCTCTTATACTATCCTACACTTAGCTTCAAAAAACTACCCTAAGACAGTTTAAAAATGGTTTTCTTTGTTCATGGGACTTTTCCTATAAATAGAAGAGTAAAATTGGCAGTATTTCCTGCATGACACACGTCTTCACTACCCTGCAACTTTCTAAAGACAAACCGCATTAAATGAACTCCAGAGAGGCCACATTTAGAAGAGAGAGCAATTAGCAAACACTTCCTAAAGTTTATTCACCTTACAAGACAGATGCCTTGCCTTTTGTTTTCAAGAAAAAATAAATTAAAAGAAGGCACATATTTTTGCTATATTTATGTCAAATAAAAATCTAATTTACAAACGGAAATGCTAAATGGTAAGATTCGGTCAGGATGTGATCACATGTTTGAGTTTCCACAGGCGCTGGTTCCTTTCCCTCATACCTTACCTTTCTCACAGCAGCAAGTCAGGCTGTCAGTCACTTCCTCCTGCTACCTGAAACCAACGGACATGCTGTTACTTTCATGACAAGCTAAAATGAAAATTCCTATTCCTAAATTTGCTAATTATATATTCAAAGCAGAAATTACATTTCTCTTCTCTTCGAGATTTGCCCACCTAACACTACCTGCTAACATCTGTATATGTAGAACTTTTATAAGTGTTTAGATCAACTCAGCTTTAATAATCAACCCCAAAAAATGTGTGGGTTAAAGAAGTCTAACTTCCTTCTGGGGGTGGAGAGGGGAGACAGACATTTGACCTTACTATGCATTTGGTTTTTTTTTTTTAATTTTTTGGTTAAATATATGCATCATGAATTAGTCCACAAACCAAATGAGTATGAGTTTCATCAATTTCAGTGATTTTTCAGTTTGGCTTACTTTTGATTTAATCTGTTAGGTCTTTTTTTCTTTTTTTAAGACATCCACCAAACACTGACTCTATATTGTTTTACCCATTCATCTTCTAATCCTATTGTTTGTTCTCTTGACTGTCTGATAGTAACAATCAGCTACCTTCATAACATCTAGACAGTTGTCGAGTTCTCCTTGTAATACTCTCAAGGTATTCTCTGGGAGCGATTCTACCACCTTTGTCTGTATGTAAACACACCCCAGGGAGACAAGTTATTTTCCTAAATGACCCTGCAGAATCTAAGAGAAGTGTAGCTCAGAGTTTATATTTATACATAACTCTTGACACTCGAATCCAGGGTGAAGGGAAGAGAAATCTAACAAGGTTGACTTATGGAGTCTGTAATATTCTATTTTAAAACTCAGCTATTTTCCACTCTTTGTGACTATCTGAGCAAATTTCCAAGAGTTTTATAAGGTAGGAACTAGTTTTGCACATTAGTTAGTGAGAAGGAATACTCTACCTCCATGCCTTTAGGATGCCAATTGACCCAAGAGTAGTCTGATCCAATCAAGCTCAATTCGATTCAATTCATACTAATATGCAAAATACTCTACTGGAGATATAGAGACATTTAAGAGAAGCACATGCTGGGCCTAAGGAGGTTCTAGAGAAAACAGTACACTTTATCAAATCTGGAGAAACCAAATCTGCTTATGCTAAAAGTAATTAGTCTTCCCTCTAGTTTTGCATTTGTTTTAATTTCTCTTCCAAATACGTTCTGAGTATAGAATGATGTAATGGCTAACACGCAATCCAAGACATACGAGGTGCCTGTGGCTTCCAACCATATAATGGCATATGTCTTGATATAAAGTAAATAATTACATTAACCTTACATATAAATTCTATTTATTCTCAAAAAGTTCTGGTGGAACTGAAAACTCCCTATCAAATAGAGAGGGATAAGATAGATTGCACTGTATTTGTTAACAAATAACACTGTCAAGTTTTTAAAAATATTTTAAAACAAATTAGTCTTCATTTCTAACGTAAAGATAACAATTATTATTTATTTGGTTCTGAGAGTGTCAAAAATAAAATTTTGAATGTTATTTAAGTTGGGTATTTAAATGGGCAGTTCTTTATTAACTTAAACTTTGAATAAACATTATTCCTTCATTAGGAATTATATTTTAATTAGGCTTTTTAATTCAAAAAAATAGCTCAACTAAAAATAATGAGGTAGTAGGCACTTATAATGGTTTAAAAATATATCATATACATTACACAACTTCCATAAATTCTTTCAAGTACATTTTACTAGGAAAATTGTTAGTTTTTTTATTATACACAACCAAACAAGATATTATATGCTCTACTGATGCAACGGTTACTAAAAAAATAAAAAGTAAAAAGTCCCTAAACTTCACTTTTCCACTTCATATTTTCATGAAATTCTAAGTTACTGTAATGATCATTAGTCTGTGTTGTGACAAGTAAGTGATTCTTTTTAAGAATCGCATGCTTATCCATGTAGTCATTTATCTAGCAATAGGTAGGTAGTTAAACTCTACAAAAGCATTATGCTTTGTTCTTCGTGATATAACATTTTAGCTAACAAATATTGATAGATCACTATATCTTCTTTACTTTATAAAATGTGATGTGGCATCTGGAATTTGGGGAGTTAGAGAGGCCTGGTGGGAATCTTGGTTTGGCCACTCATTGGCTCAATGGCACGTAAATGACACACCATCTCACCCCCCCCACTCTGCCACTCCCCTTATCTACAAAAAGGACATAAATTTTAGAAACTTGCAGGTTGTGTGAGGATTTGAGCTAATGGGTCATCAATGAAAGAAGCCACCATTGTTACCAGTAACACACGTGAGGGTCACCTTTGCAGATTGTGGAGAGACTCCTCTCTTTTCCCAAGCACATGGTTGGTCCCAGGGAAACTGTGTATGAGGAGGGAGACCACACAGCATCCACCGACACCCCACAGCTGTTTCTGGACTGTACACAGGGGGTTGCTGGGAAAACAGGATGGTGTGGTAGGAACATGAGTGGACAGAGGAGCCTGCTTCATTGACAAGACTGTACCAATGAAATATGCCTGCCTTTGTGCACTCTGAAATCTGGTTTTATTTCTTCAGTTAACCAGTATTCGGACTGAACAGTGTCTAAGGTCACTGCCCTGTGTTCTCACACTTGGCGTATACTGAAACAATCACCTGTATAGTTTCAACAAGGCACAGGAAAAGTCTCGCACCTGAAAAAAATGTGTACGCCCACTCAATGCGAACACCTTATTAACAGCAATATAAGTTTCGCTTTACATTTTATTTTGCATTTTTGTGACTTTCCACTTTTTCTTTCTTGTTAGCTCATCTTGTGTCTCCAAACTGTTATAATTCTGGTATTTGTTTTTTCAGTTAGGTCTCTGAATACAATACTTAAAAGCCAAACTGCCAGTTCAAAGCCAGATGTCTGACAACACCATCATTAAAGAATGTATTTGTTCTACAAACACTTACTCAACAAATTCCCATCGAGTAACATCTATAAAGGAGGCGCTGGGCTTGGTCCGATGGGGGCAAGGGGGAAATGATTCAATTCTGCTCTTGTGGAACCCCATCTGGTAAGGGATACAGGCAAACTCCCATACAGGTAGAGAAAGGCTATTGAAGGATAAGCCCTAGCCAGGTCTGGAACGTAGAGAGAACGTAGCGGGTGCGCTGAGAGCTGAAGAATGAAGAAGAGTTGGCCAGCCAGCACAAAGACATAAAACACAGAATTCCTGCTAAAGTCTTCATTAGACTAACAAACTTCATGTTAGCACTGTCCACCCATTACGTTGTGCACTCATTACTGACCAAATGGATGAATGCAAGAATGTGTGAGACAGTTTGGATCAAGTAATATTCACTTTAGCCATGTCTGTTCCTCGTTCATATAAACATTCTCGATCCATCATAGCTATTGGATGCCCACATCGTATGAGGAGTCATGGAGAACCATAAAAAGAAGAAAAAATATAATCTCTGCCCTCAAGAAAGAGTCATTAATTTGACAAATATTTACTGTGCTTTCAGTTTTCTCCATATGCTTGGCACTCTGCAGGCTGTGGAGAGAAAAAGTAATTCATGCTATTTATTAAAGCAAGAGGAGAAACAGAAGCGTGACAATCCCAGCATTACTAATTTTTAGTCTGATACTCTCTTAATTTTACCCTATAAACCTGCAAATGTCTTCTTAGCACGCTCTAAATTCTGATGAACTATTATAAAGCAAAGTACTATAAGTATGTTCCAAAAGATTAGAGGACTGAAAATAAAAGTGAGGTACTCAACATTAGAGTAAAAGGAAGACATTATGACTCTGGTTCTTACACTGCACACCCTCCCTTAATCTTCCCAGTTCATCCCCATGCTGGGTCAGGGCAAAACAGCCCATTTATTCTCTTCCATATGTGCCATAGCACTTACAAAGTCAAGACTATAACCATTCCCAAGGTTTGGAATGCCCTTACTGCTCCTCTTTTCCTTACCCTTTAACACAGTTTATGCCTTGAAAAAAAGTCACACCACGTTTCTCCATATTGGTTACTTAACTCTCTTTACTCATGGAACACTGACTGCTACGTCTATCTTTCTATCTGTGACCACTTAGTGCCTTATCACTGACCTGCTGACACTCAAGCAAGACTTCTTGAGCCTTACAACACGTGGCTCTATCATAATCTACACTTCAAAGGTCCTCGAAAACTCTAATTTCAGGGTCATGAGATATTACACCACACCAATCCTCCAGAGTTCTCTATGTCCTGTGGTTCCCATGACACACAAATGTGAGATCACTGGTTTAACTCTTAGTCCACATGTGATCTGTTTCTGCTAATAGACTGTAACCTCACTGTAGGCAGGAACTAAGTATCCGTCAATAACTCACTGTGTTTAAAACAATGTTAGAAATACAGCAAATGCTCAAAAACTCAAAACATTTGTAAATTATTTATTTGGAAGGGAAACAACAAATGACTGGTTGGCTTTAATCTGGGCTATCTGAAGAGCTTTATCAGTCTGGAATGGTTTCCCACTAAAACCTTCTTATGCCTCAGGTTAGGCAACCTTAACAACTGTATTAATTTTTTAAGTTACATCAGCCAGTCAGTCAGCAACTTTCCCTAAACACCTACTAGTCATTTTCCTAAAGAATTGATTACCTTAATAAATTACGGCTTGAATAAATAAACACTGTATTACCTAGCATTCTAAAAAACATAAACTTACTGGGTATGAATACGCGAGCCTCAGAAAATTTATTTATATAATCAATAAATACAAAATACCTATGAATTGATATAAATATGCTCTAATATAAATCACCACAGTTCCTAAAACTTTAATAATTATGCAATTTTAGCTAAATATAGAATATTTGTCAATATTTTAAAGTTCAAACTAGTTCCCAAACTTTACATAAGGAATTCATTCAATGGTGGATGTGTTTGCAGTTGATACTATGTGAGAGGTTATTCACAAATACTCAGAAGTCAACTTCCAAGAAAAACCTTAAATTACCTAGAAACTTGAAAAAAAAAAAGATAGGAATTTGCCAGTAAGCTCTGCTATGATCTTTGATATCTTAAAAAGAAAATTCCTATACCTTTGTCATTCAAAAATTTTAGAAATTTTAGAAAGTCTTTGCTTTAAAATATCATAAAAATATTATTCTCTATTCATCCATTATGTTAAAAAACACTGAGGGGCGCCTGGGTGGCTCAGTCGGTTGGGTGGCCGACTTCAGCTCAGGTCATGATCTTGCAGTCTGTGAGTTCGAGCCCCGCGTCGGGCTCTGTGCTGACGGCTCAGAGCCTGGAGCCTGCTTCAGATTCTGTGTCTCCCTCTCTCTCTGCCCTTCCCCTGTTCACGCTGTGCCTCTATGTCTCTCAAAAATAAATAAACATTAAAAACAAAACCAAACAAAACCAAACAAAACAAAAAACAAAAACAAAAAAAAACACTGAAAGGCACTGCTATATCCCAATACTGGGACATAATTAGAAAATGTTATAAGTAATTGCATTAGAAAATACAAATGTCAAAGTAAAACTATATCCCTTTCATATTGATGAAGTCTATATTCACAGGACATTTTGTAAGTGCAATATCCAGAAACTACATGTATACATATATCTCTGTGTTTCTATACCCATCTATCTATCTATCTATCTATCTATCTATATAATGTCTAATGAGTGGGGTCAGTAAGACAGAAAAACAAACTTAGAGATCAAGACCAGCATTTAAAAAAAAATGGAATGGAATCGATTTTAAAATATCGAAGGTACCACATATATTAACAATAAATATCATCTCTCTGAAATTCAGGTTTCACCGTGTATGTATATGTGTGAGTATTTATGTCCTGGATCAAATATAAAATGGGATCCTACTGCAGTCAAAAGTGTATTTGGTATAAACACACCTTACAACTCTTCTAAGTGCTGAATGAGCAAGATGACCAAAGTTACGCAAGCATGAAACACATGATAAAACTAGCAAGTTACTGAAACTAACTGGAGCAAAATAGGAAATGAAAAACAGAGAATAGAACAGGGTTGGTGGGTAGTGAGACATAAAAATGGACAAGATAGGAGCCAGACACAGGGCCTTATCTTAGAGGCAATGGAAACTATGTGAAGATTTTAAGCAGGCTGAGTAAGCACTTTGCATTGATAGATTCTTCAGGCAACAGTGGAGGGAATAAATTGAAGAGGGCAAATAATGTGGGTCAAAAGACCAGTTAACAGAAAGAGTAATGCAGTGATTCAGACAAAAGATGCCGATGGCATGATATGTTGGGAGGATATACTGAGAAAGTAGAGACCATGGAGCTTTGTGACCGATTAAATACAGGAGGTGAAAGAGAAAAAAGAACAACCAACAATGCACAGGCTTTAATATGGAGTGGTATGCTGTTTCCAATCCCTAAGTCTGGGAACGCATTAAAGTGAACAGATTTGGAGGTAGAGAGAATGAGTTTGGTTTTGAACATGTGTATTTCAAGATCTGTATAAGACGTTCAGATTAATGTCCTGTACACAGCACAGATGAACCCAGAAATGACTTTGTGGTTGAGGTCCAGAGACCAGGGAACCATCATCAGTGTGGTGGTTAAATATATAAGTAAGAAAAGGACCAGGGACAAAAGACTATGGGACATCCACATCAAAAGGGAAGGCAGAGGGAAATAAGACACAAGGGAGGCCAAAGGAAATGGTCAAAGAGATGGAGAGAGAAGGGACTCAACAACACCCACAGGGAGATCAAGTTGTATAAGAAACTGAAAAGAATCCACTGAATTTAGCAACGAAGAGGTGCTCTGGTGCTAATTTGCAGTGCGAGATCAGGAGTGCAGTGGGTTGAATGGTAAATCAAAGGTTAAGTGTTTGGTGATAGTAAATACAGAGGGGTGTGCGTGTGCGTCATTGTGTGCTTGAGTATGTATGCTTTAGGTGCTTCAGAGTTTAAAAAAAAGAGCAGCATAGGAAGGTTGTTTTGTTTGGGGATTCTTTTTTTTTTTTATGTAAAAGAAATGTGCACATCTTTATAGGTTGAGAAGAAACTCAACTTTATAGGTTGAGAAGATATTGAAAGTCCAGAGAAAGTGAGAAGAGAGAACATGGTTGCATAGGAGACAGGCAAAGTTGGACCAACGGCACGAGCAGAAGTCTGTCTGCACCAGTACTGCCCAATGGAACTTACTTCCACGACATCAAGGTTCTCCATACCATCCAATACAATAGTCACTAGCCATATGTGGCTACTGAATGCTTGAAATGTGACTAGTACAACTGAGGAAGTGAATTTTAAATTTTGGCTAATTTAATTGAAACAGCTGTGGATTATTTCTGTCTACAGAATTGAACCGTGCAGCTCTGCACTAATGGGAAGAATACAAGGCCGAGGACTCATCAGTCCTGGGAAGGGCATTTGAGCTGCTCGTGCCTGATGGTTTCATATAGGAAGGAGGGCTGCTCTGCTGAGAGATGGGGTAGGGGCGGGGTAGGACCCTTGAGGAAAGAATAAGGTTTGGAAGGGACATAAGGGAAAAGATAAGGAAGAGCTGACCAACGAAAAGCACGACACAGCAGAACTGACAGTGCAGCTAAGACTGGACACCACAAATATATGGCAGGCAGTATAGGAACAACTAAGACAGGGGGCTGGCTTGATAAAAGCTTGGGAGGCTGAATGCCAGAGGTCCTAACAAGAGACTGTTGACATAAAACATGGCGCCCTGGACAGGTAAGGGAGCAAAGTCACATGCTCAGAAGAAAAGAAGGGGGAAAGAGATCACGGTCTCAGTCAGGTCAAATTATTGACTGAAAGGGTAAGTGAGTGAGAGAGCAGGAGAGGATAGATGGTTTAGGACCCAAGGGAATGGAGTAGTTCTAGGTAATGTCATGGTTTGGAGCAAGTCCTAATGGGCTTAAAAGAAGCAGGCAACAAGAACTCAGAAGTTTAGATGGTTGTTCTGGTGAGTATTGGCATAACCCATGATGGTGGCAGTGGTTGAGGTTCAGTGAAAGAACATGAGCCAAGTACAAAGCCCCCAACAAGTCCACAAATGAGTGGGCATGCTATAATGACACACAGGAAGAAACCTCCTAAGAATAAGAATTTTTAGGACAGGGTTTCCTTATAACAATGCACCAAACTCAAGAGGGAAAGGAAGGACAAGTGTGAGAAATAGGGTCTCAACTGTGGCATATCAGGAAGTCCTGCAGTGGGACTTTCCTGGAGACACGGAGAGATAGGAGGGCTGACAACCATCTGCAAAAATGATTATCTCCCAACAGGGAGGGGTCAATTTGGTCCCGTAAATAACCTGCCCAACCTGTAAGTTCTCTATTCAGCTTCTCTCAGAAGAGAAGAGGCAGAGGAAGTAACCATGTTTTTTGGCTATTAGTATTGTAAAATCAGGTCACAGTTTTTGTAGCTCTTAAAGGCAATTGTAATATTGAAAGAGATATTTTATTGTCCACTCCCACAGTTCTGGCTAGAACTAGATTTAACTAACTATTGAATTTCATCAGGTAAAACGTCCCCATACGTACCCAGTGGGTTCAGTATCATCCATATTGTAAAGCCGTGTCACATTACTGTATCCAAGTCATTCTCATCCTCATTTTATATATACTAACATTTTTCTCTCCCTCTTCCTCTTTCATTTTCTGATGTTAATGGCAAAAACTAGAAACGTAAAACGTCTCCTCTCTCCTATAGTGCCAATAATGCCCATATGTACACACATACACACACACACACACACACACACACACACACACATTCACTTCTCCATGTCACAGAGACATTTTCTAGGCGCTGTTTTTACAACTATTACAAAATTATTAAATCTAAGATTCAATAGTGGTCTTACAGATTAGTTTATCATAAATATTTCTGTTTTCTCAAGGGTGTTAATATAACCTGTTTAGATGTTTTGGGTATGGGTATTCTCAATAATGATTGGTATCAAATCCCTTAAACTGTAAACTGTATTATTCGCTTCTTTCAAGAACCTGTACTCCCCCCTGCGGCAATTTGATGGAAAAAAAAAAAAAAAAAAAACAGAAAATGGGATCCTAAGGACAGAATCACAATTTATAAATCATTCAGAAGTGATATGACAATGGTATGTGGCTTGCCTGAAAAAGGCTGTCAACAGAAAGTCACAACATTCTTTTCATCCTGTGTAATCTGCATAATTCATGACCCCAAAACCTACTGGGCTAAGGGCTCATTTTTGGCAAATGCTAAGGCAGAAATTTAGTATCTGAAAATATTTAGATAGGCGCTAAAAGGAAAGTTTTATTTTACTTTAACAAACATTTTTTGAGTGCTTATGCTATGACAAGCATTGTGCTTGATGCTTTACAAGACTTTTGGTATTTAATCCTTACAAATTATCACACCAATCTTATGAGGTGGGTAGTGCTAGTATCTCCAACCTAAAAGGAGCCAACTGAGGCTTAGATTGAGTAGTTTGCCTGATGTCACACGTTTAACAGACACAGCTAAATAATGGAAGAAGGAAGAAGGAAGAAAAAAGCTCTCTCCTGAAATAGTCAAAAAGAGAAGCAGAAACTCCAGCAAATTCTATATTCAAGTCAATTCTATGCCACCTCTATGAATAGAACATTTGAACTCAAAATAGCAAAAAGTTGGCCTAGCTAATCCAAAAGAGTGGCTAATTTTATGAAATGCTTTAAACTACAGAATTAGCTTACTTTAATGAACTTTTAATAAAGTTTCCTCCTAGAATATTAAACTAGAACTGTTGAAAAAAAATCTTGTTTAATTAAATATTACAACCAAGCTTGTTTTGTCAGGCTTTATTCTTAAGATCTTAAAAATAAAACGTAAACATTAAAGTTTTTTGTTTTTTGTTTTTGTTCTTTAAGTGATCTATTGGTGTCTTCACCTTTGCTCTTCCAGGCCTAGCCTGATCGAATACCGGGCAGACTCGATGGGAAAACAGTATTTCCCTCCCCCCAGCCCTGGCAGGAAAAGTAAGAAAGCCCAAGCGCAATGACTCTCAGCAGCACGTCTCTAAAGGATGCCAAGTGATGCACCTGTCAACGCACCTGGTGCCTTGTGCTGCCTCAGGTCACCTGTTGTCATATCAGCCTTAACAGTCTACTTCCTGTAGACAAAGTAGGTTCCAGATTGCCCTTTGTACTCAACATAAAGTTGTTTCCCCTTCTTCAAAATCTGGATGTAATACATGAGAAATACAGGAGTTTGGAGTTCCTGCGCTCTCTTTAGATTCAGGTCAGGCTTCAGCTGAGTGAGAATGGAACCTCAGAGAGGCAGAAGTGGCATCACCATGCTGAGGGGCCCCTCCTCTGGCAGCTCCCCCAGAAGCTAGCTGGGGAAAATCTCCTTGACTGGCAAGGGAGAGGCCTGCCTGGAAAGTAGTGAAAGCCAACAGGGGATACTGGGGCTGCTGCAGTGCCCGGCCCTACTGCAAAATAAAATTGGTTCAAAGTCTATCTGAAGCTGGACCGGAAGTTTGCTTGCTCACCTAGAGAGCTGAAAACAAGCAGACAGAGTCTAGAGAATCAACCATATATGGAAATGCAGGGCAAAACACATGAGCAAGAAGAATAAACAGAGAGCTGCTAGAAATTATGAAAATCACCATGGAAGATTCATGTGGACAAAATCTGCTTTCATCATTTGTACGTGAGAAATAGCTTAATGGTGAAATATATCCAGACATTAGCAAGTCCATGGTCATGTGAAACTATTTCCTATACTTGTTAATTTTCACATACATGCATGGGTCAATAAGAAAAGTCCCTCATTATAAACCTGCCATTCCTAGACGACACCCTTAACTGTGACTCTGTGCCGTTATGACACGGATCTCATTCCATTAACATGAAATTAGTCAGGATTCAAATCGCATTATTTCACTGTGAAGGGAGACAAGGAAAAAGCTGTAAGCCTGAAATACAAACTGTATTCAGTTTAAGGAAAGCACATTTTTACTGAAGATGAAGTTCACAAAATAAGCATTATGTCAATAGCTTGCTGGAATGTGTCTGTGAAGGGATACTTGTGAAGAATCTATGTTTATGGTGGATCTTGCCTCAATGCTAATGGCCTGAGGCTCTATCGCGATATTTATTCACAAGGGTAGCCAATCAGGGAATGATGCAATTATTCAAGAAGACTTTCATGATGCCTGTGGTTGGTCTGAGACGCAGTCTAAACAAGATTGAACTGAGTTAGAGACTGAACATTTTCAGTGTGGGCTGAAGCTGATGTCACAGTGGTACACACCCTGATATTACGCCTTCCAAAGCATACCCATCATCTTGATTCATTTTTCCTTTTTCAGCTGCCTCAGTTCATCAGCAGATAACAGGCAACACATCTGTCTATACAGCAAAATCACAAAAATCTTAACTGTCAAAACAAAACCAAAAAAACCTTTGTCTAAGCCCAAGGTTCTCTCCTAACGCAGATAAGTAACCATTATCTTTATACTTCATGCTTATCTCAGACCACAGCATAATACTGATCTGCCAATTAACCCAGAGTGTTTTATTTTATATGCTTTCTAGGGTGTGCACTTTAAGACTTGAAGAAAATTGGAGATAACCCTCTTAAGAACATACAGTGTTCAGAGATCCCTGTATATAGAATGTGAGGAAAGGAAGCAGTGGAGTTTGGAGGAAGAGTCAAGCGTGTTCCCTTTAGAACTGAATTCAAGTTTGCCTGTCCCTGCCTCTCACCAAGCTTGTGTTATGTCATGTGCCTTCTTGGACCTCAATTTTCTTAGCTGAAAGATGGGGAGGATGATACCTCACACAGTTGCTCTGAAGCTGAAGAGACACAGTGTATGTGAGAGGGCTCTGTAAATTTAAAATGTCTACCTAAATGGAAGGCGATGCAGCCATTCAGGGTATCCGTTTCGGGCACTCGGACAAAGCTCTAAGCAGCATTCTTGTTAAATTGATCAGACAAAATCAGCATTGTACAGTCCACGGTCAAATTAAACAATGCGTTAGTTCACTTTTACTTCAAATCTGATGATGTCAAGAGTTTAAATTGAGCGTTCTCTTCTTCTTCACATATGGTGTAAACTCTGACTTAGAAGGTAAGACACCTTCTGAGAAAGCCTTATCCATGTTAATATAGGATTCCCATAGGCATGGCTATTTGAAAATCCACACATAGGAAAACATCTTGAAAACTCTCTGGATAACTTGAACAACTTAGTTTTTAGCATTCTAGAATGTACTGGCTACCGGTTACCATTTATTTTGAAAACTTGCTTGTCAATATCATGGTTGCACAGTTCACGTTACAAAATGAAATGAGAGAAAGATGTTAATTCAAATGTATGTAGCATCTAAAGTGTCTGTGGCATTATGTTAAGCAAAAGAATACTATCTTGGTTTCTGAGAAACAAAAAAATCTAAAGAAAACATCATGAACACAGGCAATAATAAATTTTTAGTTCTTTCTTTAATATTTACACACCGCACTCTTACTTAGAGATTACTGGTAGCTCATGTGCTTTTCACTGAAGAAAGGACTATTTGGACCTTCCTTCCCCATGAAAAAAAAACTGGTATAAAAATTATAAGATGGAAATGAAAGGAGCAGATACCATCATGTGACTAAAATAAGCTAAGTACAGAATTCTTTTTTATGTAGCCCAAAAACTATGATTAAAAGAGAATAGATTGTGGTATTTCTTCCATACAGATGATATGTAAGGGTGTAAGGCAAATAAAAAAGTTTCCTTTGTGAAGTGTCTCTGCCAATTCTGAGTATCCAATCTAAAAAATGAAGAAATAGGACTCGATTCTCTCTGAGTTCTCACAGAGTTTTAACACTCTAAAATCCTGTGATGGGCTTTTAAAATTAAAGTTGGGTTTAGTCTTAAGGGCAAGGAAGAACCATTGAAGAACAGACAGCAACTGGTAAATTTAAAATCTTAATATGTTTTCTAAAATAGCTTCATAAACATGGTATCCTAGGGCTAAAAAATAACCTTGAACGGATGGGGAATTTGGGCTCAGAGAGGACTAGTACCTTCCCTGAGCTCCCACGGCAGGCAAATGACAGGGATGGCCAGTCCTCTGAGCCCTATCTAATGCTTTTATTTTTTAAGTTTATTTATTTATTTATTTTGAGAGAGAGAGAGAGCACAAGCAGGGGAGGGGCAGAGAGAGGGAGAGAGAGAGAGAGAGAGAGAGAGAGAATCCCAAGAAGGCTCCACACTGTCAACATGGAGCATGATGTGGGGCTTGAACTCATGAATCGTGAGATCATGACCAAGAGTTGGCGGCTTAACCGACTGAGCCACCCGGGCGCCCCTCATCTAATGGTTTTTGAAATGTACTCCAGAGAGTGGTGCCTGGCTGGTTCAGTCAGAAGAGCATTTGACTTGTGATCTCAAGTTCTTGAGTTTGAGCCCCGTGTTGGGTTACTCAAATAAATAATTAAAACAAACAAACAAACAAACAACACATTCCAGGGAGCTCTGAAGTTGTGAGAAGGAGCTCAGGCTTGTTGGCAGGGGATGGAACACATTTCGAAGGGTGAATTGAATAGTGTGCCCCACTTCCCCACACCTCAGCAGACTCCCTGGGACACATTCATATATCCATTTTACACCTGTCCTTTCAAAACATTTATCCTTCCCCTTACTCCCATTCTTTGAAACCAGTTATCTAGTC
The DNA here is from genome assembly GCA_030068075.1 of Paguma larvata. NCBI lineage: Eukaryota > Metazoa > Chordata > Mammalia > Carnivora > Viverridae > Paguma > Paguma larvata. The sequence continues at coordinate 116,202,785 of CM057829.1, read as the reverse complement.
TCAACGCTCTGTTCCTCCTAACCTACTGATTCGGTTTCCCCAAATGGCACATCTGAATGAATGGTTACCTCCCATCTTTTCCATTCCCTCTCATCACCTAAAGTATCACCAAGGAGACCCTTCCCATTTAAGCTGATAAAACAAAGGGCTGTAAAGACTCAGGGTTGCTAAACTGTAATAAACTGGAGTTGCTAATATGTCAAGAAGTGTTGGAGACCCATCTCCAACCGTAGTACCATCCGTGTTGTCCAGGACCATCTCAGATTAATGCAAGCAGACTAGAGGCAGCACAGGATTTTAATCAAACTAATAAAATAAGTGAGACAAGTAGTAAACCGAAGGAAATACCATTTTTTTAAAAAGTCTTTTCCTTTCCCACTCTAACCCTCACTCAACTCCATCTACAAGCAAATAAATGAACAGGTAAACATAAACACGGACCGCACAGAACAGTCTTGACTACATTCTGACAAACACCTTTGCATTAGAAAATATCTCAAGAAAGTCAAAGAACTAATTATGAGGAGCAAAGAGCAGGGAGGAAATGAATGTAATTTAGATAGTAAACATTGGCACTTCTTTCCCACCTCTGAACTCCCAGGGAGTACGCCCTCCCTTTAACCTTCATCTTAAGCAAATATAAGGCAATGTAAACCAAGACGGCGTCCCTGAAGTTTTTAGGATGATATTTATGACTATTTTTCAAAAAGGCATGGGGCACATCATTTTTTGGTGGAATTCATTGACCGGATTGAATTTGAGGCATGCTAGAAACATCTGAAGCCCACTCCCAATCCACCATAATAAAAAAATGGTTCACTGTCCAGATGCCCTTATACGGCCAGACTTCCTATAAATCTGACAGCTCAGTGTATGCATTGCGTATGGGACTTGGCGCTGAGTCACATTCCTCCGGTATGTTTCCCTGGGAGCTCTGATTTCCGCTTTGAGGGCTGGCACAGACTCCTACTTGCTCTTATAAGAAAATGTCTATGACTGAAAGTTGAAAATGTGCAAGATTCCTTCTTTAAGTACACAAACACTCCAAAGTCTGGCCACTTTCTTGTGGTCCTGCCAGCTTTTCTCTATGTCTGATACCTGATCAAGTAACTTTTTTTAGGGGGGAAAAAACAACAAAAAACATAAGAGAAGGAATGTAATACATCCGCGGCTGAACATCTTACAAGACTTAACCAAACGACCTGTACAAATGATGCCTGAGTAGACACACACATACCTTATATAGCTCTGTAAACAGGACTCAGTGGCCAGCTTAGTGAATTCCTCATTTTACCAAAAAAAAAAAAAAAAAAAAAAAAACTCTCTAAAAAGCATTGCTAGATAACACTTGCTTACAAGACAAAATTAGTGCATTTGTACCATTTTGCACATAAATTCAAAGATCTTTTTTTCCCCGGTTCTAACCTGCTGTCAATCAAAAGGGTTGGAGATAAGGGGATAAGTCAGAGTTGGACAAAGTTATAAGAAGCCACTATTTCCCCTTTACCGCCCAGGCGCACATAAACATTTGCTGAGTCATGTATAATAGTGTAAGAATTCAGATCCCACGCCATAAGTTAAGGACGGAGTGTCAGCCTTTCCCTTTGCATTTCCTGGCACTCGATGCCAGGAATCAAGCAATGATTCCATTCCAATGATGCCATAATACAATGTAAACATACTTTTGAGTCTGTGAAAGCCTTGGGTGTCTTCTCTTTCTCTTTCTGTCACTTTCTTAATTATCTTTTATGTTAAACTCTTCAGAGGAATTTTGATCAGAAAGCCTCAACCTAACCTTATAATGCACAGTATTCTTCTTCTATTTTGAGATTCCATGTTCTATATATTTCAGCATACTTATTTTCTCCTAGTCAACATTAAAACCATCCATTTGGAGCTAACTATGGACTTTTTGAGACTTCGAGGGACCATGTGAATTTTATAGAAAAACCAAATTCTTTTTATAATATGTCTTGATATTTTTAACAAGCCAGCAGAATGGTAGTATACATGCTACATTTGTGGAAAAAAAGAAAATCAGGAAGAGGGGGTGGGAGGGAGCACCAATTCCCTAAGAACTTTAATCCTAGTAATCATCATCGAATCCTGTGAAGTAAAACATTCTCATTACCATCATTTTAATATGGACATACGGAAATAGGGCTCTTACATGTGACTTCCCTAAGATTTGTGAATGGCAGTTCCAAGAATATAAACGAGGTCACCCAACTATAACCCAGCCCAGGAATTTCTCCCCTTCATGAATGAGTCTCCACTCTGCTGGACGTGAAGCTCTTGGTGGTGGCTCTCAGACTCTCCAGAGCATTCAAAAATTCCCCACCATTCTCCCATCTACCTCACCCTGCAAGCCACAAGAGAGCACCACGGAGCCCACATCCCACCCCGGGGGAGGCTCCAACTTCACATCTCTACCCTTCCCCAGCTACCACACCTTTCCAGCCATCAGTGGCAGACATAATTCGAGGCTTAGGTCTTGAAAGATTTCACTGTGGCTTCCCACGTATTTTGGACTTTTAAAATCCTCCGCAAGGAAAGAGAAAGCTGGGGGCTAAGTTGCCTTTAATACACATGTGGCTATTAACATAACTTGGAATGTTCCGTCTTTAAATAGGAACTGTTAGGCCTCTTCTCTTTGAGGAATGCTTGGAAAGAACATTAAATAACAATGTTGAAAATTCTTCCTGAGCTTCAGAGGCGCACCCCCCCCCCCTTGCTGGCCACTCATACTGTTGACATGCAACTACAGTGTACAGCATGTGGATTGCTTAGGGAGGTAATTGTGCACAGATGATGTGGTCTATGCTGAAGTTGGAGTGGTTATTATTTTCTTCTTGGCTCTTTTTCAATAGAAAGAATCGAAACATCAAAAAAAAAAATGCAGCCAGTTTAAACAGGCTGTTGTTTCAAATTATAACTCTATAGTGTTGTTTCTGAATGCTAGTCTGCATCAAAAATAGGTATGTTTATCTTAAACCTATACAGTGAAATATCAGCAACTGAAATGAATTCACTCATTGGTAACACCAGGGTCAAATGACGCGGCCTCGCAAGAGAAAAAAATGGCCTGACTCTAGAATCACTCTCTTGACAGAAAATGGTAACTGGAGTTACTAACAACAACACACCAAAGCAGTTAATCACTAGATTCTAAATAAAAGTATGGTTAATTAATTAAGTCCTTAATGAAACTAACTAGCAATATTAAGAAACGAAAATATGCTTAGACTTTAGTGGCCATATTTGGCATCTGCACATAAGCGAAGAGAATAAAACTTGTTTCCTTGACTCAATCTCACTCCACTGCAGGCTCCTTGGGCAGTAAGAACTCACGATCACTACTCACAGATATATGGCAAGCCCTAAAATATATCATTCATAGACACACTTAGTTTATAACCAGATATAATGGGGGACACACTGTTCTTGTTATACTATTGGTTATTTTACTGCAAGACAAACCAAGTCCAATCCACATTCGAAGATTATAGGTTTTATATATATATATATATATATATATATATATATATATATATATATATATATCTTTCTCACTCATTTCTCAAAGACTCAAACTGTGTTTAAAACACCTGAAGTAAACCCCAAGCTTCTTGCTGTCCCTCCTGTCTGGTTCCCCTCTCTTCCCAACACCCAGAGCCTCTACCTCCTCAACACATAATCATTTGCTCTGACATAATAACAGACCCACTTTTCTGGAAATACTGATGCCCATTCGTCTCTTTTCCCTCCCTATCCTCCCTATACCCCCAACAATAAAATTCTTACATATATTAAGAGAAAGCAAAGCAAGAGCGCTGGAAATCTCCCCCAGAAAATTGCATCCCATACTCTGACCCCTGGCTTTGTTCTCTTTCTCGTCTGGCAATAGGCATCCAAACCATTATCTCAAGTGACAAATGATCAAATTCCTACATCTCCAATATGGAACTTGGGAGTGTACAGGTAAGCTTCTTGGGGATTCCAGCTGGTTAAAAGCAACTAACGCCTTCTCTGCTCGCTGAAGAGTTTCAAACACAGACAGCCTGTAAAATTAAAATCATTACAAAAATAATAAAAAGGAAAGAAACCCTTTCGAATTTTTTAGGAATCCCCGCTGTTAGCCTCTTGGGCTACCTACCTCCTAAAAAGCATTTATGTCAGTGGGTAGAGCGGGCACAGTTATTAGAAACAGAAGAGAGTGGTATAAAAAAAGTAATAGTAATTCCTGATGTGTTTTTCAATGCTGTAAATCAGGAGTGGTGCGAAGAAGCAAGGGGAAAAAAAAATCCTATTTGGTGCTGGAAATACTGAGCCTTTTTTTTTTTTTTTTTTTTTTTGGTGAGCTGGAGTGTGCCAGCTTTTTCAGACGGGAGGAATGCTGAGTGTCAAGGGGTCAGGATCAATCCGGTGTGAGTTGATGAGGCAGGAAGGTGGGGAGGAATGCGAGGAATGTCCCTGTTTGTGTAGGACTCCATTCAGCTCATTGGCGAGCCGGGGCCGCCCGGAGCGTATAAAAGCCGCGGGCCGCCCGCCTCAGCCTCACACAACAACTCTTCCCGCTGAGAGGAGGCAGCCAGTGCAACTCCAACCCCGGCGACCGACCGCCTCCCCCCGACGGCAGCCGCCCCGGCCGACAGCTCCCAGACCTCAGCCCGGTGCGCCCAGGCACCCACCTCCAGCCCGAGCCCGCGACCCAGCGCCGCGACCGTCGCCGCGCCCACCCCGCCGCCGTCGCACGCCGCCCGCCGCCCGCAGCGCCCGACCATGTCCGCCGCCGGCCTGGGCCCCGTCCGCTGCGCCTTCGTGCTCCTGTTCGCCCTCTGCGGCCGGGTAAGCCGAGAGCCCCGCGGCGGCCGGCGCTGGAGGGGGCGGGCGTGCGGGGCAGGGCGGGGCAGGGCCCCGGTGGCCGAGCGGCGTGCGCCCTTCTGACCGCCCCCTCCTCCCCGCAGCCCACCGCCGGCCAGCAGGATTGCCGCGGCCCGTGCCAGTGTGCGGCGGCGCCGGCGCCCAGCTGCCCCGCCGGCGTCAGCCTCGTGCTGGACGGCTGCGGCTGCTGCCGCGTGTGCGCCAAGCAGCTCGGCGAGCTGTGCACGGAGCGCGACCCCTGCGACCCGCACAAGGGCCTCTTCTGCGACTTCGGCTCTCCGGCCAACCGCAAGATCGGCGTGTGCACCGGTAAGCGCCGCGGCCCCTCGCCCCGCGCCGCCTCCGCCGGTGTCCCGCCCGCCCCCTCTCCTCCCCCGAGCTCTGCTCCCCGCGCATCCCCCCGACTCGCCTCCTGCCACCGATGCCTGACCCTTGCATCCCCTCCTTGTTCCCTTCCTCTCCTTCAGCCAAAGATGGTGCCCCCTGCGTCTTCGGAGGGACCGTGTACCGGAGCGGCGAGTCCTTCCAGAGCAGCTGCAAATACCAGTGCACTTGCCTGGACGGGGCGGTGGGCTGCGTGCCCCTGTGCAGCATGGACGTCCGCCTGCCCAGCCCTGACTGCCCCTTCCCGCGGAGGGTCAAGTTGCCGGGGAAATGCTGCGAGGAGTGGGTGTGCGACGAGCCCAAGGACCACACCGTGGTTGGCCCTGCCCTCGCCGGTGAGTTGAATCTAACTCTGTCAGTGTGGTGCTCCTCCCCCCAGGGGCTGACTCCTAACTTTGCTGAGGGAAGGGGGAAATGTCTTATCCTGGCGTCTTACCTTGTGTTTGTGTGCTCTGCTCTCACAGCTTACCGACTGGAAGACACATTTGGCCCGGACCCAACAATGATTCGGGCCAACTGCCTGGTCCAGACCACAGAGTGGAGCGCCTGTTCCAAGACCTGTGGGATGGGCATCTCCACCCGGGTTACCAATGACAACGCCTTCTGCAGGCTGGAGAAGCAGAGCCGCCTGTGCATGGTCAGGCCTTGTGAGGCGGACCTGGAAGAGAACATTAAGGTACATTTTCTGCTCCTCTGAACGGACTTTCATGGAATGACAGTGGTTAGGACTAAAGTTGGGTCTCACCATCCTTGTTATTATAGACCTTTTATCTCCAAAAATATCTAACCATTGAGCTGTTTTGCGGAATGAGCTGTTGTGTAATAGGAACCACCAGCTTTCCACTATGAAATTCTCCACACGGGTAGTTTTAATTCAAGCCATCCCGAGAGAGGCTGTGTCTATTTTTGGAAAACTGGCAAATAAGACTCCAACTTCCTCTCCTCAAAATATAAACAAAAGTCAGACAACGCAAGGCTAAAACACACAGAGCTTGAAGAAAGCCACTCCCCTTAGAGAGTCATTGATTTTTTTTTTTTTCTTCTGCTTTGTCTTCCTTAGAAGGGCAAAAAGTGCATCCGGACCCCCAAAATCTCCAAGCCTGTCAAGTTTGAGCTTTCTGGCTGTACCAGCGTGAAGACCTACCGGGCTAAGTTCTGCGGTGTGTGCACCGATGGCCGGTGCTGCACCCCACACAGAACCACGACTCTGCCTGTGGAGTTCAAGTGCCCCGACGGGGAGCTCATGAAGAAGAGTATGATGTTCATCAAGACCTGTGCCTGCCATTACAACTGTCCTGGAGACAACGATATCTTTGAGTCCCTGTACTACAGGAAGATGTATGGAGACATGGCCTAAAGCCAGAGTGTGTGAGAGACATGAACTCCTTAGGCTATAACTTGAACTGAATCACATCTCATTTTCATGTAAACATGACTTCCGTAGTACAAGTTATTTAAATCTGTTTTGCCAACTGGGGGAAAGAAACAGTCCCACCGAATTCAAAATATTGTGCCATGTGACATTCAAAATAGTCTTATCAACCCAGACACTGGTTTGAAGAAAGTTAAGACTTGACCCGGGGGGCGGGGGGGGGGGGGGGGGGAGCTGCATTAGCACAGAGCACCAGAATGTAGACTAAGGCATGGCTTGAGGAGCAGTGGGAAGGCACCTGTAGAAATGATTGTCACCTTAAAGTAGTATGGGGGCTCCTCTTTGGAGCGCGAGTGAGAAGGAAATTTTAGCATGCTCCAGCAACAGCTAGGATGTGCGTCCTCCAGCCTTCATGAGGCTGGGTCAAGCTCTTCTTTAAGTCAGAACAGCTGATTCAGCTCTGACATTCTGATTTGAATGACACTGTTCAGGAATCAGAATCCTGTCTATTAGACTGGACAGCTTGTGGCAAGCTAATTTGCCTGTAACAAGCCAGATTTTTTTTTTATTGACACTGTAAATATTGTGTGTATATATATATATATTTGTACAGTTATCTAAGTTAATTTAAAGTCGTTTGTGCCTTTTTGTTTATGTTTTTATGCTTTGATATTTCAAATGTTAGCCTCAAATCTGAACACCATAGGTAGGACGGAAAGCTTGTCTGATAATTCAAAGCATGAAATGGATATTCAAATGGAAATTCTGCTCAGAGCGATAGTCCATCGAAACAGATTGTTTACTGAACGTGAGGCAGCCATGTCCTTGGAAGTCTGATTTGTCAGTTGGAAATGTGGTGGCCTCATTTTAATGAACGAATGATCTTTATAAAAAACAAGTGGTTCTGTATAGCTGATCAGTTTTTCCACCTGGAAGTATTTGTTTCTACTTTGACTATGACTGTTTTTTGGACAGTTTATTTGTTGAGAATGTGACCAAAAGTTACATGTTTGCACCTTTCTAGTTGAAAATAAAGTATATATTTTTTCTATAAAAAGTGTGTTTATTCCCTTACTCTTCTAAATGTTTCCAAGTCTTCTTGAGTTTATATGGGAAGCTTTTGTTTTACAACAACTCATCTATATGTAACTTTGAAGTCTCTTTATCATACATACTGATACATCGGTTAATCGGTTCCATAGAATTTTACATAAACCTATTTCACACTAAATCAAGTGTCACAAACTTACAGTCATACACAGTATATATTTATAGAAATATATATATCTACACAGGCATTTTTTTGTTACACTCACAGTACATTATTAATATTTAAATTCAATTCTTTCTAGGGGCTCCTGGGCGGCTCAGTCGGTTGAGCATCCGACTTTGGCTCAGGTCATGATCTCACAGTTCATGAGTTCAAGCCCTGCATCCAGCACCAGGCTCACTGCTGTCAGAATGAGCCTGCTTTGGATCATCTGTCCCCTCTCTCTGCCCCTCCCCTGCTTGCACATGCGTGTGCATGCACTCTCAAATATAAATAACATTGAAAAATTAAATTCTCTCTAGGTAACTAGTCTCCAACAACCCCTGTTGATTAACACTTGGTCTTGTTTACATTTCATACCTCTCTGGCCATTGTAGGCATTTAATTTCCAACCTTTCACATCACAAACTATAATCTTAGGTACCTTACACATAGAAAACGTTTTTAACTACTTTTAGAGTTTGCATGCTCCACCATAGATTTGTTTTTGAACTTCAAAAGATTTACTGTTAAATTTGAAAAGTATAAAATCTGCATCCCGACGGAACCATCTAATACGTTGCATTTTTTGTGTAATTCTATTTTCAGTTGCCATGATAACCAATCGCCAACAGATGATGGCATAAGTAGAAAAGGAGGATCATTTCTACTAACACTGATAGAAATTTGTCTTAAATTAAAAGCAACTCTCCTCCATCGTCCCAAACTTTTGACTATTAGATTTCAAGATCAGTAGCTTACCAAGAGGTTGGTAAGTGACAAAATGCAATTGTTCGAGAAGCTTGGAAATGACAGTCGCTCTATGCAGGCCCTTACCGAAAAGTGAACGGAAGTAAGTGGCAAACAAAAATACTCCAAAGACAACTAAAAGCACAATTTTCTCCAGAATCAGTATAGCTGCGGATTCTCAGGGAGAACAAAATAGTTGGCAGACAAACTAACCCATCACAAGGTAATTAGCAATGTTGTGGTACCAGTGTCATTCTGAGAGACAAAAATACATTTGAAAATAAAGACTAGTTCTACAAACAGTGCCCATGCCACAAACCAAAGGGAAAACTTCCCATGGTCAAACCGTGCAAAGTCAAAACATTGGACTTTTAGGATACACCCACATACGTATATAGCAACACTGTCAGCGGCCGTACCCCACTTCCCCAAATACACCCACATGTACACTCACACATACAGAGAACACTGTCTCGTTCACATGTTCTTTCTGTCAGTTTACTCCTACATGCAAAGATGAAGGGCCATGGTAAGTGGGCTGGAGTGTTTTTTAAAAGGAATTGGAGAATTCTGGGAAGATAGAAGTAGTCATAGAAGCATAGATTTTAGATATTTCCATTTTCTACATAAAAACAGAGTATTTGGCAAAATCAAAATCCTAAGGATATTCATAACAAAATTAAGTGGCAAGGCATCCCTTCATTCTCCCTGTGTCAGCATATGTGTGGGAACAAGCAAAGAGAGGCAACAGGCTATCTGAGGCTTCCAAGAAGAAGAGAGCTCCAAAATTGCCAACAGTGAAATATAGGAGACCAATCTGAGGGTAAGGGCTGTGCCCACTCAAATAAATCTTACAAACCAGGGCTCTCTCCCAAGCAGGACTCCATGCTCGTGGGAATGGAATCAAAATTGAGCAGGTCAGAGACAACAAAAACTTTGAAAGAAAAGCTCTAGATAAAAAATGAGGAGAGAGACAAAGATTCGAAATCTGAGGAAGTCATTTTAAAACGCATGAAAACAATAAAAGAGTGACTCCGTGAAGCTCGAAAAGTTGTCTACACCAAGAGTCCTTACTGAACCAAGTTCGAGAAAACTAATTTCACACAAAAAATTGGAACACAAAATTATCATAGCCAAAACCCATACAAAATTATTATATGAAAATAATATAGGGCAGAATAATCTTTACAGATAATAAAAGCATGTCAGAAATACATGCCCAGAAACCCATCAAGACTATATTGTTTCAAAAGAATATTAAGAAAGTAAGAGTAGACATAATTATAAAAAGGAAACAACTAATGACATAAAATAGCAACATAAATCAGAGTTAGTAAAACTTAGACATGTGTTGATAAAACTCAGGAAGGAATTAGAAATAAAGAAATGTATCAAATAAGAAAGAACACAAGAGGGGCACCTTAATGGCTCAGTCGGTTATGCATCTGACTCTTGGTTTCAGCTCAGGTCATGATCTCATGGTTCATGGGTTCAAGCCCCATGTTGGGTTCTGTGCTGACAACACAGAACCTGCTTGAGATTCTCTGTCTCCCTTTCTCTCTGCCTCTCTCCAGCTCAGGCTCTCTCTCTCTCAAAAATAAATAAACATTAAAAAAAAAAGAATAGATGGCAAGGAGGGAATTTTTTTAATTAAAAAAGGAAAATGTTTCAAGAAAAATTGATAAATATTGTAGAGAGGCAAAGAAGATCTAACATATGCATAGTAGGAGGTCCTAGAGAAGAAAAAAAAGAAAAACAAAAAGCACAAGTCAAGAAAACTTTGCCGGAATAAAAAGTGACTTGAAAGCACATATTGAAAGAATGTGCCATGGGGGTGCCTGGGTGGCTCAGCCGGTTAAGCATCTGACTTCAGCTCAGCTCATGATCTCGTGGTTCATAAGCTCAAGCCCCACGTCGGACTCTGTGCTGACAGCTCAGAGTCTGGAGCCTGCTTCGATTCTCTGTCTGAATCTTATAAGTAAAAGAAAATTAACTCAGTATCAGACTTTTTGACAGCAACACTTTGTACCCAAAAAATTGGAAAAACATTTAGGATACTCAAAGAAAGAAAATGTAAATTATGGAATTTTTATCCTACAGAACTAACATTCAAGAATAAAAGACATAGACAAACTGACAAAAATATTCAAGAATTTGCAGCATATTGTTCCTATGGGCCCTTTCTGAAAAACCTACTAGAGATAAAGCTCAGAAAACAGAAATATCTGAGAGATATTAATATAAGAACTGGTATATGAACTTAAACATAGCTTATTTTTCGAACTAAGATTAATGAAGGTTACAGAAGGGAATGTACAGTGTATGGTAGCTATATAGCATGCTCTGATAGCGTGGAATGCAACTATTTTTAAAAGGTGGGGAAGAAAATGGACATAGCAGATGAGAGGCAAATATTTAACTCCTTTTATTGGTGGTGGTGGTATTGTTATTCTGAGACTTTGGGTGCATAATGTGGGATAAAACAAGTAAGCTATTATGACTATTCTAATTCTATCGCTAGTGTTGGTGAGTACTTGGGTTCTTAGTGAGGAAGTCTCAAAATACAGATGTAACAAAAAAGTGGTTAGGTTAAATTCTGTAGTTCTGAATTTGAACTAGAAATAACAGCATAAACTTATGATCTATTTTATCTTTTAACACACAGATGCACACACATACAATCTTTCCTGCATCTGCTCACTGAAAAAAGGCTTAGACACAATGACAACTTGAGAGGAAGAACCATCGATAGGCCAATATTGTGCTCTTGAAATATTATTTTCCACTAAAAGAAACTAAGGCTTATTCCAGGTCTAGCACAAGAAATGTGTAAGATAAACACATTTATTCAGGGGCTACCTTTTCCTATCGGGTCATAAGAAAGTTAACAAAGATCATTAAAATCATATCAAAAAGGTTCAGGAGGCAAATTTAAAATACCCCTATTAAAAATGGGGAATTTGAACTCCATAAGGATAAGAATTGCAATGCGTTAAGCCTATCAACTGTCCTTAAATTTTTAGTTCATTCTGATAGTTGAAGAAAAGCACCTAATTGGTCACCTGAGAAAGGCAGAGAATTTAGTCATTAAACACAAATCGTTGATGATTTCAGGATCAGATTTTTGTTACTCTACACATTTGGCAGAGCCTCAGAAGCAATCGGCCTAATCTGTACCAACCCCAGACATAATTCTGAGATGGCTTTTAAAGGAAATAAATCTCTTAATTTATGGTATTCATCTCATGATGGTTAGTTTAGAGTAACTTTATATTCTTTCACAATAATCTTCTGAATTTTTCCAAATTCTCAGAAACGAACATGCATTATTTTATAATCAGAAAGATTTTTAAAATAAATCTTTCATCTCCTCAGTAAAAAAATAGCAGAGAATATGCCAAAATGTGTTTGAAGTTTTCATGATTTTGGATTTATGTGAATTGTTCATAACATATAACTAAATAAATGGCTTAGCTATTCAAGCCACTATTCCTTAATGAACCATGTGCCTAGGAGCATGTGTAAGACACATGTGTCCTCCAGGGAATTCACATATATTCATACATATACAGTGTATTTTCTTCCCTCATTCTCCCATGCCAAAAATGAAACCATGAAAGCTATTCCTCCATAAGTTTTTAAAAATCTATTCTTTACCTCATGAATCATGCCGGTTATATATAAACTGTTGCTAAGACTAAGAATAAACAATGTAAACTATATCCTTCAAATACTAAGTCATATTCCATATCCAAATATAGGATCAAAAGTAATAGACATGAAGATCTATAGCCTATATCAGATGTTTAAAGACAGTGAAAAAAGAGTTAGAAAGAAATATTATTGATTAATTAGAAATTCCATCTCAGGAACATAAAACATATTAAGACTCGCATTAGTTCAACAAATTCTAACACAATTTTTGTCAGCACAGTTAACATATGTAATCTAGACAAATATAGTAACCAGAAAACTGTATGTCAGTATCTGTTAAAGCTAAATGTGTAACTACCTATGACACAGTAAACTTTTACTCTTATGTACAGATCCAAGAGAAATTTAAAAATTACATAAATGAAATTCTCAAATCAGTTCTATCCATCCCCAAACTGAAAACAACTCAAATGTATATCAGCATGAGAATAGATAGAATGTAGAATATTCGTAGAGTGGAATAATATACGTCAATAAAAAAGAACCACTGACATGCTGATTGAGAGAAGCCAGATACGAAAGTATATACACTGTAAGATTTCATCTATATGCCATTGAAGAATAGACAAAACTAATTAACAGTGATAGAACTCAGAATAATGGTTATTTTGGAGGGGAGCATGAGAAAATTTGTTATGCATTTATTAACATATACTATATTTCAATTAAAAGGTTTAAAAATTAAGTAAATAAATTCAAGCACTTTTTTAATTTTAAAAGAATATTGCCAAAACATTAATAAAGATTATCTGGGGGTTATTTTTTCCACCTATATAGTATTCTAGATTTTCAAAATTGTTTCCAAAAAATAATTATTGGGGTGCTTATGTGGCTCAGTCAGTTAGGCATCTGACTCTTGATTTCAACTCAGGTCATGATCTCATGGTTCCTGGGTTCGAGCCCCAAGTAGGGTTCTGTTGTCGTGATGAGGAGCCTACTTGGGATTCTCTGTCTCCCTCTCCAATCCTCCCTCTCTCTCTCTCCCTCAAAAAAATAAACTTCAAAAAAAAGAATAATTATTCCTTTATAAACAGAAAATAGTTACCTTATTTTGATATTTGTGCTCGTTTCAAATGATGAGCTTCTGAAAAATAACACACAGTGCATATAACAAGTTTCATTACACAGTGAAACTAGGATAGCATCATACGTGTGGAAAACAAGATTGAGAGTCTAATGGGGGTAGAAACTCAAAGCTAGAAATATCTATAAGAAGAAAGTCCTCCAAATGCACAAATATTTTAGGGAGGCTTTGGACTTCTCTTTTAACAACAGATGGACTCACACTAATTTTTATTTAATCTCAGAGGACAGATTGACCTCTTCCAACATTTATTTTTTATTAGCTTATTGGCAGTCTCATTCATTAAAACATAATTCCAAAATGAAGCTAATGAACAGAAACCATGAAACTATATGTTTGATGTATAGTTAATGGGGCTCAATAAACATCACTTGATTATAGAGCACAAGATTGTAAGGCATCTGGAACCCCATGTGAAAAGTAACATCTCACCATGTAGGTTTCTCTTTGGCAATAAGAGTTGTCCATACGTTACTTTATTAGTATGTGCATTTCAACAGGATAGAGGCAGGCAAATGGATATAAAATACCACTTTTATGACAAACAAAAACTGCTCCTATCCATACTGCCCTTACCAAATTAAAACAAACAAGCAAACAAAAAAACAACACTGGTGACACCAGTTCATGAAGCACCATGGGGCAGAGCAGGAGAAGCCAAGAAAAGGGAGGAGGAAATAATACTTTCAGTAAGTTTTACTCATATGTGAATAAATAAAATTTTCAAAACAAGTGCAGCTGTCTGATTTTTAAATTACTCTGCATAGACTCAGTTTCATACAAGAAACCAGGATTATAAATGTCACTTAAGGCCTCTGGGCCCTTTCCCTGAAAGGGTTGGGCTATAAAATAAATTCGACAGTAATTACATTTTTAGTCTAAGATGTAATAAAGACAAAGAAAATAATAATGAGGCCAATGAATCTAATTGGTTGAGAAATATCTTGTCGTCATTATCTTGCGTTTTTCAAGTAACCTCTAGCCAATCATCATCATCATCATCATCATGAAAATAATCTACAAAGCCCAAGAAGTATCCAGATCTAAGTGCTGATGTGATGGGTGCTATACAAAAAAGATCTAAGACACGGACAGATTTAACGCAAAACCGTGTATAATCCAAAATTCAGTAGAGTAATTTGAACTGGAAAATTGGGATCAAATTTTTAATGTAATTACCCATATGAAAAAAATCTTTGAGTTTATACATCTTCATTCATTGTTAATAGTGTTGACTATTCTGTTTTTCAATCCAACTTATTTATTCCATTTGGGATTGAAGCCCTTTAAAACGAAAACCCTTAGCATTAAAAATAATAAAAGATAAAATATTATTCTCTTCATCTTTTTTGTTCTTTCATATCATTCCAGAGGATTTTTTTCAATGAGAATAAACACAATTCTGTTTTTTTTCTACTCGGTCTGAATTCCTCTGTAGTAAATCTTTTTCTGATCGGTGGTGAGTATTTCTTATACTCTCTCTAGTGAGGTATTAGGAGATAATGAAAATGACATTAAATCTGAGGATTTAGGAAATTTTTTCTATGACATGTTATCTTTTTACAGTTTATTTGTTGATTTTTAAACTTCACCTATAATTTGGGCTGATGAATCCCAGTGTGAAGATTACTTCATGTCATTCATAATTTTTAACTCAGGGTTATTAGGCAAGTTTTTATATTTACATTAAGAACCTCTCAAAGGTCTGGGGCAATTTCCAGGACTGTGTTTGCATAGATGTCTCAATGCAGAGGTGTGGCAGGAGAAGGGATGTGTGTGAGGCATGAGAGAGACAATGTAGTTCCAAGGACTTTGGGAAGGAGTCATGGGCTTAATAGTGTGATCTTTGGGAGATAGCTTTCTATGGAAGACAGGGGCTCTGCTGGAACACTGGGAAAGTCAGTTCGTGTGTTCTGCCTCAGTACTCAGCAAAAGCAAGTAGGAAAGGCAACAGAAACAGGGTCTTGAGTGCTATTATACATACTCTTAGTTCACTCATACACTATTGGTGGCTTTCATTGTTTTGGATGTGAGTCTAAATGTCAATATCCTACAATCTGTTGTGGTAGTGTTTGCGTCTCACTATTCCAAACATGGTATGGTTGTCTCGTGACCTCCTACACACACAGATTGCTCCATGAACTGGAGTACCGGGGGGACCCCACAATGAGAAAACATGTATTAGTCTTCAAGCCAGAAGCCCAACATCTCCATCTGTGGGATTTTTCTACCAGAGGTCTGCAGAGTAGCCAGTGGAGATACAAAGAACTTGGAAAGAACAGTGGAGCACTGTAACTACTCCTAATGGCTTTATAGGGAGCCTATTGAGAGCTGGCCTTGAGGAGTGATGCTGGAAGTCTAATGCTGCCATTAGCTACTGAGGGAAACCAGGAGCTTTTTTGAGGTCTTTGGGATTCAAGTTCTAAAAAGCCCTCTTTTAGATTTTAATGGGATTCCAAGGAAATAGAAGTCAAGAGCTGCTGGCAATCACTTGGAGCAGTGCTCACCAGCAGAAAGAGCTGCCAGGAGGTGTTGCTGCTGGTTACGACCTGTGACAATATGGGCGGCCGCTGGAAGCTGTTACTATGGTAACTCATGCAAACCACTGTTGGAAGTAGTGGCCGGTGGAAACTGTCATTGCCAAGAACAACAGCCAAGAGACTTTACTGGGAGTTGTTGACTGGAAGCACCATTGGGTGTCTAAGAGAGAGCTGTGTCTGGGATCATCTACCTGAGTTGAGGGGAAGAGGTTGTTTGTTGTGTTTAAATATGCATAGCTGAATCATTCTTCATTTTAGGGGGAAAGAAGTTCTATCGGTCTTACTGTGCTCCATACTAAAGGCGTAATTTCCCTCAAAGCCAGCTTCTCCATGTGATCCTGCATTTCTATTAATAGCACTATTAATCTATTTATTACCCAGGTGGAAACACTCCATGATCATGGAATCCTCCACTTCCCTTTTACCCATGCTCAAATATTTTAACTTCTATTTATAAATTCATGTGTAGGGAAAGTGGTCCCAGACTCAATCATAAAGAGCTCCATGCTTTTGTGAGTTTTACCTCCAGGAGGTCTATGAATATTGAAGGGAAATCCCCTCTTGCCTCATTCAGAGGAACAGGAAAACTATTTTTTTGTGTGTGTTCATTTACTTATTTTGAGAAGGAGAGTGGGAGCAGGAGAGGGGCAGAGAGAGAGAGAGGGAGAGAGAGAATCCCTAGCATGAAGTCCGACATGAGGCCCAATCCCACAACCTGAGACCATGACCTGAACTGAAACCTAGAGTCAGATGCTCAACCAACTGAGCCACCCGGGCACCCCTAACCATTTTTAAATACACCAAAGCACTCTGTTCTTCTTCACAAGGCCAGCCCTCAGGATACATTACCTTACCAAAGCCTAATCTATTAGGGTTTTGTCAGAACCTAAACTACCTGGAGAAAGGGAAATCGCTAACTCCAGCTTCCTCTAGCTATGTGGTCACACCTAAGGAGAGGAACACTGGGAAGTACTGATGAAGTTCACAGGGGCGCAGGCTCACCAACGGACTGAGGCCTCATCATAAACCTGTAGAATGGTTCCCCTCCCCCCACACTTTACTACTGCATTACTAAAGTCCTCTTTACTGCAGTTCCTTTTACTCAGTACATCCTGTGTACCTTTCAACAAAAAATTACAAAGCGTACTAAAAGGTAAAAAACACAGTTTGAAGAGACTGAACAAACATCAGAACCAGAGCCAGAGGTGGCAGAAATGTTGAAATAATCAGACTAGGAATTTAAATGTATACATAATTAATATGCTAAGGAGGTTAATGGAAAAAGTAGACAACATGCAAGAATGGATAGATAATGTAAGCAGAGAGATGAAAATTCCAATAAACAATCAAAACAAAAATGCTAAAGATTAAAAAAATACTGTAAAAGTTAAGAATGCATTGGATGGGCTCATTAATAAACTGGATACAGCTAAACTTGATATGACTCTAGATACTTTCAAAACTGAAAAGCAAAGAGGAAAAAAGATTGACAAAGAAAACAAACAAAACAAAAACCAGAATATCCAAAGACTCTGGGACAATAACAAAAGGCAGAGCGTACACATTATGGGAATACCAGAAGGAGAAGAAAGAGAAAATAACAGAAGCAATATTTGAAACAATAACGACTGAGATTTTCCCCTAAATTAATGTCAGACATCAAGCCACAGATCCAGGAAACTCAAAGAAGATCAACCTACAAAAAGCTACACCTAGGTATGTCATATTCAACTTGAGAAAAGCAAATAAAGAAAAATTCTTCGAAGAAGCCAGAGGGAGGGAGAAAATCCCTTACCTATGGAGGAACAGAAATAAGAATATTGACTTCTCTTATTGACTTCTTCTCATAAACTATGTAAGAAAGAACAGAGTGGAATGAAATAACGAATGAGAGAAAAAAAAATCAAGGTAGAATTCTCTACCTTGTGAAACTATCTACATAAAGAAAGAGCATCATAGGAGGAATATATAAAGGTAAAATAAAAACTTTTTTTTTAGATCATCTAAAACAATTCGTTCAAAATATTAATAGCAAAAATGTATTCAGTTATGTGTGTTTATATATAAGTGAAACGAATGACAATAATGATACAAAAGATTCGAGGGAGGATCTAGGATTATTTTGTTATTATAAAATACTTGCACTACCTGAAAAGTGATATGGTGTTATTTGAAAGTGGACTTGGATTAGTTGTAAATGTATCATGCAAACTCTAGGTAACTACTAAAACAATTTTAAAAGAGGTGTATAACTGATATGCTAAGAAAGGAGAGAAAATGGAATCAGATAAGATTATCGATCTAGCTATATTAAAAATCACTTTAAATGTCAATGTTTAAAACACACCAATTAAAAAACATTCATTGCCAGAATTGATCAAAAAACAAGACCCAACTACCCAGCATCTACAATAAACCCACTTTAGAGGGGTGGAATACACCTGAAACTAATGTAACATAGTGCACCAATTATACTTCGATAAAAAAGTAAAGGAGTGAAGAAAGAAATACTATGCTAACAGCAATCAAAAGAAAGCAGGAGAGTAGCTACATTAATTTCACACCGAGATGACTTTAGAGAAAGGAATGTTAGGGATACAGAAGGGCATAATGATAAAGGGTCAATACTCAAAAAGACATAAACAATCCTGAATGTGTATGCACCCAAAAACACGTGAGGATCAAAATATATGATGCAAAAACTGATAGAACAAAAGGAGAAATAAATGAATCCACCATTCCACTTGGAGACTTTGACACCTACCTATCAGAAATGGATGGACCCAGCAAGCAGACAATCAGTAAGGACAAAGTTGAATTGAGTAGCACCATCAAATAACTGAATGTGGGGCACCTGGGTGGCTCAGTGGGTTGAGCGTCCGACTTCGGCTCAGGTCATGAACCCCCGGTTTGTGAGTTCGAGCCGTTGGGCTCTGTGCTGACAGCTTGGAGCCTGGAGCCTGCTTCAGATTCTGTGTCTCCCTCTCTCTCTGCCCCTCCCCCACTCATGCTCTGTCTCTCTCTGTCTCAAAAATAAATAAATATTTAAAAAAATAAAAAAAAATAACTGAATGTGATTGACATATATAGATTATTTCATCCAACGACAGCACATTGCACATTCTTCTGAGGACAGTCACCAAAATAGGAACACTGAGGAATAGTCACTAAAATTGACTATATTCATAAAATCTACCTTAACAAATTTAAGATAATAGAGACCATACAATGTCTGCCCTCAGACTACAAGGGAACTAAACTAGAAATCAGTAATACAAAACTAGCTAGAAAACCCCCAAATATCTGTAGATTAAACAACGCACTTCTCAATAACACATAGACCAAAGGAAAAATCTCAAGAGAAATTTTAAAATATTTTGAACTAAATGACTCATCTAAGTAGAGCTTTCTGAAGAATCCAAGTCATCACCAGTAGCTCAATCACTTCCGCCCTTTCTCTAACTTGTCAGACACTTCAGTTAACAGTGGAAACTGCCGAGGTCTTCTTTCTTTTTTCTCTCTGAAGGCTTCATAAACTGATACTGGATTGGACTCTCCTGCAGCGTATTCCCAGGTTTCACGGTGACGGTGAAAGCTACCTTTACAAGCTATCCTATCTTCACACATCCCTGGACACAAAAGTAGGTACCAATCTCTCTTCACATGCCTCCAAACTGAAAAAAATTCTAAACCATCTCCAACTTTCCATTTCCATCATTATTTCCATTCTTATTACAGATCCCATGATTTTGGCCAGCAATATTTGGATGGGGCTGCTAATTAGTTTTCCTGTTCCTCCACAAGTCTCCTTAATTACTGCCACCAGGTTAGTAACTCCAGTCACATAAGTTTGACACTCCAAAATAGGAAGTAAAAACTATTGTCAAGGTAAACACTACCCTTTCAGCCAGCATGGCATTCAAGATCTGCAAATTGGTATCTAATGACCGAGTCAGAATAATCTCCAATTACTGCTGTACACTTCTTATGCCAAAACCAAAACTAGACTTACTCATATTTCCCAAATAGTTTTGCCTTGACTCACTTAGTGCCTCTGTCTACAACATTCTTTCCCTGCTCCTTCCATAACATGTGTGTGCATACAATTATGCACACATTTTTTATTCAAAGTTTTCGTTTAAACTCCAGTTAGTTACCATACAGTATGTTAGTCTCAAGTGTAGGATTTAGGGATTCATCACTTACATACAATACCCGGTGCTCATCGCAACCTGTGCCCTCCTTAATACCCACCACCCATTTAACCCATCTCCCCTGCATGCATTTACATATAAATCAATCCTACCCACATTTCAAGCTCTTCCCAAAAGTCACTTCCATGAATCCTCTCACTGGCAACAGCCCCTTTTTCCTTTAAATGCTCTACCAAACACTCTGTTTGTCACCATTTTACGTCACTTATGTCAGTTTTACCCATATTCTAGTTCTTTTCTGTCCAGTCCATGTAGCCATAGACTAATGTGGTTATTAAATTTGAGTGAATTAAAATTAAATAAGATGTGAAATTCTGATTTTTGTCACACTAGCAATATACCAAATGCTCAGGAACAACACGTGGCCAGTGGCTTCCATGTGGGATGACATGAATGTAGAACACCTTCATCGTCACAGAAACCTGTACCTGAAAGCACTGTTCTAGTTTTTTATAGGTTTGTTTTATTTCTCTCCCTATCAGCTCCAGAGTTCTTGAGCTCAGAAACTCGTCCTGGAGATGAAATAGTCTCAATAAAAATGTACTAAATTAAATTGGTTAGTTAATTATACCATTAGATGAATACATAATATGTAAAATATCTTTAAAAATAAATTACTCTGTGAGATCGAATGTTTATTAGTAGATAATTTAAAGAGTTTAAATATCCATTTAAAGATTTGATATTTTGCATTTAAATTCCAAATCCAAGTATGCAAGACAAAACAACCA
Source organism: Paguma larvata (assembly GCA_030068075.1). Classification (NCBI taxonomy): domain Eukaryota; kingdom Metazoa; phylum Chordata; class Mammalia; order Carnivora; family Viverridae; genus Paguma; species Paguma larvata. The sequence continues at coordinate 116,181,863 of CM057829.1, read as the reverse complement.
GGATAAGATATAGAAATAGCTTATGGAATGGACTGAATTCAGTAGAATACACTTAGAAAATGGTTTCATTTGCCACCCACCCCCAACACCAAGCTCTTAAATATGTTTTGATAGATATGATGACCCAATTTCTTTGCAACATTAGGGTAGATCCCAGACTTTTGGGGTCATTTGGGTTATTGTACTAGTTTTTATCATTCACGTACTTTTAAAAGTTCAACACTTGAATCTGACATCTAATTCAAATATTCTCTCCTCCTAGTTCAGAGAAGTGGGGGGCAAAGTTTGCAGAGGTGGTGGGGAAGGGACAGGACTAATCTTCTCTTTCGTTCGACCTTCTCCATCTCATTTTGCCTCATCGTTAATTGGTAGCTACAAGTTAAGCTGCTGCCAAGGCACACTCAATGATTTGCCATCTTTTTAGTCTTTACTACAGGAGTGCCGTGCATTGTAATAGGTATGAGGGGAAATGCAAAGATAAGACGTGGCTTCTGCTCTCACAGACCTTACAACATGTACAGAAGACACAATTGCTTTCAAATAACCATGGAATAAAGTAGAACATTTTAAATATTCCAAGAATTGCATAGGGAAAAAATCCTATGGGAGGAAAGGAATGAACATTCACTTTCGGCTGAGACTTTATGGCAAAGAAAGAATTTGAGCTGGATTTTATAGGAAAGATAGAATCTCAAAAGTCATATATTTTTTAATTCCATCTCAAACAAATCACATATGTTACAATCCAGCATTATTTCCATTTATATACATTAGGTTTCTTTCAGTTGCAAATGACAAAAAAAAATCAATCTAACTTTGCTTAAGGAATAAGGAATTTATCGAGAAAAAGGAATTTAACAGGAAAGTCCCAGGTACACTGGCTTCAAGTAGGACTTGATGAAGGAGCTCAAGGCACATGACTGGAATGTAGGCTTTTCTCTCTCTCTGTCTCCCTCTGTCTATCTCTCTAGACATCTCTTTTTCTGTCTTGTGTTAATTTAAGTACCCAAAAAGCTGTCCCAAGTAGCTCTCAGCACTCCTAGGGCTACAGCCTCTAGACTCACAAGTTGCACAAAAAGTTTTGTCCCAGAATTCCAGGCAAATTCTGAGCTCTCTTGGGTTAGACAAGCTGGGGCCGACACTTACCCCTGAAGGGATCACTCCTGCCAGTAAGAGGGAAAGTGAAGTTTGGTTTAGCCCAAGTGAACCTTGGAGTCTGTGAGTACAGTCAGCTTTACCCAAAACACGTGGGCAGAAAGCTGGGGGATGATGGTCCCACCAAGGCAGGAATCAGCAGTATTTTTCTGTAAAAGGACCAATAAAAATATTTTACCCTTTGTGGGCCATACAGGTTCTGTCTGTTCAACCCTGCCATTACAGTTTTAGAGGAGTCACGGACATTGCAACAACAAATAAGGATGGCCATGTACTGATAAAGCTTTATTTATAAAATAAGGAGACAGGCCAGATTTTGCCTACAGGCCATAGTTTTTCAAGTCCTGCACTAGAAAGAAACTGAGTACAATTATCAGGATGGAAGTCAGGCAACAAAAACAAATATGAACAGATGTCTACTATATGCATAATGTCGTACAGATATGCCTGCTTTTCTGGGTCTTTGAATAATCTCCTCCTGCATAATGAGAATCTTAACAGATGATTTTAGGAGGCTGCTTTTCTTCCAAGTTTACCTGGCTTCAAATTAAAATAGTCTACCAGATCCAGGTGGCTCTTGCAAATTTTGGAACCCAGGAGGAAAAGTGACAGCCATCGTGGTAACAAGCCTGTACGCAGGAGCAGCTCTAGCAACACAAATTTTCCTCTAGATATGACACTTTCATATGCTAAGACATGAAATATCTCCCCTTGGCCTACCCAAAATAATACGCTTCTTTCCTAATCTTTCCCATAACAGGTAATAGTATTGGCTTTTACCCAATCGTCCAGATCAAAAGCTGAAGTGTCATCCTTGACATCTTTCTGCTCACACTGCAGAGCCAGCCAGTCTGCAAGTTCTACATCCAAACTGCATACTGAATCTGACCACTTCTTCCTACATTCACTGCTACCACTCCAGTCTGTGTCACCACTGACCCTCTCGTAGGTTTCTCCAAGAGCCTTCCCATGGGTCTCCTTCCTGCTTGCTCCTCTACTATCTTTTCTCTCTTCAGCAACCAGAGTGATCTTTCTCAAACATAAATCCTCCCATCATGGCTTGCCATTAGAATAAAATCCAAACCCCTTAGCATAGTTCATAAGGCCCTCATGATCTAGACTTTCTCAACCTTTCCAGCAACATTGTCTTCTTCCATTCCAGCAACACTGTCTTCTGGCAATTCTTAAATGCTCTGACCTCAGCCCTGTCTCAGGGTTTTTCAGCTTTCTATTTCCTTCATCTAGGCAGATCTTTTCTTACGAACTTCTAAATCTAGTAGAGCAGGTGTTCTTTCTCTCATTCTCTACCATATCTAAGGTACAGAACAGTACCTGACATAGCCGGTCAATGTTTTCCGAATGAATGAATAAAGCAAATATGGTAAGACAAAGGAGGGCAGGTATAAAGACAATGGGATAATGCAAACATGTTCAGATTAGTGCCATAATTCCAAGGTTCCAAAAGAAAGGCAGATAATCTCTCTGCTTAAAGTTTCACTGCCTGGTCAGAGGGCTATACTAAGACAATTTAAAAGTAGCATTCACTCAGTAAGGAAAAATAAAGCAGAAACAATAACAAAATCTTAGTAGTTGCTACTTTGCTATGACTGATGAAAGTTTATGTTCTTCTTCATCAAGGTACTTCATTTATCTAGAGTTCAGAGAACACCTTTGCACTAGAGAGAAATAAGTACTGTGCTAAATGAAGCCATTGGAAAATGAGTTGATTTAATTAATGCTGATTTTCTAAGAAGTGCAGAAAGAATTTTGCAAAGCATTCCTAACACTAACAAAATTGGCAACAAACAATATTTCACACTTGTAATTGAAAAGCATAAAATGCCTATGTCAGTAAATCCCAAAAGATGTCATTAGGGACAGATAAGTAACTTTATTGGCCATTGAAACAGCTCCATGACTTCCCTCCCATCATCCTGATGTGGACCCTTGTGGCTGTGTGACATGGGTGGCACGGGGATTAACTTAATGTTACCTTTCTAATTCTGTGAAAGTGCTAATTCCTGTAAAGTATGCACAACATAATTATGGAGACAGTGGGACATGCTGGTTTTCTTTATGGCTGATTAATGCAAAAATCTTTTTTTTTTTTCAAATTGACCAATAAAAGGACAATGAGAATACCTCTCTCTCTTGGGGGATCTTTCTTTCTGAACACCCATGTTAATCAGCTTTCCTGTAGTGACAAATCAGTCCCAAACCTCAGTGGCTTGTAACAATAAAAGTTTATTTCTGGCACAAATTCATGCTAGCAGCCATACCTGGGCAGCTGTGGCATTGCTACCATGTGCCTTCTCGTGCCAGAAGCCAGACTAAAAGAGCAGCCCCCATCTGGTACACGACATCAACATTAAGTCGAGGGTTAAGGACAAGAGACAGAATCAAATCACGCTGTTGCTTGGATGTGGCATTTGTACTTCCATTGGCTGAGGCAAGTCACGTGGCCAACTTGATATGGTGCAGGAAGTGTATTCCACCCCTGCGGTGGCTCTACAACACCCATGGCAATGGGTAGGAACGGATAATTACCCTACGGGGAAAGGAATGAGTCGGTGGAGACAATATTGCAACCTACCCCAAGAGCCAGTAGCACACTCATCCTTAGTATATCATTCCCCGTAATAGAACATGCAGAATTTTACAAGGCTTGAGGTTCTGAAACCGCCTACAGTGTTTAATTCCTCAATCAAATCCTTGATCTTGAATTCCATTCTTGAATTCCGAACTATGTTCAATTCTGTTCTCCCATGGGTGCAAGAATTTAACCCATCTCTTTTTTGTAGACTCTGCTATCAACCTACTAGGTACTGCTACCAACCTAGTACCAGGTGCTAGGCCCACTTGTCATCTTACAGAATCTTCTGCATTTCACATAAGGGGAAGTCTGAGAGGCTAATGAAATTGCCAAATTTCTCACTGCTAGAAATCGGTATGTCCAGGATGTAAATTTCACTGACTTTCCCGACAAGTTATACTGCTACAGTGTGAAACTGCCTCATCCAGGAAAGGGAAAAGCTGAGGACGGGCTGGCTGGAGAGTGGCTTCCAGGGTTATTTTAAGGCCTTTTACTATGGAGTCTCCACTGTGCATCATATAAAACGTATCAAAACAAACCCTCATTCCACACTAAGTATAATTTTCAGCTGTAAATTTTTCGAAAGGATGTTTTTACTTTTAAAATTATTGGGCTACAGGTAGCATTTGATTTATCACTGGCTATGATTTGTTAGCTATTACTATTTATACTTTGGAAGCATTTCAATGTAATGTATTTCAACTTCCAAAATTATATTCAAATGCGATGAAATTTATATAAATACTAACATTGACAACTAAGACAGTTGACTACTGTTATATTTGTAGATTTTAATTAACCATTTATTACTTTCAGTTTTCTAGACTCTTTATTTGAAGCCCATATGTATTTTTTTTTCCAGGACTCAAACATTTTTTCCCATCTCTGAAAATCTCCCAGGCTCCTGGATTTGCGCCTATGCCACCGATGGATTAAATAGCCCTGAAGGCGGTTTATCCCAGAACTATGCTGGGTGAGGAAAAATGCACCCTCAAAACATGGAGTCTGAGACAGAGCCTTGAGAAGAAACTACGATAAAAAGTCAAGTATTGTCCAAAGATCAAAGAGTAGAGTCTATGTGTGAGACAGCAGGATAAAAGCAATAAATTTGAGATTAAACCTGAAGAATAGGAGGAATGGGAGGAAGGTGGAAAGGGGTACTTAAGAGGAGAGATCACTGCAGGTACTGATGCCTCCTTCGCCTCTGTGGAGGCAGGGGCTGCTAAAAACCAGCATATTTTTGCAGTTTACCTGGGGCAAAAAATGTACCTTCATATTCTCGCCCCAAATGACTGCTCCCCTGGAGTCCAGAACTCCTGCACTAACACCGTTCTTACCGTCCCCAGGTTTCTGAGAGCTTGTAGCTCCCCTTCCAGGCTCCTTGCAGGAGGGACTCCCTTCCCTGAGATTCCTCCCTTGGACCTTTGACAGTCCTGAAGTTTGAAAGAAGGGCTGTTGACTTTGATCCCAGAAAAGCCTGTATCTTTTCTGATGTGTTTCTTTCTTCTTGATTGGACTTGTCTAATGGAAATTGTCTGTTCAGTTGTTGAGGCAGATTCCTTCTGTGGGTGCAGCTGACTTCTGTTCCCAAGATTCAAAGTGATTTCCATCCACGTCCGTTCTCACTCCCTTATACTTAACACTAACCGTTACTCACAGAGCCATGTGACCTCAATGATTAAAGGGTTTCTCTGACTGCGATGGAACAGCTCAGCCCTCTGACTTTTCCCATTTCCCTCTGACTTCATGTTTTTAGTCTGCAGAAGACCACTAGGTATTCATTTGATTTTGAAGCAGAGATGATTGACATACCAACAGTAAAATTGTTTCTATAGCTTCTCTCTAATGGTAAAATCAAGTGTCTGTTTACCTAATCCTTGCAAAAGAACTTCTGGAACATAATTGTTGTTTCTTTTTGTTTACGAAATTTTTTTTATCACTGTTAGTAACGATACCCTGATTGATGAGAACTCCCAGCCCTAATCTCATCCCTTCTTCATCATGGAGGACCAGGACAAGATATTTTCTCAAGATCCCTCTGACCTTGGAGCCATTATGGAGGTGTCTGTCCATGGTAAAGAGCTCTTCTGAGAAAAGTATCCTCAGAGGCAACACAGGGTGCCTGTCCCGAACCCAGGCAGATTTGCAAGGAGGTTGAGGAGATGGAGCAGAGCATGAAGGAGGCTGAGGAAGGGAGACTCTGGAATTGAGGGTGCATCTGGATGCTTCACCTCATTACGCCAAGCCTCAGGTGAGGGGGTAAGTGAGCTAACATTATCACTGAAGGCCACTAGCCACACACTACAGTGTAAGTGGGGTCCCTTGAAATTGCCCAGCGCACCATCTGTATGACTGTGCACTGAGGACCTGACAAACGGAACTCAGCCTAGCAACAGAGAAATGGTGTTGGAAGCAGGACGAGCCAGCAGAGGGCAGAGCCTCAGCCATACGAGGTTTCAGAACAAGCAAAGCCACCCTGTGAGGTCTGGAAGAGATCGTGCAGTTTGAGACGTCCAGAATGGTAGTTGTTGAGCACTTGAAATGTGTCTAGTGTGACTGAGGAACTAATTGTTAAACTTATTTAATTTTAATTAACTTAATTTAAAATTGCTACTCAGTACCGTTGTTGAAAAACTTCATGTGATGAGAACAACTCTATTTTATAGCTATAAATTTATGTAATCTAAACACATCAAATATTTTAACGTCCAGTTGAGAGTGGCTATACGTGCAAATACACACTAGATTTCACAGACTAAGTGTGAAAGAAATGTAAATATATAGTAATCATTTAATATTAATATCACGTTAAAATAATAGTATATTAGGTTAATTAAATATATCTTTAATTATTAAAATTAAAATCAATTAAAAATTAAAGATTAATTTATTGTTAAATTAGATATATAGTATCTATTATATTACATATTATTTATACATCAACTTAATATATTTAAATATACATATGTTAAACATCTATATATTTTTATAAAACATATAATTATTATATATCATTATATTTTATATTATATAAATATTTATTTTTATAAATATACATAAAATATATAAATACACAATATATGATGTTATATATAATAAATATATATAAATACATGATATTTATATTTATTTTGTATATAATATTTATATTATATATAATTATATGTTATATATTATATAACTTATACTTTTATAGATTAACTTAATATATTTAAATACACATATATTAAACATCCATATATTTTATATATCCATATATATATATTTTATTTAATGTCAAACATATAATTATGTGTGTAAAATTAATATAGTTTAGGATAAATTAATATATCATTACAATTAATTTTTCTAACTTCTTTTTACTTTTTAAATGTAACTTCTAGAAAGTTAAAAATTACATATGTGACTCCTATCTCTATTGAACAATGCTCCATATATATCCTCTAGGTGGTTTAAATTTTTAATTTTAATGGTAAAATACCATGTGAACTTTTTAATAACCTCTTCTCTTCTCTTAAGATGTGAAGAACATTTTGCCCCATGAATAGATACCACCTGCAACTTCATCTGGACTAAAATGAATGAGAGATCCTTGTTTACTGGCATGAACTTATTGCTGAGAAGACTACATGAGTTGAATCTCCATTCCTCAATTAGACTTTTTCTTAAAATATTGAGGGTGGAGATATAACAGGTGGCGGAGCCGTGGACCATTCAATGAGCTGTGCTTCCAGGAATCAGGTGTCTGAAAGGAACGCTTATGAGCTAAACCTTTATATTTGCCCTAGTTGAGGTAAAAATAACAGAATATTGTCTGTCCATAGTAGCTAAGGGCTATTCTGTCACACAGGCTTATGGTCAAGCAATAACACTATTTTTAGGAGGTGACTCTGTACAGTTGACAAATCATGCAATAGTCATAGACTGCCTCTAAGCAACCAATACAAAACAGATTGATGAGACTCACTACGTTAAAGTCTTATAAGAGAACAGGGAGTAATAAAGTCTCAAAATAGATTTTTGTACAAAGAAACTTTCCCCTTAAATGTCAACTTCTGAAGTTCAATTCAAATATAGCAAAGCTGGACTTCTCATCCATAAGGAATAATTATTTTACATATATGCCTACTATACTGAAATAGAAAGGCCTAATTGCTTCACAAATTTCCTTGTCCCAAAGCAAAAGTTAATGGCACCAATATTCCTTGCACCGTAAAAATTGTTCAGAAGCAACAGTCACCATTAATTCTACCTCTCAAGAGGTAGCATGGTAGTGTGGGAAAATCTTGAGTTTTAGTGTCTCAAAGGCTGGCATTTAAATTCTGGATGTACATTGCTGGTTATATGACCTTAGAATATAATTTAAGCTTCTTAAACCTCAGTTTCCCCATCTGTAAAAAGAAGCCATAATAAATGCCTTGTACGTCAAGACGAGTATCGAATTTAGTATTGCATTCAGTGGATTCTCTTAAGCATTTATTATTTGCTAGGCATATAGTAGCTGATATATAATAAGCAATCAGTAAATATTCTTTTTTTTTTCCCCATCTCATGTTACTTAAACATCTAATCTGGTTAGAGAATACACAGGGAAAAGAGCAGAGATAAGAAGAAAATTGAAATCGGGACACCTGGGTGGCTTGGTCAGTTAAGCATCCAATTTAAGCTCAGGTCAGGATCTCAGGGTTCATGGGTTTGAGACCCGAATCGGGCTCTCTGCTGTTAGTGTAGAACCTGCTTCAAATTCTCTCTCTCTCTCTCTGCCCCTCCTCCACTCACACTTTTTCTCTCTCTCTCTGAAAAATAAATAAAAACATTTAAAAAAAAGAAGAAAATTGAAATAAGGTACAACACTCTGCCAGTATAGAATAATTGGACTATATATAGTTTGGGTTTTTTTCTCATTTTACTTACTTATAATAATTTAGTTTTAGGGGCACCTCAGTGGCTCAGTCAGTTAAGCGGCCTACTTCGGCTCGGGTCATGATCTTACGGTCTGTGAGTTCAGGCCCCACATCGGGCTCTGTGCTGACAGCTCGAAGCCTGGAGCCTGCTTCAGAGTCTGTGTCTGCCTCTCTCTCTGCCCTTCCCCTGCTCATGCTCTGTCTCTCTGTGTCTCAAAAATAAATAAACGTTAAAAAATAATTAAAAAAAAATAATAATTTAATTTCCATATTTTATGGAAGCCCACTGAAACATAGTCACTTGCTCTTTTCTTTAATTATACTGATATTTGTTGTCATCTAAACGCACGTCTAGAAATTGACAATTATCATTCCCATATATTAAACCTTAATCTGCAGAGACACCATATGAGGAATTGAGTCTCTATATTCGAGAAAGAAATAAGAAAACAAGATGAAAGTATACACATATTTTGGAGGCTTTTTTATACATATCAAACATATTAAAATGCATACACATTCCTAATTAAACATATTATATTAATAATTGTAAGCACTGAAATTAGTTGACTAATGGATATATTGTTTTATGTTACAGACAGTTAATGAACTATTTATTAAATATTATTTACAGCTTGGTATTTTCTTTTTCTGACTTAGAGATAAAACTTGTTCTTTTTTTTTTTTTTAATGTTCATTTGTTTTTGAGAGAGACAGAGACAGAAAGTGAGTGGGAGTGGGACAGAGAGAGAGGCAGCAGTGAGCACAGAGCCCAAAGCGGGGCTGGAACTTACAGACCTTGTGATCATGACCTGAGCCCAAGTCAACGCTCAACCAACCCAGGAGCCCCAAAACTTGTTTTTCCAATTACAAACATTTTGTAGGCCTGCAAAACCTTTTGCCCCTGGGCAAGTGTTGTATTGAGAATACCTAACAGATAAAAAGTTGTGAAGTGTTTTGTTGTTGTTGTACATTTTTTTTTTAATGCTTATTTACTTTTGAAAGAGAGTACGGGATCAGGGGAAGGACGGGGGAGGGGGGGGGCACGCGCAGCGGGGGATAGAGAATCTGAAGCAGGCTCAGAAAGCCTGATGGGGGCTCAAAGTCACAAACAGTGAGATCATGACCTGAGCTGAAGTTGAATGCTTAACCCACTGGTGATGTGTTCTAATCAAGGTTTCTCCTACTTTAGTGATCATCAGAATCCTTGCAGGCCTTGTGAGAACAAGACTGCTGGTCCCCACCTTCAGAGGTTTTAACTCAGGAGGTCTGGGGTGGGATCTGAGAATTGCATTTCTAACATGTTCCCTGATGGTGCTAAATGTTCGTAGTCTAGGGACCACATGTTGAGAATCTACTAGAATCCAGACACTGTAGAGCAGCCCCTTAGTGAGGGGAACTACATTTATATAAGCAAGGGTGTGTGTAGATTTATAAAGCGTATTTGGTTTCCACCTGTGTGGCAAGAGTTAGTGCCTGAAAGACACGGTACAAGGACCAGCGGAGTTCTGGGGTTTCTGTTTATTTGTAGAAGCCTCTTAGGAAAGCCGCTGGCCTCTCTGGACTTCTGGGCTGCCTATATAGAGTGCGTTTTGGGTTTCAGTGAATTCTGAAACGGTAAGGCACTACATCAATGAAGCTTATTATTTATATCAGTATTGAAAATGAAAAGAATGGACAGCTTAACATCCTTGGAAGAATAAACGCAGCCTAAACACTACTGCAAAGCCGAAGGGAGGGCAATTCTGGGTGAGAAGGAGCCGGTTTGGCACGGCGCTCGGCTGAGGCTCAAAGGACCTGTTTTGTCACAGCCTCAGAAAACACTTGCTGAAAGTCTGAGAGAGAACTAAAAGAGCTGAAACCTCGCTGTCCAAATGAGGGTCCCATCAAGGAAGAAACTGTAGCAGTCAACACCTGGCTTTGGGCCCAGCAGGACCCATGTCCAACAGTACCACCATGTGACCACGACTGACAATAGCTGTGCTGAGGGACAGAACAGTTTGCTCTGCCCGGGGCTTGGAAGAGGACTACCTCCCTTTGTACTAAATAATCCCTAGGAGTTCTTGAATGATTTGCTGGAGAGAGTGAGGCCTCCAAAGAGAGACACTGGACTCTTCTAATAAAGGCGTTTGGATTTAAAGTGATTCCACAGAAAAGTAAAGAAAAGTGACTCTATTTGTACCCTAAAAACTGGTGACTTGGTTCATGCCTGCAGTGTATTGTTTGTTTCTGCATGGGGAGAATCGGCAGGACTCTGTGTTCTGAATCTAGACCTGGAGAGATGTCAATAGTCAGTCAGGTAAGGAGCAGCCGCCACAGGTACCACCCTGCTGTCATGTGTGTCGATGGGTGTTCAGGACTGCTTGAATGGTAGAGGCTTTCAGGTTTGCTGGAAAGCTTTCTGGTTTTGGACACTAGACAGTAATGTGAACATTCTCCCACTACAAAGCTAGGAATGCTGGGGAAGAAATAAGCAACATTCTTTAAAATACATTGTTGAGCTCTCTAGAAAGAGAGGGAGTTCTGTAGAGCCTTCAAATAATAAGAATATAAAAACTAAAGTTATGAGTGCAAAATAACACAGAGGCTACCTTGGATGGGGAGAGGGTTTCCAAAAGTCTGGAGTCTTAGCTACCACATGAGCACAGAATACAAAGCCCTAATAGCAGGAAATAGAGAGGAAAAAAGACAACCACCATCTAATGCTTTCCCCCCAAAAGCCAGAGTGCTTAGAAGGGTGACCTGGGGTGGAGGAGGAGGGAAGGTTGACTCTCACACAGGAGGAAAAAGTTTGACTGCCTGACTAGGAAATCATCTCTCCTGGCATTTGTAGCTGTGTGTCTTCCCATGAGCAGTTTGAGGTTCGAAATAACACTATTTACGGAGTCTGGGAACCCCCAAGCTAGGAAATTAATACGAAGTTAGTTCTAAACTGCTAATATCCCCAGTGCGCCCAACTAAAAGCAAAGTGGAAACCTTTTTGGAGATGCATATTCCCAAGCCAGGCTGTGTAGAATTTCCGAGGATACAGATGAATTCACAATTCAAAATTATAAAACGTATATTAAAATAATCTCTCATGAGGGAATGTTAGGATGCAAAAACAGAATTTTGGACCCCTAAGAATTAACAGAAAAGAGGGCAGAACATCATTTGGGGACATAGTAGGGGTGAGAAATAGGTCTCTACTCGGCAAATGGGAACAGCAGCTTGTGACTCCCCTGAGCTCTGTGTTGAGAGGATTCTGAGGCCAAGTCCAAGCTCAGGGGAAAAGCCTAATTGTCATGTACAGTGTTCTCTTCCAGTTGGAAGTTTATTTTATCTCTCTGATGAGGGGTGCCAGGACCTGTCAAACAGTGATGAAAATGTCTGTGACTAAAAGAGAAAGGAGTAGCGGTGAAATGTTAAGTCCTTCCTCAACTTACTCCCTCCTGTGTGTTCCCACGGCACTTTGTCCACCTGTTTATTATAACATTTCAGGGACTAAGGTTAGAAAATTATGAATCTGTCTCCAGCACTAGGCAATGAGCTTCCTGGAGAAAAATTCAAGTGTGTATCCCTTGGGCCTATTAAAGCACTTAGCACATCAAGTTTAATAAAAGTGTGCAAAATTGAATGGAAGAAGAGGAATGGGCAGAGTTACAAGTCAGAAGATAGAATCATTTAAAAAAAATTTTTTTTTATGTTTTATTTATTTTTGAAAGAGAGAGAGACAGAGTGTGAGCGGGAGAGGAGCAGAGAGACAGAGAGACATTGAATCCGAAGCAGGCTCCAGGCTCTGAGCTGACAGCTCAGAGCCCGATGCGGGGCTCGAACTCACGAACCGTGAGATCATGATCTGAGCCGCAGTCGGACGCTCAACTGTTTGAGCCACACACGTGCCCCTTGATAAAAAATCATTTTTAACATAAGCAATCCCTTCATTCTTTACCTTGTCTTCCCAGACAAATGAGAACAAATTGCTCTATCCAGAGCATCCAAAAAAAAAATCATATGTATTTTTGCATCCTTCCCCTCCCCCAGCACCTCTCACTATTCTTGGCACATAGCAGGTGTTCAACAAAGTTTTGGTAAGTGATTGATAGATCAGCTTTCCTGAAACAAAGCTCCTTTAACTCTTTGCTCAAAGACCTGTCTTTCTGGAATCCTAGAATCTAGGACCTGAGAGGCGACACCAGTCGGTTAGAAGCATCAAAAGCAGCGATCAGCCCTCAGAGAACAGTCCCAGTGGGGCACAGGAAGTCAGCTAATGAAAGGGTTAGCAACAGAACTGCCTCGGATGCCGCGTAAAAGCCACTATTTTTATTCCTCAAGATATTTTCCACTTCAGAATTGTTGATTTTCCCCCTTGATCTATCTCTTGTTTCCTAATTAAGTTTCAGGCTTGCTTTCTTCCCCTTTCAAACCCAAATTCCCTCCCCAGAGATATCTCTCCAAACACGGTTTTACGAGGAAGGCTAACAGAACCGGACTGTGGGGTGTCAAGGGCACCTTTGATATGGATGAGAGCGCAAACAGCCCTCGCGCCTCCAGGGAAGGCTGCCAAACAGGCAGCCTCTTTAAATAGACAGAACTCGGCCGGCGGCCGGCCTTGCCCTCCTCCCGTTCATCGTGCCCCACATCCGAAATCTCTATCCATCATTCGCACTCCTGTTTGGTCTGGACAAGGGAGTGACTTTGGCAAGTCCCTCAGAATATTCCTCATGACCTCCGGCATTCCTCTTTGCGGTCTAGCCAACCACAGCGGATTAGTTCAGTTTCCCATTTTAACAGAATTTTAGGAGTGAGTGGACCGATTTCAAGACTCTTGCTGTTGAGAGATCGGATTACTTAGAGTGGTAGAATCGAAAGGATAAGGAGAGAAAAGCTCCATGGAAAAAAGTGGCATTTGAGGAAGAGCTGAAGGAAATGGGGAAGGACACGCCACGGAGCCAGGGGAAAGCATACTCAAAGATGGAGAAGACAGGAGGTGGCTGTGGGCATTCCAGGGCCTGAGTAAACTGCAGCAAATAAAACAGGACGAATAAAGGGGAGGAATAAAAACTAATGTCAGTAAGTTGGTTGGGGTCAGAAGTGAATGTAAAAGAAGTACAAAGTTATTTTGTGGTGATAACCAAAACCACAACCATCTCAGTATCTACGATGTGCCAAGTTGTACCATAGCCAGTGAGGTTACCACAGTGTCTCAGACACCGTCCTCAACGTCCCCTCTAGGAACTCGCAGTCTACTGTCTAGTCACTGGACTCTGGAGAAACACACATCATACAACAAGGCTATTTTAACCCGGAATGAACAAAGCTCCTCGGGAAGCCAGAAGTTCAGTGTCACTGCAAGTGGAAGCGAATTGTGTTTTTGCTTTTACATTTTGACCACTTCACTCATTTTCTCTACCCCTACCGATGCGTTCTCTGTTTCTAGAAGTTCGGTTCTTTTAAATTTCACATATAATTGACTTTATACAGTATTTGTCTTTCTCTGTATGATTATTTCACTCAGCATAATACTCTCGATGCCCATACATGTTGTTGCAAATGGCAAGTTCTCTTTCCTTTTTATGGTTGAATAATATGCCATCACATTCTAATTTCTAATTCTAATTTCATCAACATTTCTAATACATTTTAACTTGATAAACGAGTGATGTCTTGTGATACGAGTAGTATATGACGCCGAACGTCGCATAATCACAACTGAGCCAATAGTTCTTAAAATTCGCTTTGATATACAAGTGCTTTGGATTACAAGCATGTTTCCGGAATGAATTATGCTCAAAAACCAAGGTTTTACTCGTGTGTGTGTGTGTGTGTGTGTGTATTTTTTTCTTCATCCATTTATCCATCAGTGGACACTTAGGTTGTTTCCATGTCTTGGCTATTGTAAATAATGCTGCAGTAAACATGGGGGTGCAGGTATCTCTTTGAGATAATGATTTCATTTCCTTTGGGTATATACCCAGAAGTGGGGTTGCTGGATCGTATATCAGTCTATTTTTAATTTTTTGAGGAAACTCCATCTTATTTTCCATAAAGGCTGTACCAGCTTACACTTCCTTTTTCTCTCCATTTCCTTTTCCTCTACATTTTTCCAACACTTGTTATCTTGTCTTTTTGATGATAGCCATTCTAACAGGTGTAAGGTTCTTGTGCTTTCTGTGGTTTTGATTTGCATTTCCCTGATGCTCGGTGATGTTGAGCCCATTTTCATAGACCTGTCAAATGTCTTCTTTGGAAAAATGTCTACTCAGATCCTTTACCCATTTTAAAATTGGAATATTATTATTATTGCTATTTTTTTTAATTTTTTTAACATTTATTTACTTTTGAGAGACAGAGCGTAAGCAGGGGAAGGGCATAGAGAGAGAGAGGCAGACACAGAATCTGAAGCAGGCTCCAGGCTCTGAACCATCAGCACAGAGCCCGACGCGGGGCTCGAACTCACAGACTGCGAGATCATGACCTGAGCTGAAGTCGGCCGCTTAACCGACTGAGCCACCCAGGCGCCCCTATTATTGCTATTAAATTTTGTGAGATCCTTACACATTTTGGCTGTTACTCCCTTATCAGACAAATGGTTCGCCAATAGTTTTTCCTATTCTGTAGGCTGTCGTTTTATTTTATTGATCATTTCTTTTGCTGTGCAGAAGCTTTTTAGTTTGATAGAGTCCACTTGCTTATTTTTGCTTTTGTTGCTTTGTGCTTTTTGGTGTCTTATCCAAAAAATCATTGCCAAGGCCTGTCAAGAAGCTTTTTCCCTGTATTTTCTGCCAGAGTTTAATGGTGTCAGGTCTTACGTATAAGTTTTTAATTCTTTTTAAATTTATTTTTGCCAGTGGTATAAAATAGGGGTCCAGTTTCATTTTTTAAATATGTGAATATCCAATTTTCCCAGCATCGCTTATTGAAGAGACTGCCTTTTCTCCATTGAATATTCTTGGAAACTATTGGTTGGTCACAAATATTAGGTGAATTTGAACTGGGCTTTGGAGAGTGAGATAATCAGAGGTTTGGAAATTTATAGGGCATGTGAGGAGAAGGGATGTTGTTAAGGGGTGAAGTAACTGTTTGCATCAGTGGAATAGTGGTGAATATTTAACAACCAGCTAGAGGAGGTAGAAGGTCCTGGTTTGCAGCAATAGAAAATTTCTACTGTAAACGCCTCCATGATAGACGATTTCAAAGTCCACCAGCTTGCAAAATCTCTGACAAATTATCAGTTGGCTCTAGTGAGCCCCTAGAGGCTGGATCCAGTACAGCACTGCCTAGGTGGAACAAGCTGAATTTGAGATGACCGTCAGACACCTTAGGTGAAGGTAACTAGAAGAATTACAAGTCTTTTGTTCCTTGGGAAAGCTGAGCCAAAGCAAGGTCTTCAAACTCTCAAAAGTCTGCTCTATTCGGGGAAGGTGGCACTAAGAAGTTAAGCTCTAGGCTTCGTGCTCCTGTTCAAAGAAAGCAGCTCTGTTGTAAATCTGTTTTATGCTTAAACAAGTAGGTGTCACTTCACCAATTTAGAGGGTACAAATAAAACAGCATTTCAGGTTATATTCAAATTAAACACTAACCTCAGACTAGCATCATGTCCAATATGCTCTCGGAATTACCTTTCCATATAGCCCTGGTTCCTACCTCCTTTACACGGATGCCTCTTATAATGTTTTCCATAATCACTTACTGCCACCTGCTGGTGAAGAAGTGCAGCACTCAAAGTCACATCATCTCAAGTAGCTACATAGTTACAACCTCTGGGCTATTTGTATGTGCTCTGGTGTCATTGTGATTGTTAAAGTAAAAGCTTCAACTGGAAGAAGGAAAGTCCATGCAGTTCAGAGAAACATAATCTGTGGTTCTTGAACTCTCGCTGGCCATTCTCAGAGCTTCCATATGCCTGGCGAAGATCTCTGCTGATTTACCCAGACTTCAACTACCTTTGAGATACAACGGAAGGCACTTCTCACATTTGATCCTCCTGTTAATAGTTCCTCTTCGTGATCTCTGCTCTCGATGAATACTCAAACAGGCCATGGTTCCCAAGGAGTTCCTATGGCGTCCGTATATTTAGTTCATATATCTCTAGTATTTCCTAAACTGAAGATACCTACGGTGATATATCACTGAGATCTAATAGTATTTTTAAAAGTTCATATTATCCACTTTATCCTATCAATAAGATAGAGTCTTTTTTGGCAAAGTCATTATGCCTAAATAAAAAACCAAAACCAAAACAAAACAAAACAAAAAACTTTATCAATTCTACATAAACATAATTACAAGGCCAACTAAGGCCAAAAAGTTACTGACTTACTTTATTTTCTATAATTCATAAGAATGAGAACTTCTTTATGAAAAGAAAAAAAAAACACCCAAAAGAAGACACAAAAGATATTTCAAATTAATTGGTTAGCTAACTATTAATGTGATCCCTGCTTTTTATATAATTACTGCAAGGTGAAATTTAAAATTATTTATGAATATATCCATGTGGTTACTATAAAATATTACTAGGAGTGCAAGTTTTTTGTGTTATTTTTTTCTAACTTTTTATTTTAAAACTTCCTGCTTTTATACAAAACAATGAATACTCATCATAAACATAGGAACTGATATTCAGATTTAACTTGATTGAGAAAAATTAAGTAAAATGACATTTGTTGCACCTTAGAATAGTGGATAAGTTAAACGGTTACATGTTTCTCTCAAGAGAAAATACCAACATTTGACAAACACACACATGCGCACACACACACACACACACACACACACACTCACACAAAACAAAAAACTACAGCTAACATCACTGTTAAGATTGAAAGACAATGTTTTCCTGTTAGGATTGGGAACAAGCTAAATATTTCACTCACCACTGCTGTTTAACATGATACTGTAAGTTCTAGCCAGTGAAATAAAACAAGCAGAAAAGGAAATACAAGGACGATAGATTGGAAAGGAAGAAATAAACCGTCCTCCTTTGCAGATGGTGTGATTACCTACATAAAAAATCCCAAGGCGTGCACCAAAAATTTCAGACAGAAATTACAATACATTTCTAGAAAGTTACACCGATGTTCCCGTCTCTCCTGCTCCCCTCCTCTCTCCTCCTTCTTTTCTGCCTCTGCCGCCCCTGAGAAAGCAAGACCACTCCCCTTCCTCCTTTACGATGACCCATTCCACTTAACAATAGTACACAATCATCATGCCATAGGATTAATCAACTTATCTTTCATGTGTGTGTGAGTGTCTTCATGTGAACATATCTATGGCAAGAACTGTATGAGACATTTTTGCATCATCAACCTCATCACAAGAATTCATTGTGTAGAAGACTGTGTGCAAGACTTATATGGAAGTGGACAGCCTATCCTTATATAGGTGTAAGGTAAATAACTTAATATAAAATTAAGAATATATTAGTTTCATTACTGTTTATTGTTGGGAGCCATCTTGGGCTCACAGGTTGAGACCCCTCCCTGTGTGGAAAGGCAGATGCTGCAAAGACTCCTGCTAACAAAATCGCGCCCCAATACCACCTCCTTCAAATAACCTTTCAGGCTTGGGTTTCTTGAATTACCCTCGTTGACCTCAAGGGAGGTAATGCTCTTTTGTTTTATGGCATTCAAATAAAAAAGGGAATCTTTTTTTTATTTGAATGCATTGATGGATAACATCTGAAGGAGACTATGTAATGTACTCATTCACAAGCAAAGGACAAGCACTGGGAATTCTGCCCTTGCCAGATGGGTTGCACCTCCCCCATTGTAGTTGGAAGAATAGGTCTCAAGGTAACACCCTGTTTTCTCCCCCTGCCTTAAATTTATATGCTAATTAACTTGAACACAACATGCAAGATTGAGGAAACTGCCACTTTGCTGCTGAAAACACATTGTTGTTAAAGGTATCAAACTATGCTTACTGATGGAATGACACTCATTGATGTAATGTCACTTACTACCTTTAAATAAAGACACTGAGACCAGCAGAGCAGAGATGCCAGAATTGCCAGAGATGCCTGCTTCGTGATCAGACTAGTATCTTGTGGCTCTCTCATTCCTTTGTCCTTCAGAGACTCCTGGATTCGCCGGAGCTGGACTCCAGCAGTTTATAACTTTGCTTTTAGAGAATTACATTACCATACTGTATGCCTTTCTCATAACTGGGGGAACCGGGTATCACTATCATCACACATAAGAGGTTTTTTTAAAGACTGTAACAATGTTTCCAATGCTGTATTATAAACATGACTGTAATATTGTATGCTATAAAATTTTATAATGGTTATTAATATATAAGCTAAGCTACTGTGAGGCAATCATGTTGATTGTACTAGACTAGTATAAAGTAATCATGTTGCTTCTTCATTATCAATGCATGAATCATTGTATCTATAAATAAATATGAAGTCTCATTTTTGATGTCTAGTGTTAGTAATATGTGTAACATATACAGTGTTTTGTATCATATAAAACTGTCTTTATATTTTACTGACATACTGACAGAGACTTATCTCATAAACAAATGACATAACCTTAAGAATGGATAAAGTTATGCTATAGCTTTTATGGTATAAAACTATACTATACTATAAGTGTATTTTCTCTTATGATTTTATTAATAACATTCTCTTTTCTCTAGCTTACTTAATTATAAGAATACGGTGTATAATATGTGTAACATATAAGATATGTATTAATGTTTATGCTATTGGTAAGACTTCCGGGCAATAGTAGCCTATTTGTAGGTAAGTTTTGGGGGAGTCAAAAGTTATACAAGAATTTTTTACAACACTGGGGTTGGTATCCCTAACCCCCACATTGTTCAAGGGTCAATTATAATTATTTCAAAATAAAAATCTGCTTTAAAAAATCCAACTAGAAAAAAAAAGCTTATTGACAGTTCATATATCTATGTACCTGTATATGACCACGTTATTTCTTGTTCATGAATTCCAAGGGCAAGAATCCAATTTCCTAATTATACTTCTGCTAAATTGCTCTACTGCCTTATTTATGCCCCAATTATTATACTCTAGTACATGAGCAACTATCAACTCTATACAGCATTTGATTTAATGATTTACATGTGTATATTATTCTATTAAATGTCAAACCCAGGTCCACAGCAATGTCACCTTTTGAAACCTCAGTGTTTAGTACAGTGCCTGGCACTATTCGGGTTATATAAGGGTCAGTGAATGAGCTATATCCAAACAAACTGAATGTTAATTTTAATAAATGGAAGAATGAATGAGTGAATAATTGTAGATAATGGCTATGAGAGTTTACAGGAAATATTTTGGTGAATGAAAGTATCTACATATTTTTCAATTTATTTATTTATATTCAAGTTAATTAACATAGAGTATAGTACTGGTTTCGGGAGTAGAACCCAGTGATTCATCACATACATACGACACCCAGTGCTCATCCCAAGTGTCCTCCTTAATACCCGTCACCTATTTAGCCTATCCCCCCACCTACCTCCCCTCCAGCAACCCTCAGTTTGTTCTCTGTATTTAAGTTTCTTATGGTTTGCCTCGCTCTCTGTTTTTATCATATATTTCCTTCCCTTCCCCTATGTTCATCTCTTGTCTACACTTTAGTGACCGCAAAATCTTACAGGGCAGGTTCTCACTCCAGCGGTCCCAGTTTTCCTAAAACCAAACAATTCCAAGATAACCAGCAGGGGGAGAACTACTCCTCAGTTTAAAGTCGGAATCCAAACTACTTACAGTCCGTCCCTCTTTTTCTATGTTCCTGTTACGCCTCTTTGCTTTTATAAAAACAAAACAAACAAACAAACAAAAAAACCTATATTAGTACCTGTTTTCGCTAACCGAAAAAAATATGAAGAGGGTTTTTGTTTTTACAAAAAAAGTCGTAAAGCAAATAGAGCTCGGCACTTATTTTGCAGTGCTTGCAGCCTCGACCCAAGCAACGCACACCGCTCCCAAGAGTGACCCCGTCAAGCCCCTTCCCCCAGAACTACACTCGGCACTTGGCGTCAAGCTGCCATAGCTTCGAACTGTGTCTGTGAGCATCTGCGCTTCATCTCAGTTTAGTTTGTGCCTCTGTTAGCAAGACATGTCCTAAGATATCAGAAAAGCCTCCGAGAGGATATTTTTTGGGTCTGGGAATGCTCAAAAAATTTTCCACATAAATTAATGGGAATCACTTCTTCACTTTATGCCATCTCTACTTAGGAAAAGGTTCACAGGGATGCTCTCCTTTCAGAGAGTGGGGGAAACCTGTGTTTGTGGCTATGGTAGCTTCCTATGTTTGATTTTGTCCAGTGCCTTCGTTTATAAAGCTAACAATGTTTCTAAAGTGACAATTGTTTTTGTTATTTTTGCTACCGTTATATTTATTGTCTCTGTGAAGCATATTCATAAACCTGCAAATTCCTCATGTGCAATCAAGACTTACTGTCTAATCTGTCACCATGTCCTTCTCCCTCCTCAATTTTTCTTTAAATTGTGCTAAAATAGGCAAATAAAAAACGTATAGCGTAAAACTTGCCATCTTAACCATTTTTAAATGTACAGCCCCGTAGTGGCAAGTACACTCATTTTGTGAAATTTTCCATCTTGCAAAATTGAAGCTCTGTACCTATTAAACTGCTCACATATCCTTCCCCTCTCCATCCTCTGGTAACTACCATTCTACTTTCTGCTTCTACGAGCTCCACTTCTTAGATAGCTCAGGTAAGTGGAACTGTCCAATATTGGCTTTTTGTCTGGCTTATTTCACTTAGCCTGATGTCCTCAAGGTCATCTGTATTGTTGCATGTGACAGATATTCCTTCCTTTTCAAGGCTGAATAATATTGAATTGTATGTATATATCGTATTTTGTTTACCCACTCAACTGTCCATGTACCTTTAAGTTGCTCCCACCTCTTGGTTATTGCGAATAGTTCCGCCACAAACATGGCGTGCATCAACATGGTCTTTTAAATATGAATCAATACACACACACGAATGACTTGGATCTCAATTTTTAACTCAGCCTTGTTGCCTTCATAAACCACTGGAGATAGAGTTTTGAAGAATCTCAACATTATACAGCATATAATAAAGGCAGTCCTCCTTTCCTCTGCCCTCAACAGTATGTCTCTCTACCATTTTCCAGCCTCTGCCTACTGCCTGGTGCCAAAGCCAATGCCACATGTTTCGAGTAGCACTTAGTAATACCCACTCTCAGGTTTCAATTATATATTGTTTCATAAAAACATCTCAAGACGTAGTCGCTTAAAAGAATGATTTAATATTTCTCACGATTCTGGTTTTGCTCAGCTGAGTGGTCTCGCGGGGGCCATTCACACCACTCGCTGCAGGCCTTTGGGCAGCTCCATCAGACCTGGAGGGCATAAGATGCCCTTAACCTCTCTTATGGAGCCTTGGTGCCGGCTGGAGGCTGAACCTCTCTTCTACGCAGTCTCTCATCACTCAGTGGGTTAGCCCTGGCTTCCTTACTTGGTGGTAGGAGAATTTTCAGAGCCCAAAGCGCAAGTGCAAGGACCCTGAAGGACAATCTCGTAAGTGAAAACATGTCACTTTGGCCACATTCTAATGGTCAAAGCAAGTCACAAGGCTTCTGTGCGTTGGAGCAACAAAGTCACACTGCAAAGAAGCATGCATGCAGGACAAAAAGAGCAAACAATCTACTACAGTGGTGAACTGGCAAATGTAATGGAAACTACTCTGGGAGAAAAACAAGTAAAACAGGGAAGGAGGAAAAGGGTGGACAGAGATGTGAAGTCTCCTGGGCATGCACTAAATTGAGGAAATGAACCACAGTCCAAGAGTGTCCAACACTGGAATTGTTTACACCCCGGGTGATGGGGACATCTGTACGAGACACAGTCTCAGAAGACGGAAGGAGCCCAAATAGCAGAGAAAGTCTAAGACGATCTTGAATCATCTTTTCTCCCACCAGAACTCTACCCTTGGACTTCAGAAAAGTGGATAGGAAACAAAATATTCCTCCCCGAAACTGTAATTTAAAGGAAAAAACAAGCGACCCTCGGATATGATTGGAAGATGGTTACTTACTCCATCTCTGAGTAAAATAGAATGTGAAACAGGAGTAAGCTGAAAAGAAATGGCATTAAACTCAGCAAATATACTGCGGACTAGAAAAGGAGGAAGGGGTGTCAAAGCGGAAGAGAGGAAGAAAGGAGGCAGAGTGAGAGGGATAGAAGGGAAGCTTATTCCGTGTGTTCTCCCTAGAAGAAAACACAGGTCAAACAAGAAGAATATAGACGCATGAAGCCAATGAATAAAAACAATCTCAAAGAAGATATGATGAAATCCTAAAAAGAGATTTTAAAAGAGCGGTTGGCAGGCCCAAAGAAATAATAACTTTGCAGCATATTTTGTCATTTCCAAAATAAAAATGAAATCCGTCCATTAGGAAATCATTGTTCTTTTTAAAAAAAGAGAGGTTATAGAAGGTGGGAGGGGTGAGGAGAGGCGGTCATAAACCGACTCATCGGAGTTTCAAAAAAGGGGAGAAGTCGATGAGGAAATAAAGCGAGGAGACGTAAACCAGGCACCTATTTGTCCGGTCTCACTGGGAGAGCTCGAGGGACAGACACCACAGGGCGGGTGCCGTCGGAAAACGGGAGGACAAGCATGGACTCAAAGCAAAGAGATGGCAGCAGCACAGAGGCGGGAATCACAGATGTGTGGGTGAGAAAGAAGGGCTAATAATGAAGAAAACAGAGCCGTGGAGGAACTGAGAACTCAGATCTGAAAAAACGAAAGAATCACACTTTCTCTGTGAGGGACTGGAAGGAAGATGGGCAGGTATGAACCCCAGAAGCTCGGAAGGAAAAGGAAGATGACAAAAGACAAAGGTTTTCTATAGTAGGGTGGAATTCACGTCCCAGTAGGGCCGTTTAGACTGTGTTAACATCACTATGGCGAAGGGCACTATGATGAGGGAGTATCACTCACACAGTATTAATCCGCACCGAAGCGATAGCCTTAGGTACTGGACATTTTCTGCTGTTTGGATGCTCATCACCACAAATACAGATAACGGTGAAGACACTTCAAATACTTTAAATGATTGAAGAGTATTTTGTTGTCCAAACTAATTTTACTAGTGTTTTTTTTCCAGATTATGAAAGTAATGACTTACAGGGGGGAACAAGAAAGTGAGGACCACCCCAAACCCCAGCACTCAGATAGAATCATTGTGAACATTTGACTGCATTAACGTCCCGAGAGAAGAACGAGAGGGGAGAAACTGAACAGGAAAGATATAGAAGAAGAGGAAGGGAAAGAAGAGGAAGAAGAGGGATTTTATTGTCCTTTTGACAAAAATAGAACAATTATCACATCATTTTCCATCCCTCTATTGAGAAGTTTTACATCGTAGTAAATTTATTTTTTTTTATTTTTTAAAGTATATTCATTCATTTTGGGGGGAGGAGAACAGGGGAGGGGCTCAAAGAGAGGAGAGAGAGAGAGTGAGAGAGAGAGAGAGAGAGAGGGAATCCCAAGCAGGCTCCACACTGTCAGTGCAGAGCCCGATATGGGGCTCAAACTCACCAACCATGAGATCAGGACCTGAGCCAAAACCAAGAGTCAGATGTTGAACCAAATGAGCCAACAAGCACCCTTTCACTTTAGTAAATTTAGATAAAGATCACATTTTAAGGGCGCCTGGGTGGCTCAGTCAGTTAAGCGTCTGACTTCTGCTCAGGTCATGATCTCAAAGTTTACAAGTTTGAGTTTCATGTCGGACTCTGTGCTGACAGCTCAGAGCCTGGATCCTGCTTCAGATTCTGTGTCTCCCTCTCTTTCTGCCCCTCCCCTGCTCATGCTCTGTCTCTCTCTCTTTTTCAAACATAAAATAAAAACATTAAAAAAAAGATCACCTTTTAGGAGAGTATGTATAAATATACTCTACTATTGCTCTTTCACTAATAAGAGTCCATCGTTTTGATTGAGGATGCTTTTGGCTTCTTCAGATATAAGTTTGAGGAACTGAAATTTGAGTCATAGTTGATGAACAGTTTTTAGACTTTTGGAACACAATTATCAAATCGCCTTCATGTGCCATAACTATTTGTGTGCCGCCCTCAGGGTGTGAGTATGGCCAATTAACTTGGCAACACTGGGGATCTGCACCTTTGAAACCTTTTCCCATGTGGTAAACACAACAATGTCATTTACATATCTTTAAATCATGAGCTAAAACATTTTTATGAATTTGTTTTTTTACAGTTCTTTCCTATGAATGTTTTATTCCAGTTGTTCATTGGAAAGTTAACATTTTTTATTTATTTATTTTTCATGTTTTTGTTTGAAAGAGAGGAAGCAGGGGAGGGTCAGAGAGAAAGAGGGGGAGAGAGAGAGAGACAGAATCCCAAGCAGGGTCCGCACTGTTAGCACAGAGCCCGACATATGGCTTTATCCCACAAACCATAACAGCACGACCTGAGCTGAAATCAAGAGTTGGACACTGAACCAACTGATCCACCCAGGCACCCCTTTATTTTGTTTATAAGTGCGTTTTTTAATTGTGACATTTCAAGCTATTAATACACTATTAATGAGTTTAATTCAAGAACTGGCTTGGATTCCACTGCTGAAGGGGAAGCACTTGATGAATTTGAACATTTGCAATGTGCTTCTCAAGGAGGCAATGTGACATGCTGTTTAAACAGATGAGCTTTAGCAAGACCTGGGCTCAGATCCCTGCCAGGGATAACCTAGTAGCCAGGGTTAGGATTAGTATTTTCACATTACAGAATTGCTGAGAAAATAATTGAGAAAATAGATGCCAAGCATTTAGCACAATGTCTGGAACTAAATACATACCCAGTAAAGGGTAGCTGTTTTGTTTTGTTTTTTTAATTTTTTAAATGTTTATTTTTGAGAGAGCGAAACAGAGTGAGAGTGAGGGAGGAGTAAAGAGAGAGGGAGACACAGAATCTGAAGCAGGCTCCAGGCTCTGAGCTGTCAGCACAGAGCCCAATGCGGGGCTTGAACCCATGAACCATGAGATCATGACCTGAGCTGAAGTCAGTCACTCAGCTGACTGAGCCACCCAGGCGCCCCAACGGTAGCTATTATTATCATCATATTTGATCTAGTTTCACAGATGTCCTTGTTATCATCATAATGTGACTGATTCATTGGGTATATGAATATTTGTTTACTGTCAACCTTCCGTGACGGGAAGAGATGATTTCACATCACTAATACTTCTTAGTTAATTACTAATGAACTAATGTCATGAAATCTCAGCCAATGCTAACTGCTGTTGCCCTGAATTTCAAAGATAGTAAGAAGGGGTATGAAAATATCTCTCCTTTATAGTGAAGGGAAGTTGCCTGAAATGTTCTAGAAGCTCCAGCCCGGTTGCTACCACCTACTTATTTTCCTCCAGGCTGCTGTGTGTTCCTCACGGAGGAAGTGTTACCTGAAGTTGATGGAGGTGAAAAGTGACTGGTGTCCCAGTGATTCTCTACCTTTGCGGTGAACGTTTATGACAGAAGTTTGTTGCTGGAGACATGCTATGTGCTTTGTACAGGGGTTTTCATCTGAGATGTCAAACTCTGAAAACTTCACCAGGCATCATACTTTCACAGGACGTAGTCCATGAAAACTGTGAATGGCCCTTGAAAGGCATTCTTGATTTTATATTTATTGTATTTTTATTTTTATATTTGAGTTATGTTTATCATCTTTTTAAAATTCTGCCTTGTGTACTAGGAAGATATCTATAGATGCACTGCTTTTTAAAAATACCCCCTTTGAAAATACCATGTAGCGCTTACAAAAGGTGGTGAGGCAAAGAATAATTAATGTCAGTGTGATTGTCTTCTAGCTACATTTCTGTAAGCTGTGATTCCCAAGCTATCTTAAATAGATGTTTTGGTAGGATCATCTTAATGGGCTTTTATTCATCTGGACATTTATTTTATTGACCAACTACTGTGCATCAGGCACTGTACTAGAAACAGCGGCTATAAAGATTTTTTCTGTTCTCAGTGACAGGTGACTTTGGAGACAAGACAAAGAAATACATGAAAATAATTCTATCAATTTAAAAAATATATGCTTAATGTCAAATGGGAGTTACAACCACTGGGAGAAAAAAATCCCACAGGACTGAGTTGTATTCCTTGTGAAACAGCACACTCTTGACATGAATCTCATCAGTCATAGTTTTCGGGAATAAACTCAAAGGGTACGGCTTAGCAAATTTAACCAAAGACCACAGGCTAGAAAACGCTCAGATAGCACAGCTTCTTGACACATTTCGATTTTCTTACGAAGTTTGTGGAATGTGTTCCCTTTAGAATAAGATCCTGCCAGGTCTCTAGAAGCCCCATATGGAAGCTAACCATTCTCATATTCCAATAACCACATCACCCTGAAATTATTTCCTTTTATGGTCTCAGACTACCATTAACAAGTCATGCATTTGGATCTAGCATCAGGGGCTGAGTACTTCTTAGTAGGTCGCAAGGCCACCTAGCAACATTGTATACAGATTATAGGACAATAAAATGCATCACGCACACAGTTGGTTGCAACTACTGAACAATGACTTGCCTGAGAGCCTGTTCTCTGTTGCCTGCGATGTCTGGGAGCGTCTGACCACTGATCACATGACCATGCTTTAGGGGTACAGAGAAGATTGGGGTCAAAGGGATACAGAGTTTGGGCTAGATCTTGAAATCAAGGTGAACTGTTGCTAAGTAAGCACCAAGGGGGAGGTATCCCATCTGTCCTGTTCCCGGGATTTAGCCCTAATGCCTATTTCCTTGACACAGAGTAAACACAGCTTTGAAATCTGAGGTCAGTCTTGATCTAATTGAATGTATCTGGTTGAATGTGGCAAAGTGTCCTACTGAGTTGAACAATGGTGGGATCTTAAACACACGCAAATACACAAACCAAGGGCGTCACAGATTAACCGCCTTCTGTTTGGATCTTCACACGTGAGCGAGTCTTCAACAGTGAAATTGTGTCAAATTCTAGAATGGGTTATGATGGAGGATTCAAATTATAGGTTTTATCTGAGATTTTTTAAATGACAAAAATTCAAGCAACGAGATCTATTCTTGAACTGAGAAATTTTTAGTCTTATTTAAAATCCTCTCCAAGGGAGGGAGATAAAACATAAGAGACTCTCAAAGACTAAGAAAAAACTGAGGGTAAGGGGGATGAGGGAGGGGGGAGAGGGGGTGATGGGCATTAAAAAGGGCACATGTTGGGATGAACACTGGGTGTTATATGTAAACCAATTTGAAAATAAACTATTATAAAATTAAAAAAAAATAAAAAAAATAAAATCCTCTCCAGTTTCTATTAACTTATGAACTTTCAGTCCTGAGATCTTTGTTCCACTGTCTTTATATTACACTCGGTGCAATGTTATCTAGGCGTAGGCATAAAACATTTTGATAGTAAAAGGTACCTGGATGCCTTAGGACAAAATCATAAAGAGATAAATCTCATTTCCTGGATACTTATTATATTGCTTTATATCTCTATTCTGTGAGAGCTGAAGTCTATCCTAATTCTGAGATCTGATTTGATATGTAATGAAATCCTACAAGAGTTTTATTTTTTTTTAATGTTTATTCATTTTTGAGAGAGAGACAGAGCAGTAGCAGGGGAGGGGCAGAGGAGAGACAGAATCTTAAGCAGGCTCCAGGCTCTGAGCTGTCAGCAAAGAGCCAGACCCGGGGCTGGTACTCACGAACCACAAGATCATGGCCTGAGCCTAAGGTGGATGCTTAACTGACTGAGCCATCCAGCGCCCCTGATTTTATTTTTAAAGACTTATTACCTTTATTTTTTATGTTTTTAATATTTATTTCTGAGAGAGAGAGAGAGAGAGAGAGTGTGTGTGTGTGTGTGTGTGTGCGCGCGCAAGCAGGGCAGGGGCAGAGAGGGAGACACAGAATCCAAGGCAGGCTCCAGGCTCTGAGCTGTCAGCACAGACCCCAACACGAAGGCCAGACATGACCTTAGCCAAAGTCGGACATTTGACTGAGCCACCCAGGCACCCCAAATTCCTACAAGAGTTTTTAAAGTGAAGGTGGTGTTTTTATTAAAATCCTGCCCCCTGAGTTGAGGATTTATGAGCAAGTATGAAGTTAAATTTATAATGATGACATTGTGGGGACACCTAGGTGGCTGAGTCTGTTAAGTGCCTGACTCTAGATTTCAGGCCAGGTCATGATCTCACGGTTTGTGGATTTGAGTCCCATGTCAGGTTCAGCACCGACAGCATGGAGTCTGCTTGAGATTTCTCTCTCTCTCTCTCTCTCTCTCTCTCTCTCTCTCTCTCCTCTCTGCCCCTCACTCACACTCTCAAAAATAAAAATAAACATTTAAAAAAAGTGACATTGGGGTGGAATGAAAGGTACATCTTTTCTGTGACTTCTTATGAAGATGAATCCTATTCCGGAGTTTCTTTCGTTTCTAGCAGACTAACACACATTTTATGTATCTCTAGCTTCTGCCAGGGCTGTAATTTCTAGTAAGATCTTTATTTTTCCTTCATTGCTGTTTTCTAAACACTGGAAGGAAATGTATACATCATGCCTGTCTTTCGTTTTTACCTGGAAGTCTGATTGCAAGTAATTAAAATACAAAAACAAGAATATAGGTCAGAAGCTGATGTTTACTCTGTGAGTTTGAACTTTGGAACTTTTTTTGCCCTCCAATAACCACAGCTGTGGTTAATTGTCTACAATCCCTGCACTCAGTCTCATCCCGGGGAAAACACCACCACCCATTCCCTGTCCCCACCCTCCGCGCGTGCCAGCGCGCGCACGCGCACACACACACACACACACACACACACACACACACACACACAAGCAACCAAGCTTCTGTGTATACAACTTTTTATTGGTAAATCCACATTTCTTAGCTTAGAGACATATATTCTGGGTTCCTTCCCTAATATTGAGACTGCCCCCCCCCAAAAAAACCATGGAAAACGTCCCATCGCCACGTTAAAATTTTACTTAATGCTTATGAAAGCACCCACACACCAAATTCCTGATAGGTTTCAGCATGAAGTGTAATCACATTTACTTTCAAAGTTCAAATGCCTGTTCCTATTATAGATAAGCACTTACCCACAGGGCAAGGCAGGATAGCTACTGTAGCTAATGACAGATGGGGGTGGGGCGGGTAAAAGCCTCTTCTGGGGAAGTAGGTAGTCTTAGCTCCAATCTCTCTAAAACAGGACTGAACCAAATGGCCTGACGGTCTTCCACACACTGACCTGCCCTCCTGGTCCTGAACATTTGCCTTCTTCTAAGGTTTGCCCTTCTCTCTGCAACTTGGAAATATTGTGAAGTTCTACCTGGTTGTTTGCTCCGCCATGAATGAGCCGACTTAGCTCATGAAATCTTAGATGGAAGTTACTTACCTCATTTAAGAAGTACGGATCAGAGGCATGGCAATAAAATTAGGGATAAATAAAGGTTTTGCTTTGCGTATGAAAAGCAAAGAATAGCCTTTATTGTCCGTTGTAAGGAGAGAGACATTTTCAAATATAGTCATGAGAGTTTACCGTTCAAACTGGGGAAGTAGGCCAGTCACCTGTTTTCAATTGATGAAACAGTAGGAGAGATCTCTAAGACCAAGAAAAAGAAAAAAGAAAAAGAATACTGTGTAAGAGCAACTGAAAAAAAAATATCTAAGTAGGAACAGATGTGGATGTCCTTTAAAGAGTCAGCATTCTGTTATCGTCTGACTTTTCAGAACAGGAGAATATAATAACAGTGTAGGAAAAATAAATGTTGTATATCATAAGTTGGTCATAGCAACACCGGTAGAAAATTTCAAAAGTAGCAGTAAATGAGAAAATGCCAAAAACATATCTATCCAAGGATTTAGAATGTCCTTTCCTTGCCTGTTCACCTGAAGAGCTCCAATTCATCCTTAAGTTCTAGCCCAAATGCCACCACCTCTAGGAAGTTACTGCTGAGAGCTATTAAGTCCCACCTGGTGTCTCCTTTGTCCGGGTGTTAGCACCCTGCCCCTTAGGAATCCTCTACCCTTCGGCTGTCTCCTTTCCCTCCCCAACACTGTAAGGATTATAGCTGTCATTCTTTGTATTCCTGGTGACTAGAAAGGCGAGCGACACCTACCCTGTTTAACTGAGATCTGCTAAAATGCTTTTATATAGAGGCAATCATGTGTCTGCGTGTGCTTTGAACAATCAACTGGACACTTCTACAAAGAAGTATATATCCTTCTGCTCAGTGCAGATAAAAAAGCTTAGATATTAAAAGACAAAAATAGGAAGATTCCGTACGGTGGAGAGAAGGCAGGCAGGTGAGGGACCTTGGAACCCAAGGAACAAAAAACTGTGATAAGTTCCCCTGAGTTTGCTTTTTTTTAGCTCAATGTCCCAGATTTGGAACTGAAGAAGTCACAACCTGTAAATGCCAACAGAGCAGACAAAAAGAAATCCTAAGAAAGGCTGCTCGCTAGCCAAAGGACTAGAAGACAAGTAGCCTAGTAAGAGAGAGAACAGTAACCAGTCCACTCCAGCAAACCCCACAGAAAATGCCATGGCCCCACCCATGCCAGCAAAGGCCATGTGGGGAGCCTAGAGTTCCACCCTTGACAGGCTCTAATGAAGTGCCCTCACTCCCTTGACAGGGTGAGGTCTGAGAAGACTGAGTAGGGAACAGGTCATTTCACCCCCACCTGGTCATAATAAAGTCTTCTCAGCTTTCCTGCCAACAGGTCAGTGGACACCACATGAGAGCAGTGACAAAGCACCCTGAACATCCCAGCCAGGAGGTATCAACGGTGGCCCAGTGGGGAGCAGAATTTCCACCCTGCCAGCAGCGATAAGGGTCCCATCTCGCCCCTAGTGTCAATGGGAGCTGAATAGAAAGCCAGGAGTCTTGCCACGCCTGGAAATAACTAGACAGTGCCCCCCATTCCCCCACTAGGCCCCATGCCCTCACTAGGGTGATATGAGCAGTCAGCTAAAACGGAAGGTTTAAATAAGATCCATAGCTACGTAATACGTCAAAACATTCAGGTTTCCACCAAAAATCATTCATCATGCCAAGAACCAGGAAAATTTTTTCCAATAAAAAAGACAAAAGATGCCAATATTTGAGATGATGCAGAGGCTGGCATTATTTGGAAAAATTTTATAGCAGCCATCACAGAAATGCTTCAGTGAATATCATGATTGTGCATGGAGTAAGTGAGAAAGTAGAAAGTCTCAGCCAAAAGAAAAATAAAAATTCTCAGCAAAGAAATAAAAGATATGAAGAAGAATCAAATGGAATTTTTAGAAACAAAAACAAAAATGATAACTGAAGTACAAAAATCAATGGATAGGCGCAACAACAAAATGGATTAGAGAGAGAAAATAATCAGTGAACTTAAAGACAGAACAATAGAAATGACCCCAACTGAACAACAGACTGGACAGACTGGAAAAAGAAATAAACAAAACAATGTACAAACCCTCAAGGCCAATGGGGACTAAGACAAAAACCAATAAAATTTTCTAAATTATTGAATAATTGTTAGATACAAACTGTATTATCTAAAGGATTTTGTGGCCCATAGATTGTTGAAGAATGACCATCACATGAAAGACAAATAAAAATTTTTGGTGTACTAATGTAACACCTAAATCAAACCCAGGTAGCTGGAAATGAAAGTAGCCTTTGGAGGTCCACAGGCTGGGACTAACGGGTAAAGTCTATACAGTGGATCAGGTTCGTTTGTCATGGTCACCAAAAAGATGTAAAGCAATGACTACACGTTCTCTTCAAATCTATGGGACTTTAAAATGAACAATTCAGCCTAATTCTGCTGCTGGTGGGGTCGTTTCTATGCACAGAGGAAAATGTTCCCACCATCTTGATGAAAAATGGAACTTGCATGTGCTGACAAGTTCTCTGAGGTTTCATCAAGACATTTTTAACAGTCTAAAACAACCACTGTTAGAGCTATTTTCAACCTATGTTAATTACCAGTGAGCAGAATGGGAATATCTTTCTTTTTTATACAAATGTAGGGTGAAATTTTATAGCAGGTAGTTATGCTTGATACTCAATTCACAGATGTTGCCTCAAACTTTCACTTGTTACAGACATTAAATCTGAAATTGCCAAATCACAATTAAAAACACCCACAGGATTATGTATTTTGGCTTTTGAAAGGGTATACAGAAAAGATAGAGAAAGAGGGCTTTAGAGATATTTTTGCTGCCACTATATTTTTTTTTTTTTTTGGTTAAAACTAAAGTGAATAAAACTCCAAGTTAAAAAGAATCTGGAATCACTTTTCAATTCTTGTGAAAATACGAATGTAACACAGGTAACAGATTATTCCAATCCTATCCATTAGTGCCACGTCTACCAGCTCCATAAAAGTTTATTAATGAAAATAAGATTCAAATATCTGGTGTCTAGACAACGTTCACAGCTACTTCTGCCCTTAGGAGAATAGAAGGGCAGTTTTAGGTGTGGTCTGTCTTTATTTCCCAAAGTGGAACAATTCTTACACATTCAAACATGCGCAAGACTCAAGAAGCTCATGTCCCTAGCTGCCAGGCCGAGGCCACAGCGTTCCCTGAGATGGTCGCATCACAGAGGGTTCTCAGCTCTAACTCTGGTCGACAGTTTCCAAACAATGCGACAGCGTGAACAGAGGACTGTATAAAATAGAAGGTTCTTTCAAAAACATTTATGATGTGTTTTGGGGATAAAAAAATATCAGTCTTCTTGGTCAAAAGTTGGCAACTGTGTTTTCAACTTCAAAATGTCTGAAATGGGCTCTTTTCTTTCTTGATAGAAGCTGAGTCCAGTGAGGTGTTCGACATCTGCGATCCGAGCTCTGTGTAACTTCAATAACTCTTCAACCCAAGAGGTGTCCTGCTTCCCATGCTATGAAGGTGGGAAAATTAAAAAAAAAAGTCACTGGAGAACAGTCGGTTCACTTTCCCTACAAGCGCTTTTGTCTTCCCGTTTCAGTCAACTATGACACGTTGGTTCTCAAGTGGCAATGCCACAAGATTTGTTAGGAATAATCCCTGCTCTTGAGGAGCTCACCATCGAATATATAATACAGCATGTTTGTTTAATTAGATGTCTCGAATTCGGGGAAAGGAAAGTACACCTGGAATAGATGCTCATATATTGCACTGGTGCAAGAAACTGGATCAGTGTGAGGTTAAAAAGATGTTAGAAAACAGAAGCAATGTGGCATGGCAGAAAGAATATGGGAGTTGGCAGAAAGAAACTTGGGATTCAAGTCCTGGTTCTATCATTTCATACCATGTAAACTGGGGCAAGCTGGTCAACATGTGAATCCTGATTCTCTTACCTGCACCATCCTCGTAGGGTTGTTTTGAGGATCAAGTGTAATGCTGTGTGCAAACACAGTATAAAAACACCAGCACTATCGGAATCCGTTATCTAGGCAGTTGCAACGAAGAGCATTGGGGGAAGTGGTAAAACGCAATTTCATTTCTGGTTTGGTGGTGAAGACTCAGCTAATGTGAGATCAGACAAGAAGTAAAGGCATGTGCTCTGGCACATGGAAGCAGAAGTGGTAGCTGAGGCAAGGAACAGAGATAGAAATCATACATTCATGTGTAAGTATCATTTTTCTGCATCTGGCTACTGGAGAGGGTCAGGTGAAGAAAGCATCCACTGGTTGGTGGGCTATAATTGTACTTTATTTTTTTATTGTTATTTATTTTTGAGAGAGGGAGAGAGCGTGGGGGAGAGGCAGGGAGCAAGGGAAACAAAAGACCCCAAGTAGGCTCCGCACTGTCAGCACAGAGCCTGATGTGGGGCTCAAACTCACTAACCATGACATCATGACCTGAGCGGAAATCAAGAGTCAGACACTTAGCTGACTGAGCCCCTATGATTGTACTTTAAAGACATCCTTCAATACAGACTCATGTACCCTTGGGACATTATTAGTTGGAAAGGATAAATATAGACTTTTCGCATAAAGGGGGAATGGATCAATAACTTCCATTTTCCCATGAGCCAGCCTCCAATCATCACCATACCCAGTACTAATTACTGCCCCGCTCAGTCTTTCTCTGCACTAATCCCGCCTCTAGCCCTCAGAGGACTAGCCCTGACTCAGTGGATTACTTGCCCAGTAGATACTTTCCATCTGTCCCAACATACACAGGAATAGATAAAAAGTACATGCAAGACGTCTGTTTTCTGAGGCCAATATCCTGTTGACTCTTAGTCACTACTTCAGAGATGAAACAGAAGGAATCAGTAAGCTTGCACGATACACCTTCAAATAATCCTCTCTGGTTCAAGTTCAATATTTAGTGTCTTCAAGGCACATTGCTATTGCTACAGCTTTTGGAATGATAGAGACAGAAAAGGAACTTGGTGCCTAATTCCTAATATTTTGGTCATGAGACGTAAGCATGTCTGTTGCTGCCTTCTTTTTGGGAGAGGGCCCAGAATTCAGACGTATTATCTAGAGAAGTAGAAACCATCTTTAGCCAACATGTGTCACATGCTAAGAACAGCAGCAAAGGAACACAGCAAAGGTCTGGGTCCCTAATGGTGCTGCTGACCCAAGACTACCTCTAGATGGCCTGGTACATGAGGTACCCATTACTTGCTTAAAGCACTGTAAATGGGTTCTTTGTTATTTTCTGCAGAACACTGACTGATACCTTTAGTAATAATTTAATCTCTCGAGAAAAAAGAAAACAATGAACAAGGGAATACTTGTATTCATACAGTGTTGACACTGTATCCTACAGTGTCTACAACGTTGACCAGTTAGCGGACTTAGATGCCCGTTGGGCGTAGGAAAAATAGGTTAAATCCTGCTATTCTGTATTTAAGTCTGAAGAATAAGGAAAAATAGCTTAATGAGAAATATGTTCTATGAGGAATGGTCAATTAATTCTCAAAGTTTATCAGAGAAACAATTAAAGGGTAATAAATGTTCATTAATTTTTAAGGAATGATACATAGACTACTGTATCAAGGGCAGCAACACATCTCTATATTCCACTCCTGGGCCCACAGCAGAAACCACCGTTTTGTTCACTCCTGTGTTCTGTGTACTAAGGTACCTGGCAACACGTTACATATTAGAAGAATGAATGGCTGTATCCAAGAAGGGATGAATGAATAAATAAAGGCAGGAATAAATGAGCTATCATAGCACTCTCCTGCTGAGCTCAGACTCATCCTTTTGACCACAGCACTCCAGGTATCCACCACCCATTCAAATGAAGCTGGTAAGAAACATCTTTTTGCCAACTTAGATCTAGGCTTAGCGTGTGTAACTTCAGTGGACCAAAAAAAAAAAGAAAGAAAAGAAAGAAAAAACATCCACTAGGAAATCTGGGAAGTACTCAGAAAGGAAACAAAAAAATTGGCTCGCCAAAAGGAAAAATTTTTAAATTCCTAAAATTTTAATGCAGTCTTGATCTTCAAGACTAGCTTAGGTATTTTAAGTTCTGATCAATGAGGTAACATAAAATAATTATTTCTAAACACTGAATGACCATAGAATAAGAAAAGATAAGTAAGGACAAACATGATTTTTAGAATAAAGTGATATACAGAAAATTAAACTGAAATACTAATCTGAAAGTTACCTAACTGTATGTTTAAGACTAATTTTTAACAGTGCTGACATTTGGGGAATTATAAATCCAGTTTGGAAACGAGTAAATTCATACTTTGAATAAACCTAGAATTTAGTGGTTACACCATATGAAGGCACTAAGTTCTTACATTTTGATCTGTTTTTTTCCTGTTTTTTAATTTTGAGAGAGCGAGTGAGAGAGCTCAAGCATACATGTGCCTGTGAGTGGGGGAGGGGCAAAACAGAGATGGGGACCGGGATCCCAAGCAGGCTTGATCTCACAAACCATGAGATCGTGACCTGAGCCAAAGTCAGACACTCAACCGACTGAGCCACCCAGGCACTCCTGGTTTTTTATGTTTTTAACAAACAAGGGTGGTCTTCTCCAGAGATATGTCATCTCAGAGTATCAGATTTAAAACCATCCTGCAAAATTCAGGTAAAGTGCATCCTTTCAAATTACGTGCATATTCAAGTTCTGTTTTCACCCAGAGTAATGTTAGACACGACACACCAATATACGTATATCCACATTTTCGACGCTTCAGGTACCCTAACGAAGGCTACTTACCGCACAGCTCTCACTGTTGTCAGTCCTGTGAGGCAAAATGAAAGCTACCGTGTCTAAATCTTCACACTGTGAGGGAATCTGGAATGCGTTTTTACAACTTGTTAGCACAAGGAAGAAGTGAGTCGGGATCAGAATTTCTCGGTTACGGATGCGTCTGCTGTTTCTGTAAAACAGGGCAATGTTCGCTTTAAGAAAGAAATAACTATCTTCTTCTTAATGAATACTTCAGGAAAGTATATTTTTCATACAATGCATCTAAAAATGCAATTCAAATAATTAAATGTTAGTACGAAGTTAGTAATTGTGATACCTCAACATATCCTGCCAGATTGAGACAACGAATTAGAATAATTTTTATTTTCTATAAAAACTTATTGAACTTCAGATTTTTTTTTAGTTCGACCTTAACACATCGGAATGGGGACGCTAAAGAAAAAAACATGTATCATTCTCAAACACCTACAGCTAAAATTCTACAGCATTATTGACATTCTTTTCAACTGTGTACAGACAGTAAGCAGATAGGAAACTAGTTTGGGATTTTTTTTCTGTTCCAGCCCCTCCAGAGAAGTCACATGTCTGTGAACTCTTGTTTTAAAGGCATTTTCTTTCCCATCCCACTAACTTCTTTTAAATTGTAGCATGTTCTCCAAGAGGTCCCAAGTAACACCTTTACCTCATCTTAATTCTAGTTCCTTGGGGCTCAAAGCTAGGTTTGTTTATTTTTCAGCATCTTTCGAAATTTAAGGTAGTGGGAGCATTGTTTTCAATTATAACCTTATGGGGAACCATAATATGTAAGACAGATTAAAACAGAGGTCGGGTGGAATGCAACATGTGTCAAGTTCTCTTCTTTACCCATTCTACTGCAGTGACCTCTGAGGCAGTTATGTTGGGACCCTTTTCCTCAAGGGATATAGTAAAAACAACAACAACTACTATATTTTACAAACTAATGTGTTACAGATACATGTGTGTGAAGAGTACTCTTTGAGCCTGCCTGGAAGGACAGTTCTCAGGGAAGAGGTGAAACTCAGCAGAAGTTTCAATTTCTTTATCCTGGAGCGTTAATAGCAAAATTGCTTCCAAAAATCATGCTATTTTTCTAAGAAAGAACAAATGATTTCTAAAATGTCCTCCCCCTCTCCTTTATAAAAAGGCAACCACTGTTTTTTTTTTTTTCCCCCTCAAGATGGTTACTGCATCTTTCTCTAACCCAAGTTGGGTAAAAGCTGTGACATTCACTCAAGGACTATGCCTGGACACTACAGCTTTATAACCCTGTTGGTTCTTTGACTCAGGATGCCTCTAACCAGCAGTATGTTCATGAAGACAGTATCTTACAATTAGCCACATGTAGAGATTTTGAACATGGATGTTACCTTCTTAACATACAATGAGTTCTGTGTTCAATCTGAGCTCAAGAACTACTTATCTAAGCTGAGTGGGAGAGAGATATTCCTTCTTTGCTCTAAAAAACATTTCACTGCACACTGAGCAAAACATCAAAATTAATCAGATATTTCAAGGGGCTTTCGGTGTCAGAAATGCCATGTACCTCAATACAAATACTATCAGACAGAAGAGGTTCTGCTGACTCAACTGGATGGTAATCCCACCTGACAGCTGTTTTTAAGAGGAAATGAAATATGTTCTTACTGCTTCAGGGTCTCTGAGGAATCATAACGTCCATCATAATCAGAGTCAAACACAGGGCCACTGACAACGTTGACACCATTTCTTTCTTCTGCGTATCTTTGCAGGAGGGTGCTGTGAAAGTAGCGCCATATAACTGAAACAAGAAGGGAGTCGGTGGGGTTTCAAAAGAATAAGAGGCCATGCTGTCATGTTAAAAAAAAAAACCTCAACAACCTCGTTCAAATTCAGCATCTGTAATAACTAGGGACGAAATCAAATTTGGCTTTAGTGTTAGTGGGAGGCCAAAAATCCATTGTTCAACTTCAGCCTTTGGCAGAACTAATGGATAAATGTTGAATTCAAGACTATTTTGGACATCACGGACCATTCGCATCACCATGAATTTGTGATCACAGACCACCACGCAGCATAAAAAACCATGAACATAAATGAATAAGGCAGGTCATTCAGATTTATTGTTGATATCTGAGTATTCCTTTTGAAATAGTCACTAGTATTCTACATGTAAATTAGAGCAAAAATCTCCTGTATGCTCTATATGTTGAAATCCTATATGTCACATGAAGTATAAATTCATATTTATCCTATTAAGGGCCAAATGCTGCAATCATTAATAATGGTGTAAAATCGACACATTTTAAGATCAAAAACAATATCAAGAACTTCCAAAAGTTAAATAGGGTAACATAGTGGCAGTTTATGTAAATGTTAGTAGATTATATTAGCAGGATACCTTTGGAAGAAGATTACATACTTTTTCAACCAAAAAATGTCATTTATAAACATTTAAATACCAAATAGAATAAATGGTATTGGAATATATCATGATTCTAATAGTTGTAGAGTTTTTGTGTATTGGTGTTTGGCAAAGTTAAGCTGATAAGAATGTATCAGATAGTCATTTAATTTAGAGGGTCAACCTTATTAATATAAATTATACCTATAATAAACAGAAATTCGTTGAAATTATGAGATATAGGGTTAAAATTCTTTACCTTGAAAACTCGGGTACATTGGCACTATGTTAGTATTAAGCAATGCTTCAGAATACAGTTGACTTGAACCTTTATTTAGTTCTACAAAAAAAAAGACAACTATTTTATTCTTCATGAATCGCATTAGAAATTATACTTTTCCATGAGGGTGGCCTTGTTAAAAATTAGCTATCACCTTAAACCCGAAAACTTTCACAGGTACTGGATCAAGGGAAAGTGAAATATGTTTGGTCAAGTCCCTTAAAGAAAGTAAAATATTTAGATATTTTCTTTCTCAAGATGAATTTAGCTAAGAAACAAAAGCTTAATAAGAGCCCCAAATTAAAACTATGATGTATTGTGTGGACAATTTTCTTTCCTTAGGCTCTTTTACAGTGAAAGGAAAAAAGAGTATCTGGCTTCAGAACAACACCTACTGCCCTGAAAAAACATCACAGGATGTCTGCCTCGAAATGCTCTACAAGGCTTCTTTGTATGGATTTTCAGCTTGGATCTGGTCTGTTTACATAAAGCAAGAGCCAAGTTCTGACTTCAGACACTTACCCCAGGGACTGGACTGGATACTGAAAGTATTTAAGCACCTGGAGACTTCTGATTTTTGCCTTTTAAGGCCAGCCTCAATATGTCTTCTTATTAACATACAAATTTGCCACATTAAAAATAGAACACTTAGTAGTACATATATACAATGGACTACTACGTGGCAATGAGAAAGAATGAAATCTGGCCATGTGTAGCAACATGGATGGAACTGGAGGGTATTATGTTAAGTGAAATAAGTCTGTCAGAAAAAGACAGATACCATATGTTTCCACGAATAGGTGGACTTTGTGAGACTAAGTAAAAACCAGGGGGAGGGGAAGAGGGGAAAGGAAAAAAAGACAGAGAGGGAGGGAGATAAAACATAAGAGACTCTCAAAGACTAAGAACAAACTGAGGGTGAGGGGGGTGAGGGAGGGGGGAGGGGGTGACGGGCATTAAAGAGGGCACGTGTTGGGATGAACACTGGGTGTTATATGTAAACCAATTTGAAAATAAACTATTATAAAAGAAATAGAACACTTAACCTCAAATAAGAGAGAGAGAGAGAGAGAAACATTTCCTAGTGGCTCTGTCTCCGTAAAAGGGCAAGCACACTTCCTAATTCTTTGGCAAATGAGATCTCCCTCCTAAGACCCCTGATGTATCTATCCTTCTGAGTCAAGTTTTTTCGAATTCTGTGTAAAAGAAATGTAGAAAAAATGAAGAATGTCCTATCTACAGTGTCTACACTAAATCAACTACCCTCCAAACAAAAGCTAAAGGTTTTGTAAAATTCAAGGTTTAGATGCTTTAAAAAATTTCCCCTAATAGTTATACTTCTCATTCGCAAGGATTAACAAAAAGATACTGCTCATTGCCCCTAAAGAAAGAAAAGGAGAAAGGAGAGAGAGAGGACAAGGGAAAGGGCAGGTCAGGAAGGAAGAAACTTACGTGGTGGATAGAGGAACCCATAACTCAGTTCGGCATTGTTTTTATAAAATGAACACTTATGGACAGGATTGAAGGAAATTCGAAGATCCTGGTGGAGACAGTTGGAGAAGTCTTCTGTAGAGAAAGTGTCCTGAAGAACAAAATAAAAAGAGCCATCAAGTATCAGCCACAGACAAGAAAACAAGCCTGCTTTATGAAGAGTTGAAGGTGAACCACACCCTACAATTACAGAGCCCTGGTTGTCCCCTTTAAGTCCTACTCCATTTTCCCATTTTTCTGGCAGTGTAGTCATCTTTTTTCCAACTGAAAGGCATAAACTCTATAATATTAACGATATTAGTCATTTGTCATATGTTGTCCTATTATGCTGGGCTCATTTTGTTTACAAGTTACAAACTTTCAGGTAGCAAAATGCTGGATTTGGAGGGTGGGGGCGATCTGATCCTATCTTTCAAACACAACTACACAGACTTGAAGGCTGGGGCTTGGGGAGCCACTGAATTAACAATGCGGCATGAAAACCTCAGAGCAGTGATGACTGAATTTATGCTGCTTTGATTATATTATAAAACAGAACATGCAAACCGAATCATCGAATGCCGTAATTAAGGTATCAAACACTAAATCTGATGGGGACCTACAAAAAAATACTGGGAAGACTCCTATATATTACAAAGTAAAGTAGAAAATGTGTTTGTAGTGTTTAAAGATAGTCTTCAAAATTAGAACAATCAAATTTATGGTTGAAACTTTATATATATGTGAATATGTGGGGTATGTAATATATATATATATTTTTTAACATAGAAATTACATATATACACACACATATACCTATATTTTTATTTAGCTTTCTCAGCGAGTATTAACGATAGTTTCATTTTTTAAATCCACTCAACTAACCTCTCTCAAATCCCCTTTCTGTCTCTTAAGGGCATCCTACAGCTTGCCAGGCATTCAGTTTTTGAAAATCTGGTCAGTCTAGTTTAAAACTTTAATTTGATCTAAATTTCATCCCCTCCCCCATTCTCTCTTTCAAGGCCTATCTTCTGCTTCTCTTTCTACCAAGACAGCCAGCGGGAGGGGTGAGGGGGAACGGTGGTCTTATTCGGGGATATTCCCCCACCACCAACTCCTTTCAAGGGCTTCCTGTGGTCTGGGCTGTGGACGGGATCCCCGGCCTCCCCATGGTTTGATTTGGGGATCTTCCTGTAGGTGTTATACACAGAGAAGTTACTGGAGCTTTAGTGGCCTTCCCCATCAGTGAGGACCCCGAAGGTGAGTACAGCCAAGGACAATCCTTGCACTCATACATCTATGCATTTAGAGATGAATAATTGTGACTGACTGCAACACTGATTACATACAATTATAAATTAGAATCATAAAATATGAAAACAAATAAACAAGCACAAAGCAAGGGAGACATTTGCATGCACATTCCTCATTTAGGAGAAGAAATCTGCTCAGAGTCTCAAAGTCACAGAGCTTGTCAGTGGCAGGGCTAGAACCAGACCTTAATTTCTCTGACATCCAATTCAGTGATCTTGTCATTTAGGAACTGATTATCAAGCTACGATTAGTTTGCGCAAATTAACCATGCTTTTAAGGTTTTGCTTAATGATAATTTGAAATAATCACATGTAGCTAAAGAGGCGACCAATACTTGCATTTCTGTCGACGGTGTAGGATGTCCAAAGGGGCATCAGGATGTCATGGCTGTAAGCACTCACAAACTCATGCTGGTAAAGAAGACAAATTGTGCTGTCCCTCTGGAGAATTCTGGGCCTTCCATATGGTAAAGTGCCACGATTAATAACCTTCTCTTGGATCGTAGGGGAGAAATGAAACAACCGTTCAAACATGCTTACTGTGAACTATAATATATAATGATACATTCACCTTATTCTTTCCTCTCCTTAAGACCATATTGAAAAACTATTTTTATCTGCAAAAAATTTTAATGACAAAGAGCAGAACCATAAATGATTTAGAAAACAAAAGGGATTCACCATAGGTTTTGCCTATGATGATCCTGAGAGATCAATGTAAAATCAAGGTATCACAAGGGGACACATGAAA
Organism: Paguma larvata; assembly: GCA_030068075.1. NCBI lineage: Eukaryota > Metazoa > Chordata > Mammalia > Carnivora > Viverridae > Paguma > Paguma larvata. Next base: position 116,138,819 of record CM057829.1, on the reverse strand, counting down.
TTGCTAGAAATTTCAACAATTAGGTCTTAAATAATACTAAAATTCTTTTAACATTATTTTAATGACTTATTCTTTAGGAAAAATCTCCAGAAAGAAAAGTTTTGGGATGATGTATGTTCTTGGAAAGCAAAAATTCAGAACTGAAATTATGAGATGTAGCTGAATGAAACAGTAACAATATATACCATTTACTCTACTTTTTCCAAGCATCGAGTGCTTTGTAGAGTCCTTTGTAGATATTATCTAATTTAGTTCTTAAAGTCCTATGAATTAAGGTTATATGCCCATTGTACAGATGAGAAAACAGTTTACAGGGAGTAAATACTTTTTCCATGGACATATGGTTCCTAAGCTCATATTCAAACATAGATCTACTCAATCTCAAAAGTGTCATCCTTCACCACGCTTCGTCTCCATGGGCCATTAAAGATTTCTCTAAACACGTACAGAAATTTTATATGGGCAAATTCAATTTGGGAATAATGTAGAATTCACGTTTTCATTCCAGAAGGAAAAAAAAACTGAGCCAAGTAACTTAAGGATAAACTTTGATGTATCAGAGACCATACCAAAGTGACGCTGAACATCCAAGTCCCAGCTGACAAATGTTCTCAGTTGTCCGTGTATTAAACATGCTTATTTTGCATTCAAAAGTTATGAAGAGGGGCGCCTGGATGGCTCAGTCACTTAAGCATTTGACTCTTGATTTTGGCTCAGGTCATGATCTTAGGGTCATGTGATCTAACCCTGCCCATTCCAGCATGAAACCTAATTAAGATTCTCATTCTCTCTCTCCCTCTGCCCCTCTCAGCTTGCACTCTCTTGGAAAAAAAAGGTTATGAAGAAATAACTTTAGATAAAATCAATTTATACTCTCCTGTAATTAACTAAGAACCAGGTGAGATAGAAATCTAACAGGTAGTTTCAATAGAAATCTAAGGGTCTCTTATAAACTTATAATAAAAAACTTTAAAATCTCAAACCACCTCAACTCTGTTCATAAAGAGTAAGTTGGCTTCTACCAAATACATGATGCACTGTAACTATCCCTTCTTTCCTCATGACTTGCAGTCTAGACTGTTGAACAAGAACGTCCCCCTGTTTCATCAGGTGGTCCTCCGCTACTATCTTTATGTTACTGGTTATTCTCAGCTAACGTCCCCAGACCAGTTCTCTGTAGTTGACACTGTTGAGAAAAAGCCTGTTTCCACATTCTGAGCTCAAGTGTAAGGATGCCTTACCTTCTGCTAGAGTCAAATTCAACTGTATCTCAAAGTCCACAACTGGCAAAACCTAAAAAGTTAATAATACTATTTTAAGCAATGAGACATGGTTTTTTGTTTTGAGACACGTTTTAATTGTGTAACAAAAAATTTCTACAGCCTAATGGTTCCATTGTGGGACAATGATAAAACCATCTTGAACAAGTGAGTTATTTTTTTTGATAAGGAGGATAAAAGTTCAGATGACTGCTGCAAAAGACAAATTGGTTACATAAGCACAACACAATCAATGAAAAATAAGAATTGCTGCTTTTTAATTTTTATCACTACTCTGACAGTCTTTCTTTGAGCCTAAAACAAAATGGAAGGCATAAAATCAACTGCTCCCCAAATCTCTGTCTTCATGGACATTATCAATTTTGCCAACTTGTCACAAATTTTTATGTTCTTGAAACTATAAATTAAGATAGGAGTAAAGAGGAAACAGTGCCGGGGCGCCTGGGTGGTTCAATCCATTAAGCATCTTGGTGTCCACTCAGGGTCACGATCTTGTGGCTTGTGAGACCGAGCCCTGCATCAGGCTCTGCACTGACAGCTTGGAGCTCGCTTGGATTGTTCTCTATGCCCCTACCCTGTTGGCACTGTTTCTGTCTCTCTCAAAATAAATAAACTTTTTAAAAAAGTGCCATACATCCACTTCATACCAAAAAATGTTATTTTGCCTCTAAATTTAAAATAAACTGAGGGGCGCCTGGGTGGCTCAGTCGGTTAAACATCTGACTCTGGTTTTAGTTCAAGTCATCATCTCAGAGGTTCCTAGATGGATCCCTGCACTATCAGTGCAAACAAATTGAGATATATTTTAGGAAAAGAATACTGTGATTGGTTTATAATCAAGACCTCACTGCTAGGATAACAGCACAGATTCAAGATGCTCCAGAACTTAGTTGGGCTTCTCCCAAGGCTGCACCCAAGTCAAGTCACAGCACCAAGGGATAGAAACAGAAGGGAGGGGCTCCTGGGCAAAGTTAAGCATCTGACTTCAGCTCAGGTCACATCTAATGGTTCATGTGTTCGAGCCCTATGACACGCTCTGCATTGACAGTGTAGAGCCTGCTTCAGATTCTCGGTCTCCCTGTCTCTCTGCCCCTCCCCCACTTGCACTTTTTCTCTCTCAAAAATAAATATTAAAAAAAACAGATGTGAAAATCCAAAAACCAGGAAGACGTAAAATAAATAATAAAAGGGCTGCATGTGCAGGCTTAATTAGAATTAAACGCAAATCTGTACTTATGCTCGCTCATACATTTTAATTCGATCATGAAGTGTTTCTACAGCACATGCTATGCAGAGGGTGCTGTAAGTCACACAAACTGGGCTACACTTTTGTCAATACTTACTGAGGGATCACAGGAGCAGTCCAGATTATGTTTGGGGGTTCTTGTGAAGGGGCACTGTACCAGGGGGTGGGCTTCTTTTGGATTCTTTGGGGTGTAAACAGACTTCTTTAGAAGGTGGTTAAGACTTCCGTGAGTTCCATTATTAGGAGCAGGTGTCAAATTCAGTAAATCTGCATAATACCAAGAAGGGGAAATGGTTACTTACAGGTTTCAAAATCAAATTAACGGTAGACTTATACTATCTTAATCTTTTTAAAACTAAATGTATATAAGAGTTCTTTACTCTTTCCCTAAAATAAAACTTTACATAAAACTCTCTTGAATTTGAGAGCATTTATGACTATGCTATTCTTAGTGGAATTACTGATATATATGCTGTACTTCTCTATGGAAACTTCTAAAGTTTAAAGTGTATAACACCATTGCATACCTATAATGTCAGTCACTGTGCTAATATATTTTTCTTACTTAATCCTCAAAACAATTAGTAAGTCATTGTCAATATTTGGTAGATGAATAGTCACAGTGCTTTGTCAAGGCTGCAAAGCTACTGATGTAGTAAGACCTAGGATTCAAACCAGCTTTGTCTCAGTCTAAGACTCATGCTCTTGATAATAACAATAGCGAACGCTTATACAGTAAAGCACTTAGGATATGCCTGGCACTGTTTTAAGTGCTTTAAGATATATTAATTCATTTAAGTATAGTCTCCCACTGAAAGAATCATACTTAGGACATATTTAAAGTTTTGTAAATTCCTAGTATCATTATCAGAAAAAAGACGTAATATTTAAAACATAAAATCCAACCAAAAGGCATTGATTAAGAAAGTACAGAGTAAATCGATTATATATCTAATGGGTCCTTCTCCATTTCCACAACTGTGACATCGTCATCCATTCAACTATCATTGCTACCAGAGCTTCTGCCTGTTTGTGTTCCCTTCACAGACTCGAAACTCTTAGGCTTCCACCCCGAACCTGAGTTGACTTTCATATACTGATCCATGATCATTTTTTTTTTTCAGTGACTCTAGGCCAGGAAGGTGAAAGGTAGAATGTGAAGAATCTGTCTCAACTCATCATCATCTCTAAAAAGGTGCCCCCCGCGTGACTTACTTTTCATAATCCTATTCCAGCTCTGTCTTCAGGAGAAATGAAAGAAGCCTGTTCACACTTACCACACATTAAATTATAGACTTCAATATTTTCGAAGGAGTCGACTTCAATGCTGTGCTTGAATCCAGGTCCATAGCCGATAAAGAGGGCCTAGATTGGCCAGAAAAGTAACAGGTTATCAGTTCATATCAGCTATGTATGTAGCTGGTGAAAAAATTATTTCATATTTTCCACATTGTACATATATAAACTGGTTATGTTAAGGTACCAGAAAAATACTGCACCCAGACTTTGTAGGATATTGTGTTAACCCCTGTTGTACACGTAATCTACATACAAACAGGATATTTCTCTCAATTTTACTGTAATTCCTGACTTGACAATCGGAAGAGAATAGATGAAATTGTTTCTCATCTGTGAAATGGGATATAAATGTCACTCTACCCACCCTGCACAGTGCTGTAGGGATCAAATTAAATAATTGTTGTGAGTATATTTTGAACTTCTAAATTGCTAGATGAATGTAAGGCATTATCTTCATTTAGAACAAGTATAATATCTTTTTTCCTATTAATTACTAGCTTTTGTTTACTGTGGAGTAATATTCTTAATGGAACATGAACATATGCAAAATAATTACTAGAAATTTAGTATGAGGTATGAGTCCTATAACAAGTCAAATGTGCCTGAAATATGAATATAAGTTTTTAATGCAAATTTCTATGCAAATGCAAATTTGCAAGTAGAATTGCAAATTCTATTAACGCAGTGCCCAAAATAAAACAGCTATATAAAATCACATGCTTCATTAATTCTCATCCAAGACATATAATCACAATTTGTATTTCCAAATCTAAACTTTGTACATCAGTTTTTCTTCAGATACAAACTATTATTGTTTTAAGTATAACAGATTTACTTACTTGCATATTTGAAATTATATTATCAGAACCATGGAATCCAATTCCACAATGTTTCGTTCCTGAAGGATTCCTAATTTTGACATAATATGAATTAATGATGCAAATAAAGTCTGTGCATAGTGCAAAATTTAAGATCACGACATTCTTTCTGTTAATAAAGGATAAGTAACTATTTTGTTAAAAAAACCAAAAAATGGTAAACAAAACCACCTGGCTTTGAAGAGCAGTAAGAGGCCACCCTTACCTTTTATTTTGCAGACAAATCAACTACAAATGCAGGACGGTATAGAGGAGAAAAACCACTAGCACTGACACAAAACTAGTTTTGAACCCTGGCTATGCTCTTTACTAGCTGTGACACTGGCAATGTAGTTATCTTCGTTTTAATTTTGTCATATTGAGTTTGTTTGTACAAATTAAATGGCTTGGCCTAAAGAAATGTTTGGAGGGGCACCTGGGTGGCTCAGTCGGTTGGGCAGCCGACTTCAGCTCAGGTCGTGATCTCACGTCTGTGGGTTCGAGCCCCACGTCAGGCTCTGTGCTGATGGCTCATCAGATCCTGGAGCCTGCTTCCGATTCTGTGTCTCCCTCTCTCTCTGCCCCTCCCCTGTTCACGCTGTGCCTCCATGTCTCTCAAAAATAAATAAACATTAAAAAAATTAAAAAAAAAAAAAAAGAAATGTTTGGAGTATAGTAGATGTTTGTAAAATATTGATTCTCTCGTGAGGGCAAGGACCATCCCTTCTTTCATGTTTTTCTTCCCAAACATGAAAAGCACGGCCCTCTAGTAAAAGCAGAGACAGTGAAACTCTTAAGTGAATCCTGGTTCATTGCTTAGGTTTTCCTTGACAGGGGTACTTATCAACCCTGGTCTCACGGCAACTATCCAAAGAGTTAATTATCAAGTTTTGACATATTAACAATATTAACCATCCAAATAATTTTCCAACACATCAATAAATCGAGGTGAAAAAACAACTCTGTAAAATGAAGAAAGCAATTGCTCATCATCATAAAGAGGTTTCACCAATTATTTGCAGGATCTGACGGTTTTATAAGGAGAACTGGAATGTGCAGAAGAGCTATGGTGGCATGTGGTAACACCGATGTGGAACATAAATATGGATGTGAGCAGAGGACTGGTTCCCAGTCGGGGGGTGGATGGCCCTCCCCAGGGAAACTCTGACGATGCCTGCAGACATTTTTGGTTGGCCCAACTGTGGAAAGGGTGTTTTTTCGTCTAGTGCGTAGAAGCCAGGGACGCTCTCAAACATCCCACAATGCACAGGACAACCTTCCACAGCAAAGAATGGTCTGACCCCAAAATGTCCTTCCGGGGTTCAGAACCCCGGAGACAGAGTGAAGAGAATCATATTTGCTAGTTTTCATATAACAACATTGTTGAAAAGAACCCAATCGTTACAATGAATGTCTAACATATATCAAGCTAGGTTTACCTGGAAACCATCAGAACTTACAATGCAAGCTGCCACTGAGGATCCAAATAGAATGTCAAGGGCTCAATCCTATCATTTTTGGCAAAGTGCAAACGCTTCGGTAAGAAATGCTTCAGGTAAGGTTTGAAGTGCTGGTTTGGTTCCCGGCACTGAAATTACAGAAGATAAAGGAAAACTCTTATTTCCATATTTTCAGTGTAAACTTCTCTTGAAACTGTTTTCTAATTCTGTAAGAATTTTTTTTTGATAAAAATTTTTATCAGTCCGCTCAGTAAGTCACAGATGCAAAAATAACTGAGTTCCTACTACTTGTATAAATGTACACATTGACTATTCCCAACTATTCGATATTCATTTTTTACAGGAAATCATAACTGCTACATAAAAAATGCAAAACTCTTAGACTATGTCACTCAGTTATATTTGAGTTACTACCATTTTCAAACATTCTTATAACTGCAATGGTAAAAAAAAATTCTTTAATATTTAAACATATTGGGGCACCTGGGTGGCTCAGTCAGTTAAATGTCTATTGATTTCGGCTCAGGTCATGATCTCACAATCCGTGAGTTGGAGCCCCATGTCAGGCTCCACACTGTAGAGCCTGCTTAAGATTCTCTCTCCCTCTCTCTGCCCTTCCATTGCTGGTGCTCTCTCTCTCTCAAAATAAATAAATAAACTTCAATAAATAAATAAATAAAACATAAGTAAAAAAATGTGCTATGGATAACTCATCATCAAGACAAAAATTTATTTTTTAAACGGGCATAAAAAGACTGGTAAGAAATATATAATAATGCTAACAGTACCTATGGTGAGATAGCCATAGACTTTTTCTCTTCTATTTTTTCCAATTATTTCTTTACTGTCATAAAAATTAAACAATGACAATAAATGAATTCTTAAAAACTTTCAATGCTAGTTTATTGGGGTATGTCCTTAAAAATCTTTAAAAACTATACGGCGTTTAAATGTTGGCCCAAATACTCAAATTCTAATGCTAAAATATCCCAAGAAGAGATGCTGAACTCTTTTTCTAAACATATATTAAACAAACTAACAATAATTAAATAATGGAAAATCAAATACACTCACAGAAAGATTTCTGGCAAGGTCTTCGTAATCAACTGGAGGGGGACAAAAATAAGAATTAATCACTGATGGTATGCTACAATTAGAAATAGAAATAAAACAAAATGTTGAATGTCAGACTCAAACTCTATATCTAAATATCAAAACAGGTTCCAAACAGCCTATTTAAATCATTATATATTAGTTACTGGCAGGAATGAGACAGATCTTTAGGAACAACCGCACGCCTATGAAATCATGTTGTATTGTTAAATGAAGAGGTAAGTTGCAGAGTATGTATCCATCCATCTGTTCATCCATGTGTGTCCATTCATCTGGCCATCCATCTATATGTCCATGCATCTAGATATAGTATGGTTTCATAGTGCAAAAATTTAAAAAAACAAATGTGTTTTGTATATGCCTAGTAGATGTCTGGGAACACACGCCAAACCTAACAGTGACTAATCTCTAGAGACAGGAAATGAGATGTGAATTAGGGAGCTTTAAGGAAACTGTTATTTTACTTTATATATTTTGATATGTAATAATTCCAGAATTTCCAAATAACAAGGACACTGGGGAACTTAGAAGAGAGGGTGGCAAGTAGAGTTTTGTAACTGAATCTGCATAGCAAGACCTCAGATTTACTGAAGTGTATGTATTCTGTGCTACAAATCAATATATGTCTAGCTTTCCAAAGATTCTTCTAGCTATACTTTACCAATGTTTCAAAAATTTTTTCAGATAAGATAAAATGTACCATATACATATTTTATGTATGTATATTGATAAATAAAAATAGATATAGTTTTTGTTTTACTTTGAGTAACAGAGGCCTAATAATGAGAGAAGGGTATGATCAAAACCTTGCCATCCCATCCTAAACATCTCTGGACACTGCCTTCCTCTGTATGGTTTTTATAACAGCTTTTACAACAATTGTATACTACTTTTACAGATAAAAAACACACTAATTAAAACTTGCCATGCAGGGGCACCTGGGAGGCTCATTCGGTTAAGCGTCATGATCTCACAGCTCGCAAGTTCAAGCACTGTGTCAGGCTCGATGCTGACAGCCTACTTCAGATTCTGTGTCTTCCTCTCTGTCCCCACCCCCACCCCCGCCTCTCTCTCTCTCTCTCTCAAAAATAAATAAACATTAAAAAAAACCTTGCTATACATATATAAAATCTACGCTTAGTGTCACTATGTTAATATAATGATTAATATTTGCATAACCATTTTCCTGCAGTGAAATCTCTTTCTCTCATGAATATTCAACAGTATCTACTGGAACATTCAACACTGCAGTTCCCAAATCTAACCAAATTTGATAAATATCAGAAAAGCTTTTTTTTCCTTTCCGTTTCACAAAAAAACAAAGACTTGCTCTAAGTCTGTGAGAGTTACCAAGGATGGCAATCAAAAAGAGGCTATAACAGAGGTACAAACAGTTAAGAAATGCACTTGACTTACAAAAGAATTAATATTTTAAAAAGTTTCTTGCCAGTTTGGGTGGCATATGTGGTCAAGAATGTGAAATTTCTTCTCTATTTATGAAACACATTCTTACTGTGTTTTGGAATGGTAAAAGAAAGTCATTTCTGAAGACAGAAACCAGTTGTTTGTAAGAGTCCCAGAATTTCCTGCATTCCTCCTTGTAACAGAATATTTTATAACAGCTCAAAGCTATTTGAATGGAATGTCATTAATTAAACTTAAATAAATGCAGCTGAACTTCTCTTTTCTCTTAAGTTTGTTGTTGTTGTTGTTTTAGTACAAGTAATCTCAAACCCAACATAAGTAAAACACGCCACAACATAAAAATGTACTGAGCGCACAAATACTACTATGTATGCTTAGCAATGAATAACAAAAACGAGTGGCTAGATGTTGGAGATTTAATCATGAAAAGGAAATTAACTTGATGCACTTTAGTATGGAGATACAATAATTTGGAGGAATATATTCTGAATGGAATCATATTCAGTGTTAGCGTGCATCGATACTTACATGAAAAGTACTTATCTGGGACCTCAGAGGGTCTCAAGCGGGCTGCGGGTCCATATATAACTTTAATATTTGTAACATCTCCCAAATATTTATTCAGATATACAAATTTCTTGCAATTGCCTTGTTCCATGCCTAGGAGAAAAAATTCCCAAACATGTTGCAACTTTTTAAGAATTTAACACGTAGAAGAGAACTTCTTTCACTTCCAGAATTTAATTCAATAAATATGTGCTCAGTACTCATGTGAGTTAAAAAGCTAGTAGGTAAGACACAGAATTTCAGCTGTATCTACCACTTCGCTTAAAAAAATCTTTTCGGGGCGCCTGGGTGGCTCAGTTGGTAAAGCAGCCGACTTCGGCTCAGGTCATGATCTCACGGTCTGTGAGTTCGAGCCCCATGTCAGGCTGTGTGCTGATGGTTCAGAGCCTGGAGCCTGCTTCAGATTCTGTATCTCCCTCTCTGCCCTTCCCCTGCTCACACTCTATGTCTAAAAAAAAATCTTTCCCCTTCATCCACAATTAGCTTAATGTTTCCTCTTATTTAGGTATTACATTATCTTTATGCGAGTGAGAAGAAATATCACAGCTTCAGACCAAATAAAGACTAGTTGTTTGCCTAAGATCACCTAGAGGGCTAGAGGGCTCCTGGGTGGCTCAGTCGGTTAAGCTTCAGCTCTGGTCATGATCTCACGGTTTGTGAGTTTGAGCCCCGCATCGGGCTCTGTGCTGACAGCTTGGAGCCTGGAGCCTGCTTCAGATTCTGTGTCTCCCTCTCTCTCTGCTCCTCCCCTGCTCATGCTCTGTCTCTCTCAGAAATAAATAAACATTAAAAAAAATTTTTCGAAAATTTAAAATTTAAATATTCACCTAGAATATTAACTGGTAGGATAAAACTCTCAGTCTCATTCCAGAAGTGCATTTTCTTTGGAACAGAACTTCCTACAGCTATTTCTAGAAATAGCTTTTAGTAATTACTTCTGACACGAACAATAATAAGAAAAAACAAAGAAAAAGGACTTGTTTTCTATTTCCTTGTACACTCACTGCTTCTGTAGTCTCAAGGCAGTTACATAAACATGTTCTAAAGGTCAAAATAAGTAAAAATGAAATGAAATTAACATAGTGCTAAAATTAATATATTCTGCTTCTAAAATCAGATTTATTATGCTAATGAAAATAGAAGTACATAATAATGTATTTAAGTTAAATCTAAAATTGTTATGCTACATGTACCAAAATTTAATATTAAAAAAAAATTTTAACTATTCAGAATCCCCAGTATAAACAACTGGGTGCATCATCATCAACAGCTGTGAATTACTTGAACTTTACATTTTACATAATTTTCTCCTAAATACTTTCCACAACAAACCACATTAAAAAAATAGAAGGAAACCTTTTTTTGGCACCATTTAACCTAAGGACAAATGATGAAAATTCAGGTTACCATGATCTGAAACAAGGATGAGGTTCAGGCAGCGATGCAAGTTCAGCTCTTTTAGCCCATCCATCAGCATGCCAACCATGTTGTCAACCCTCTGCAATGCTCTGATGACCTAAGAAAGGGAAGCAATTTCATGTGATGGATTCCATACTAACGGCCATCTCTATGTAAAGCTATCTCTGTTTAATAAAGGAAGGGTTCGGTGGATAAAACTACTATGATGAACTGGTTTACGTTAGGCTAAGACAAGTCAGGTAAGTCAATGCCCATTAATAAAAAGAAGAGCCCAAATCCCATATATGCTCAATCCTAAGTACTGGAAATGTCACTAGCTGATCTGAAATGTTAAAGTTATACATGAAAAGCTTTTTTATAATTCTTTATATTTGTTTTTTTAAAATTAGAACTCCTAGGGGGTGAGGGGTGGCTCAGTTGGTTAAGCATCCGACTTTGGCTCAGGTCATGGTCTCACATTTCATAGGTTCAAGCCCCATATTGGGCTCTGTGCTGACAGCTCAGAGCCTGGAGCCTGCTTTGGATTCTGTCTCTCTCTCTCTCTCTCTCTCTGCCCCTCCCCCACTCAGACTGTCTCTCTCTCTCTCTCTCTCAAAAATAAATAAACACTGAAAAAAAAATCTTTAATTGCACATATATATCACAAGGACATAGAATAGCAAATGGTTTTAGCAACTTGCTTGTGACATTTTCTCTTTTGGGCTCTCCTTGCAAAACCACCTGAGGAAAATTCTTTGCAGTTCTACATGTGCTTTCTGTAATGTATCAAATCAGTCTTATCTCTATAGTCAACTTATTCCCCTGTAATAATGAAACAACCTCCTTCAATATAGTCTTTCATCCAAAGGTCCTCAAGTAATGAAACTTGGAGTTTTTAAGTATTAAAATAAAGTGGGTTTTGATGTGCCAGTAATATTAGAATTTAACAGAGTTTACAAGCTGGTGACTATGATACAAAAAGCAATGGGCTCGGTCTTGAATGAAGATGAATCTCAAAAGTAGTCCTTCAGTGAAATTAGAAAAGGCAACATTGATTTTACGATTTATATGATCTGATAATCAAACAATTACAAAATGATCCCTAGACTTACTTGTAGTCAAACTGACCTAGACATGAGTCCTAAAGTTTCAGTGAATTTAGCAAAATAAAAATTACAACCGGTCAACTGTCAATCCAAGATATTATTGCCATGAAACTTTTCCCTGTCACCAATTATGACATGGTCAAATTTGTTGGCCATGTCTTCCTTATCCTACCTCTAAGCGTTTTTGCTTAGTTGAAGGACAGAAGCAGAGTAAGGACAGACAGAATTAGTAATGACACTAGAGCTGCTGGAGATGGATTTTGATGGAATGAACATGGAGAGTAAATAGAGACCTAGATGGACAGCCATCTTCACTCTCTCTCTTCTTCTCTTATATCTGACAAGATGGCACCCAGCAGGAGCCTATTCTTTAAGAGGGGCAAATCTGGAGTTAACCCAGGGTAAGGGAAACTAGGAAAAGATGATTTAGGCAGGTGTTTTAAACTCAAGTGAGAAAATGAGCATATGTTCTCCCTTTCTTCTGTTGTTACAGATATAAGCATTGAGAGCAAGTAACATTCCGAAAACCAGAGCTCACAACAGACATGTTAGGATGGGCTCTGGTCTGGACTCTCTGCTAAAGAGACTTTAAGGCTCACAAATTATGCAGACTGTGATTAAATTTTAGCTATTCCTAGTCTTTTATCTCTTAGAGAGACATGGGGAAAAAGATAACAAGGATTTTGAGATTAGGGACCATAGCTATACCTCTTCATCCTTTCATCATGACCAATATTCATAATTCCTTACTTCTTGTTTCTTTTCAGATCTTGGGCCACAGATAAAATATACATTATAAAGGGTTGAAGTCAGCTTAAAAGTATAAGAAGAAGCTCAAATCATTTTCTTTTCCAATGCTTCTTCTGCTCCAAGATATAAAAATTCTATGGCCACACAAAAACTGAAAGGAGTATTTGAACTTTCAAAGCACTATATGGATAACAAACCTAGCCAGGGGTGGGCTAAGTTCCTAAAAGGATGTCAGGTCAAATAATATCATGTTAACAGCCTTATTCTATGAGCCATTTCCCTATCTCTAGCTTCCTAGTAACTGTTCAATAAAACCAGTTATTTGAAATTTTCTATAATGTTGACAAAATTTCCTATTCTTTGATGTCCATTCTCTGTTGGACATGTCTCCTAAGGTGGAGAGATCATAGTAGGCTTCTTGTGTTATTTGACTTATTATCCAGTATTTATACAGAAAATTGAGCATTGGGTGTTATATGTAAGAGATGAATCACTGGGTTCTACTCCTGAAGCCAAGACTACACTGTATGTTAACTAACTTGAATTAAGGAAAAAAAAAAACAATTTAGGGACACGTAGACGGCTCAGTCAGTTAAGTGTCCAACTTTGGCTCAGGTCATGATCTCACCGTTCGATAGTTCAAGCTACACAGTGGCTCTGTGCTGACAGTTTCAGAGCCTGGAGCCTGTTTTAGATTCTGTGTCTCCCTCTCTCTCTGCCCGTCCCCTGCTCACACACAGTCTTCAAAACATGAGTAAACATTAAAAAATTTTTAAAAAGAAAATAAAACTTAAAAGAAGAAGCCCAGGCCAGAACCCTGGTTACCTGAACCTTTTCTATCCACACTCCTGTTTCCCAAACACAGAATAAAATAAATTAAGATAAGAAAGGAAGGAAGGAAGGAAGGAAGGAAGGAGGAAGGAGAAAGAAAGAAAGAGAAAGAAAGAAAGAAAGAAAGAAAGAAAGAAAGAAAGAAAGAAAGAGAAAAGGAAAAGGAAATTGGGGTCTTACCCATTTACAAAACTCCCAAAGACGCCTTAGTTTTTAGGCCAACGTACGAAGAAATTGGATAAAGGCTTTGGAAATGAGAATATGGACTTTAATTTATCGTCCGTTCAATTTAGCACTGTGGAAAGTATAGACAAGACCGATTCTTCCTACTGTTACTTTTACTAGATGCATCCTCTGGCTTAGTAAAATTGTGCTTACTACTCTTCCCAGAATCATGGAATCTTGCTAGAATGGTCTAGATACCTGGATCAAAGCAAGGTTTAGTTAGATGACACCAGGTTTCATGAAGTAATCACTGATAAAAAGGTACTTACCTCACTGCTGACTGGTCCATACGAATGACCTGAAGAATCTGGTTCTTCTAAATACAGAGTGTAAAAGTGTGGTCTAAATCAAACAGCATCAAAATGTAATATTTTATAAACACATTGTAAAACAGAATGGAAAGAATAATTTAACAATCGACAGTGATTAAAGTCTACGACACTGGGGTTACATTTCTAAACTTTCTGAGAAATAATTTGCAGGCTTGGAGTTCTTCCAAATGGCAGCTATAAGAGCTCCCTAAAGAGTTCATTTGGATGTAAAATGCCAGAGTCAACTGCAAAGTTTTCTTGCTGCTTATTTTTAAATATGATGTGATTTCTATAAAACAAAGGAATAGGTACCATACGAATTAGTCATCTACATACCTTTCATTTTTAGGAAGCTGCAACCACTTAAGAACAGCTAAAATCCTTTCTTCAAATGGTACTGAACTAAAATTAAGGATAAACAAAATGAAAGTCTGTGACAATTGTTTGAGTTTAAAATATCAGTGTCTTTCTTATTGAAAAGGGCACTGAACGACTAAAGCAATTACATGCATTAATTGTGTTTGAAACAATGTAAAAGTTTTATTTGAAAACTCAAATTTGTTTTCCCAATGAAGGCACAAAAGTTAAGGTTTACGATGGGGAAGCTTTGATCTGGGGAAGAGAATGAAGGCGAGTGATTAATTTGCTGATATTTTTGTTATGTAACTAACGTTTATTAAGCACTTATTGCCAATTACAGTTCTAAATAAATAGTATCCTCATAAGCATCCCAATGAAAGCTGCAACTAGGTTTAAAAATGTGTTTCTTATATCTATTTGATGATATTATTCCTGTATCTGAGAATAGCAATCGCTACCACATGAAAAATCCATGTGTCCATACATGTCACAAAAGGTACCTCATGGAGAACTCACTCACTCATGACTCTTAAAAAGCTGGAGTCAGTCACCACAAGTTCATTTTTCATTCGTGCCCAAAGATCTGAACGTAAACTGTAATATGTAACCAGCACTTTCTAGAAAACCTCTAGAGGCTCCTTCAGCTCAAGTCATGATCTCATGGTCTGAGTTCGAGCCCCGGGTCCGGCTCTGTGCTGACAGCTCAGAGCCTGGAGCCTGCTTCGGATTCTATGTCTCCCTCTCTCTCTGCCCTTCCCCTGCTCATACTTTGTCTCTATGTCTCTCAAAAATAAACATTAAAAATTTAAAAACTTTGTCTAGCTTTACTGTCCATCTGTCCATTCAACACTTACCCCTCACCTAAAAGGATCTGAGATTGAGTTCTTATTCTGACCATTCTCATTTTTCAGCCAACATGTCATGCAAATGCTAGAACTTAGGACTTGCCAAAGAAGAGAAGCTGAGATTAAAAAACAAATAAATATGCTGTTCTGAAAAAAATGCATCTATACATACCCATTATACATTTTATAGATGTCTGGGAAAATTCCATTAATTTCCACATCTGATCCTGGCCAAAAATACGTGCCAGTTTTCAGGCCTTGAGATTTAGCGGTGATCCAAATCTGAGGAAGAGAATGAAGGCAGGTCAGGAAATTACACAACGGGTCATGTCTCCGGAAACTATGCGTTCATGTAATATCAGTGCGTTTCTCTCAGGTGCTAGAATATGTTTAAGGTTAATGAGCTCCAGCAGTGAAACTGTAAAGCAATCACTTAATATGACTCCAAACAGCAGCAAAATGAAATAATCAGAGCTTAAATTAACCTAAAAAATAAAGATAGTCCGTTTTTGGAAATCTCTGCAACTGTCGGAGGCACAGCCCTACTTAACAGGGTTCCGCTTGAAAGAAGAAAAAATTCCCAAATATATATGTTTAATTTGCTGACATTTGTTATGTAACTAACATTTATTAAGCACTTACTGCCAGTTACAGTTCTAAATAGTAATCCCATAAGCATCTCAATTATTAATTTAGATAATCCTCACAATAACCCCAAAAGGTAGTTAACCTTTTATTATCTATAGTAAAAAATATGAGAAAACTGAGGCAGAGAAAGAAGTATTTGCCCATTTCACATAGCTTTAAGTATCAGCACTAAAATCTAAATTCATACCCTGTAAATTACACATCGTGCTCTTTTTCCTTCTATGAGGAATATACTATCTAAAAAGATCCCATAGGATTTTCGTGGAGATTTCTGAAAAATACAAAGAACCCATCTAAGTCATGGCCAGAAAGAATCTCTGTATTAGCAAATACAAATGAAGTCAAAGTTTACCCCCTTCAGAAAGAATCAGTTTTGTGCAGATCAAAATATTGCCCCCTGATTACTGCTTTACACAATCAAGTAGAAAAGAAAAATGGTTCAGAATTACCCAAACCCAGTTATGAGATAAACTACTCGCATTACACAGCGATATAAGCTGTGTTTAGGATTATCAGCATCCATCTCCATTTATAAAAGACTGGCCACAGACACAATAAGTTAAGTTGGTTATTAAAAGCTCCAGATAATCTAGTATTTTAGTCTGATTGACACAGAGGAGAACAATCAAAAAAAAGGAAAATCTTAGTAGCTAAGACAAACAACTCACTGGTTCTCCTTTGTACCACTTAGGATTAAATTTCTCTTGACCTTTAAGTGTGAAGAAAGCGTTCATCTCGGGATCATATATTTTATTATCAATTATGCCATGGGATTCTGGATAAAGACCCTAAAAAATATAAAGACAGGTTTTATGCAAGTTGTGAGGTTTTTTTAATGTTAAATAAAATCACAAAACAAAATTATCAAAGAGAAACATGTAACTGAAGCTACAAGGAACTTGACAGAGTTAAGGAAGGAAGAACAAAACTTTGGGATTTTTAAAATACAACCAACCACTCAAGATTTTAAATATATGGTATTATAGTATTTGTGCTTTATATTCTGTACAGGAGAAAGTAAGTAGGAATGGTATGGATGAGGGGCCTATGTTAACAGACAGCCTCCTCGATTTCCAAAAAAGTGCTTTATTTTCCCTTTGCATTGCTGAGTAAAGTATTTCTTTCTATTTTTTTATAAAGTAATCACATACCTTTTTGATTTATTTTTTTATGTTATTTATTTTTTGAAAGAGAGACAGAGCACAAATGGGGGCGGGGGAGAGGGAGAGGGAGACACAGAATCCGAAGCAGGCTCCAGGCTCTGAGCTGTCAGCACAGAGCCCGACGTGGGGCTCGAACTCACAGACTGTGAGATCATGACCTGAGCTGAAGTCGGATGCTTAACCGACTGAGCCATCCAGGCGCCCCTGAGTAAAGTATTTCTGTAGAACAAACTGTTTTGGTTGCGTCTGAGAAGAGCTTGCTTTAATACAAGCTAAAGAATTCGTTTTCTGGCTTAAACCCTAAAGTCAATGAATTTGACTTTTTTTCCTGGACTCCAATTAAACTGGCAAACTTTCAAACAAACACAGGGCTGTGATGCTACTAGAGTCAGGCAAAGTGGCTTGCTTAAACTCATACATCGAGATGAGAACCCCTGAGTACGACAGATTCATACCAACAAAGCAAGCTACAAAACCATAAGGAGAAACAAGACACAAAAATTGGAGAATCTTAAAGTTGAAAGGAGACTGACAACTCATTTCTTGGAGTCTTTAATCACCTCTTTTCAAGAGAGAAAAATGGAGACTAGAAGGAAAGGGACCCTGCCGAACTATAGCTAGTTGTTGGCAGAGGCAAAGACCAAAACCTAGGTTTCCTTGTTCGACTAGATATTGGAAAAAGTTATTCTTCCCCAATTATTCCCTCAAAAAATGTAACATTTATCTCACTTATGTAAACATATAAAAGTTGAAACTTGGAGCTTACGGTGACAATGCTGTAGTGATTGGGAAAAGTTTTTGTTGGATACACTGGTCTCATGTTTCTGGTATACGTTCCACAGTTTTCTATAAAGAAAAAAAAATCAAAGACTTATATAATGTAATCAATAATCCGTCTACTTCATCTGGCTTTGGTACCACGTAAGTCTAAATAGCATTAAAAAATTAATTCAGGAGGGATTTATAATCATATGAAAGTTTAGGGTTAATTATAAAGCAACATTGTAGATTCAAATGTTCAAATTCAACGTTAAAGTTAATTTTCTTCAGACATACATTAAACAAAATAAGCCTGTGAAATAATTATCCCATACTGATTAAGCAATAACATTAAATTCTGGATGGACCACTTGTAATAATACTAGAACTTTGTCTTATGTTACTTGGTGGTCACATACGTTACAAGAGGTAATTTAAAAACACAAACTGCATCATAGGATTTCACTCATATGTAGAATTTGAGAAACTCAACAGTTGAGCATAGAGGAAGAGAAGGAAAAATAAGACCAAAACAGAGAGAGGGGCAAACCAAAACAAACTGAGGGTTGCTTGGAGGGGTACTGTGTGGGAGATGGGCTAAATGGGCGATGGGCATTAAGGAGGCTACTTGTTGGCAGAAGCACTGGGTGTCATATATAAGTGATGAATCACTGGGTTCTCCACCTGAAGCCAAGACTACACTGTATGTTAACTTAAATTTAAATAATAATAAAAACTACACTAGTAGGAAAATCTTCAAGATTAAAACAAGGGTGAAGCAGGAGCTGGGGTGGCAGTGTCCCAGTCTCAAAATCCAGACAAGCTTACTCGGGACATACCCAACACTGCTCTAAAGACAAATCTTCTGGCTTCAAGTCAGAGAAAGCACAGAAGACAGACTGTTCCAGATTTAGCCCTGGTGTCATGCTCCTTTCCTCCTGCCGCTACTATTGAAAACAAAACAAAACAAAACAAATCTAATGATTCTAGCATTTTGACGCGTCATTACCAAAATATGTTCCTCAGATTGGCATACGTCTATCTCAATGCCTTCCAAACAGTGGAGAATTAAATAGTATGTTCTCCAATTACCCAAAGCTGGGGCTTAGGCAAAGGTGTATGATTTTAAACTCCACGTATAGGTAGCTACAACTCCTCAATTCTGGACTCATGATGCAAAGTTTGATGCCACTGAAACAAACTTTCCTCTTAAAGGCAACAAACTGGATTCAAGCTTCAAAGCCCATGGGCCTAACTGATAAGAAGAGAGCCTTCCGTGTCCTTGCATGATTTTTGTTAAAGACTTTTATTTTTCCCATGTCAAATGATTATTTATAAAAACTATTTTCTTCTAGGTAGAAATTAAAAACTGAAATTTTGGGTGCCTGGGTGGCTCAGTCGGTGAAGCAGCCGACTTCGGCTCAGGTCATGATCTCACGGTCTGTGAGTTGGAGCCCCAGGTGGGGCTCTGTGCTGACGGCTCAGAGCCTGGAGCCTGCTTCGGATTCTGTGTCTCCCTCTCTCTCTGCCCTTCCCCTGCTCATGCTCTGTCTCTATGTCTCTCAAAAATAAACATTAAAAAAATTTTAAAAGTCTGAAATTTTAAAAAGATTTCCAAATTATTTTGGTTTGTCATAAAAGATGTACAATAAATGTGCACACGTATTTACTGAGAGTGATTTTAATATTCAAACTAATTTTATATACTCAAGCTTAATAAAAAATATTTTAGAATTTAGAACATAAAATAGTTGTATTTACTTCCATTTCAGTTTAGTGTTCCACTGGAACTACTTAACTATTGATCACTGATAATGAGCAAAGTTCTACAACATTTATACCCATAAATTATTTTTTTCCTTTTTCGATTAACAATGATGATATAAGTGATACCATATAACTGGGGGTTAATGTGATTCAAAACTTTGGCATTAATACTAAGAAAAGACTACTCTACTATTGCATCAATAACTTACAGAATAATCATTCAATTAAGGCTTCGTGTAAAGCAAAGAAATTGGAAGGATGCTACATGGTACTATAGGATAACTGGCAAATATCCAATGTCTATACTACTAGAATCATATCAGAAATAGCTTCAGTTTTTGAAATTCTATTTTAAGATGTAATAATCATTAAATAAATTTTTTCACAAAAGAATCAAAACTTGTAAGAAAAAGTACATTCAGATTTATGTATGTATATATATATATGTAACTGTACATACACACATGTTGAATGTGTGTGTGAATACGTATATGTAACTATTATCTTAGACGTATTTAAAAGGCAGCCTCAAAGTAGTTACGATATCGGAGACTAGTTGCTTATCAGGTTCAACAACTCCACCATAGAAAGGTTTGGTAAAAACACATTCTGCCAGTATTTTTCCAAGGAAAGACCGTCTCCCTAGTCTGTCTCACTGAAATTGTGACACTCTAACAGTGAACTCTGAAGTTACTCACTTAGTTTGCTAATAACAGGAAGAAGGCCACCCCAAGTGTGTAAATATTCTGCCCTGAAGCCATCCAAAGAAAACAAGAGGGTAGGAGGCATTTCAAACCTGGGTAACGAGAAAGAAAAAAAAACAATGTTTAAAGAAGCAGAAGGAAGATACATACCCAATGAAAATTTTTCCCTGACACAGGGAAAAATGAAAACTGAAAATTTATCACTGAGGTCGGTATGTAATCGAAAGTAAACTAAGAGGCTCAACGAACATCCTTATAAAGGAAATATTACATTTATAGTCATATATATGCTTTTACATATATATTTTGATAGTATTTGTCAAGCATTGACACATTTTGAGCCACCACGTGTATGGAGAACGTCATTCACGGTTCCTGCTATTCCAAAAGCTGGACCAAATATTACTAAAATGTAACAATATTTTCCCAATCTCCAGGAGAATAAAATAAAATGTTAATTAACAGTATTTTCTAAATTAAGTTTTCGTTCCCATCAAGTTTTTTCCTGAACAACCACTTTTTGATATTGTTTCTGCATGAATCTAATAGATGGTACCTCATATCACAAAATTATATATAATATTTTGTTTTTAAATTTACCGTATTTGAAAGATCTTACTATTTAGTAGAGAAGTTTGAGATGTAGTCATTACATTTAAATAAATAAACAACAAAGAAATGATCCAAATCTAGAAATGAAAAATGAGGGCACGTGCACAGGCACGCACACGCGCGCACACACACATGCATACACACACAATGTATGTAGTGTACAAATCCCAAAAGAGGCAAAAAAAACCACGTACAATGATGTGCTCAGTCTAAGTGAATAACTATGGAAAACTGTTATATGGCCAAACCAGAATGAACATGGTTCAGAAATTTTGAACTTCTAATGATATGTGGGAGACGGCAGGGAGTTGAAGACTGCAGGATAACTGTGAAAAAACTTTCCACTTAAAGCCTACTCAGCAATTTAAAATTTGAGAGCCAATGTTAAACTCTCCTTGCCTTTTTCAATTCTACCTCCTCCCCAACTTCCCCTCACATGCAAACACAAAAGGAAGAAGAAAAACAAAATTGGGATGTGATTTGCACTAACTAGTATTTGCACCATGGCTCAGTTGGAAGATTCCAGAATCAACTGCCTAGGGTCTGAATGGTCCATCACTGTATAAAATTTGTATTCAATCAATATAAAAACATAAACAGTTTATTGCACCATCAGGTAAATAAACTGGCATAATAACTTCCAGTATAATAACCATTATTCTAAATTATGAGCTTATTGTAAAGCAATAAAGAGTTATATTTCCACACAAAGGATCAACATTACAACTGAAAAATAATGATCAATATGCAGAAGGAAAATGAAGATTCAAAATCCACTAAGTCTAAATTATCCAATACACCTTGAACTTAGAGGAGAGTCCCTTTTGAGAAAAGTCTCTTCTGTTGGAATTTTTCTGTTTGGGTTTAGGTTTTGCTGCTGCTATTACTGTTGTTTTAAACAAAAAAAAAGTACTCTCTCATCCAAAAGAAAAAAAATACACATCTCATAAAGCAAAATAAATTATATACACAAGCTAAGCTAAAGTACAGCTTTAGGGGCGTCTGGGTGGCTCAGTTGGTTGAGCGGCCAACTTGGGCTCAGGTCATGATCTCACGGTTCATGAGTTCAAGCCCCACGTCAGGCTCTGTGCTGACGGCTCAGAGCCTGGAGCCTGCTTCGGATTCTGTGTGTCTCCCTCTCTCTGCCCTTCTGTTGCTCACACTCTGTCTCTATGTCTCTCAAAAATAAATAAGCGTTAAAAAAAAATTAAAAAAAATAAATAAAGTACAGCTTTAAAAATTTTAAATAATTCGGAAAAATCATTACTTTAAAAAGGTAAAAATATGTTTGTGAAGATGAATACGTCAAATTATGAGTTAGTAGGTCTCAAGTGCAGAACGATAAATATATGTTACATCTTCACTAAATGTCCCCCTTTGAATTCCACACAAGATTTTTTGATGGCCTAGTATACATAAGGTACTGTGTAGAATACTTTAAGGACAAAAAGAATAAGTATGAATTATAAAAATTATGCAAAATTCTCTCACAGACACCTTGCTTATCCCCCAAATTTATAAGCAAACCAAAATACAAAAATCAAAAAGGCAGCTATAAAGTAACTTGCTACCAGTTTAACTCTCAAAACTCCAAATGAAAGTAAAGGCCGTTTCTTCTTAAGGAGAAAGACAAAACACTTCCACCAACCCTCATGAAGACTAAAGACTAAGTAGTTGGGACCTCTCTTTTTTCCATTAGCTTCCAGAGTGAGGATCATTCCATAATCAACTCTCTGCCACAAGTGCCCACCACTAGGCCTGACTAAACATAACATTTAATGAACCAATGTTTAATTATTATTTTTATCTTTTAACTTGGAAAGAGAAAAACAAAATAGTACCTTAAAAAAATAATATCACAGAATAGCATCTTACCCTGATGGACACTTTGGCTCATTAATGTTCTCACATGTTTCTTCTACCCAACTTTTCTCTCCTAAAATTATTTCAAAAAATAAAACAAGGTGAACATATTGAATAGTGACAATACCCGTGAGGCTGTGAGACACCTTAGGCCAGATTCCAAAAACAAAATATGTTAACACGTATATACGTAACGTGGGTCGTGATTCTAGGGAAATATAATAAATATTGTTATTATGTTTCAAAATAAGAGTTAGTTGATATCAGGAAGAAAAAAATGAACGTAAGAGTAAATGCAAGACTCAAACATATTACTGTATTTGTGAGAACTTAAAGGCATCTTTTCCATTTTCAAGTTGTTCCTATTTTCAGCCAACATTTACAACCCTCCTTTTAGCCCCTAACGTCTTCTGGTATTAAATCCTTGATGTCTTAGTTCCTCTCTTATCAGTTTCAAAGACCCCTGTAACGCTTGGATGAAACCTCACAATAACATCAGTTTACATAATACCCTATAACCGTGGGCAGTGATTTCACATCTACTCTTTCAACACATGGCAGACATTATCCTCATTTACTATGAGGGAACCTGGAACATAAAAGTCAGCCAACAGTGCAAAAGTGATCTTTCCACAAGGCAGCAGTAACTATGCAGCTAATATCAAAATAACATGAGGGATGGCAGCAGGAGAGTGAACTACTATAGACAAAACAAGATTTGCCATGTGTAGATAACAGTGATTCTCAAACAGATTGATGGGGATGAGATTCATTACATACTTTCTCTGTTTGAATTTTACTCTAATAAATGTTTTTTAAATATTTTTTCAGCTAACATAGTCGGTCAACAAATAGAACTCCTAATGTAAAAAATAACACTGCACAAAACCCAGCTAACACCTCGGCGGAGTCGGACTGCGGCAGAACCCGAGGGGTGCAGGGGAACCAGACCTCGGCACACAGAGCTGTAGTTGATACAGCAGTCACCCTTGTCCCTGCAGTCATCTGAACAGGAGCAAAGGCTTCTGGGCAATCTTTTCTCACCACACCTGAACTTGCTGCAAGTCCATATACGTTCTAGAAACAAACAACAACAAAAGACGTGTTATGGTCTCAGTGTAACCCCTCTGAAGTAGACACAGAACGGTTCTCTTCTGGAGCAGAATCCAGGAGAGACAATGAACTGTTTCATACCTCGCAGTTACTCACAGAATCTGCCACCACAGTGGCCGACCTGAACTAACAGACAGAAAGCATGCAAGCAACAACTGTTATTATTTCACTAAAAAAAAAAACACAGAATTTCATCATTTTAAAACATGGACAGGGGCGCCTGGGTGGCTCAGTCGGTTGAGCGTCCGACTTCGGCTCAGGTCATGATCTCGCAACCTGTGAGTTTGAGCCCCGCGTCGGGCTCTGTGCTGACTGCTCAGAGCCTGGAGCCTGCTTCACATTCTATGTCTCCCTCTCTCTCTGCCCCTCCCCTACTCATGCTCTGTCTCTGTCTCAAAAATAAATAAACATTAAAAAAAATGGACAAACATGATTATTATACAATTCATATACAGATCTTGGCTTTCTCCACCAGCCATTTTCAGGGTTCTCAAAATTTAATCTGAATCTGACTTACTCCCATTTAAATAGTATATATCCATGTCCTAGGTAGAGAAATCCAAATCAAACAGAAAATTTACATATTCTGATGGTTTTATTTTAAAGTGTTAAGTAGATAACTAAGTACACCTGAAACTAATGTAAGTAACATTCTGTGTCAACTGTACTTCAATAAAAAGAAGTGGATGTCTAAGAACTCTTGTTTTAATGAACCCACACTGAAAACTCACATATTTCAAGAAACTTTTAAGCTTACATGCAATTTAGATTATACAGGCTCTCAGCATACATTAAAAACAGGCACAGTCTTGCTAACCATAAAGTGTTTACCAAAGGCAAAATATGGGAAATTTTTTCCCTTAAGAAATATAAAAGCCAAATTTTTTAAAATCTCAAGTTAGATAAAAAGTTTTGCATCTTTTAGAAATGTGATTTATGATCTTTCACTAATAATGCCCATAATATCATCTTTTCCCCTGTGGATTTTTATTTACCTGGTTCTATACACGTCTCCTGGTAATCCAGACAGCAGTTTCCAAGGTCAACGCATGCAACATCACAGCGGCAGTTCCCAAATGTTCTCTCGAAACAGCGACCTTTGCAACTTTTAACTGAAAATATTAAATAATCAGTTAGATGTTTCTAATCACAGAATCACAAAGCAAAACAAACATTAACTAGTATACTTAAGTTAGATTCAAATCTTACTTTAGAAAATGCAGAAGGGGTAATGAAGTTATCCAAGAACCTTTTCACAAATACACACAGAAAATGGCACAAATAGAAGATTCTATCTCTTGTCATAGAAAAAAAAAGAACTTTTAAAATTTATTACAAACCCTACTGGGTCTGATAAGACTTCAATACTTAAGGCATGGTAAAGAAAAGTCAGAAAAAGGACTTGTTCTTTTTTTTTTAGGTTTATTTATTTTGAGAGAGAGAAAGAGAGGGGGGAAGGAAGGGCAGAGAGAGGGAGAGAGAGAATGCCAAGCAGGCTCCGTGCTGTCAGCTGTCACGCAGAGCCCAAACTCGAGGCTCAATTTCACAAGCCGTGAGATTATGATTTGAGCTGAAATCAAGAGTTGGAGGCTTAACCAACTGAGCCAGTCAGGCATCCCTGGACTACTGACTTCTTGAGAACAAAGACCACACCTGCATTCTTCCCAGTACTCTGCATCCCTGGCACCCAGCAAGATGCTTGACTGTATATAGCTGGTACCAGTAAGTTTTAGTTAAATGGATAAATGGTGGATATGGAAGGAAAGCTTTAAATTAAAATATAATTTTATGTTGTGTTTACTATATACCCGGAAAAAGCTAGGTTTTCATCAGATTACTAAAACTTCAGGATGGTGAGGGAAAAAAAATCCATTTGTAAAATAATGCAAGTCCAACAGAAATGAATGAATAATCTTAGCTCCTGACTTTAGTGGCCTCCTGACACTGGGAAAATTGGCAATTTTAAAGATATGAAATGACAATACTAATTTCTGAGGTCAGAAATACTAACATTCCTGACCTGGGCAGGGGCAGGGAGAGCTGTTAGAATAATAGCTACTACTCAAATCTCATTAATAAGTAATTAGCGATTTTTAAAAATACATGCATATGATGTTATGTTTAGATTAAAATTGTTTTCTTAATCCTTCAGTTTTATTTTTATGTGTTAAATGAAACTCACAGTGAACTACTTCGTGCCTATACCTAGATGGATGTTAAAGTCTGTAGCTACCTAATTTTGTTAAACTTAGACAGTTTTGCTCTGGATAGACTGCTGACCAAAAACATGAAAGTACTACATTTCATTCACTTAAGTGAAAAATTAAAAATCAGTAAAATTTTTTAAATGACCAATATTACAGAGTTGAACAGGAAAATAATTTTTTCAATTTTCAAAACCCAATTCCTTAGGAAGACCATCGGTGATTCCACAAGGCGGGAAAAACCTACCTCAGAGCCAAAATAGTGACTACTGCAATATACTAGGGATCAGAGTTTTATCATTTATAGTAATCTCATCAATGCTAGATAGATTTCTGCACTCGATATAAGGAAAATACATGTAGAAGCTTAAAATTGTCATTTTACTATTGCTTTGAAACCATCAATGTCCGTAATCTTAAAACCTATAAGGGCACGTAATGATAAATTTCTGCTTGCCCAGCGATGCTAACTGGTTACCAAGTAACCTTCCCAGGCAGCTGCAGCAACTAACTCCTCGAGAAAAAAAGAGTGTCCTCGGAGTCCCTGGAGAAAGTCAGGGAGAGGGCTCCAGGGTGCAGAGTTCCAGAAAATTTAGGGCATATTGGCTTGTTTGTTTCACCGCTCTTAATTTATTTTTTGTTGTTTTGGGGCTTTGCCTTTTGGTTGATTTTTTTGGTCATAGTCCCTCTTTGTTTTTAGGATGAAGTTTTACAACTAAATTAAATATTATATGTCTAAAATAATAAGAGCTTTGAGAAGCTTCAAACCGTTGTCAAATCTGCAGTAACTATAGGGTACTCACAGATAGGACATGACACTTTTCTCAATCACATTCTGAAGATGACTAAGTAGCAATACACACCCATGTGTGCACACATGCATACTAGTTACTGTAATAATTACCTTCTTTGGCACAGCTTGGTTTCAACCCAAATATACAACCAAGGATTGTTGTTAACACACAGACTGACAATACCTGCGGGGAGAAAAAAGAAAATTATAGAATAGCTTAAAAATCTATCTCTTCAAATGTTTCTAAATGTGTTTGCCGCTCTGCCTCCTGATGTGGGTATAGGTCACGCGGACGTGTGTGCTTTGTGAAAATTCAAGCCGCACGCCAATGCGCTGTGCACTTTTCTGCATGTATGGTATACTTCAAGAAAAAGTTTGCTTTGTGTCAGCAAACAAATCTGTGCCATCCAAGATGAATGTTTCCAGAAATTTCCCAGTTAATGCAAATGAATCCAGTCAGAGAACTTGAAATAATTAAGGGATGGAGAGAGGAAAATCAATTTAGCGATTCAATTTCCTACTTGTTAATCCAGAAAAGGCAATATGAGAATATTAGCTGCCTCTCTAAACAGGTTAACTACACACATCTAAACAATATCCTCGTATGCACCATGGCAGCCAATGGAAACGGGTACTGGACGGGGTTAGGCAACTGCATGGTGGCCCCAGATGTTATAAGCTGGTTGTGTAATTTGAGGAAGATCAGTTAAGTGTATCAGACGTCAGATCGTTCACCTATAAAATTAAAGGGCAAGACTATAGGATCTCAAAATCTTTCCAGCTCTAACACTTTGCCACTTTCTCATTCCCCACTCTTGTGGACTTTGATATTTGAAAAAAGTAGATACAGACAGAATTTTTGTTTGAGAATTAGAAAAAAAAGGAGATATGTAGATCTGTTGAACAACTGTCGATTTTTTAAGCAGGATGGAGTTTCCTTGACAGTTCTCCGGAAGCTCACTTTGCAGGAAAACCCAACAAAATACGCATTCAGCACCAGCTACGTGTAATGACTATGTTATGCACAGGAAAGAGATACCTCAAGGAGCTGCTATTTGCGTGGGAAAAGGTAAAAATAATAACAGCATAAATGGCTCATATTTGGCAGGCTCTTGGAGGCGCCTGCAGTTACTTAGTTGTTTAAAGAAGGAGAAAGGTTGGGGTGGTTGGGGAGAGGGAGATCAGAGAAGGCTTCATGGAAAAAGCCTTAGGGCAGGGTTGTGGAAGGGAGAAATGATGGTATGACACTGCCAGGTAGTGCAAACTTGTAGGGGGAACGCCAGCATAAGGAAAGGCCTGAAGGAAGAAATGGAAGACAGCAGATAAATTTACGAGCAGCCTACTTGGCTGGAACAAAAAATATGCAAAGAGGAATGCATGCTGTAGGGAAACGTGTTTCTCAAAGGCCAAGATAAAGAGATAACAGAGACCAGAGAAATAGGTGAATGGGGCAGGGTGGATGTTGGGTGCGGGCTTTTAGGAACTCATTCCCATATATCCCAGTTGCCAAGTTATGATCTCACTGTTTGTGAGTTCAAGCCCCGCATCTGGCTCTATGTTGACAGCTCAGAGCCTGGAGCCTGCTTCAGATTCTGTGTCTCCCTTTCTCTCTGCTCCTTCCCCACCCTCTCTCTCTCTCTCTCTCTCTCTCTAATAAATAAAATGTTAAATTTTTTTTAAATGTCACCATGCAAATAGCACAGTGGAGAGAAAAAAGGGAAAGCACAGTGATTAAAAGAACTTCACAAAGACAGATTTGGAGACAAAGGGATTTCCCCTTCAGTCAATAAACAAATGTCTGAGTGTCTGCAATATGCTCTGTATTTAGAATCTGAGGAGGAAGTAGGGGTACAAAAATAAAACAAAACAAAGAATCTGTGGTGAAATCCCTAATCTTAGAGTTTACCATCTAATCAGGGTGGTGACTTTAGAATTTGTAAATGACAAAGACAGGAAATGGTGAGAAGCAGCCTAAGAATTAAATCACATGGTAGTGACAATGTGTGCAAAGGCAGTGGGGTATGGAAACCACTCGGGTCTGGGAGAGAGGAGGAGAATGGCAACAAGAGTAAGGATGGCTTCCAAGGCACTTTTCTCAGAGTTTTCCTTCCAATCCTTTAATTTTCACATTATGACACAGACTGCTGAGATTAACCCAATTTAAGGAAACTGCTGACCAGAGGCAGGGGCAAGATCTGAACTTAGGCAGTCAGGCTGTAACCCAGTGGGGCAGTAGGGGGGACACAGGAGTGTCTGAAAGAGGGCTGTGGCCTTCGGAGCAGTCAGCAGGGAGCTACTGGGGCATTTAAATATGAAACTGATATGACTGGATTTACAAATCCTTTTTTGTTTGTTTGTTTATTGAGAGAGACAGTGAGAGCGAGTGGGGGAAGGGGCAAACAGGAGGGGAGAGAGAGAACCCCAATCCACACTATCAGCTCAGGGCCCAATGCAGGGATCTAACTTACCAACTGTGAGATTGTGACCTGAGCAGAAACCAAGAGTCGGACACTTAACCTACTGAGCCACCCAGGCACCCCTGGATTTACATATTCCAAAAGAGTCTTTGGCAACATTACAGAAAGCTCTGGTATGAGTCCAAGAGCGAAATGAGAGCTTGCACGTACCCACCTCTCCTTCCTCAGGAGATGCTCTGTTCTCCTCTGTCTTTCCTCATCCCAATCACTACAGCCCTCACCAGGCTCTATGGAATCCATGTTTCTGCCCACACTGTGAGTCCCAGGAGGGGTAATTTACTTCTTTCTCTATTTTCCACGTCTAGCATGGTGCCTAGTACCTAGTAGACCTTCAACAAATAACTGTTGAGCTGAAAATCAGCAAGTTGTGACTTCATTAAACATAATTTGTGGGAAAACCATAAACCTCCCTCCCCCTTTTCTTCACATGACTTCACAAAGTCAGCCAGTTTAAGTACCTTTGTATCTGCTTTATGTAAAGGATGCCTATAATATGTAGACGAGGAAAACACTTTTTTTAGGAAATGGCAGATTGCTGGATTTGGTATTCAAATGTGACAGATGTAACACAAATGCCTCTCCGATGAAGATGAATTAGTTGACCAGCTGCCTGTCAGTCCTCTGACCTTGGGCCAACGCTGCATGTTTCCTGAAAACAGCTCTGTGAAAACTCAGATCTACACAGTGCTGGGTCTTCAGGGATTTTTTTTTTTTCCCCCAGAAGATGAGGATTAGATGCTCAGGAACTTCCACAGGAGATTCAAAGGGTGATTGAAAGGAAATGCCATACTCTTGGAGAACTATTAAGTATTAGAAAGTTTAAAGTCCACGTTAGAACATCGAAGTTTTGGTTGACCTTCTAAAACTCCACCATCAACACTTATTTTTACAATTCTGATTAACAGAATTGCTGAATGTATGCCACCATTTCAAACAGCACTTTCTTCTACTTGGTCAGAAATCGTACTATGAACCTGTTGCATTCTTTTAAATGGGCAAATACTTCCCATATTTAGTAGGTAGGGGAAATGAGGAGCGGGCTTACTTTAACAGACTTGATCAAAGTAGATACTAGTTGTGAGTAAGGGGAAGTATATTCACAATGAAAAACCACACACTTCTTTGGAATATTTAGGTTCTTTTTCTAGTTACCTTTAAAAAAAAAGAGACAAAATCAGAAAGAGGCAGAGCAGTTTAGTAGGACACAAAATAGAAATCCTTATATTATTATTATTATTATTATTATTAAAATACTGGCTCTCTTAAATGCTACCACGTCATTCTGGGGCTCTGGACATTTAACCTTTTCCTAAGTGAGAAAGAAAGAGAATAGCAAATAGATATTTTATAACATTCAGGTCTGATACTATGTATAGGGGAAGAAGACAATGCCACCAATCTAACAAAAATCTGTTAGGAGCTGCTGATAAAAACCTGCAATTCAAAACAATTATGTTTAATAAACAAATTTCACATTTGGTTGAACTAGTCCCTCTGGCTGATAAAACTATGAGATTCTTCCCTTAACTAGAATTAGTAGTCCAGAAAAGAGCTTTTTGGCACTTTGATACTTAAGCAAATAGTCGTTTCACCAATTCCCTGATTTTCAATGATAAGCATTTGCAGAAAGTCTCAAAGAAAGCTCATATTAATAGCCAATAGGGACTGGTGATGATAATTGAAAAAATCTTTTTAGGGCAGGTTAAAATAAAATATCAAATTAAAAGACTTGCTTAAGAAAACACAAACAATGTTAGTACTTTGCTACAAACCATAAAGAAATTATTAAAATCATAACCATTTTCAATTAAAGATATATGTATGGCAAAATCGTGGCCCTAATCACAAAAAGACCAGTAACTCTTGTACCTGTATATTCAAATAAGGACGTGTATTACATTTGGAGCTTTGTGATACCGAGGAAGTCACATCATCTATAGTCCCCACATTGGGATAGAATATTTTCTATGGTGCCTGATAAAGTGAAATATCTATGAATCTACATCTCTCTGACAATTGATTCTACTTTTATTCGGATCACTCCTGACTTCACCTATACTTCCTCCCTTAAGGAATATTACCCCAAATATGTAAATGTATTAAGATTCTGGGGCACCTGGGTGGCTCAGTTGGTTAAGCGTGACTTTGGCTCAGGTCATGATCTCACGGTTCGTGGGTTCGAGCCCCACATCGGGCTCTGTGCTGACAGCTCAGAGCCTGGTGCCTGCTTCGGATTCTGTGTCTCCCTCTCTCTGTCTCTCTCTCACTTGCACATGTGCGCTCGCTCTCTCTCTCTCTCTCTCTCTCTCTCAAAAATAAATAATTAAAAAAAATTTTAAAAAGATTCTTGGGGCACCTGGGTGGCTCAGTCGGTTGAGCATCTGATCGCAGGTCGTGATCTCGTGGTTCATGGGTTTGAGCCTGCGCATCGGGCTCTCTGTGCTAATAGGGAGCCTGGAGCCTGCTTTAGATTCTCTCTCTCTCTCTCTCTCTCTCTCTGCCCCTCCACCACTCATGCTGTCTGTCTATCTCTCTCTCTCTCAAAAAATAAACATTAAAAGATTCTTGCCTGACTTCGGAAAACAGTATGGAGGTTCCTCAAAAAAGTTAAAAACAGAACTATCCTATGATCCAGCAATTGCTCTATGAGGCATTTACCCAAAGGATATGAAACACGGATTTGAAAGGACACATGTATCCCATGTGTCCATATAGCAGCATTTTCAACAACAGCCAAATTATGGGAAGAGCCCGTATGTCCATACTGATGAACAGATAAAGAAGGTGTGGTATATGTACACGATAGAATATTACTCAACCATAAAAAAGGATGAAATCTTGCCATTTGCAACAACTTGGATGGAGTTAGAGAGTATTGTGCTAAGCAAAATAAGTCAGTCAGAGAAAGGCAAATATATGTGGAACTTAAGTAACTCAACAGATGAACACAGGCAGAAGAAAGAGAGGCAATCCATAAAACAGTCTCTTAACTATAGAGTACCAACTATGGGTTGCTGGAAGAGAGGGGGGTGGGGGGATGGGCTAAATGGGTGATGGATTAAGCACTGTTGAGCACTGGATGTTATATGTAAGTGATGAATCACTAAATTCTACACCTGAATTAAACTGTATGTTAACTGGAATTTAAATAAAAACTTAAAAAAGAAAATTCTTGGCTGAACACAGGCCAGTGGAATAACTGTTAGGCCTGTTGTCATAAAAAGAATGGGAAACACCAGCCCTGGAGCCTTACTTTTGCAGGCAAAGCAGAATGGGGGTCAGAAACTCACCTGAGCAATATCCTTCATAGTCAAAATTTTTCCTGGGATGCTGCAAGGCCTCCAGAGAGCTGAATTATCCATTCTCCTCTCCTATTATGTTCATTTAAATTCTTATAATTGAGCGATAATTGATATACATCATGGTATAAGTTTAAGACACACAGCACAATGGTTTGACATATATTGTGAAATGATCACCACAGTAAGTCTGGCTAACATCCATCATCTCATACAGATATAACAAAAGAAAACTTGTCCGTTTATTTTTGTTTCGACAAGCACCAAGCACTTCAAGGGGAAGAACACCCAGCAAGGCACTTCTCTAGGATCTCACCAATTGCTCTCACAGACCATTTCCCTCTGAAGTTAAAGGTCAAGGGTAACACAGTCATTTGGCGCATTGGTGACTGTTTCAGTATTATAAGTGATGGTTTCAGAGATTTAGCTCAGATGGAAACCTTCACTCCATGACCTGTATGTACGCCCTCAATGAATCTTGAGATGTAAGCACCTAATGAACAAGGTCAGGACAGAAAACACCAACACAAAGCAGGGCTCACTCTTCTGTTTATACCTACACAAGGATCATGCCCACCAGTGATAACAGAATTATCAAAAAACAACACGCTGTTCTTGGTCTGATGGCTTATTTAACTGTCACTTACCTTCAGCTAGCGAACTACATTTTTGTGACTTTTCTCTATGTAACCTGACTTACTTCGGTCTCTTAAGAAAAGCAAATGAGACCCAGTCTTCAGGAGCATGTTTAGTAAGCTGGATTTCTATCTCTGGCCTTATGACCGACAGAGTAAATATTTAAAGGTTTAATATGAAATCACTAGAAGAAGTATTTTTATAATTTTAGGGTGGCGAACACCATCACGAGGATGGCACAAAAATCCAAAAATCAGAATGGGGAAGTTAATATATTTGATCCATAAAAGTAAGAAATGTCTCTAATGCCAAGGAAAAAGAACCACCGCCACAAGAAAAACTGGAGTGGGGGAACTAGGATAAAACACCTGCAACATGACAGAAGGTTCATGTCCATGAGAGATAAAGAGTACATAAAAACTAAGTAGGAAAAGATATTCCGTGGTTTTAAAATACTGAAAGTATTAGTCTATGTAAAAAAAGAAAAACAGCTCATAAAAATACGACATTCACCTTCATTACAAATCCAAGAACTATAAATTAGAGTCCCTTTTTCAGTCAATAAAATTGAGTATCATTAAAAAGATTGATAATGACAAGTGTTGGCAAGGATGTAAGAAGAGACAGCTACTTTCCCACTGTCTTCATAGAAACGTGCTCCCTTCCAAAAGGTCACTTAGATTAATCTACCTAAATTCAAAATGTGCACCCTCGCCACTCCTGCCGTTCCAAATTTAATAATTCGTCTGCTAGAAATTTTCACATTAGCACACAAGGATATGCATACGGAGATTTCTTTATTGCAGCATTATTTATAATAGCAAAACATAAGCAAAGAACCTAAAATTTCTGTTAATAAACCACTGAATAAATATAATACATTATGGTAGACCCAAACAATAGAAAACACTGATCACTTATGTTGAAGTTATGTAAATCCATCACCGAGTGCTTCCTCTTCTTAGAGCCTTCAGCCCCCACACACGCAGTCCACTCTGGGGCTCTCAGGCTCTAAGTGCAAACTATCCTATGCACACATACAGACTGCGAGGGCAGAGTTCCCTCTGTGGGAGTCGGGTGCCAGGCCAGCATCTAGACGCCCCACACCATGCTGCTGCAACCCCAGCCACCATCTGACTGCCACCCCATGACAGACTCTGAGCCGCATCTGCCCGGCCAAGCTTTTTCCAAATTCCTGATTCATCAAATACCATGAGACGGTTTTGAATCTACACAGCTGATGACTAGATGCTGAACAGAGACGAACGTATCAAGTCGGGAGTACCAGCCACTATGCGTCTCTCTGACCACAGGAGAGAATACGCTGGCTTTTTCTCTCAGATTTTGTGCCTAAATTATTCCCAAGGTAAAATGAGCAATGAAGGAAAGGAAGAGTTGACTCTGCTTACATCCACCAACGGCCAGCTTCATTCAGAGTAATGGTCTGGTCCCTCAGCACTTCACTGGATGAAGGCAAATGCCTGAAAATACTCTACACAGTGATATGGGGATGTGAGCGATGGGATGTGCACTTTGCTTCCTTTGCTAGATGCACAGAGAGTTTAGGCACAAACATTTATTAAGTCCACTTCTAATTTTCAAGTGGAAAAGGAGTCTGGGTTGTACTCACTAGTTTATAGTATTAAGAATATTAGTAAGTGTTGAGGGGGATAAAATAGGACAAGATGAGCCTGAAAGTCTGATCCTATAGCAGCAGAGAGTAAAGAAAGTGTTACCTACACACACACACACACACACACACACACACACGCACACACACACACACAGTGATGGGGGTGTGTCAAAGGGACACAGGCCCCAACTCCCAATGGCCAAAGTTGGAACAATTTGAGCCAAAGTACAAATAACATATAGATTATAGCTCAAAGTATAAAATAAATGTCAATGAGCTCAAACTGATATAAATAAATGACTGTATAAATAAGAAGAGACAAATCTCCAGTACAGAAAAATTCTGAATAATTTATGCAGATGCACCATCCTCCAGGTAGAACATACTCTGTAATCGTGGGCTGAGCTTCCAAAGAGTACAGGATGGAAAAGCCCAAAAAGTATCTCTACAGCGAAGAACGCAGAAAAACACTACCTCAGTGGTCTGCCTCTCCAGAGTGAACGTTCCCACTCTACTCTTGAGAAAACCGTCAGACAAACCGCAATTGCAGGACATTCCACAAAATACATGACTAGTACTCCTTGAAACTGTCAAGGTCATCAAAAACAAGGAAAGTCTGAGAAACACAGCCGCGAGGAAGCTACAGAGATGAGACAGCGAAACGTAATGTGGTATTCCTGGATGGGATACGGGAACAGCAAACAGAAAAGGACATCAGGGGAAAGCTAAGAAAATGTGAACAGAGCGAGGACTCTAGTTAATAAGGCAGTATCAGTACTGGTTCCTTGGTGGTGACAAATGCACCAGACTCATGTAAGCTGGTAACCATCCCGGCTCTGGCTGCACCACCTTCTCCCTTATCCCTCCTGCTCTCCAGGGGGTGACAGCTCCTTTCCACTCCCCTTCATGGGGCTGCCTCAATGTCACACCACCCTCTCTGGCTTTCAGTCTTCAGTCCAACACCTTTGCAACTTGTTTCTTATATTAAAGTCTCTTGATTAAATTACCAAGTACGGCCTTTTTCTGATTGGACCTTGGTGAATAGAGCAAGTGGTCTCTCTCTCCCTCTCTCTCTCTCTCACACACACACACACCAAGGCCTAATCTAAAGGCATAATCTAAACTAAAGTGAATACAGGCAAAGAACTTTCCATTGAGGATTCATTTGTTTTCCATTCTCAACCTCCTAGATACAAATTATATATATTTTTTGAATTAGATCTTGCTTCAGTTGGATTTCAAGAAAAAAAAAATCACTGCCAAAATAATCCTGAAAACAGTATTTCTTTTGAAGCTACAATCAAGAAAGATGAGTCATTAAATAAAAATATTAGTAAATGATTTTAGAACAAAAACGTTTAAGTCTGTTAAGTTCATGAGATAGAAAAGGGAGGAAAAGCAGTTCATTTATGGTACAAGACAGCTCTTCCTACCCTCAGGCTGCGGACAAAACAGATGGACTAACAGGTAAGGAACTATGGATTTTATCCAAGGTACGCTGTTTTTCTTGCCTGGGCAGGTATCTTGCCTGCACTGATGGTAGATCAGAGATAAAACACAAAAGGTGGAGAAAACACATTGTCCTCAGTTAAGTTCATGTGATTTGTTCCTGTCTTTTTTTCCAAAATAATTTTTGGAACATAATGATCCAATGAGTACCTTACATTTATTCTTGAATGATGGGCTCAAAGGGAAAGAGACAAGAAAAGAGACTATCCAGAGGATTCCTGGTAATTCTTCCCAAGGACAGAAAATGGGTTAACAAGGAACTAACAAATGACCACTTATTTTCAGTAGAGACGCAGTGGTTCCTTGGTCACAATTACAGTGGAAACTTAAAGACAGAACTTAAAAATTGTAAGGGAACACAAGGGTTTATAATTCAGGAGGGAACATAATTTTAGAAATGTGTCACCTTTTAATGTGTATATTCAGGCTTAAGTCAACTTCATTACACTCATTCATTTGATACAATTACATTTGTACAAAATTAACCCTTTTGAGCAATCTCTTTTGTTCTAAAAAATGTTTCTTGAACAAAGAACATTTGTTCCATGTGCATTTTCATTATTACTTGCTGGAAGAACTATAAAAAGTAAAGAAAAAAAAGCCCTATAATATTACAACCTTCAAGAAGTTTTTAAGACGCTAATGTAGCACTTGCCTGCACTGCCCCACTTGGTAGCTTCACTGCTGAGCACTGGAAAAGTGGCTGGTGTGACTGAGGAACTGAGTTCCTTTTTATTTCATAGAACTTTGGTGGATGTACAATTCAATTTAAGTAGCTACATGCGGAACTCACAATCTAGCAGGAAAGAGAAAGCAGTTATGAAACAAGCCAAGTAAAAAAAAAAACTAAAAGGTACTTTCTTCACCTGCCGTGCTTTTTAATTTGTTCCTACCATTAAAACCAAAATGGTCTTTCCAAGATGCACATCAGATGTCACTAAGAATGAAAATAGTAACAAAAACAAACGGGATTTCCAATTGCTCTTAAAACAAAAAGCTCAGCAAGGCCCTGCATCGCACACCTCTGCACACCAGCCACCCTGGTCTCCCCCGCAATTCGGGGATGGGCCCTACTCCCTGCTATCCAGGGCCTGCCTCAGAATCCTCTTCCGCTCACCAGTCACTTCAACCTGTGACTAAGCCGACTCCCCCTCAAGCCTCTCCTTCAGGGCCCTGCATGTAGTTTCTAGGTAGCATGTATCACCTCCTGTAGGATTCTTAGATAACTCTCTGATGGGGGGTGGGGGTGGCATGAGAAAGGGAGGAAGTTTTTCCCCTCCCTTAGCCTCCATTTAGCCCCCCACTTCTTACACGGGATACTCACACAGTATTTGTTTAGTGAGTTACCAACCTCAGCAGTAACAATAAACCCTAATCTAGCATCTACACTCTCTCAGGTACTTTTCTAATTAGTTTGCATACGCTAATTCATTTAACCCTTAAAACAAACTTCCGAGGTAGCTAGCTCCTGGTATTATCCCCATTTACAGATGAGGAAACTAAGGCCCAGAGATGTTAAAGGACTTGCCCAAGGGCACACAGCCGTGACTGGCAAAGACAGGTTTCAATCCTAGCAGTCTGGCCCTTAACCGCTAAGCTCTACGACCTCTGTATGACCTTCAGGGACAGGGGAGAGGAGCCAAAGAGCAGCTAAGGGATGTTTCCTGTGAGAGGAGAAATCAAGTTGGGTCCGAAGGAGTGTCTAGTGTCAGGTAAGAAACAGGGAGGTAAAAAAAAAAAAAAAAAATCACTCCCGGGATAGAAAAACAATGAAGACAAAGGGTATTTAGAAAACAGGAAGAGTCTGTCTGAGCTGACGATAATGGAAGGTATATTTCAGCAGAGCTGGGACACTGGGGGCAAGCATCTTGAGACCCCATCTGACTCTCAACTGGCACAGTACCATAAGAACAGAAGTGGAGGGGCGCCTGGGTGGCTCAGTTGGTTAAGTGGCCGACTTCGGCTCAGGTCATGATCTCAGGTCTGTGAGTTTGAGCCCCGCGTCGGGCTCTGTGCTGATGGCCCAGAGCCTCGAGCCTGCTTCAGATTCTATATCTCCCTCTCTCTCTGCCCTTCCCTTGCTCACGCTCTGTCTCTATGTCTCTCAAAAATAAAATAAAAGGTTAAAAAAATTAGAAAAAAAAAGAACAGAAGTGGAAAATGATCTGAATCTTCGATCATCTAAATCCAAATTAGCCATATCACGTACACATCTTACAGAAGAGACAGAGACTCCCCCTAACAGGTGGGTCCCCGCCCGGACTGATCAGCCATCAGGTGTGCTCCCACTACACCGCACGGCCGTGCCAATCAAAGGAGGAAAAAAAGGACAACGAGTCAACTCCATAAAGGCATGTATAAATTCACCAAACACCTCCAGGTCTCACCGCGCACGAGGGTCTACTTTAGGTGCATGACAAACGTTGCCTGATCCGTGGCCACACATCTATGTCACAGACCTCCAGGACCGCCATGAATGAAGCTGACATGCCCAGGCCCCACGTGGTAACGAGAAATAGGCAAAAAGCAGGTTGAGTTAAGGGGTACACATGTCCCCGCACGTATTATGTTTAGGAAAACTAACACCCGGACCGTAAGGAAGAAGCCTGAGCAGTGCAGGTAAAGCCGAGGAATGAATAAAACAAAGAATGCGTCCTAAAAAAAATGTTTTTTAATTACTGGGGACTAAGTCTGAGGTATGAGTAGAGACACTTTCAAAGATTACCCCATAAACTAGTAAAATAAAAATCCTATTTTTAGTCCTGAAATCCTATTCTTGAAAGGTTAAAATGCTGCCTGGCACTGACAAAATCTCGTTCGAGAATATAATTTAAACAAAGAAATGGAGCAGTATCTGTAGTGTGACCTCATTTTTGTTAAAAAAGGAAGTGATATGCACACATGGAAAAGCCCTAAGGTTAAATATATATATATATTAATAGCAGATAGTAATACAATCGTTATTTTCTTATACTTTTTCACATTTTCTGAACTTTACATATCTGCAATATGCAGTATTTTTATAACAATGAGAAAATTATAAGCTCTCTATACAAAGATTTTAGACCTAGAAGAAAGTCACCTACTCCAAATTCCTTGTACTATGGTCAAAGAAACTGAAAGTTCGAGAGGCAGAGCAAACGTTCAAAGGTCACACGGTAACTACTTCCTAGAACTCCAAGTTTCAGACTCTTTACATGACCCCTGTCTCTTCAAACTTGCTGAATCATCCCAGAAAAACCAATGTTCTCTTTTCCTTTAAAAGTTTCCAAGCCATGGGGCACCTGAGTGGCTCAGTCGGTTAAGCATCTGACTCTTGATTTCAGCTCATGAAATCACGGTTTTCAGGTCATGATCTCACGGTTTATGAGTTCGAGCCCCGCATCAGGCTCTGTGCTGACAGTGTGGGGGCTTGGGATTCTGTCACCCTCTTTCTCCATCCCTCCCCCACTCCCTCTCTCTCAAAATAAACATTTTTTTTTGCAAGAGATGACAAATGTATAAATTTTTATATGCCAAGAGTACTCACATTTACTTCTTTTGAGCTGATTGGTAAGGTATTTTAGTGTACAAGTAGAGTTGTTTTGTACTTATTTCTTTGGTTAATTCAAAGAGACGAGAACAACATGGTCTATTCATAATGCTCCCAACCCACACCCTTCCCACCTGAATGTACTCCATTCACCTGTTTCCTAGTTTCCAGGAGATTCTAATCAAAGTGATGCTGGATGGCTCTCTATAGGAAGCCTATGTGTTTGGATGATGAAGTATTTTGGAACAAACTCTGCGCCAAGGACAATTAACCTGATTCAATGCCACCTGAAAAATGCCCTAGTTGAAGATTTCTTTGTTTTGGTTTTGTGTCAAGTATACTGTTGATTGTTGTAGAGAAGGGACAGGCACCGGAAAGTCTGAACTGAAGAGTTCTATTGATGGTGTGATGTAAAATGAAATCTGCTTGATACTCGGATGGATGTTTGAATTGGAAGGAACATCCAAATGTTATCAGATCACAGCAAAGGCAGAAGATTGGCACAGCTGAGAGCAATAAAGAGCAATTAAGGGACAAGCCGGGACAGAGTAAGGAAAAGGCAGTTAAAGTACAAGAAACGAATGAGAGCACAGGTTGGCTCTGGAGAGATGGAAACTGCACACGTGAACGGGAGGGAAGAGTCAGTGTATGTCATGTTCTGTGCTCGCAACAGCAACGAATGGGCTACTTTAATCAAAGCGCGTCTGAAGTCCAAGGAAAGAAAGGGGCCAAATGCAACCAGCAGTAGCACCATTTCAACCCAAAGCCAACACAGTTGAGGTCATTAAGGAACATTTAGTAATTTTTTTAAATCATAGCATAATGTATGAAGTCTGTGAACAAAGGTTAATTAGCACCCCCCCCACCCCCTCCCGGCTAAAGAAATTCAGGCTGGTGTGCCTTCTCTACCACTTCGTGGTCCTTAGGAGTGCTGCTCCTCGAACTTGAATGTGTAGACCAATCCCTGGTGATCTGCA
The DNA here is from genome assembly GCA_030068075.1 of Paguma larvata. Taxonomy (NCBI): domain Eukaryota; kingdom Metazoa; phylum Chordata; class Mammalia; order Carnivora; family Viverridae; genus Paguma; species Paguma larvata. The sequence continues at coordinate 116,098,057 of CM057829.1, read as the reverse complement.
CAAATGCAAATTCTGGTTTGGAAGGTCTGGGGGTGGGCCTCAAGATTCTGCATTTTGTACAGGTGCCAAGGAGGTGAGGCTGAGGTCTGCAGACCACACCCTGAGTAGCAAGGATGTGAATGTCCTCTGAGTTAAGGAAAAATGAAAAATTCAGTCACACTAACGCTTATCAAGAATCACAAGAAAAATGGCCACGTATTCAGGGCACTTTTTATGTCACATTCTGTACATGTTGTCTAACTCAATTCTCCTGACAGCATCCACTATGATTTGACCATCTCTGTCTTACTGCTGTGGAAGCTGTTATTCAGGAAACACGTCATTTTCCAACATTCGAGCAGCTAATAACAGATCCAAATCTGTCTGACTTCAAAACTATTTACCAATAGCAATTATCAAAACGTATTTATCAATAAGCTACAGGTATAAGATTAAGAGAATTAGTAGAAACTCTTAGAAGCTCCTCCAAACATCTCGGAGCCTTGATTTTTCATCTCTAAATGGAGGTGATGGCAGAGCTGTGGTTTAGATCAAAAGAGGTAGTAGGTATAGAAGTATTTTTGAAATCTAGAAAGATAGTCATATTTGTCATACTGTAAAGATACAATAGTCATAACTCGCCGATTCTTTTTATATGTCTTCATCTCCTTTCTTAAAATAGTTTTGAGTGTACACCCTTCCTTAAAGCAGATATTCTTAAAACTTTTTCTCGGAATACCTTTATACTCTTAAAACTTATCAGAAGACCCTAATAAGGCTTTTCAGACAACTGAGGACATTCTTTAAAACCACACCAAAATTCTTCAAGTGGTAATATCTTAAAGGCAAAGTGCAACATGAAACTTGAAACAATATTAATAAACTTTTCATACTGTTACATGAAAATCCCTTAGTCTATCTTGCCCTTTAAATGAAATTTATACCCATTCATAGTTTTATAAATCATCTAAAGATCCCTTGGGAAGTATTGGTTCATTGAGTTATGTAGTTCTTTCAAATCTTGACGCATGTCATTATACCTTATGAAAAAAAAAAAAATCGCACTCTTTGCTTTCCGCATCAGTTTCTTCAGAAAAGTCTTTAAAAGTTGGGAAGCTATCAATCATACAATAACAGGTACGAGTTCTCCAAAATTCTGATTTTTACTGAAAAGACTGGGTTTTACTACAGGCAGCAGGCACCTTAATTTGTTTTTCTCGAAGTGACAAGCTTACATTATTCATTTTGAGAATGTGGGCCAAATACTGAATCTGAATAACCATCGCGTGTCACTTGTTCTTTCAAATAAAAATGAAAACTGGTGTTCCAGGAAAAAAAGCAGCCGGTCCAGCTCACAACTCAGTCAGAGTTTTGCTTCCAGAAAACAGCACTTAGGCACACAGCAGTGCATACTTCCAATTTCCCGCCTATTAAAGAGGTAGGTAATTTCAGGTTGAGAGTTAATAAAATCTGCTTCATCAAGGACATTTTTACTGCCTCATCCAGTACATTCTTCCAAGTGAAACTGACTTCCGTTGTGTTTTAATTGCAAGTGCATGACTATTTATACTGCTGGGGCAACTCACTGCCTTGATCTCTGCTAAGGCATCAGCAGTAGTACCTGCCATTGCTTTCCTGCCATCAGTGTCAAGGTCAGCACAGCATAAAGGGCAGAGGACATCTTACTATTGTTGCTAAAATCATTTGGAATCCATGGCCCCTGGGGCCCCCTGGGGACTCGCCCACCGCAGGTTGAGGGCTGCTGTCTGAAATCAGTGGGCTTTTGAAACTTCGTTCTACTTGTGTTGGCTTTTGCTTATGAGCATATTTATTCAAAATAGAGGTACTCTGGAGCAATAGGAGACTATTTGGAAGAGTTTCATAACGACAGATGTATTTTATTTTGCTGCACAACAGCATCATAAAAAACTACTTGAGTTCCTTTCCATTTCCCATTCCATGACAGAATGGTAGGCTTACTACTTCAGGATGCTTACTAACGTCAAGAAGCTTCTCAAAGGAAAGAAGAAACAAGCTACTTTTTTCTGAAATACTTCCTGAAAACCAAGATAGAATGCCCTCTAAGGCTCTCAAACCACACCGGTGATAGAATGTTTGCCACCTACATCTATGTAAAATCCTAAGATCTGGTGAGAAAATGATCAATCCACAAATGAGACATGCTTGTGAAAATTCGCTCCCCTCAATCCTGACTTTATTTTCCCATTCTAGTACATTTCAATATGTATTAAAAAGGAAACTCAAGGGTGCCTGGGTGGCTCAGTTGGTTAAGGGTCCAACTCGTGATTTCAGCTCAGGTCATGATCTCAAGGTTAGTGAGTTCTGGCCCCATGTCGCACTCTATACTGACAGTGTAGAGCCTGCTTAGGATTCTCATTGTCTTTCTCTCCCAAAACAAACTAAAAAAAAAAAATATATATATATATATATATATATAAGAAAAGAAGGAAACTCAAATTAAGAAGATGAAAATCACTCTCCTCAAAATCTGTATACACTGGAAGCTCAGAATAACATGTGATTATTGACATCACACTGATAAAGAGGCAAATGAATGGGATGCCATTAGCCATTAACCCAGAATAAAAATCTGTAGTTAAAAGTCCTAGTAGTTTTCTACTAATGGATGGCAAATGAGTTTTGCCTATAAATTTAACCCACTCTTTCCAGAAAGAGTATATGAACCAACTACACCTGAATAACTTAAGGTACACGTTAACATTATGCAGATTCTTTGGGTCCATTCCTCTTAGTCCACTCAAACTGCTGTAACAAAATGTCATAGATTGGGTCACTTAATGGGAATTTCTCACAGTAGCTGAGGTTGGCCAAGTCCAAGATCAGGGTGCTGGCCAAACTGCTTCCTGGTGAAGACTCTCTTCTTTCTGGCTTCACTAAGTCTTCACAGGACCTTTCCTCAGTATCAGGTGGGCACGGGGGAAGGAAGGGAGGGGGAGGGAAGGGAAGGGGAAGGAAGGGAGGGGGAGGGAAGGGAAGGGGAGGGAAGGGAAGGGGAGAGAAGGGAAGGGGAGGGAAGGGAAGGGGAGGGAAGGGAGGGCGGGAGTGGGCTCAGATCTCCTCTCTCTTCTTCCTGTAAGGCTAATCCCATCATGACAACCTCATCTGGGTAAAATCACCTGCCAAAGACCTGCTTCCAAATATCATTATATTGGAGGTTACGGCTTCACCATAGGAATGTGGGAAGGACACAGACATTTAGTCTGTAACAATTTCAAGCCTTCTGAACCACAGCCTCTGGGACAGGAGCCCAGCAGCAATCTATTGCCCTTAACACGTTTTGGCTGTTTCCTAAGCACTCTGGTGTTTGAGAAACCTGACTGCATGCCTGTGAGCCTCAGTTTCCTAATCTGTAAAGTAGGATGTTTCAGAGTTGCTGATGTGTTGAGGATCAAGAATATCTGGGAAAATGCTTGAAAATTGCTAAGTGCTTTGTGAATGATAAACTTTTACCACCTACATTTCCACCAAATCTTATTCTAAAATCTAAAAATGAGGGAATAAAAAAGATTATAGATGTTATCTTTATTTCTATAATTAAACCTCAGAAAACTTAAGGGGCACCTGGGTGGCTCATTTGGTTAAGCGGCCGACTTCAGCTCAGGTCATGATCTCATGGTCTGTGAGTTCAAGCCCCGCGTCGGGCTCTGTGCTGACGGCTCGGAACCTGGAGCCTGCTTTGGATTCTGTGTCTCCCTCCCTCTCTGCCCTTCCCTTGCTCACGCTCCGTCTCTGTCTCAAAAATAAAATAAAAATGCTAAAAAAATTTAAAAAAAAAGAAAACTAAAATACTCAGGAAATAGAGTGTGCTAGTTAATATTTAGCTGAACATTCTGGTCACTACAGAAAAGCCCTTTCAAATATATTATATTTTCTTTCCAAGGTTAAATACATAATTTAAGATTAAATTTGATGTCAAAGGATTTTTATTTGGAGTCAGTTTTCTGCAATCAGTTCTCGTTAGGTTTAAAAGAGTAATCTATGTTCTGCCTTGAACTCATGTGCTAAAAAGGTCTCTTACTTTCTCTTGTTTAGGATATTTCATGGTAGATAAAGGCATGTTTGTTTTAACCAAAGGTAAACTCTAATTAAAAGTTGTATTCCAAAAGCTTATTTGTTCCTAAGTTGTCTGAAACATGAAATGCCTCTCCCCCTGCACCCCCCATTATGAATCACAATTAAGTTCTCTAGCTTGTCCAAAAAGCCCACAAACGCCGATGAAATACATTTGCTATGAGTTAAAAATCCCAGAGATATTTTGCAATGGAACTTACCAAACTCAAACTGAATATAAAACTATTTTCATTTGCCTTTAATATTGGGATCTGAGGGGGAAAAAAGCTAGCTAGAGGAAGATGAGAAGATGGTAAAGGTCTCTGTAAATACCATAAATGAATCAAGGGTCCTCGGTTCTTTATTATGCAAAATGTATAAGGTCTCTCAACACTAAGGATTGCCTTCAGAATCACGATTAGGAAATAATGGGGGTGGGGAACAGCAACAAAAGGATGGCTGTGTACCCGCGGAGTACAAATAGGTGAGGGATCAATGGTGAGAGAGAGAGAGAGAGACCAGAATATGACTCAAAGCAGAAGAAAGGAAGTAATAGAAAGCAATGCTGGAGAAAACGGTACCCCACAAAAGCCACAAAGACTGAATTTGGGGAATGATAGCAAAGTCACCAAAACAGAAGATACAAGTGAAGGAGACCTTCCTTTGTCCCTGCAGGATGACCTGACTTATACGTGCCAGATGGCCACACTTGCGTCATCTGTACCTCAGAGAATGCCCAGTAGAGAGATCTTGATGCTGAATGCAAGTGATCAGAAGCCTTGTCTGGCCTGTCCTAAGGCACGTTGGCCTGGGAGGGGAACTTGTGTTTAGCTCATTCACTACCTCTTCCATCTCCCAAAGCCCTAATGGAATGATACCCCAGTTTTGATCTTATCCCTGAATTGATACCCAAGTGCCGTATCTACTAGTGCATCTATATTTGATTCCTGACATTCCTGACCTTCAACGGGTCACGTGGGCCTGCAGATGTGTATTCAGTCTTCCAATCTTGCCCTGTTCCAAGGCAAAGTGTCACTTGGTCTAAAGGAAAAATGCAGTGCATTCGCTCATTCAGTCAAAAGCCAACACTGAGTGTAAGGTACCATCCAGTAGTAAACACAACCATCTCACTTGGCTCCTAAAAATCTTTGATGCATTTTATCACAGCACGTGAAATAAAAACCATAAGAGGCAAACAGGAGACTTCTGAGCTCTCAGATGCTCTAGTCATCTTAAAGTATGCGAAACTATGGCTGGATGGACGTTAACTTTTACAAACCAAAGAACAATGCCAATTCCAAGTCTGATTAAGAGCAGAGAACTATCTTGAACGGTCTCCATGTTGTATTTTAGAGATAAGACGATGTGCTGTAAAAAGGGGAGAAAAGCTAACCGAATTAATAATTTTCATACTCAAATTTCTGATAAACAAGGGCGACCAAGGCCACTTACAAAGAACTCTTTCACTGAAAGGTGAAAGTGGTCTTCAATCACTACCGCCCATCCATAAAGCCCTTGGGTGCCTGGGTGGCTGGGTCAGATAAGCATCAAGTCTTGATTTCGGCTCAGGTCATGACCTCATGGTTTGTGAGACTGAGCTCTGTGTCAGGCTCTGTGTGGACAGTGTGGAGCCTGCTTGGGATTCTCTCCCCTCTCTCGCCTCTCCCCCCGCAAAATAAATAAACCTTTTTTTTTTAAAGAAAGTTTTCTGCCCTTTAAAATGATAACAGGAACAAGGATTTTTTTTTTTTCAAATCTTCAAGTCCAACCTCAGTTGGAGGTCAAAATCTCGGTTCAAAATTTAATTTGGAACCAAGGAAAGGCATTCAGTATTTAAGATATCTACTGAAGCATATAGAGAATACTCCGTGTATTTGCCCTCTTAGTTTTCCGAAGTCTGGCTCGGTGCCGAGGCAGGAGCACTGCCAGGGCCCAGGGCCAGAAGCCAGAGCCTGCCCTTCTTTACTACATTCTTTAAGCTTAGCTGAGATACTTCCAGAAAAATGCAAGAGTTGCCACTGATTATCTATGGAAGGTAGCTCTTGGGATTATCCCGCTGGATAAGCTGTGTGGCTGAGGACCCTATCAGTGACTGACCTTTAGTAATCCCAACACCAGATGCAATTAGTCCATTTTCCAGCTTTATGAAAAGTATGCTGATGTTTCCTGTGAAAAAAGGAGCCCCATAGCTGCAGTCCCTTTCTAGAAGACATGTTCCAGAACTCTTTGATGTCAACTGTCAAAATCAAAGTGTATCATCTGGGGAAGGATAGGGAGGAGGGGCCGGATGTGGGGGCGGGAGGAAGGGTACTGAAGGAGGGAAGAAAAAGAAGAATGGATAAAAGGTTTCACATTCACTTTAGTTACTAATTAAGATTTCAAAACTACGGCAATGAGTTTAGGTGTATATTTAATGTCCTACAGTATTTCATCAAAAGGAATTCTCCATCAATTCAGTATGTGTTACAGCAAAAGACCCCGCCTAATGGGATAAGAAGTATTCATGATTGTACTACTCACAGAGGTAAGACCTAAGACACTTCCATGTCCAGCCCTAGAGTTGCATCATCAGAGCACAATGGAATGCTGTTTAGCTGTCTGCACGTGTCAAAGACTATAACATGTGTTTCAAAAATAGGACTTTGGTGATATATATTGTGGATATATAAGTAAATGAGTAAGTAGGAGAGATTTAAAAACTGAATACAGGGGCGCCTGGGTGGCTCAGTCAGTTGAGCGTCCGACTTCGGCTCAGGTCATGATCTCACGGTCTATGAGTTCGAGCCCTGCGTCTGTCTCTGTGCTGACAGCTCGGAGCCTGGAGCCTGCTTTGGATTCTGTGTCTCCCTCTCTCTCTGCTCCTCCCCTGCTCATGCTCTGTCTCAGTCTCTCAAAAATAAATAAATGTTAAAAAAAATTTTTTTTAAATAAAAATAAAAAAAAACACGAATATAGCAACTGGTAATTTAGCAACCTTTCAAGACTGTAGGCATTTAGAAATGCCACATTAGAGTTATGCACAGATTCAATGTACAATTGGATACCTTGTCCTGTGCTAAACACTTGAAAATACTGATACTAAGTCATTTATGTGATCATGTTCTAAAAGCAAAAGTCTCCCATTAACAGAAAGAAAAAAAGGTGACTCAATAGATCAAGCCTAATTCACAACACTATGATGTGTTCTAGACTCAAACAGTGATACATGATGCAAAAATATATGCTGAGATACAAACATTATGTGGTTTGTGAATCTTAGGCTTAATTTTTAAGTAGTAAGCATATGACACCATCTTTTTAGGAATGTTGGTTCCTCAGAGCTTTATAACCTCTCCATGACACCTAAAACATAATGAAAATGGAAACGCTTATGAAAGGAAAGTAGATTTCGGATATCATAAAAGATATTCTCTACACACCACAATCATTGTGAGTGATAATGCTACTTCCATAGGATACCATAAAAATTATGGCTCCTTGCAATTTTCAATTTACTTCCCCACACACTTTGTTCCCATTGGATCCTCACAATAATTCTATGCAGTGGGCAATGGAGACGATGTCCTCATTGTAACAAATAAGAAACTGAGGTTTGGGAGAGTTAGACAAAGCCTTAGCAATTACTAACTAAACCAGGAACCCAGGCTCTTGGGTTTAGTTAGTGATTCTCCATCCATCACTTCCTACCATGGATCTAGAATGGATCCCCTCCTCCTACTCCCCCTCCGTAACCTCCTCATTTCATAAAAGTGACTGCGGATCTTGCAACTGTCCTAAAAAATAGCAGAGGAATAACGGCTACTTTTGTTAGCAACAAAAACCGTGTAACCTACGGTGAAAACAGTGGTCCAAGAATCGTACACGTTTCTTCACATTCGCATAACATGAATATTGATGGAATTTCTGAACAGCTGCAAGGAAATTCCTCAGGAGAGCCAAAAGAAAAGGCATTTCCCAAAGTTCCTGATAAAACTTAAAGAGCTGTATTAAATCTTTTCAAGTGAAATCAGGTAATGCAAAGAAAGTCATCAATACTGCAGAGTCAAAAAAAAAAAAGTTGGTACTTCCTAAGACCAACAACTTCCCTTCTAAAAACTTCGTACTCTCTCGGGGAGGGCAAGGTGGTATTCCCAAAGATCACAATTTGAACAGCCTGATTTCCTCGGCAGGCCCTTAGAAGCATCAGTGACACACGTTAACTATCTCCCCTAGGTAAAGACAAGGAACAGTGCGCAGCGCGCGCAGGCGAAGAGGAGCGGCAGAAACGCTGCCTCTCTCCGGGCCCCGGGTGCTGACCGCGCACGAAGCGCAGGAGCCGGGCGCCGCCCTCCCCGCTCTCCCGGGCGTCGAGCCGGTCCGCGAACTTACCAGCGAGAGCACCTTATAGGTGTTGGGGTCCTTGGCCGTGCGGGCGTGCGCCGCCTTCTCCAGCGGCTCCTCCCCCAGGTCCATGGGGGCCAGCAAGGACGCGGCCGCCTGCCCGTCCCCGGGCGCCTGGGCTGCGCGGCCGTGGCTCGGGTCGTGGCCATTGCCCGCCGGGCCCTCCCGGGAGCCGCAGCCGCCCTCGCCGCCGCCGCCGCCGCCGCTCCCGCCCCCCGCGCAGCCGCCGCGCTCCATCGTGACCCCTGGCACTCCAGCCTCCAGCCCCGCCGCCCCGCCGCGCCTTTAAGAGGCTCCGCGCCGCCCCGCCCCGTCCCGCCCCGCCCGCCGGCGCGCCCGCCCCTCGCCGCCAGGCCCTTGGCTCCGCGCCCGCCGCCCTGCGCTAGAAGTGAGGTGAAAGCAACTCAACGCCCCGGATTATTTGGCTTCCTGTCTGATTTCGGGCACTCTGCGTGTCGGTTATTTTGGGTCCTTTACGTGGGCGCGTCTTTAACTTCCCCCAGAGCCTTCCCCTCCCCGCGCCCGGGGCACCTTCCGAACACTTGCAGGAATCGCCCTGGACTGGAATTGCAGAATGTGGTCTGCAGAGGGCATGAGATCATGGGGCCCCAAAATAGAGCGGGAGGAGAAGGATGCAGCCCAGGCTGGTGCAGCTTCGTAACGCCGGGAGAGTGGAGTCGGGCCACCTGTGTTTCTACGTGGATGTGCAAATAGGCTGGGGGGTCAAGGGTGGGACAAGGCCACCTTTTTCTCCTGGGTGGAAAAGAGCGAGGATCCCCTCAAAGCCCTGCTACCCACTACAACTCTACTCTGAGAAAGGAATACCCGACCTTAAAATGTCTAGTTAACAAAAGTGCTCATATATAGTGGATACTTCGTTTTCCACGGTTTTATGTTGTTTCTTGGTTTTTATCACTGATCTTGCTTTAATTTATTTACTTATTAGTTCCTTTAGACTTTCTGTGTTGAAGGCTTCAAAATGTCCGTGCTGCCTCATTCTGAAATTGATGCTGATACTTGGTTAGCAATATTGAACATTTTAACACAGTCTGAAATACTTGGATACCTTATTTTTGAACTAGGACACGAACGGTAGGCTCTAATTCTTGATGAGTTGTGATTCGCCTTTGATTCTACTCCGTTTACATTTCCTTGCTCATCAGAAAAACCACAAGTGTGTAGTGAAGTGATTCTTCTTCGTCAAGGTGAAACCTGTGACTTTCACGTGCCTTGCAATACCAGGGACTGACTTCAGTGATCAAAGAAAGTTATACAATACAAAATCAATGCATTTTCAATCTACTCTGGTTACATGAATGTATGCAATTCAAGGATATTTAATAGATATACAGTGTGTGTTGTTCGCTTTAAAATAGTCAATTTAGGGGGCGCCTGGGCGGCTCAGTGGGTTGAGTCAGACTTTAGCTCAGGTCTTGATCTCTGGGTTCCTGAGTTGGGCTCCTTGGGCTCTTTGCTGACAGAGTCTGCTTCAGATTCTGTCTCCCTCTCTCTCTCTGCCCCTCCTCTGCTCACATTCTGTCTGTCTCTCTCTCTCTCTTTCAAAAATAAACATTAAAATAGTCAATTTAGGGTGCTCTCCATATATATTAAGAATGAATATTCATTCATTCAATAATGAATTTTTCAACTCAATCTTTTGGCCTCCAACTATATACATATACCATATCGAAATTGAATAAAAGTACATATTTCTCAAGTAGTTCTCAGTCTGGTCGAAGTAAGTAAAGAAAATAAAAAAATATAAAACCCAATATAAAACCCAAGACATATGTGCATCAAAGAGTCACAAATAGGATATTTTGAAAGTGTAGTGGGAAGGTAACTGACATCTGGAAGAAGGAAAAGCCATCCCTCAAAACATTATTGAGCTCTTTTTTTTTTAATTACCTTTGAGTCAGCGTACAAACCACCCAAGAGAAACAGGTTTTCGCTATTTCATACTCACACATTTTTTTTACCCCAAACTTGGCTCCAAATTTTCCTTCAACTGCTTCCAAAAGTCAGATTCAAGGACAAAGATCTGTGCCCCAGAGACTGGTCAAAAGAGTGTCAAAGCTTCTAAAGGAAACTCAACAGACACTTGCAAAGTGGCTTTGAACCTGACAAAACAAATGGAATCAGTATATCCCCTGTAGCATCTCAACGGCAAAGAATCACTTTGAAGGATTCACCCCTGGGAAACGACAGCGAAGAGTCTGCAGTCACAAACGCAAATGCCCTAAATAAGGGCATCAGCCCCCCTGTGGGTGAACCGTGTGCCCTGTTATAGGGGTGAGGCATTTACCCAGCTGGATTGTGTGTCCATTGTGGCCAGATAGATTTCTCAAAAGAAACAGGAAACTTAGATGTTTGTGCGAATGCTCCAGATTGCAAAATTTTGTCTACAAAAATCAGAAAAACGATTTCTTTAAACACTTGAAAGGCCAAACAAAATGTCACACATCTGCAGGGCGGGCCCGGCAAACGGGCCACCAGGATGTGCCCTCTGATATTGCTCTGGCCTCTCCTGTGCTGGTCAGAACATCTATGGGGAACTCTGACAGTCTAACTGAAATTGCAAAATCAGAAGTATAAGAACGGATCAAGTAGGCTGCTCCGGTTGTTTAGCTATGAACTTCGCAGTGCCTATAGGGAAGATGTGCCTCAGTCTAGTTTATATTCCAGATCGGCTGAGAGACAGCGCTATACTCCTAAGTACAACAGAACTGCGAAACAGAAATCTGCAACACAACTTTCTGGTTAGTGCAAAGCTAATAATGAATGTTTCGGGGCCCGGCGTGGCTCAATTGATTAAGTGTCTCAGGTCTTGAGCTCAGGGTTCGTCAGTTCAAGCCCTCCACTTCAGATCCTCTGTCCATCCCCCCTCTCTCTGCCCCTCCCCCACTGGTTACCTCTCTCTCTTTCAAAATAAATATATAAACTTAAAAAAATAATAATGTATGTTTCATCCTTGGTCCTAAACCAGTCTGCTTTAATGATTGAAGACTAATCTAGGTTTGCAGTAAAGATACGAGTTTAAGATTTTATGACATTCCTTAAATTTTAATCTACAGAAATATTTAAACGTTTCTCCCTTTGCTGCTTGAGACTTGAGACACACGCAGATAAGACCCAAACACCAGATAAAACTAACTTATCTATGTTTGAACTGTGACTTCTCGACACCGAGGAACAGCTCTTCTTGGCTTTCAGAAACGGAACTATGCTGTGGAGTAATTCTTTTACCAGCTCCCCCCCAGCTTCTCCGGCTTTCTCTAATTCTCCAGCAAAACACCAAAGACATATAGGTCAGTCTAAAAAGAAAAAAAAAACTGCATGGCTCTTTAATCTTTGTAACACTCGGGAAAAAAAAAAAAAAAACTTTTCCATAGTGTTAACTTATTATTAAGATTTTGTATGACATCCTTTCTCTTTCTTTTTTTGTCAGCACAAAAGTACACTCTCTGGGAGACGCTTGGATAACTATATGACATTGTCCAGATAGATTTCAGGAACTCTGAGTCTTGGCTTCCTCATTTATAAACTGGTATTACAAACAATACCATAAAAACTTTTTTAACTTTTTATTGTCAAATTGGTTTCCATCCAACATCCCAACAAGTGCCCTCCTCCTGTGCCCATCACCCACTCTCCACCCTCCCATACCCCCCTTCAACCCTCGGTTTGTTCTTAGTATTTAAGAGTCTCTTATGTTTTATCTCCCTCCCTCTCTCTGTCTTTTTTCTTTCCTCTCTTCCCCTCCCCCATGGCTTTCTGCTAAGTCTCTCAAAATCCACCTATGTGTGGAAACATATGGTATCTGTCTTTCTCTGACTGACTTATTTCACTCAGCATAATACCCTCCAGTTACATCCATGTTGCTATGCATGGCCAGATTTCGTTCTTTCTCATTGCCACATAGTAGTCCATTGTATATATGTACCACATCTTCTTTATCCATTCGTCAGTTGATGGACACTTAGTCTCTTTCCATGATTTGGCTATTGTCGAAAGTGCTGCTATGAACATCGGGGTACCCGTGCCCCTGTGCATCAGCACTCCTGCCTACACATGGCCAGATTTCATTCTTTCTCATTGCTGCATAGTAGTCCCTTCAAATAATACCATAAAATTACACTGCTATTTCCAAATGCCAACAAAATGTTTAACATTTCCCCAACTTACATAAAAATTTAAATGTATTCTTTCCGTATTTAGGGCTGCCTGGATAGCTCAGTGGGCTAACAGCCCAGGTCATGGTCACACGGTTGTTGAGTTTGAGCCCCGCATCGGACTGTGCTGACAGCTCAGAGTCTGGAGCCTGCTTCAAATTCTGTGTCTCCCTCTCTCTCTGCCCCTTCCCCACTCTCTCTCTCTCTCTCTCCTTCAAAAAATGAATAAACTTTTTTTTAATGTTTAAAAACTAATGCACGATTTATACTTAATTTCTGGAAAGGTTTGAGAGCTGCTATTGAAAATGCATCTATAAAAGGAGAACCACGGGGTCAGGAAGGGATGCTTGCCCTCTGCGATGGAGGAGCGACAGTTTGTTATCAAGCAGAAAGCAAAATCAGTGAAGTGAATACTGAAGTGTAAACTGTAACCGAGAGTAGGATAAACTGTGGAAACATGAAAAATGCATAACCCGACTAGAGGGAGCTGCTGTCCAGTCCACTCCTCCACTTTCTGGTTGTCTGCAGTCTCTGCCACTTCCGTTGTCTCCCATACCTCATTTCCAGCAAAACCTCAAGTGGCCAACAATCTGAATTCATGTCTGCAGCTTTGCTATTTGCTTTCTATGTGCATCATGCCTTTCCCCCCTCTGCTCTTCCTTCGCTTCTTTAAGTAAGTGTTAATTTTTTTGTATTATACTATGCTAATTCTTCTATTGAATTGTAGCCTTTTTAAAGGTGTTTTTCTTAGTAGTTACTCTAAAGATTATAATACGCATCTTTAACTTACCATCTATTTCAGATTAATACTGACTTAGTTCTGGGAAAATATAGCATTCATTTTTTCTGTAATACATCTTCGTTTCCTCATCTTTTTATTCTGCTCTTAATGTTATATATATTAGTCTATATGTGTTATAAAGCCAATGATGAATTGTTAATATAATCATTGTTTTAAACCTTATGTTTTTTAGAGAAGTTAAGAGAACAGAGTACATGTACACACACACACTCACACGCACACAGATTTTTTTTTTCCCCTGACTGTGAATCACTTTTTCTTGTTTCTGTGCATGTATTGTAATTTTGGGTTGAAAACTGGACTGTCAGGTAATGTGTTATATAGCAACTCTGGATTCTGATTATTTTTCTGACATTGTTTAATACTCCCGGGAACGTATAGCTACAGATTTGTCCTGCCGTTTTCTGCCTTTGCCAATTTCATACCTCACCACTCCCCCACCACTCCCCTCTGGTGGCTGAAGGCTACAAACTCTCCCTGTTCTTATCCAAAGCCCTAGCAGTTTTTCAAGAATAAATACTTCTCAACTTATCTGCCATGGGTCAACTTACAGAACCCCGAAATTATTGCTATTAGGAGATCTGTCCATTTTTATACTCATATTTTGTAGAGAGAATTTGCAAATCCTTTTACACTGACATACCTGGAAAGCCATTTCAGAGATTTTAATTAATGCTGGAAATTTTAATATTTATTTAAAATTTTAAATATTGGCAACTGAGTCAATATTTTTAAAGATACCATGGAAGCCAACAAAATGTACCTGAAAGATTCATTGATGCATAGACCCTCAGTTTAAAAACTCTATGCTAAGAGTATGCCAAGTGAACCTGCAAAGCATTGAAGTTCTCCCTCAGTTTCATTTTATTTTATTTTTTTTTTTTGTTAATGTTTATTTATTTTTCAGAGAGAGGCAGAGCACAAGCAGGAGAGGGATAGAGAGAGAAGGAGACACAGAATCCGAAGCAGGCTCCAAGCTCCGAGCTATCAGCACAGAGCCTGACGCGGGGCTTGAACCCACGAACCCTGAGATCATGACCTGAGCCGAAGCCGATGCTCAGCCGACTGAGCCACCCAGGCGCCCCTCCCTCAGTTTCATTTTAAACTGCAGGCTAGGAATTTTCTTTTTATTTTTTTTAAATTTTTTAATGTTTATTTATTTTTGAGAGACACAGAGAGAAAGTGAGGAGCGGGGAGGGGCAGAGATAGAGGGAGACACAGAAACTGAAGCAGGCTCCAGGCTCTGAGTTGTCAGCACAGAGCCTGACGCAGGGGTTGAACCCACGAACGGTGAGATCATGACCTGAGCTGAAGTCAGATGTTTAACCGACTGAGCCACCGGGGAGCCCAGGGCTAGAACTTTTCTATCTGCACCCAAGTCCACTCCATAGAGACTGAATCACAGTATCTCATTCCCTTTGTATTTCTTTGGGGTAGCTCAGTGACTGCGGTGATATGTAAAAAGTCGAATGTGAGGACGCCTGGGTGGCTCAGATGGTTGAGCATCTGACTTTGGCTCCTGTCATGATCTCGTGGTTTGTAGGTTCAAGCTCCATGCTGACAGCTCAGAGCCTGGAGCCTGCTTCAGATTCTGGGTCTCCCTTGCTCTCTGCCCCTCCCCCACTCATACTTTCTCTCTTTCTCTCTCAAGAATAAATAACATAAAAAAAAGTAAAATGTGTGTTAGGCTGAGTTAAGGTGTGAAGAAGGGACTGATGCCCCAATATATAATGTCGTTTCAGAAGAAAGACAATTGGATGCTAGATAGCAAAACAGCTTAAGTCCTCTACAACCTCTTTAGCTCCGTATTTACTGTTGGAATTCTCTAAGCCTTGTGAGGTCTCCATGGGCAGTTTCATCCAAGGTAACAAATTGCTACTAAAAGATTGTGAGCATTATGCCTGCTCTTTGGAAGCCTCTTGATATGCCAGGAAGGAAATATGTGTAGAAAAGACACAAATGTATAGATTAGTGTTCAGGTGCACAACATATATTAAATGAATGATCTTGCATTCTAAGCCTTCATCTAACAGGGTAACTAGGGGTTGAGGTGACTGTGGGGTAAGCTAGATCATATTCTTTCAATCTCTTTCAATATCTTTGGAGTAATTCAGTGTTTGGTGGTAATCGTGCCCATTATTTCTTTTTTTTTTTTTAATTATTTTTTAGCGTTTTTATTTTATTTTTGAGAGACATAGAGACAGAGAGTGAGCATGGGAAGGTCAGAGAGAGAGGGAGACATGGAATCTGAAGCAGGCTCCAGGCTCTGAGCTATCAGCACAGAGCCCAACGCGGGGCTCAAACTCACAGACCATGAGATCATGACCTGAGTTGAAGTTGGCCACTTAACTGACTGAGCCACCCAGGTGCCCCCATGCCCATTATTTCGGTTTGCTCCCCTCTACTCCCCAGGACGTTTGTTGGCAGGGGTTGGACAGACTGAGCTCCTATTAAGTCGTGTGGGAGAGGCTTGCATTGGCTTGCTTCTTTGGAGGTTTTCCTTTAGACTCCTGCTGATCTATGTGGGCAGTGTCAGGTCTGATCTAGTCTCTGGGCACATTCACTTGTGTCTTCTGCGATGCTGTTGGTAAATGTCTGACTTGTTTTCTTGGCTCCAACAAAGCTCAGAAATTCTTTATATTTGATTAAACTCTACCTCAACCCAGATTAGGGCTATGGATACTTCTCAGTACAGTCCACATCCTACATCCAACCATGATCTGAGCTCTTCATATTCGGCTCTCTGAGTTACAGTCAACTTATCTTTAACTGTAAGGTTTATGCCATAACTCCATTGGCTCTCAACTCAGTACTCTCCACAACCCCAAAATGCATGCAGGAACTTGTGAATTGTTCTCTTTGTACAGGAAAGCCAAAGAAAGCTTCAGGTTGCTACTCAGATTCAGCCTAACTATGTTAGGCAAGCATTCTGTCAATGGTTTCCCCAGGGAACTCATCAGGAAGTAGAATGAAAGCATCTGTACTTCATGCTTTCTATACAACCTGCTCATGCCTACCCCCATCCAGGATTTCAGCTCACAAAAGGTAAAGTCATCATAAAAATGTCTAAGGGCTTTCTTTAATGCTCTCACTTCTCTTGTCCAACTCACAGAATCAAAGTCAACTGTCTCTCATCCTGTCGTAAAAGGGACTTGTACATCACCCTCTGAGTTCTATATTCCCATGATTTACAATAACAATTCCTTTATCTTTGTATCTTTGAAATAACAAAGCTAAGGATACCCACCTCACCTTCCTCACCCATCTCTGAGACAGGTGGATAATTCTAGTTGATCAGGAATCAGGTCACTCACACAGGAGAAAGAGAGAAAGGAGAGAAAGAGAGAGAGAGAAAGGAAGGAAGAAAAAAGAAAACTTATAATTCTTTTCAAAATTATTACCCATTTATATTCCTCCACGTATATAACTACATTTGATATGTGTATATAAAAGATCTGACTTTTTTTTTTAACTCACCAATATGGAGCATCCCATTTTTTTCTACCATGTGGTCATCAAAGCTGGTTACGCATGGTCATGGGACTCAAAGGGCCCAAGCCTTAGGCCAGCACGTAGCCTTTCTTCTCACCTGTGTGAAGGAGCATTTGTTACAAAAATGTCATAGTTGTAGGATAGTCTGAAGTCTTGGGAGAAGGAAAGAACGTTGGGTCCCAAAGAATACGAATGTACTCTTCCTCACTGTGCTGGTGACATTATCCAGGACGTCAGAGACTGAGGTCTGGCCTAGTGTAAGACAGAGTTTTTTATTTTTATAATATGGAGAAATACCGTGGCAGAAGGAAGCTCCGTACTTCTCTATAACTTAAGCCACCTGAAAGCAAAACACTGGAGAAACAGAATAAAAAGGGGATAGATCACATTTTATTTCAAAATAAACTTTTGAAAAATAAAATGTAAACACACACACACAGAAAACAAAAACAAAAACAAGAAGAAACTCACAAATGCATATGAAGAAAATATAGATGATTGAAAAAAATACCTCAAGTATTTTGGCCTTTCTAACAAATATTTTTTGAAAGAAGGAATGACTATGAAAGATAAACTATTATCTTTCTTAATATGCAATGAAATTTATAATCATTTAAAGTTAATGATATTTAAAAAGTTTTATGCTTCAAAAAAATCATATATGACCCAATTATTTTTTAAAGACAGCCACTTAGTGAAAACAGAAAAGCATATGGCCAAGAAAACACTGAAAGCAATGTCCTCACTAATAACAGGAGAATTTTCAAAGAAACGCTGAATTGTCAATGCAATAAAATTAGACAAAACATATTTAAAAATGCTCTTTTCATACTGAGCAACAGACAGGTAAGAACTGCTATCCTTTATATAAGGAAAACAGAGTGATCTTTATATTCGATCAGCTTATAACCTAAAGACAGCTTTGAGGCCACAGGGAAGACAAATCCAAACAAACCCTATGGTGTCACTAAATTGAAGAGTCAAATATTGATATTTGGAGAAGTCAAAACAGCCATAATCTATGGGGAAAATTACCAGATAGGAGAGAACTAAAAGAGAGAGAGAAGGGAAAGTGGGGAGAGGTTTACTCTGAGAATCTGTAGAGGTGCTCGTAAGACTTTGGGGATCATGGGGTGCCTGGGTGGCTCAGTCGGTTAAGCGTTCGACTTTGACTCAGGTCACGATCTCATGGTTTGAGCCCCACGTTGGCCTCTGTGCTGACAGTTCAGAGCCTGGAACCTGCTTTAGTTCTGTGTCTCCCTCTCTCTCTGCCCCTCCTCTGCTCGTGCTCTGTCTCTCTGTGTCTCAAAAATAAATCAATATTAAAAAAACTTTTAAATCTGGCCAGAATTATGGCCAGATGACATTTAGGAAAAAAAACAACAACAAAAACAAAACTTTAGGGATTATTTGTGTTCTTACTGGCCAGAGTGAAAAAGTCTTAGAAAACACAGGTCACTATAGATTCCTCAGAAGATTTGACCTTGGCAATGAAGTTAAAATAGACCCAGAGAAAGCTGATCTGGACCCACCATACAGAAGCTTAAAAGGAGCCTTGATTCCAAGTAACCTAACCCTGTGTTACAGCAAAATCCAAAACAATTTAAAGGAATACAATAAAACTCAGCAACATATAACACAAAACACACCATGTCAAGCCTCCAGTCAAAAATCACCAGACATTTAAGGCAGCTGAAAAATATGATTTTTAACTATGAGAAAAAGTAATCAATAGAAAGAGACCCAAAAATGACAGGGATGAGGGAGCTGCAGATAAGAGCTTAATAAAATGTAACAAACAGTCTAATTCTTTTTTTGTTTGTTTGTTTTAGTAGTCACTTAGGAGAAATAACAAAGTATATTATAAACATAATACATTTATATACATATTATAAATGTTCTTCATATATTAAGGAAGTTAAAGGAAAAACAGCATGATAAAGAGAGAAATGAAAGATGTTAAAAAATGTAACTTCTTGAGATGACAAATGAAATATTTGAAAAAAAATACACTGGATAGATTTAAGAGCATACTAAAACCAGTATACAAAAAGAACAGTGAAATTGAAGACACAGCAATTTAATCTATCAAAATAAGTACACAAGAAAAAAATATGACTAAAAAGCAATGAACAAGCCATCAGGGACCTGAAGGACATTTGATTAGCACAAACGTAATTAGAGCTGCAGAAAAAGATTGCAGGTGGGTGGGGGGGGGCGGAAATTTAGGCAAAAAAATATTTGAAGAAATAATGAAATAATAATTGAATAAATGGATCAAAATTTTCCAATTTTAAAGGAATCCATTGACTCAAATTTCAGAATTTGAACAAATGCCAGGCAGAATAGACACACACACAAAAAAATCTGTATCAAGACACATCATAATCAGATTGCTGAAAACTAGCATTAAATATGTTCTTTTAGGGGCGCCTGGATCATTCAGTTGGTTAAGCACCTGACTCTTGATTCTGGCTCAGGTCATGACATGAGTTTGAGCCCCTAGTTAGGCTTTGCGCAGACAGTGCAAACCTGCTTGGGATTCTCTACCTTCCACTCTCTCTCTCTCTCTCTGACCCTCTCCCACTCACGCTCTCTGTCAAAAACAAATAAATAAACATTTTAAAAAAGTTTTGTAAAGCAGCCAAATAAAAAAAGATGTATTACATGCAGAGGGGGTTAGAGGGAAGATAAGACTTACAACAGAGTTGTTAGAATCTTTTGCAGCCAGGAGATATGGAGAGACATCTTCAAAGTACGGAGAGAAAAAACACTACCCACTGAAAAATATCTTTGAAAAACAAAGGTAAAATAAAAACATACTCAGACAAACTAAGCTGAGAGAATATATCCGAGCAGAATTGTACTACAAAAAGATATCAAAGGCAGTTCTTCAGAAGGAAAATGATATCTGAACAAAATTTAGATCTATACCAAGGCATAAGGAATACAGGAAATTGTAAATATTTAGATATATACAAGGATTTTTCTCTTAATTTCTTTAAAATAGAATTCATTTCAGCAAAATTAATGACAACATACATAGAAGTCAAAGACATGACAACAATAACATGCAAGATGGGTGAGATGGAAATTTACCATTATAAAGTTCGTACCCCATGGGTGAAGTGTTATAAAATTATTGGATAAGTTATGACATGTTCATAGATGTATAGTATAAACTTTAGGTCAAAACTTATAAAATAAAACAAAACAAAGAGCTAATATGCCAATAATGGAGATAAAATAGAATCATAGTTAATTACGCAAATTAATCCAAAAAATAGGAAAAGAGGAAAAAAGTAACAAACAAAAGATGGGAATACAGAAATAAATAATATGGTAGATTTAAATCTACTTATATTGACAACGATCTTAAAAACAAGATGTACAGGGGGCTAACAGACACATTAAAAGATGCTCAACATCACTCATCTTCAGGGAAATACAAATCAAAACCACAATGAGATATCACCTCACACCTGCCAGAATGACTAAAAGTAACAACTCAGTAAATGACAGATGTTGGCAAGGACGGGGAGAAAGGGGAATACTTTGGTATTATCGGTGGGAATGCAAACTGGTGCAGCCACCTCTGAGCCATTTTTTCCTCAAAAAATTAAAAGTAGAGCTCCCTACAAACAGTAATTATACTACTTGGTATTTGTACAAAGGCTAATAAAAACCTTGACTCAAAGGGTACATGCACCCTAATATTTATCAACAATAGCCAAATGATGGAAAGAACCCAAATGTCTATCAACTGGTGAATGGGTAAAGAAGATGTGGTATATATGTACAATGGAGTACTACTCAGCAATCAAAAAGAAGGAAATCTTGCCATTTGCAATGACGTGGATGGAATTAGAGTGTATTGTGTTAAGCAAAATAAATCAGTCAGAGAAAGACAAATGCCATATGATTTCACTCATATGTGGAATTCAAAAAAACAAAACAGATGAATGTATGGGAAAGGAAGCAAAAATAAGGTAAAAAACAGAGAGGAAAGCAAACCGTAAGATACTCTAAATATGGAGAACAAACTGAGGGTTGCTGGAAGGGAAGTGGGTGGGAGGATGGGCCAAATGGGACATGGGTACTAAAGAGGGCACTTGTTGGGATAGGCTCAGGGCATTATATACAAGTAGTGAATCACTGAATTCTACTCCTGAAAAAAAATCATAAAATATGGGTTAAAACTATCTTAATTAAAGAGTTTCCATATTGAATAAAAATACAAGACCCAACTTCATGCTATGCATAAGATAACCACTTTAAAAATTTTTTTAACGTTTATTTATTTTTTGAGAGACATAGAGACAGAGTATGAGCAGGGGAAGGGCACAGAGAGAGGGAGATACAGAATCCGAAGCAGGCTCCAGGCTCCGAGCCATCAGCACAGAGCCCGACATGGGGCTCGAACTCACAGACCGTGAGATCATGACCTGAGCTGAAGTCGGCCGCTTAACCAGCTGAGCCACCCAGGTGCCCAAGATAACCACTTTAAATGTAAAGACAGATAGGATAAGAGAATACCATGGAACATTAATCAAAAGAATGCTAGTTGGGACACCTTAGTGGCTTAGTAGTTAAATGTCCAACTTCAGCTCAGGTCCTAATTTCATGGTTTGTGAGTTCGAGCCCCACATCGGGCTCTGTGCTGACGGCTCAGAGCCTGGAGCCTGCTTCGGATTCTGTGTCTCCCTCTCTGTCCTTCCCCCACTCGCGCTCTGTTCTCAGTCTCTCAAAAATGAATAAACGCTAAAAAAAA
This sequence comes from Paguma larvata, assembly GCA_030068075.1. NCBI lineage: Eukaryota > Metazoa > Chordata > Mammalia > Carnivora > Viverridae > Paguma > Paguma larvata. The sequence continues at coordinate 116,076,369 of CM057829.1, read as the reverse complement.
TTAAAAAAAAAAAAAAAAAGAAAACTCCACTCAACAGCTAAATACACATTTTTTTTCATGTGCTTACGGTACACAAACCAATATAGATCATAAGATAAGCCATAATACCTTTAAGAGGATGGAAATCATACAAAGTGTGTTCTCTGGACACAACAGATTTAACCTAAAAATAAAAATATTCCCAAATATTTGGCATTTAAATAGCATACTCCTTTTTTTAAAAAAATTTCTTTAATGTTTACTTTTGAAAGAGAGACAGATAGAGTGTGATCAGGGAAAAGGCAGAGAAAGGGAGACCCAGAATCTGAAGCAGGCTCCAGGCCCTGAGATGTCAGCACAGAGCCTGACGCAGGGCTTGAACCCACAAACTATGAGATCATGACCAGAGCCAAAGTAGGACACTTAACTGACTGAGCCACCCAGGTGCCTCTTAAATAGCATACTTCTAAATAACCCTTGAGTCAAGAAAAAAAAAAAATCACAGGAGAAAATAGAAAATATTTTTAATTTGATGAAAACGAAAACACAATGAATCAAAATTTATAATAAGCAGCTAAATCAATACTGACAGGAAACTTTATGGTATTTAAGCTGGTATCAGCAAAGAAGTTCTGAGTCAATGATGTAGAATGAAGTGAACAAATTAAATTTAGATAAGCCGAGGGAAGAAAATAGTGAAGAGAAGAATAGAAATGAATGAAACTGAGAACAGAAAAAAGTGAAGAATATCAATGATGCCAAAAATGTTTCTTTGAAAAGTTCATAAAATTTACAAATCTCTAGTTAGGGATACCAGGAAAAAAAAGAGAGAAGCCGCAAATTCCCAACATTGAAACAGGTGACACAAACACTATGAATCCTCCAAACATTAAAAGGATATATTATGAACAATTTTATGTGATATTCTAGAAAAGCGAAACTATAGTTTCATGCCAGAAAGCATGTCAGTGTTGACTATAAATGGGCTGAGGGGACTTTCTGGAGTGATAGAAACGCTCTATGTCATGATTGTGGTGGTTCCATGACTCCACGTACACCTATGTCAAAACTCATGGAAATAACACACCTAAAATCGAAGAATTTCACTGTATACAAAAAGTGCCTCAATAAAGCCGATTTTTAAAAATTAAACAATGAAGTGGTATGAACAGGGACCTCTGGGGAAAGGTGATGGATCAAGAATATATCTTTTCTTTCACTTTCTCCCAAACCACACTAAAATAACAGAATGATTGTTTTAAAGGAATAAATCCCCAAGGACAAAAAGAAGTGAAGAAGGATGACAAGAATAACATAACTTTAGGTGGAAAAACAGACAGACCCTTGGAAACTGCTTTTGGAGACCAAAGAAAGTTTCACCCTAAACCGGAAGCAAAAAAAAAACCCAAGATGCAACTAGATTTATAAAAGGAATGGGCTGCACCTGTTACCTCTGTAGGAGGGCATTAAGCTTGGACTTAAAAGCAGGATAATTGGTTAAAAGTCTGTTTAAGAAGTATTTGAAGGACAAAATTCTCTCCCAACTCCAGGCAGTTGGCCTGTGTCTTCTGTCTTTGTCAGCACAAAACTGGATGTTTATTCTGTGGAGAAAATAATTCTATAGGATTAAGATAGGATCCTATCCAGTGGTAGGATGTGGTCAAAGAAGGATTCCCTGAGGAAGTGATGCTTGTACCAAAATATGAAAGATAAATAGGGCTTAACTAGAGGAAGTGAACATAAGACCACAGACCCAGATAGTTTTGAAAAATGACTTTTGCTGGTTGTGTAACATCTGTATAGAGGAAGAAATCAGTTCCTTATCTGCCAATTTTATGGGTTCCCTTTTATACACAAGAACAATTCAAGATACTCCCAACATTGACAGAAATATTTTTTCGATCCAGATAGCAGGGGGCACTTGAATTCACAAGTGAAAAAAAAAAAAATTCAAAAGGATGATGACAATAATACACATTTGAAATGTGATTCGGGTATATGCTTTTTGAAAATAGGAAAGAAATAGTAAATTCGATAAAATATACATTTTATATATGTAGAAAATAGATTTGAATATGTATTTTGAAAATAAGGGAGTCACATAAATGAAAGTTACACATCAAAAAGGAGATTCGAAAAGAAAGCAAGTTGTAGAATGATGTCAAGGAAGGCAATCAGTAAAGGTACTTTTTTATTTGATTTAATTTGAGCTCTGAGGCACCACAAGTAACAAGCGACCTACAGGAGGTTGGAACAGGAAATTGAATGTCTTGTGCTTTTTCTCCTTAACTATGTAAAGTTAAACCTTCAAAGATATTTCATAGGAATGAACGCTTGACAAACTGAGAAAAAAAAGACAACATAAGATTTATTCTGGGTTTTTTTACACCTTGTTCAGAATAGAGATGTTCGAGCTTTGTAAATCACACATTGTAAAAGGTATCAAAATTTTATTTTAGTAGATTATTATGTGTCTTTCAAAACATGGACTCTGTGGGTCACAATGTTGCGCCTTTGTGCGTAAAGAAGCGATTGGCTCCCCAGCGCAGAGAGGAGGCTGCCGCTTGAGCCGGATGGGTAGGCCCCCTCTCTAGCAATTGCTGTATTGTAAACACAAGTGAAGTAATCCCAAGGAGAGGCTGAAGGACTTTAGGGTTTCACTCAATCATGTTCTTCTGCTCACTGGAAGTAAGCCATGACTGAGATCTTCCAGAAAACAGCTGTTGGTGACAGATTTATCTGGCGAGCAGCTGAAACATGAAGTTGCTTTTTGTGAGCAAAGGCTTAATGCCAATGGTCTCTCTAACAGGCATTGATACAAACAACCATAGGACTTGTAGAGTCTTGTTGCCTTGTGACTCTATTACATGGAAAAAACAAATGATGATAAATAATAAAAAAAACACTAGTTACCCCTTGTGGGACTGATGGGGTTCAGGGTAGGCCACCCCGGAATATGGCATTTTGGCACATTATTTTTCAATTAAACTTACTTGAGAAAAGCCAGCACAAAAAGAACACTCTGGCTCTCCTTTCTGTCTCTCCAACAGCAGAAAACAAATTCCCCATGTGAAAGGCACCCTCCCTGCACCTGGATTTAGAGACATCCTATTGCTGGAGATAGGGGATTCAAAGCCAAGTAGGCTTTGTAAACACACTGCTTAGTTTCTTCATCAATTAGCACTCAAATCTAAGTTTCCTTGTCTTGTCAGTTCTTCACAAATATATTATTTCTTTGTCTAAAAGGGATAAAAGCTTCCTTTATTGGTCATTTCTTTGGGTCTCGTATTCTTATGAGGCTCAATACGTACAAAATTAAAAGTGTTTTTGTCCTGTTAGTCTGTGCTATGTTAACTTAGGTATTAGACCAGCCAAAAGAACCAAGAGGGGTTGGGGGAAACTGTCCTCTCCCTAACAGTTTTGGCATAGTGGGCAGGATACTTCACTGGCTGGACACCATTTGTTCCAGAGCTACACCTGGAAGACCCTAGGGCCTCTGACAAGCACTAGCAGAAAGTAAAAATTCTTACCACATCGGTCCTCCCAGATTTGTATCTACAGAATTCAATGGATGTGAAAGTGGTGAAAATCCTTTTGCTCTTTTTCGAAATTTAGATTATCAAGAGAAAATATTTGTGGAACTAGTTCCTTGGATACAATGACTCTGGTAAAAGTTTTGTATGAGCACCTTCAGTTTGTATTGATCCTTTTCCTCCCAGACATGGCCACTACTCCTCTTTGTTTGTGTCTATTATAGAATATATCATAAGGAGGAAGAATCACAGGGCGAAACACAGGCATAGACCCTGTAAGCTTGCTGTTCAAGCTAGCCTCACACACTGGTGAGTTCACAGCTCTTACCAGACCAATGTCTGTTTACAACGAACTTTGCTGTGGGTACCCTGTGTGAAAACTAAATGAGGCTTTACCTTTTGTCCTGTTCTGTGTCCTGAGAGTGTGGCTTTATGACCAAGCAGGATATTCCTCCTGGTCTCCGCCATCCAGAAGATGCACTCACCAGCATATACTTTGGTGGCCAGTTGAATGGACTGGGATTCCAGGACGCCACGTTACAAACAGCATTCTCTTTGTCTGGCTGTGCCAGCTCTCAGGGGAATTTGTCAAAACAGGTCCCAGTCCAAAAGGGGCCTTTGTTATCTCAGCCTTTATTGTCTGTTTATGCTACAAAAGTCTCAATCCAGTAGCACCTGCCCAATGTCACAGATTAGTGGGTCTATGACTGGAGGCATCTCATGTTCCTACAAGAGACCAGAAAAACCATTTTCACGGCACCATCTTTATTGCCTATGCAACAAAGACCTTTGCTTTCTTAAGCTGTCTGGACCTATGAGGGTTGTAGCTCTTGCACCTCTTGTGGGATGCCTCCTGCATATTTGGTGGAGCCATAAAAATATAATTATAAATAAATAAATAAAAACTTACTGGTTTTAGTCACTATTTAGATTAGTATAAAATCCTCTCTATCAATGGTCATACAGTGGATCCTTTGAATGGGAAAAACTTCAACGTTTTAGACAGCTGTCATCCTAAACAATTGTCTTATTGGTATCTATGGAAACATCAGATTAAAAAGTCAATACAGGGGCATCGGGGTGGCTTAGTCTGTTAAGCATCAGACTTCAATTCAGGTCATGATCTCACAGTCGATGAGTCCAAGCCCTGCGTCGGGGTCTGTGCTGACAGCTCAGAGCCTGGAGGCTGCTTTGGACTCTGTCTCCCTTTCTCTCTGCCCCTCCCTCACTCTCGCTCTGTCTCTCTCTCTCTCTCAAAAATAAACACTAAAAAAATTTTTAAAAAAATCTTTTCATTTCCTTCTTAGCTGGAAAATTTCCCATGGATATAAAAAGGCAAATCCAAAATAAAGTGATAGAGTGGGCATGTCAACCTCTAAGCATTCTAAGGGCAAAGGCTATCAATTCTTTGGAGATGGCTTGTGGAAGTTCAGATTTTAAAACAACTTAAATTCAGTGATTCTTAATTTATAATGACTCTTGAGAAACTCAAAAGCAGAACTCGGAAAGCAACTCAAAATCTGCTCAGACCTTTTCCCATTTGCCTTCAGACATTTGCAGATATTATAAAGAAACCAAGATATTGAAAACAAAATTGTTCTGTACCTGAAAAAAAGAATGAAAATTTAAATAGTAGTTACTTTAGGCTTATTAATAGTAATTACTTACTCATAGTAATTACTTCAGGCTTACTTCAGGTAATAGGCAAATATACTCTGAAACTCTGAGGAAAACACTTGCGTTCTTTCTCTGTTCCTCAAGGCTATAAATCTTATCATGTCTTTGAAATGGAAATACAACCCACTGACACTTGATACTAAGGGGGGGAAAAGAGAAAATGGGCTTTTAAAAATTACAAATGCTAAAAAGGCTCCCTTGCCTTGTGATGGAGGGGCAGACCCCACCTTCCTTAAGATCACATCCAGTGACAAACACAAATCTTTAAAGTCTTCTCCAAGGGGTGCCTGGGTGGCTCAGCCGGTTAAGCACTAAATTCTTGACTTGGGCCCAGGTCATGATATCACAGATCATGAGATCCAGCATCAGGCTGACACCTCAGAGTCTGCTTGGGTTTCTCTCTCTCCCTATCTGCTCCCCCACTCCGTCCCTCTCTCAAAACGAATAAACTTTAAAAAAAGGGTTCTATCCAAATAGTAAAAAATTTTAGCTATCTGAAAGGATACACTTATTCCAAATGTTATTGATAACCTAATGAGTTTTATATTGTTATACCTGATTTGCAACTAAAATTTTAAAATTAAAGCTATAGGATCTCTATTTATGTCTATATATGTCTATAATATGTACATTATAAATGTGGTATTTTTCTACCTCTGGACAGTATTGCCAAAATTAATTCATAAAAGAGCTCTATTTAATCAGCTTAAAATTAAAGCCTATAAATTAGGTATTTCCAATTCTCAAGAAGAGGTAATAGAAACTAACCCTATTGTTTTTCAAAATTACATGCCCTGGGAAAACATTTGCTATTAAAGCATGTTAAAGTTTGTTGGTTTAATTAATACAGACCTGTCTTTAGAGTTCTCAGCATTAAATATAATACTTTGAGTCCACCTAGGTGTACTAAAGGTCAAATAAGTTCATGTTTATCTCTGTCACAAAATTTGTCAGCAGGAAAAAAAAAACCTATGGTAATGACTGTTTTAGTGTCTCAAGAAATTCTCATGAGTAATCTAAGTATGATTGTTAAAAATAAATGAGTTAAATAATAATAATGATGATGATGATGATGTAAGTGAAAGAAGAGTTTTTAGGTGAACTTTTTAGCAATGATTGCATTGTGATAGGTCTACTTAGATAGTTTTCCAAATCTACTCGGTAACTTCCAGGACTTACACATTTAGGACTTCGCTAAATTAAATTAAATTATGGGAATTTATTGAGTATCTAGATCATTTCCAAATAAGATAAAATACCAAAACATTAATTGCTAAACAAGTCTAGGTTTACTACTTTTGACCTTTTTATTTTGTTTTGTTTTGTTTTGTTTTTTTAACAAAGGAACTAAAGAGATTTGGGTGTATTGGTGAACATATCCTGTGTTATGTTCAATAAATAGTGCTATAAGGAAATGTATGCTTCTAGAAATTATGAAGTGTATTCATGATTTCGCCAATCTCAGAATACTGACATAACAGCTCATAGTTGCTTACTTTTTAATTTTCACTAGAAATTAAAGTTCTAACGGTTAAGAGTTCTAATTAATATATGTAATTAAAGCTACTAGAAATAAGGGAGATAGCTCTGTATGCAAGAACAGTAGGCTATATGTTTTTAGTAAGCAATGTATGAGGAATAAAGATGTATTTTTGTTGAGAGAAAAAAAGTAATTTTGTCCCAAAGTAAAGCTGATTATTTCTGAACCAGAAAGATAACGAGACAAACTAAAATGGACATAGAAAGTTGTAGAAGGTTTATGAAAAAGGAATCTTGGGGAAAGAATTTTTATGTGATTAAGTTGGATGAGATTGAAGTAATTTGTTATTAGTATTTAAAAAAATAATCTTGAAGGACGCGAGTGGCTCAGTCGGTTAAGTGTCCAACTCTTGGGTTTTGGCTCAGGTCATGATCTCACAGTTCGTGAGATCAAGCCCTGCATCAGAGCTCTGTGTTGACAGCGAGAAGCCTGCTTGAGATTCTCTCTCTGTCTGTCTATCTCTCTCTCTTTCTGCCCCTCCCGTGATCGAACTCTCTCTCTCAAAAATAAATAAATAAACATTTACAAAAATAAGCTTAAATATCAATAGGGTACTTATATCAAAATGGAATTTAATTTTACTCATTTGTTAAAAGGACAAATAAGCTTAGACTATTGGTCTCTTCCTCACAAGAGTTTATGCTCCTCATAAGAGATTATAAAAGGTTTTTCTTTATTTTTAAAGTAATCTGCTTAGAAAACAAGCAGTCTCTGTTTTTCCAGTACAATTTCCTGGGTTTATCAAGTCTTTGATTACTAAATTAAACCTAGTCCTCGTGATATTAAAAGAGCTAAGTTTTGCTTAGAACTATGTAGCCTTCTATGTTTTCTTATGAGGTCTGTAATTGTCACTTTGGTGAAATAGATAACTAACTATTGTTTCAGAGTGACCCATCATCCTATTTTACCAAGTGTTTTAAAACCTTTTTGAGGGGCGCCTGGCTGGCTCAGTCGGTTGAGTGGCTGACTTCGGCTCAGGTCATGATCTCACGGTCTGTGGGTTCGAGCCCCGCATCGGGCTCTGTGCTGACGGCTCATCAGAGCCTGGAGCCTGCTTCAGATTCTGTATCTCCCTCTCTCTCTGCCCTTCCCCTGCTCACGCTCTCTCTCTATGTCTCTCAAAAATAAATAAACGCTAAAAAAATAAAAAAAATAAAAACCTTTTTGATATTTTTGACAACTTCCCCCAAATCAAATTCTAAAGTCTTTTTGACCTCAAACTAACTTTGAGAATTTTAAGAGGATCCCTGGGATATCTCAGAAGATTTATTCTTTTTATAAAAGAAATATTACACAAATTAAACTTATTTAATATATTAAATTACATAGAAGCATTATCAAATAACCAATGGTAAACTTTCTTAGGTTATATGATATAAATGAATGTTAATAATATGAGCATTCTAAGAATTATATAAAATTCCTAGAATTCTGATATGTCCCATTATCAACCATAATTCCACTTATTATTACCTTTATTACCTTAAAATGTTATGTGTCACTGAAATAAGTGATCTTGTCAACATTTTTTTTTGCATTATAATGAACTCTTATCAGATACGTAACTATTTGTAAGTCTTTTGTTATGTATAGTGGTTACTGTTTTCTTTGGATGCTTTTATGAAAGCTTCCTGAAAATGTGTTTCATCTTCACAGAAATTCATGAAAGGAATCTAAGGAGTACTCGGGAGTACAGTTTTCTGAGAACTTTCAGATGACATTACTAAACTAAACAAGAATTTATAAAACCCTTAACAGAGAAACAGATGGCTTCATAATAAAAGAGCAACAAGAGGTAATTACACGGAACTGAGTGAATTAAGAAATGACTGTATTTTTCATGACTATTTATTTGAAACATTGCTATTTTTTAAGTTTATTTATTTTTGAGAGAGGGAGGGACAGAAAGAGGGAGAGAGAAAGTTCCAAGCAGACAGCAGTGTGCTGCACTGTCAGTGCAGAGCCTGACGCAGAGTTCAATCTCACAAACCACGAGATCATGACCTGAGCCGAAAAGAAGTCAGACACTTAACCAACTGAGCTACTCAGGTGCCCTGAAACGCTGCTAATTTTTTAATGCTTTGTTTGCTAGATCTAAAGAAACCTTTTTCTTTTTTTCTTAAGCTTCCTATGACTTAGGGCAAATATGAAACATCTGTCTTTTCCCCCCTACCTGATCCCTCCAAATTTGGCACTGTCAGTGAATATTTTTATATTTTATGGTAATATAGTCATTTGCATAAGTTCAATAAAAATCCATATTTCACACATATTTTCATTGTTTCCATTATAGCAATTCTGTGATGTACTAAAAACATCCTAAGTACTTACGTGTCCATCTGTTATGTGGAATCCCTGAGCAGTCACAAGATCTATTTAAAAATACTCTTTCTAGGACTCCATATGTTTGGTAAAACTGCCTCCTAAACATTTACTCATACAACTTTTTCCATCAGTTCCACATATTTTCTTTGGGGATTCTTTTTTGAAGAGCCAAGATTCTCTTTGAAGAGAAGGAACAGCAGGAACAGGAAGAGAAGTATGATTAGGTTGTGTCTGATATCCACGGACCCCAACTAGACTGCACCCAAATAAATTATTTTAAAAGGTCTGCAACTGTTCATAAAGGTAGTTAAAGAAGTATTTTGTGGTGAGAAAAGGCTTTGTAATCAGAATACCTTTGTGGAAGTCCTAGTTTCTCTTTTTAATAGTTGAATGACCTAGCCAAGTTACCTAACTTCTTTCTACTTTAGTTTCCGCGTTTAAAAAAATAAGGGTAATAGTACTATCTGTTCTGCTCATCTCAAAAAGGCTGTTTGAAATAGATTCTGTATGTTGAAAACACTTTGTAAATTTTAAGGAACCATTATAGTCGGTGATGATGTTCCTGTTATAATTACTGTGGAGCAGTTGCAAACTGAAGCCAAACCATTTATTCCTAAAGGGTGAATTTGCCACCTGGGAATAGTGGTTTGTTTACTCTAAAATTCCTAGGGTTTTGTTTTTTTTGTTTCAAACGAAGCATGGGCAAACATAGCTTGTAAACATTATGTTTTAAATTAATGCTCATTTTTAATTTCTGTGTAATTTTAATTTCCAGTAATTACCATGACTATTAGAGAAAAAAAAGGTTTTACCTTAAAAAAAAAAGAAAACTTTTCAGGTTAAAAACCACAAAGGAGCAAACTGGTTTTTCTTAATTGCTCCCAAGGACATTCTATCCTGAGATGATAACTGTGTAAATTTACAGACCTGTCCGAGGATCCAAAGTAAATTTCTAAATACACAGAACTCTATGCAAGAAAATAACCCTTTGTTTCAAAGCAAAATTTGAGTTTAAAAATAAAAGTCAGTGTGGTTTTTTATAAGATCTGTGGTCAGATAAACAGACCTGCCCTCCCTCGCCCCTACCTGACTATAATGACCTTCGCTCCCCAAAAAAACAACTTCAGACTCCTTTGCCACTGAATATCACTTCTTTTTGACACCATCCTGGCCTATTTCCATTCCCTTTGAGGCTCTTCCGCCAAGATGCCATCCACTCCAGGTAAAATGCACAATTCAAACATCCTTTCATAAGGAAGATTCTGGATCTTCCTTGATCCTGTTGCCCTATGTCAATATCCCGTGTTTTTTTTTTCTCCCAAAGATTATCATTATCATATGATGCACATAATGCAATTTGTATGTCATTCAATAATTTTTCTGATTTTTTTTAATTTTTTTTAATTTTTATTTTTTTTAAATGTTTATTTTTGAGAGAGAGAGAGAGACAGAGACAGACGGACAGACAGAGCATGAGCAGAGGAGGGGCAGAGAGAGAAGGACACACAGAATCCAAATCAGGCTCCGGGCTCTGAGATGTCAGCACAGAGCCGGACATGGGGCTCGAACTCACAAACCATGAGATCATGACCTGAGCCGAAGTCGGACGCTCAACCGACTGAGCCACCCAGGCGCCCCAATTTTGCTGATTTTAAATTACTCTTTGGCTAATAGTAAAAAGAAGTATGTGAAAGACATCGTACTCTTAAAAGAAAGAGCACTTTGTTTTGTTTTCTTTTTTATTGGATTATAATTGACATACAATATTCTATTAGTTTTAGGTGTTCAACATGGTAATTCAAGATTTATATGCACTACAAAATAAGTCTAGTTACCATCTGTCACCATACAGAGTTAATTCCATTTTATTGTCTATATTCCCTGTGCTGGACATTACATGTCTATGACTTTATTTTATAACTGAAAATTTGTACTTCTTGATCTCCTCTATGCATTTTGCCCACCCCTGAATGCCCTTTCCTCTGGCAACCATCAGTCTGTTCCCTGTAACTCTGAGTCTGGTTTTGTTTTATTTTGTTTGTTCACTTGTTTTGTTTTATAGATTCCATATTAAAGTAAAATCGTATATTTGTCTTTTTTATCTGACTTATTTCACTTTCCATAATACCCTCCAGGTCCATCCATGTTGCCAAAAGTGGTATTGTTTCATTCTTTTTATGGCTGAGTAATATTCCATTGTGTGTATATATATCCACTTACCTATTGATGGACACATGTAGCTTCCATATCTTGACTATTGTAAATAATGCTGCCATGAACGTAGGAGTATATACCTCTTTTCAAGTTACTGTTTTTATTCAGATAAATATCCAAAAGTGGAATTGCCAGGTTGTATGGTAATTCTATTTTTAATTTTTTGAGGGAACTCCATACTGTCTTCCACAGTGGCTACCCACAATTTGCATTCCCACCAATAATACATGAGAATTCCTTTTCTTTACATCTTCACCAATCCTATCATTTCTTTTTTGTTTGTTCATTTGTTTGTTGCTTTTTTGATAATAGCCATTCTGACAGGTATGAGGTAATAATCTTGTTGTGATTTTGATTTGCATTTTTCTGATGATTCGTAATGTTAAACATCTTTTCAGGTGCCTGTTGGTCATTTGTATGTCTTCTTTGGAAAAATGTCTATTGAGATCTTCTGTCCCTTTTTAAATCAGATTTGTTTTTTTTTTCCTATTGAATTATGTGAGTTCTTTTTATTTTTTAGATATTATCGATATAAGATTTGCAAATATTTTCTCCCATTCAGTAGATTGCCGATTCATTTTGTTGATAATTTCCTTTGCTGTGTAAAGCTTTTTAGTTTCATGTAGTCCTGTTTGCTTATTTTTGCTTTTGTTGCCCTTGCCTGTGGATCCAGGTGAAAAAAAATACCACCAAGAGCAGTATCAAGAAGCTTACAGCCTATATTATCTTCTAGAAGTTTTGTGTTTTCAGGTCTTACAATCAAGTATTTAATCCATTTTGTGTTGATATTTGGATATGGTGTAAGAAAATGATCCAGTTTCATTCTTTTGCACGTAGCTGTCCAGTTTTCCCAACATCAGTTACTGAAGAGACTGTCTTTTCCCCATTGTCTGTTCTTGCCTGCTTTGTCATAGATTATGCTCAACTGTACGTAGGTTTATTTGTAGGCTCTCAATGCTGAGAAATAGCACTTTGAAATGATTCTCCTCCAAACAGAAGAATCTTTCAATGGAAAATAATTAAGCTCATAAAAAATAATCACTTGGCTTGCACAGCATCCTAGGTTTCTAAATTTTCCATTAATATTAGGACCAGTCTGTGCACAAGTTTTAAATTTGGGAATCATTTAAAAAGTTAGGAATCATGACTTTATTCCATAACAGCAGGCAAACTAGAAGGGAAGAAAGAAAATATGCTTATCGAATTGAATTATTCCAGTTGGCTGCATTTTTTAATCAAATCACCAGAATGACTGCCAAATCCGTTCTTTGGGTGGCATGACACACACTCCTAATAGGACCAAAATACCAGGAATGTTTAGAAAGGTAAATCCCTTATAGGGAGGAGAACTAAGAAATTCCAGTGTTTCTCTACCCCCCACCCCAACCCCCACTCCCAAGCCCCAAACCCCAGGGTGACCAGGTTCCCTGGTGAAATACCCATACTTCAGACCAAAGATCTTCTGTGGGGTATATTAGACTCTCAGTGAGGCATGTGTCTTTGGGGGAAATAATATTAGGATACAATTTTATTTTGGAAAAAAAAAACAAATTAAAATTTTTTATTCTGAAATTTCATATCATTTATTATTAATTCAGTTTTCCAAGAGAGGAGTTTTGAAACTTTGAATTCTGTCCATACCTTTTCCTCCCCTCGGCTTCTTGTGGGAATTTTCCTGACTTTTCAGGCCAGAACCAAGATCTGTACTGAGAGTGAGTGTCAATGAGACCGCCAGTTTCCCAGGGCGCAAGAGAGAGAATTCCAGCCTCCATCAGCTCCCCTGGCACTGATGTTCTACGTGTGCCCTCACTCTTCTCCTTCTGAATAAACCTTCCTGTAGAAACTATAAACGTAATGCCCAAGGGTCCTATACGAAGCTCCAGTTAAATGCCTGGAGAGTGAGCTGATGGAGATCTGGATGAGAGTTCGGCTACAAGGAGGGTCGCCATTTCAGACAGAGCAACTTTCTTCCACGCCAGTCTCCTTGGAGAGAAGTAGAATGGAAGAGAAGGAGAGGAAACCTCAGCCACACTCATCAGTATGGGCTTATTTAAGCCTTCGCTAAGTAACCATAGAAAAATACATTGAAACAACCAAACTCATTACTTCAACCAGAAAGTATTTTTCATAATTTATTGCTTCTTAGTTTCCAACTCCTGGAATAGAGCTCTGCTAATGAGAATGCACTAATAGTTCTCAAACCTGTGAGCAAAGCTGACATATGCTGGAACTATCAGGAAATATTAACACATACATGTTGCGGTGTTGATAATTTCTTATAGAGAAATAAAGATGGAAATCAGTGTACCACACGGGGTAACCAATGATAATTGGCTAGCCTTCTTGATTAGCAGTGACTCCAGAGGAGTAAAGTCTAAAGATTTTGTGATTTTCACAATCTGTCATCAGAAATGAAGCATTTGGGTGCACGTGGGTGGCTCAGTCAGTTAAACGTCCGACTTCGGCTCAGGTCATCATCTCACAGTTTGTTCATCAGGTTCTTTGCTGACAGCTGGGAACCCGGAGCCTGCTTTAGATTCTGTGTCTCCCTCTCTGTCTGCCCCTCCTCTGATCGTGCTCTGTCTCTCTCTCTCAAAGATAAATAAACATTAATACAATTTTTAAGAAATTTTAAAAAATGATGCACTTATTATGTACAGATCAGTCTTTCTAGGATCCCAAGGATAACCAGTCAGAGGAAGCACCAATCTGAAGGTGGTGGGCATGGCTGGCTGTATCTTATTCATGCACTCACTGACACAGACTCTCATTTCAGAAACCAAACCTCCAGGTTCCAGTATTCCCCCATTAACCAGCAGATGCTGAAATTACACAATTCCTACATTGGGAATGCTTTCGTGGGCTGAATGCTCTATTCACTTATACTAACACTTTATTTACCCGAATGCGAATATTGTTGAGAGGGATAACAGAGGATGTTTTATCTAACATTTACATGTCAGTGGAGAAAAGTTAATGACAACGGGGAGCTGGTTCTGATAGGAAAGGAAGAGAGAGAGGATGAGGGCACGGAGCATCCGAAATGACTGTGACAATAAAAATGCACACAAAGGGCACCGTACACTCTGAAATCAGCTTATTCTTTTTCTAACCTCGTTTTATTGAACCTTACCCTTGACAGCATTCCCCCTTTGAGACAGCATAGGTTATGTGGATAAAAGAAAGAAGCAGAAACTAGCGAATAAGATAAACCAGGATTTCATATCTAATGAGGTAAGTGGAACAAGATGGAACATCCCTTGGCTAACAGGGAATTTAAAAATCCACAGTAAGTGGCTAGGCACATATGGAGAAGGGTTTCCAGAAAACAGGTGTGGAAAAGCTCTAAGAATACATATAGCCTTGATATGAATTAATGTTCTACATTCCCAAAATATTCCAGTTGCCCTGGTTTCTGCCACTTCCTAGTGTCGTCTCTGTCCCCACCCTCCTAGGTCTGTCACATCCACTCCCTAACAGCCTAAGATGTCCTCCACCCCGCTGACCATTGGGTTCTTAGGTTGCTCTCTTCAGAGTCCTGTTTCCAGAAAACTGGACTCTTAATCAGTATCAGTGACATGGTTGCCTGGAAGTCCTCACCAGCAGTCTAATCTACTTCCCATGTGGAGCTAACAGGTCAGAAATAGGTTTGGGGCACCTGGGTTGGTTAAGTGTGTGATTCTTGACTTCAACTCAGGTAATGATCTCATGATTGTGAGGTCAAGATGGCGGCCCACACTGGGCTCCATGCTGGGCATGGAGCCTGCTTAAGATTCTCTTTCTCCCTCTGCCTCTGCCCCTCCTCTGTTCATGCATGCATGAGTGCTCACTCTTTAAAAAAAATAAATAAATAAGAAAAAAAAATAAGTTTAACCTCAGCAGGCCTGTCAAATCCTCTCCAGCTCTCAATCTGTCCACCTAGCTACCTCGAGCTGCTTTAACCTCCACTACCACGATTGCTACCACCATCAAGGCCCTTCTGCCTATTTTTTATGGACACCCATCTATGTGTGTCACAGAAGGATACTGAGATCCTTCTACATGGCTGGCACTAGGAATGTAGCAATGAAGGAAGAGACACAAACCCCTGCCTTTCTGATACTTAGGTTTTACTGGAGGGATGCAAATAACAAAGAAAATAAGTAAATAAAACATATAGTGTATCAGCAAGTGGTAAGTTCTACGGAGAAAAACAAGTGGGGAGTTGGAGAAGAGTATTAGGGATGGTTACAATTTTAATCATGGTGGCCAGGGAAGGCCTTACTGAGAAGGGGTCATCTAAGACCAGAAGGAGGTGAGGAAGGGCATCTGGGATAGGACTATCACAAGAATAGGGAGCCAGCAGGTACACAGCTCTGAGGCTGGTGCCTGCCTGGCCTTTCTGAGGAATGGCCTGGAGGACAGCGTTGCTGCAGCAGAGTTGGAGAGGGAAGATAAGAGCAGATGAAGTAAAAGAGGGAAGGAGACCGGACCTTGGAGGTGAGAAATAACTCCCATAGCGCTGAACTGACTACCACCACGGGACGCTCCCCTGGGGAGTTTCTTCTGGGACTTCATACCCTTTATATCCAAGTGCAGCCAGAGGATTTACTGTCTCGATGTTCTGCCCTCTGTTTGGAGCCTCTGCCAATTTAAGGCAAGATCCTCATGTATTTCCTGTTTCCCTCGATGGCAGTTATGTTGAGAGGTTTTCATCTGGATTTGTGTTTGCTTTCAGTTGCTACAGAGATCTAAATCTGCAAAGATTTCTTTTTTTTCTTTTTCTTATTTTTTGCCGTTGACTTTTCTGCCAATTAAGTCAAGAGCAGAGAAAGTATGTCGGAGGATTCACAATGAGGAATGTAGGTGTTCCTGAGCCATGACAGTAAGAACATGGCGACAAGATCATGACCTACAGAAGGTTGGAGAGGAGTTATGAATTCTGAAGGGGACACGTTGGCCTGCACCTGTTGCAAGGTGTCTCCATCTCCACTGCCCAGGTCAGCTCATCGTTCTTCCCTCTGCTGAAGAATGCCTACTTTTCTTTCTTTTTTTTTTATGTTTAGTTATTCATTTTGAGAGAGTGAGTGTGAGCAGAGGAGGGGCAGAGAGAGACAATCCTCGGCAGGCTCTGAGCTATTAGCTCAGAGTCTGACACAGGGCTCAATCCCACGACCCTGGGATCATGACTTGAGCTGAAACCAAGAGTTGGGTGCTTGACTGACGGAGCCACCCAGGTGCCCCAAAATGCCTGCTTTTCAACAAACTAGTAATAATTTGTGAGTTAAGATTTTCTGTCTTTTGAACTATTTTAAACTAATTAGTATTATGTTTCATAGTACCCGGATGACATTGTAATATTTTAATGAGGAGAAGACTTTTAAGGAAAGCCGAAGATTGAAACCAAGGATAGGAAGCATTCAGCAGGAAATGAAGATGAATTAACTCTGGATTCTAACCCTACCCTACTTTGTTCATAACCACAATGATGTTTCGTACAAATTTTCTGTATTCGAAGCAATTATTGAGAACACTTCTTCTGTACCAGATGCTATCATAAGCATGTGTTAACTCTTTATGTATCAGCCCATAAAAAGTTTCTGATGTGTTCAATCAGTAAACCATTTTATATATTTAAAAGGTTGATGCTTAGAGTTTAAAACATGTGCACACTGTTGCTACATGTAGCTGCCAAAGGCAGGTATTTTCGTTTACTCTGCAGAGGGAGGTATGAGGAACAGGTAAAATATATTCAGACCTTAAGAAGCAAAAAGCAGACTGATATCATTGGATCTGTCTGTGATATTTAATCTAGTTTATTCCTTGATGGATTTCTCTGATGAATGAGTGATACACTCTGATGAATGAGCTGGTTTAGATTAAGAACGCCATAGGAAATCTTGGCTTGTTCAGACGTACAGGCTTGCCAAATGGCCTGAAAACATTATAAAAATAGATATAGACATATTATCTCACTTTTTCCATATCTATGTCCAGTTTCAACTGAGGAAGTCAGAATTATGTGTTTTGAGAAAATCATGGAAATCAACTAACTGAACACCATCGGTTCTGCCAGAGCTCACGCAGCACTGTTACTCTGTGTGTGACCCTTTCTTATGTCGGGATGAGAAATCCAGAAAGCTTTCCAAGAAATGAATGAAGTAGGATGTATATGAAGGGTCTTGGCCATTCCTTGTTTTAACCATGTCAAACAGGGAGGTAGTGGCTCTAAGACTCAAGAAAAGCTCTTCACTGAGGACACTGATGAATCCAAGGACACATGACGGTTTACTTTCCTTGGGGTCGGGTCACTCAGGAGCACACAGAGTTCCAGGTGTCTCAAAATCCAAACTTGTGATGGTTTTTACATCAAGATCTTCCACCAACTGTCCCCCCACCATTTCCTTGCTCTCATTTCACTGCCATCCATAGCATTATATAAAGTGAGTCTCTCTTTACAAGTTTGAGGCACTCTAGAAAAGTTCTGATTTACTTTTTTGCAAGTTTTATAAAGGTCACTAATCCTTTTCCTTGGGAAACATTGTTATTTCAGACATGCCATCTCACGTGAGGAGCACGATTTATACATCTATATATATATAGTTTAATTTTACGTATTTATATATATTTAATAAATATCTATTTTTTTCACAAGTTACATTAATAGTCACATGTCATGATGCCTCAAACTTTTTGAAATGTCATATTTAAGAAGAAAGAAGTGTCTGATAAAATCAGTTTTTAAATTCTGAATTAAAACTGCTGGATACTTGTGGTAAAACAGCATATAGTAACATTTGAAACAATTCAAAAAATTTTGAATCTCTAAACATTTCAAATCAATATCCCTCTCTAAACTTAAAAAAAATCCACTTTTTTAACAAATATCAATTTATTTAATAAATACGAAATGAGTTGTTGATACATTCCTTGAGTACCTACCACCACATAGGCACATTCGCTAGACAATGGAAACACAAAGAAGAAATGAGGACCAACAAGGGTGATCCCTGCCCTCATGCAGTTTAGAGTCTAATGAAGGTGCTCAATGAATCACACCAACAACTATAGTTACGAGCAAATAAAGATGAAGGCGAGATATTTAGGACTTAACAATTATTCAAACTATTTATATGATAAATAATTTTATCAGTAAACTACCTGAGGATGCATATATATTGTTTGGGAAGTTTCCACTTGATTACTCAACAACTGCATTTAGGTAACTAATCAACACCTAAACCTCAACATGGCCAAAGTAACCCCCTTATCTTCATCCTTGTTTCAGTTTATACCATGTTTATTCTGTCATTTACTTAGGACGTCTTGACTTTTCTTTCTCCTTCAATTCTTTTACCCACTCCTTCAGCAAATCTGTGGCTCTACCCTCAAAATACATGTAGAATCTGACCACTTCCCACTCCTGCCACTGCTCCCACTGAGGTCTAGATTATCAGAACACAAATGATATCACATCTTGCCTGGATTTTTACAAATACCTCTTAAATGGCCTGTCTTCTACATTTTCCCTGTTGACAGTCAATTCTCAATGTGGATGATGTAGTGACCCCACTGAGGGCTAAGTCACTTCACCGTTCAAAACGTTCAAGTCTGCACTACCCACCTATGAAATTCACAGCCCTCCAGGGGCCCATTTCCACTCTGACCTCCCCTTCTGCTCTTTTGCTTTTCACTCCCTCTATTCTACTTTCCTGGTCTCTTGCTGCTCCCTGGACTATCCAGGAACATTCCCTTTCTAGAGCCTTTACTCCCCCAGTTCCTCCTGCCTGGAATGTCTCTCTTCAGAGACCTGCATGGCTCACTCACTCCTCAGTTCCTTCAAGTCTTTGTTCCAATGACATCTTTCTAATGAAGTTTATCTTCTATTTAATTAGCAACCTGTCCAGGGCCCCACTGCCCGGCAAACCTGACTCCTTTGATTTTGCTCTCCTTTTCTCTGGCCTCTGTTAACAAGTATATAAATTTTATATAAAATTATATTGTTTCTTTGTCTTTCCCACTGGAGTCTAAAGTTTAGGGGCACCTGGGTGGCTCAGTTGGTTAAGCATCTGACTCTTGATTTCAGCTCAGGTCTTGATCTCCCAGGTTGTGAGATGGAAGCCCATGTGTCGGGCTCTGCGCTGGGCATGGAGCCTGCTTAAGATTCTCTCTTTCCCTCTCCCTCTGCCCCTACCCTACTCATTCTCTCTCTTTCTCTCTCAAAAAAAAAAAAATTCATAAGGGCAGGAAGCTTTGTCTTTTTTCATTCACATACCCTAAGCATTTAGAACAGTGCCTGGCACTTAATATATATTTTTCAAATAGATGAATAGAAGTTAGTAAGCAGGGTAATGTAGCGGAAGAGTGCAGGCTTTAGGTAGGCAAAACTGAATTCTGCTACAACTCTGCATGTTCTAGCTGGCTGAGCTTGGGTGAGCTACCACATTCTCCGAAGCTTCAGTTCCTCCAACTGTGAAAACGTAAATGATAATATCATTGTTGTCAGTACGCAGGACATGGACATGCTGCCTCATTTCCACCCCCACCTTCTATCTTCTGCCCTCCTCTTCTCCACCCGCTCCTTCCCTGTCCCCCCCCTTCCTCACCCCTCCAAGCCATCAGAGAAGCTGCTCATTCCCTCCCCCATGCTGGGTGTCTGGGGACATTTGGACACCTCTGGACACTATTTGGTGTTCATCCTTTCCTATGTGATCTTGGCCAAGTCACTTAATGACAATAACCTGATTTGCCCTGAGTCACAAAATTTCCTCCTGGCCTGATATACAGGATCCTCTAACCAGGCTCACTGTACACACATGATCTCGCTTGATCCTCATGACAATTCTGCAGGATGCTATAAGTGCACCCACTTCACAGATGAGGAAACTGAGGCTGTAGAGCGAGGTGGTTATAGCTTCCTAGGGTTATATGGCTAATAAATGGAAGAACTGGAATTCAAACCAGGGTCTGTGGAACTCCAGATCTTGAACCCTTCTATAATCCCAGGATGCAGAACAGAGATGATCACTATTCTTACTAAAATAAAATAAAATAAAAACACAAAACAAGAAAATAAAGAGTAGCATTTTGAGAATTACACGTGAATGTCCCAATGTGACATAGATGTAGTTATCACTGATATCATCACAATATTTTTATGGAAAATAGTTAACAAAACATATAGTGCTATATTTTTTCAAACAATGTTCTATAAGTCATAAATATAGCTTGAGGCTCAAAAATATTTGCTCACTTCGGCACCCTAGGCACTACTTAAAAGCTCATCAATAGCACAAGCTCTCCTGGGTTTCTCTGTGAGAACTTCAGCAGGTTAGTTAGTTACTGGAAGGCATCAGCAGCTGAAAGACACAACTGTCCAATCCTAGGTTTCTTGAGTCATAAACACTCAAACAACAAAATGGCCCCATTAGTACTATACAAAGTTAGAAGACCAGAAAAGACAGGTTCACTTCTTGGAGCAAATAATATTGACAAATGACCGAAAGAAAGCAGGAATAAAAATGTGTTCCAGTTTGCTTTTTGGTTTTTTTTCGTGAAGAAGAGTCTTCAGACCAAGAACAATAGAACAAACATTAATGAGAGGATATACAAGCATAAATATATGAGATACGTGAGATTGTAAGAGAAAGGGACACTACTTTGAACCAGTTCATCCTCACAAATTTAAGGGGTGGGCTCTTAAGATTTCTCAGCTATTTCCAGTTACTTTTGAGAAGGGAACTGAAGTATACTTGCTCAGGGACAGAAGATGACAGTAGGGCTGCTATACTTACAATTTCCTAAAGTAAACTGCACAAGCCATAGCTTGGCTCTCAAACATATATGTTAAAACCAGTCCGAGGGAGTAACAGGAACCAATTAATTCATGAAGTACAGATTCATTCATTTATGTATTCAAAAGTCAACAGTGGCATCAGTAAATGTCTTCTGAATGAAAAAATTCCCACCCTCATGGAAAATAACACCATGGACTTTTTTGTTTGTTCTTTTGGTGTGTTTTCGGTAACCAGTCAATGAAGGCTGTGCCGTAATCAGAGCGCAGCTGGATCTCCATCTCGTTATAGATCAGTAGCACACTGAGTGAACCAAGAAGTGACTTTGGTCTGATAGGAGTGAGAAATCATGTTCAGAGAGGGTAAAAGGACACTCCCTTCTGTGAGGGTGATCTCACCCGGAGGACTGAGTTCAATACCGTGCATCACAATTGAAATGAAAAGAAGTATTGTTAAGCCAAGGACAATACAAATATGCTGAGGAGGTGCACAGACCCTATTGTATGAAGAACATTGAAAATAAAAAAAAAATGCACATGCACAGGTGTTTGCCCTCAGAGAAAGGAAGATTCAAGGAATACATAATAGCTGCCTCCATTCTAGAAAGGGTGATGCAAGGTGGGTGGAACTGAGGAGTACCGACCGGACCGCCTTGGAGTCGGGCACTCCTCTAGGGCATTATCTCATTTAACTCTCATGTTTAGCTTTAAGGTGCCTGATCTCTGATGCACACAAGCACCTAATGTCTCTCCCCAAGAACAGGAGGAACACTGAAAGACATCCCTTCTGGATGGCCAGTCCCCATCTTCCCAGGCTCTGAATTATTGCTTTTGTATTAACTGATTCTCATTGTTTGTAAAAGTTCCAAGCAGCTGGGGTTGCCTGGCTGGTGGACAGTTAAGTGTCTGGCTCTTGATTTTGGCTCAGGTCATGATCCCAGGGTTGTTGGATGGAGCCTTGCTGGATGGGGGGCCTGCTTAGGACTCTTTCTCTCTCCCTCTGCCCCCTACCGTCTTTGTCTTTCTCTCAAGAAAAAAAAAAAAAAAGAAGTTCTAAGCAGTTAACATCAGTGAAGATTCAGAAAAGAAAGAAAAAATGTATTTGACTTTAGGGGCAGATGGAAGTGGAGAAACCACTCCAGGGATCATAAATGACTGTACAATCTGAAAGGGCACGGGGCGCACAGCATGAAATGCCACAGCAGCCCGATCCCATAGAACAGTGTGCTAACACATAGCACCAGCCTGTGCAGATACAGCTACTCACTGATTTCCTAAATGGGATGTTGGGCCTTGAGAATGTGGTGTCCAGGCACGTCTGGGTGGCTGAGTTGGTTAAGGGTTCAACTCTTGATTTGCACTCAGGTCCTGTCACAATTTGTGAGTTAGAGCCCAGTATTGGGCTCTGCACTGACAGTGTGGAGCCCGTTTGGGATTCTCTTCTCTCTCTCTCTCTCTTTCTCTCCCCTTTCTCTTCCATTCCCGCACTCACACACTCTCTCTCAAAATAAATAAACTTAAAAAAATTATTTAAAAAAAAAGATGCAGTGTTCACCTTGAAAATGAGCAAAATTGGTATGCCTGGATGGCAAAGTCAGTTGGATTTCTCCAGTTCAACAAACATTTCTGAATCAGGCTTCTATTCCTTCAAGAACCAAGCTTACCTTCAAATCCATTTTGGTTTATAGAGGCCGTCTTTACCAGCTATGTTCACAAAGAAAGGAATCCTTTCAGGGAGATGTCAGAAAATATATGAAAAGGGTCTTTGAAAGCTATCACATTTGAAACTGACTTTCAATGAGCTACTACCAGCTGCAGTGATCAGTTCAAGTAGATTCAATGGCTTTTCTTTATTTTTAGTATTTAATAGTTCACTTTTTCCTACTACTCTCAAACAACCTAAATATTCTGAGCTTTCCAGTGTGCCCTCAACAAGGGAATTGACAGCACAAGAAAGAGCATTCTTTTTCCCCTGGTAAGTGTTCCCAGCGATTTCTGCACTGCTGACGTACCATGGTTAATGGGCATACATCCATAAGCATAAATTTAAGAACTATTCAGGAAAACAGACATCCAAAACATCACCGTCACAAAATGGTAGTGCTGTCTTAAATACTATGTTTGGGGTTTAGGAGCAGAAAGAAGTAGCTGCCTAGATGACTCCGAGTGGGTGAGGGTCACATCCTCAACATGGCGGATTCTAGTGATAAACTCCATCCTGTGTGTCTTTCCACTGCCTCTCAAACCAGAATCAGGTCAATCCTTAGCTCCCGCAAACTGTTCTGTGCTCAGGTTAACTTTTATTAAATACTTATTATATGCCAAGAATTGAAGGTGTGAAAGGTGAAGAAATAAAAGAGAGTTACTTATGTTAACGGATGTTAAAATGGAGTCAGGAGACCAGTTTAAGAAACTGGGCCTCATGCATGTCTTCATCGGTGGGAACCTTGAACTTTTGAACTGAGCCAAACAGCAAATTCTCTGGTCGGAACTCTGCTCCGAACATATGCAACTTGCTACAGTTATGGACTTCTGCTTAGTGATAGCCATAGCAACCGATTATGTCTAGCCAAGATTAGTTTTCTGTCGCCAACACCAATCAAAGTTCCTTGTAAACAACGTATACAAGTATTCCCTTTTTGTCTTTAAAAACTACTCTGACTTTTGCTGCCTAATGGGACACTTTTACCCTGAATCATGATTCTTTGATCCCAAATGAATGCTTTTGCTTAATTATCACCTTCTGACAATTTTAGGTTGACAAAGAACACAATCGAATTTAATTTTCATAGTAACCTCTTGAAATTTTTACCATTTTTATTCCCAGTTTACAAAGGCAGAGACTGAAGCTTAAAAATTCTGCTTAAACAATTGGCTGGGAGGGTAGATGGGGACTCGGGGCTCAGAGCCCTGGTTCTTCACTGCTGCACTGAAATGCTTCTCTCAGCCAAGTTCCTTCCACCTCAGAAGGGTCCATAAACGCCTAAATTTAATCTGAAGTGTTCTAAAGAAAAGAAAAATCCCAGGTAGGAAATGAGTTGGTGGGATATGGAATCTCTGGCCACTAGAACCAAAAAGACGCCCCTGGCAGAACTAACAGTGAACATTGGGTGTGAGATCAGTTATTCTGGTTAGTTCAGCCACAGCATGGCCGCAGCCTCAGCCTGGAAGAAGAGGTCAAGGCTGGCCATGTAAGCACAGAGGAGAGAACCTAATGCTTTGTTTTTCTTTTTTATTTTAACTTTTCCAGATTCATGGGCTCTGGAAGTCGGCCAGAAAATCCCAAGAACAGCCTGAGCAGAACTTTTGGCTGTGTCCCTAGGAGTTGTTGGCCAAAAGCTTCAAACTCTTCTCCTCATCACTGAGACTTGTCTGCTGGGAGTAGCCCAAAGATAATCTTTCAACCAAGATAATTAGTTTCGCAAAAGGGAGCCATTGTGGTTGAGAGAGCTCACCATTGATTACTAGGTCAAGATAAGGATTGTTCTCTCCTTTTTCCCTCCTGAGACCTCAGATAGTAAAGTACTTTTGACCCTGTGCAGTAAAGATTCTCTTTTCCGTTGGGAATTATGTAGGGAGGAAGGGGAAGGAGGTGGGAAGAAGTCAACATGCATTGTACCACTTCTCAGCACTCATGTTTGCGCTATCAGCCTTCCCTTAACCCACAGGCATGTGGCCCTCACCAGTAAAATCAGAAGAAAACACAACGTGTCTAAGATCAGCCAGGGTCCTGAAGCGTTCAGTACCTGCCACCCCAAGATATGTTGCTTTGGCATATCGATTATTTTAACCTGAAGGCTTTTGAGAAACAGCAGATGCAGGAAGAGCCTCCCTTTTGTACCTAAAAACATGTTATATGCAATCCCTGCAACAAGAAGAGAACATTTTTATGACCAGAGATGAGTGTACAAGCAAATAAATAACTTTTACCTTCCGTTAATTTCTCCCATATATTTTCTAGTCACTGTGACACATTTAACTGCCCTGAGCCCAAACCTTTTTGTCTTCATTTATCATTCATGAATTTATCATTCATTGTCATTTTTTTTAATGTTTATTTTTGAGACAGAGAGAGAGAGAGAACGAGCATAGGGGGGCAGAGAGACAGGGAGACGCAATCTGAAGCAGGCTCCAGGCTCTGAGCTGTCAGCCCAGAGCCTGAACATAGGGCTTGAACTCACAAATAGTGAAATCATGACCTGAGTCAAACTCAGATGCTTAACCAACTGAGCCACCCAAGTGCCCCTGTCATTCATTATTTTAAAAGATATGTAGACTTCAGGGCCTAATGACTTCTTCTGGTCACCATTTTCCTTCTGAAGACTCACATGTACCCAATAAAAATGTTAAATAAAATTTGTATGCTTTTCCCCTGTTAATCTACCTTCTGTCAGTTTACTTCTTAGGCTCAGCCACAGAACCTTGTAGGGTGGTGGGAAGTTTCCCGTCCCCGAGAGCCCTCTTGGAACTTAGGAAAATATTTTTCCAAATAACTTGATGATAAAAACTAGCCAAACTGATGAAATGCCTCTTTAAAATATTTTTCTCCTTTTTTGTTCGTATGCCTTCTATTCACAATCAATGACGAAAATTTAGAAAATATAAACAAAAAATGGATAAATTAAAGCCCCCCAAAATACCACCATGCAGAGATAATAACCATGAATACTTTTGTGCAGATTTTTCCAAGCTTTTTCTATGTAAATATGAATATAAATTACCTCTTGGGAAAAAAATGGGATCAAATTCTACACCTGTTTTTGCAACTTGCTTTTTTTCTTATTGTGTTGCTGATAGATTGCAATATATGAGCACACCATCATTTATTAATCAGTTCAACATTTAGGTAGTTCCTTACTTATCACCCTTATTTTAAGCAATAATACAACATCATTTATATATTTTTGAGCACTTGCCAAGTATCTGAAAACAAACTGCCAAAGTTAAAATCAGCACAGTTGTTAAGGTTTCCAAGACACTGTCCTCCAGAAACAACAACAATTTCACAACAATGTTTGTAAGTGCCATAAAGTCCTTAGTATAGCAAACCAACGAGCCCCTAAATGATGCCAGAAGAGGGAAGAAGAGGCACCTTTCTGCTTTGCCAGGAGACCGCTCCACTGGGGTTCTTACGCTTCCCGAGAGAATGCAAACGATTGTCATTCTGTTGCCCCATCCCAAACTGACACCACAGAATTGATGCTTCAATTTTGTTCCCCAAGCCCTCTGGCTTCTTTTCTCTCTGCAGTTGCCAGAGGAAGTTAAGGCCCATCTTTCTTTCATTTATTCATATGTTCACTCATATGCATGAAACTAGCCTGGAACCTTCTACGCAACTTATAAAAAACATCCTCGGTGTCTTTCAACGATAACACACAAACACATATGCACACACATACATGCACACACCCACATTCTTCAATCTTGAATTCTCTCTGGTTTCTATAGCTTACAGATCTGATCTCAAGTTCTCCTTTTAGGGGCGCCTGGGTGGCTCAGTTGGTTAAGTGGCTGACTTTGGCTCAGGTCATGATCTCACGGTCTGTGAGTTTGAGTCCCGCGTCGGGCTCTGTGCTGATGGCTCATCAGAGCCTGGAATCTGCTTCGGATTCTGTGTCTCCCTCTCTCTCTGCCCTTCCGCTGATCACGCTCTGTCTCTATGTCTCTCGAAAATAAATAAACATTAAAAAAAATTAAAAAAAAATTCTCCTTTTAGTCATTAAACGTTATATTATTTCAAGCATACCCCAAGGACCATACTAATCACCAAGGTTTGACAAATCTTAACGTTTTGCCTTAAATTTTTTTTGTTGTTGTTAAAGGAATACAACGTTATAAATACCACAGGGGCTCTCATATGCCTCTCCTTGACCTCTTTTCTTTCTCTTCCTCACCAAAGGTAACCACTAACATGACTGTATTATATGGGGGTTACATCTTTTATTATTTATATATGTATTAATTAACACTATTTGATCTTTCATATTCTTAAAATTTCCTTTAAATAGAATACTGAAGTATCATTCTGAAACTTTCTTCATTCATCCAACATTGTTTTTGAAACTTATCTGCAATGATACATGTAGTACATTAATTGTAACTGCATTTTAGTAGTAGACTTCTGTATGTACACGTTTCCATTTGTTTATACTGTTGTCTCCTCATGAATATGTAGGTTATTTCTAATTTTTTTTAATTACAAGATCCCATCTCCTGCTTCTTCATAGAAACTAATCTCTCAGCACCAACACTAGTATACTCCTCAGGGGCTGCTCATCACATGGGGGTTAAAATATCCCTTGGTGTATGGGCCCTGGGGATATCTCTTACTTTTTGCAAATTCAGTTACATATTTAATGGATGTTTGTCATATTTTTTTCTTTAATGTTTTTATTTTATTTTTGAGAGACACAGAGACAGCGTGAGCAAGGGAAGCGCGGAGAGAGAGGGAGATACAGAATTTGAAGCAGGCTCCAGGCTCTGATGAGCCTTCAGTACAGAGCCCGATGTGGGGCTCGAACATGACCTGAGCTGAAGTCGGCCACTTAACCAACTGAGCCACCCAGGCACCCCATGTTTGTCATATTTTATCCAACATAATAAGTGTTACTTAGCAAGGATGTTTTCTGGTTAGCAGGTCCTTCTAACTACCCGAAATGGAAAAGCCACTACTTTCTTTTCTAAACTTTCCTTTTCATTGGTGTCACCACATTCTATTGCTTCTCTCCCTTTCTGCTCCTCTTCCCATCTCTTGTCCTTTAAATATCAAAATTATCATAGAGTTTGTCCTGACGCTTCACACTCTAATGAGTACTCCTTGGGTGATCGTTTTCATAGACATAACTGACCACAGCATGCTAATGACTCACAAATCAGGAGCCCAGAATTCTCTGACCAGAATCTTCCTTACTTTAGGCTCTGTGTATCCAATTACCTTGTGTTTATTTTCACCTGAATGGGCCACTGGCACTTTGAATTCAGCACTTCCAAAACTTAACTCATTCCTTCCCCACAGTTTTCTCTTTGTCTTGTATTTCTAAGAGACAAAATCGTCTACCCAAGTCAGAAAACTTAGAGTCACTCTATACTCCTCCCTCCCTTTCCCTTAGATCTTGGCTACCTGTATCCTACATAGAGCCATCAACTACCACATCCACTCAGGTGTCCACCTCCCTTCTCCTCTACTCAGTCCTCTCCCCCGCCGCCACATTTTTTTTTTTTTAACCTTCTGAGGACTTTGTGATCTCTCTTTGAGCAATCACAACAGCCACTTATTTTTGCTCGCGTGTTTTCCAATTAGGGCTGCCAAATTTAGCAAATAAAAATATTGAATGGCCAGTTAAATTTGAATTTCAGGTAAACAATATTATTTAGTGTGAATATTTCCTAAATATTGATGGGAACCTATGATTTATCTGGCAACCCTACAAACACACCTTTAATATTGCTGTCAAACGAAGCAAAAAATTTTACCATAGTATTTTCAGCTTAATGTCATCAAATTTCCTTGTTGTCCACAAGACTGTCTTTGGACAAGTCTTCACCTGGTACATAAAACCTTCCGTGACCTGGCCACTCTATACTTCTCCAATTGTCCTCACCTATCTATCCTTTCATTCTATCCTTTCATTGTGTTCCTGCCACATTAGCCTTGATTCTGGAATGCACGGAGCTCTTTTCTGTCTTAGAACTTGCAGGTCCACGTACCCGTATCACTGTCCCCCAGATTTTTATATGGCTGACTGGTTCCCATTTCTCCGAACTTAGCAAACTGTTTCTTCTTCAGAGAAAACTTCTACGGGCATACTATCTATAGTTGTTCCTGGTTACTCTTCCTATCATTCTTGTTTCTTTTCTTGATAACACTTTCATAATCTGAGAGTATCATGCATATTTCCTTATCACTTTATTATCTATCTTTTCATCAGAATATAACTCCTATGAGATCAAAGACTTGACTTGTTCAGCACTGTACTCTCTAGGCGTAATACAGTTCCTAACACATAGTTGGCATCCAATAAATATTTATAGAACAAATGAACAGGTGAATAAATGAATGAATGAGCAAATGAACAAATGAATGAATAGTTAAGGCCATGAGTTCCTTTTGAGTCCTTGATTCATGGACTTTATGCTTCATGGCCTATCTTAGCCAGTTTGGTCTTCCATAACACAATATGGTGGTTTAAATAATAGACATTTATATTCTCACAGTTTTGGAAGCTAGAAGTCCAAGATCAAGGTGCTAGCATGGTCAACCCTGATAAGGACTCTGGATTATACATGGTTGCCTTCTCACTGAATCATCACATAGTAGGGAGACACAGAGTGAGCAAGCTCTCTGGTCTCTCTCTTTATAAAGACACCAATCCCATCATAAAAGCCCTACCTTCATGACCTCATCTAAATCTAATTATTTCCCAAAGGTCCCATGTCCAAATATCATCACACTGACGGTGAGGGCTACAATATCCGAATTCGAGGGAGACACAATTCAGTCCATAGGATGCCCAAGTGTATTGCCCTCTTTTCCCTTGCGAGTGCTCAAGAATCACCATTTTTATACAGAGGTTCCAGGTAAAATAAATCGCATCTTCCTTTGAAACTCACCAACATCCTATGCACCTGTTGTACTTACTGTAATTAGTTTTTTACATGACTGTCTTCCTCTCTGAGACTGTAAGTTCTTTGAGGCTGTACCAACACCTCACTGTACCATGTCTGGCATGATGTCTGGTACTATACTCCCAAGGTTTAATACAGTCCAACAAATATTCATTAACTGCAGAGATAACTGGATGAATGAATACTCACATCTAAGAAGGCACTGTGGAATGACTAAGATTTGGGTAGCCAATATTCATATTATATAGCTTATAAAAGTTACTCCTAGAAGATATATTCCTGGACTCTTTCAAAGTCTATTTATAGTTAGTTTTCATGGTATTCATTAATTTGGTTACTTGATTTTCCAGCCAACCTGCATCAGTTTGCTGGGGCTGACATAACAAAGTACCACAGACTGGGTGGCTTAAACAACAGAAATTCATTTTCTCACAGTTTTGGAGATTAGAAAATCCTCAATGAGGAGTTTGACTGGGTTGGCTACTTCTGAGGGCTGTGAGGGAGGGAGGGATCTGTTTCTGACTTTCCCCTTGGCTTATAAATGGCCATCTTCTCCCCATGTCCTCACATCATCTTCCTTCTGTAACTGTCTGTATTTAAATTTTCTCTTCTTATAAGGACCCTAGTCATATAGGATTAACGCTTACCCTAATAACCTCATTAATTTGATTACACTTGCAAAGACTCTACTAACAAGTAGAATTACATTCTAAAGTATTGAGGGTTAGAACTTCAACACATACATTTGGGGGGAACACAATTCAGCCCCTAATGCAATCTCTGTTATGCAAATGAGAAAAGTGGCAGTCAGGTCTAAGGAGCCAACAACTGTAGAGAAAGAAATGATAATCAGTCACTTGAAACCAAGGGACAGAACATGGTGGGCATGGGGTGAAGGGAGAAGTTGCAGAGAGGAACTCTGTGAAAAGCAAGCACACACACACACAAAAGGCTGACCAAAGGGCAGAGTGCACTGCTGTTCATGATAATAAACAGAGTCTGTACGATAATACTTGGTTATGTTCAGAATAGTCTGTTTAAAGGGACAGGAAGGGCTGTAATACATTTTATAACGTGATCCTTCAAGTATGGTTAAGCAGTTCTAAATATAGCTTCTTAAGGTAAACATCCAGACACATGAAAAAATTCATTATTCAGCCCTCCAATGGTTTCTTGTTGGGAGGTGTTTTGGGCTCACAGGTTGAGAAGTAATGTTATAGTTGTATCTTGGGTGTGGGTTGCACCTCCCCCATTGTAGTTGGAAGTGTAGTCCTCTAAGCAACGCCCTGATTTCTCCTGTTTACAGATAATTAACATTAAGACCTTAAGGAAACACCCTGTTCTCTCCCCCCACCCTAAATTTATATGTTAATTAACCTGAAACCAACATACAGGATTAAGGAAGTTGCTGCCTTGCTGGTAAAACCATTATTGTTAAAGAGATCAAACTATTGAATGTCACTCATTGATGGAATGTCACTCACTACCTTTAAAAATAAAGACACTGAGACCAGCAGGGCGGAGACGCCAGAATTGCCAGGGCTGCCTGCTTGGTCATCAGACTACATCTCTCTCTCATGGCTCTCTCATTTCATTTCGCCTGACCGTCTGTCCTTCGTGGACCCCTAGATTCGCCGGAACAAGGACCCCGGCAGTTTCTAATAGCTCCCATTTTGAAGTGAATTACCGTAGATCATAGAGTAGAAATGAAAAAACAAATTATCAAGTTGTTTCCCAAAATGGGTTAAAATACCAGGAATATGCATTCAGTCGAGAAACTCCCATGTGTAAAATAAGACACATTCTATCATTTAATTTTTATGTTTACCCTTAATTTCTTCTTTGCCACCCACCTTCTAGAATATCCTGGAAGAGTGAATCACCATGTGTTAAGAAAACTCAGGAGTATTGGTTTCTTGGAAGTCTGGCAGGTGACTCATATTTCATAGATTTTTGTCTTAAACAATTCCATTTGGAAAAAAGTCTTCACATTTCCCAAATATAGAGTGCGTCTGTTAAAAAATTTAAACATGATAAAATCATTCATAGCTTATTAAAGCTGGATAGTATTATATACTTTTTGTAGCATAAGATATTTTTACTTCATCATGTTTTTAACCATAACTATAGTCAATAATTGTATTGATCATGGTAATGCTAATTGTTTTGGCGAATACATGACCAAAATCGTGTTTCTGTTCAAACACAACAAACTTGAATATTTTATTTTGGACAGCTCAGCTGTATCTTGGCAATCCTACCACTTCTATATTTGAAAATAAGCTGAGTATGAGGACACTTTCTATTAAATTTCAATCAACAAAAAGAGAAGTCTGTACATTGGATATTCCTGAATTCTTTCTTCTGTAGGTTAGATGGTTTGGTTTGGGTCTGGATTTCTTTATATTCCTGAAACCTCCTTGTGGAAATTTTCAATTTAGGCCAGTGTCTGGACCGAAGTAACAGTGGAACTTACCTATTTAAGGCAACATAGCCATAAATATATAAAAAGAGTGCCTTTGTAAAACTCTCAAAGGAGTTAATTTCTACTTCTTTAAACAGCCAAGTATACCCACACAAATGAGATAGCATTTATCTTTTGGTATAAAAACAGGTTTAATGAAACACTTTGTGTAGAGCATTTAGCACAGTACTCTTATATGTAGGAGATGGAGGATAATCCATACACAGAATATGACCTTATACGAGCAGCACTTAGAAGCATATGCATCTGGATATTAGCAGTGATTTGCTCTGCTTGGTCATATTTTGAGTGTTATTTCTTTTTCGCATCTGTATTTCTCTGTTTATAGAAAGCATTTACCACTTTGTAACAAGATTCATAAGTGATGTTTAGTTTTTAAGATAATATCTTAAGTTCAGTGCAAGTGTTTATTTATTCATCTCTTTTTACCACCGAAATTCCCTTGTTAATTGGATAGTCCAAACTACCCATTTGCACAATGGGTCCTATTTCCCCCTTTAAGAATTTCATGTGTTTAGGGGCGCCTGGTTGGCTCAGTTGGTTGAGCGTCCAACTTTGGCTCAGTCCATGATCTCACAGTTTGTGAGTTTGAGCCCCGCAACGGGCTCTGTGTTGACACCTCAGAACCTGCTTCGGATTCTGTGTGTGTGTGTGTGTGTGTGTCTCTCTCTCTCTCTGCCCCTCCCTCACTCACACACTCTCTCTCTCCCAAAAATAAATAAACATTAAAAATTTTAAAAAAAGAGTTTCATGTGTTTAAAATTTTTGTTAGTAACAAACAGATATAATTATAAGTCATAAACTAAAGGAAATTTTTCTTGCCTAAAAATGTAGTCATCCTCTTTGGCTTCAACATGCTAAAGTTGGAGGAAAAGAGTAACAGCAGATAACCTGATAATCGTACTGGCTTTTTCCATTAGGATCACTGCCTGGAAGTCCGAGGAACCAGATGTGTTCCCATACCCCTTCTGTGCTGACTCTGAAGCCAAACTCAGCTTTTTGCCACATTCCCCAAATAATTCCAACACTACAATGCACTCATAAGTAAAAACCAATTTTACTGATGATTTCTGGGGAAACAAGGTAGAGAAATTACATCACATATCACCCAGAAAAACCTAATGAAAATTAATCTTCACTGTCCCCACATTCCTGTCTCTCATCAAAAAAATCTTTCTATCATCTTCACATCCAAATCCAGCCTTTGGCTTGAATTCTTCAATTATCAGAAAGAAACTCAGGCAGGTGACCATCAATGGCTGTCCACAGAAAACAGCCATTATCACCGCCACAGTGAAAAAAACCAGATTAGTTGATTTTTAGTGTTAGTTAAATCTGGTCCATGGGTGTTTCATGCTCCATCTCAAGCAGTTTATCAGAATATTCACTCACCAAAACAGTGCATGTGTTGATGGTGGTAATGAAATTCTCCGACTAAGAGAGAATTATTTTCACCAGATAAATATGCAACATTGTCATATGTCCATAAAAACATATAGATAAATATCCAACATGAAAGTGACAAGGACTCTTTGACTTTAAGTCTCCTATACGTGGGAGCCATCTGTATGCCCTCTCAGAAAGCACATAGCAGTGGCATCTGAGGACACATGGAACCTCCCAGTGCAAGTAATTTGTAAGAAAACTGCTAAAAAATTTTCTCTATACTTTTATATAATATACTTGACTGATCGAGATGAATTTTAATTGGAAATGCCAAGCAAACTTCTACTTGGTTTCAATAGTCATGGGTTTTGTTGGCATATAAAGTTATCTATAACATAAGAATAAGAAATCTTACCTTGATAGCTGTCATGAATCCAAATTCAAGCTTTTTTCCAACTATTGATGCCATCACTCAGCAACCAGTTAGTAATTGCCTAGTTACTGTTTCCAAGTATGTGGGCTCTGGCTTGCAAATCGGAGTGGGAAAAGAGGAAAACCCAGCCTACAAAGTTTCCATCAAATAAGTCTGAACTCCAGACATGTCTTGAGTCACTCTGACTCTACTTGGTTATTGAAATTATATGGAAACTTTTTCTACTCGTTGGCACCACTAAAACCTCCAGACAACTGGTTTCCAGCCTTATGGTGTGGTGTGCTGTTTTTCCCTAATTGCTTCTTGAAACGTAAGAGAGTCTAATTCTTCCATTCTCTCCCTTGCTGTTTTAAGGTTTCAAAATTTATGCTTGCATATTATCTAGGTTATTCTTATTTTAAAATAAAGATGATTGCAATTTTAGATTTTAATATTGCACTTCTTTATTTGGTATTGCTTCTCAAAACCAAAGTTACCCTGCTTGTCTAAGGTGGCTTTATTCCATGGTTGTCCCAGACATACCTGATGAATATGAAGACGGCTTTCCAGCAGCAATCTTTGAAGGGGGAGTGTTTGCCCTGGATTGCCCCAGGTTCTCCTTCTGTGGATCCTTCCTCATTATCAGCATCTATCTCGAAGTTTTACCCAGAGCTCTCAGACAACTATCATCTCTAGAGATCCTGAAAGAGAGAGAGAGAGAGAGAGAGAGAGAGAGAGAGAAAGAAAGAAAGAAAGAAAGAAAGAAAGAAAGAAAGAAAGAGCGAAAATCTCTTAGGGATATATACAACTCGAAATAAGGCACACAGATTGAAGATGAATTTAGCAAAATTTCTGGTGGGAATAGTTAAAATTACAAAGGAAAACATGTCAGGACACACTTCTCAGAAGGGGACATCACACTGGGATAGGAACAGGAGTCTAAATTTTCTGACACTCACTTGCTGCATCTCTACCTACTCTCAGGATTGTGTAGAAAATGAGATCATGCAAATAGAAATAAATAATATTGTGTAAATGCTTGTAAAGCATGGTGAGGTCTGAATAAGGCCAATAGGCTGGTCAACACTATTATACAATGGCATTCCCTTGTTTTGATATTTGACTACAGTCATGTAAGATGTTACCACTGGGGAACATTGGGAGAAAGGTATACTAGACTCTGTACTGTTTTTTCGACTTTCTGTAAGTCTATAATTACTTCAAAAATATTTTTAAAAAAGGTTAGAAAGGATTTTAGAGTCTTCCTAGAGGGTACAGTGCACTAAAGGAATAATATTAGAATCTTATATCTCATTTCCAGTTATATTCTATATCCCAAAGAGCAATGCTGTTCCCTGAATACAATTCATAAGCAAGAAGCATCTTCAATTCTCAAAAAACAAAAACAAAAACAAAAACAAAAACAAAAAAATCCAAAAAACTGCTTTTGAAAAACATGAATGTAATTTTTCTCTTGTGCCTATTTTGAGCATAGTTATTCATCCTGACTTGCCCAAAGGTGGATAAGGGGGAAGTAGGGAAAATTAATATGTTTTTCATTCTTTAGCAAATATCAAATGAAACATTGGTGTTCTGATATTCAAAACTAGGACTTTCCCCAGAGACATTAACCTTTCACCACAGATTATTATTTGGGGAAATGATTATGTAAATTCCTTGGTCTCCTCTTCTACATTTTCAGAAACTGACTAGACTGCCAAAACACAGAGCTTTCAGTGCAGAAGATCCAGAAGGAGAAGAGGCTGCTCCTCCTTGGCCTCATTGGACTGTGGAAAGATGGAAAAAAAAGAAAATGGCAACAACTAGATGTGCATGTCAGTTTTTACATCCCTGGGCTACAGACCAAATGTGGTGAGTTAATGAGGCAATAACTTCTGAGGATACAGGGGAGGTGGCCTTGCATTGCGGACTTGGGGAGGAAGCTGCCTGGAACTAACATGGGAAATGGGGCAAGGTCATAGAGACATGAAGCAGACAGAACCCCTGGAGCTCATTTTCTTGAGCTACTCTGTTTCTTGTGGCATAGATCCTGGTTTAAAGCCAGCTTGTGTGGGAGAAGAAATCCCACATTAGGGGGTAGGATTGGATTTCGAAGCCAGCTGGACAGAAAAGATGTGGCGAGAGACTCAGAGGCTGAGGTGCCTAAGCCAAATAGATGGACCTTGAGTTCAGACTAGTAGATTTCAACACTGGAGACCAATAGGGCATTTCCATGGCAAGGTAGAGAGGAATTTACCTCTCAATACAGAAGACCCCAGCCAGAGCACACTCATGGACGACAGGAGGCCAGGGATCTCCCCCCATAGCACCACCCAGGTCACAAAATCCATGTTGTTTTTCTTTTAAACCTGGAGATCATCCAAGAAAGAAAAAGAGGAAAGAAGCTATATAAGAATGAAATATTTTCATCGTAGAGTGTCTGAACACTACCCAAAATGATTGTTTATGTTATAAGGTCACAGTAGGCTTTACACAGGACTAGACTTGGGTTCAAGTTTTTCCCTGTCAACCAGCAGATGGTGACTTCTCTGCAAATATGAATCATAGTACAGTTAGTTGTAAGAGATTTTTCTTTTAGTCTGCTGTCTATGTGTGTCATAAACTACAGGTACTCTACAGTGTACGTGGGAAGCTAAAGAGAAGAAAAAAGATTAAAATTGAGAGAATTTATTCTCACTTAGATTTAAATATGTCAGGACAAATCATGTTATTGCATCGTCACGAGTAAAGTTTCTCTGAGCATAGTCGAAGCTCTTAGCACTTTTCTAATGCAAGTTTAAATGGGCCCAGATAGGTTTACTTAGCCTTTGCTGGGCTGCTTCCCAATCAGACACCCTGCTGGTTGCTGGCACGAAGATAAATGAGATAAGACTTCTACTCATAAATTGCTCACAAGCATATAAATAAATAATTGTGATATAATGAATGTATGCACTAAAATTACTTTCAAGACCAATGGTATCAACAGAAGTTCTGAAGTTATGGAGGAAACAAAGATCCATCAGCCAGCTTTTCACTAAGACTCTATCCAGCAATGTCATTGAATCAATAATGTGTCTAGTAATAATACCATCCATAGTGGTTCAAATAATTATATTTTAAAATTTGTGGATTGTTTTATACTTTCCAAAAAATGCATTATTTTTCTGCAATCCAATTTTTAAGGCTAGACTAAGTTCTTCCACATTGGGATCTATAATCCCAAGGTTAATTCTCTTTTTTTTTTTTTTTAAATATTTATTTATTTTTGAGAGACAGAGAGACAGAGCATGAGCAGAGGAGGGGCAGAGAGAGGGAGACACAGATCCAAAGCAGGCTCCAGGCTCTGAGCCGTCAGCACAGAGCCCGATGCGGGGCTCGAACTCAGACTGTGAGATCATGACCTGAGCCGAAGTCGGCCACCCAACCGACTGAGCCACCCAGGCGCCCCCCAAGGTTAATTCTCAGAGCAAGTAACAGATTATAATAACAGCCATTTTCACTTGTTGGGGCATGTTATGTGTGTTAGCTCACTTAATCTTTACAACAGGTATTAAACTATCCAACTTTACCATCGAAAATGAACCACACAGAGTTCCTGCAGTATGACACAAGAGCCCCACCTTTTATCTGTTGTGTTGTAATTCCGGTTCCCTGTGCTTCCCCTAAAGCACTTTCAGGCCCCTCCGTGTAGTGCTAGTCTTACAGATTGACTCCACTGCTCCATATTTACAAGTATATTCTTCCGAACTCTAGCACTACATGCACAGCTTACTGGTGCCATTTGTTTTTAGTTACAAAGCTTTTGTTTTTCTTTTTTAACTGAAAAAAGTTCCTGGAGCTTTTGATGTGTTAATGTGCACTGTATATACTTCCAAAGGACAAAATAGTGTTTAATGCTTCCCAAACATATAGACTAATGGGTAATAGAGCATTCCAGATTTCTTAGGTTTCTCCAGAGAAACAGAACTAATAAGATATGCACACATACATACACACACATACATCTATATATGTATAGATTTATATATATAAGATTTATTATAATAAGCTGAGTCATGCAGTTATGGAGGCTAGAGAATCCAAAATCTACAGGGTGCTCCAGCATGCTGGAAACCCAGGGAGGAGTCAATTTGCAGTTCAAATCCAAAGAGATAATGTTGCAGATGAAATCTGAAGATAGTCTTCTGGAGAATCCCCTCTTGTTTGGAGAGGTCAAGCTTTCAGCTGATTGGATGAGGCCCACCCACATTATGGAGGGCAGGGCACTTTTCTCAAAGTCCACCTATGTAATTCAAATTTTATCCAAAAACATTTTCTCAGAAACATCTAGAATAGATCCATCCAAGTTAACACACACAATGAGACATCATACTGAAGATCAGGATTCCATAGATACCATCTTAGAAAACACTGCCTTAGTTGGATTATCAGCTCCTTGAGGGCAAGACCTGAGTTTTGAGATTCTTGTATCCTTCAATATCATCATTTAGATACCATGTTAGAAAACACTGCCTTAGTTGGATTATCAGCTCCTTGAAGTCAAGACCTGAATTTGGAGATTCTTATATCCTTCAATATCATCATTAATTGATAGTAATAGACTGTAATTATGGTAAAATGGAATGAGCACTGAACTTGGAGTTAAAAAAACCTGGAGGCCAATCCTGGCTTAGCGTTCCAGTAACTTTGAGGTCTTCGGTAAGTAACTCAAACTCCATTCTTATTAGGTTTGTTATATGTGAAATGGGAACAATAATAACTGTGGCAAAAGATTGTGGAATTAAACAAGGAGATACGTCAAAGTTGTAGTGCACTTTATGAGTTGAAAAACTTCAAAAAGCAAACAATGGTAACTCCATGACAAAAGACTATGTCAAAATATGGCAATGTCAAAGTACATTTCCGAAACTCAAAATGCTTCATTTTATTTCAATGTCAAAACAGGGTTCAGGTTAAACCAGAGGAAATTGTCAATGTGTAGCAGATTTGTAGTTGCATAAATGTCAATTTCATATGGCTTATCCTGACACTATAACATGAATAGACCATAAAATGCAGAGTTACGATACCTGGGGTTATTGCTAACAGACTTGTTACTGCAAACTAGAACTTGATATACCCTATTCATTATTGTCTTTGCCCACAAGGAGATTTTATTCTGGAACAGGGTGACTCAGAGTACCTATTAAACACAACAACAACAAAAAAGAAAAAACAAAACCGATAATTTTTTTGAGTTTGTTGCAACTTTGAAAATAATCTCCTTTATCTATTTGTTCATTTTTTGTAAGGTGGATCCCAGGAAATGGTTATAAGTCTGAGAAGACAAGAAATTTTTTCTAACAGCCATTCTGGCTTCCTACAGCTCCCCTGAACATATCAGTCATGTGCCTTTATGGCTTCCTCCATGAATCTGCCTGGTTAATACCTAATCTTCTTCAAGTCTACTCATATCTTGCCTTCTCAAAAAAGACTACCCTGACCACTCTATTTCATATGTCTAGCAAACTGCCCTCACAACCCATTTTCCTGATGCTTTTTACCCTGTTTTTCATTTTCTTTCCTTTTTTTGATAGCACCTATCACTTTCTTACACATATAATTTAATTTTCTTATCTGTTGTATTTATTATTTATTGTTTGTCTGCCTTGCTAGAATATAAGCTTCTCAAGGACAAGAGGATCTTGGTCAAGTTTGTTCATTCATTATCCAAAGCTCCTGGAACAGTGCCTTGGAACACAGGAACTCAATAAACATTCGTTGAATAAATAGATTTAATGAGAAGATCTTGAATAGGCAAGCTACATTGCTGAATGACTAGGAAAAGGTAGATGGTTCCAGATTAGAAAGGAGAGCAGGAGAAGAAGGTATTTAGTATCAAAATAATCCATTAAAGATTTGATTCTAAATTTCTTATCTTCCTTTGTAAAAAATTTTGCTTAAATGCTTTAAGAGGCCAGAGTGGGAATCTGAGATGATACTTTATGAAATCTCTGCAGAATAAGCTTATTTCTGAAATGAGAGCCACACAAATCTGGAAGAAAGTCATGAATCTACTGCCAAGGCCAGTTGATCTGAGCCACCGTGGTCAATCCATTTCCGTTTTCTTTTTTTCTCTCTCTCTTTCTTTCCAGTATACCAGAGTGACAGGATTAACCATGCCATGATTCCTTCCCCTGCCCCCCCTTAAATTGCTTATGTGGCCATAACTTATAAAAATATTTTTGGACCTAACTAATGGACAGGGAGTGTAACAGAGGCAGGCCAAATTTAAAGATTGGAGTGACCACAAGCCATGATGGAGGATGCTATTAATGTGACTAACTCATCCTGGCAGGAAATATAGGAGTCAAACCTACAAATCATAGGACAAAGATCAACCTGACACAATCCACAAATCTGAGTCACTAAGATTGTGCCTAAACCCAAGTGAAGGCCTGGTTAGCTCAAAATGAGTGCTTTCTATATTCCGTAGGAGACTATCATAAACAAATCTCATAAGTATCACATTAAATAGACAAGACACTGTTGTAATCATTAGGCAAATTTCTTAATTTCAAGATATTAGAGAAAATTTTTAGGTTTTTGTTCACTTCTTAGAAATATAGAACATTTTACCTTAATTTTGATGACTTAAGACTAGATGGCCTCTCCAGAGTTCTTCCAGACCTATGAGTCTTTAACTTACACATTAACAAACTTGGTATCATAGGAGAATGGAAATAGTATAGTTCTAAGTGTTGGTCCTGCTTTACTAGTCATCAATCAACCGTCTTGATACTGAATTTGGGAGTCAGAACTGCATGAATTCTCTGTCACTGGAAGACTGAGGTTTGTTCCTGTCTGGAAGTTTGTTCAAGCGTAAGTCCACTGATTGAGGGAGTGATTGTGGTCTGCCACGGGTGCTGTGTAAAAAGGAAGTTGTTTCTTCCAACAGCCTTGTTTGTGTTTTCAAAAACTGTTTCAGTTTATGTTCTGTTTCCATTCCCATGCCCAGCCCTCCCAAACTAAACAAATGACAAGTAGTGGTAGTGGGATAGTGGTGATGCAGGGGCGGGGATGGAGGTGGAGGAAGGAAAGAGATGTCCCCAGGGCAAGAGGATTTTCAAAGAACCCAAATGTAATTTGGAAATGAACTCAAGTGCCAAACCAGATGGGATTTATATCAACAAGATCAGCCCAATCTATAAGCATAAAAACAGACTCCTAAAAGTTCTATTTACTTATTTGAAAACGATCAAACCCTGATGGACATTCTTACACTAAACTCCAGCTAAATTAGTGGCTAAAGATGAATCTTTGGCACATCAGAAGGTATACCTCTTTCTTCCATTCATCCCACCCATCCACTTCTACTTGCCCAGAAAACTCATTTATTTCTCAGAATTTCTAGAAAAATAGACTCTGAACTCTCTTAATTCCAACGATGGCACTAAAAACTCGGAAAGGTTAAAAAAAGAAAAAAGAGAAAAGAGAAGGAAAAAGAAAACAAATGCACTGAGAAAATAAACTTCCAGAATTTTAACTAAATCTGGAAAATAAGCCAACATTTAGAATTTTCTTTCTTTCCAAGTCTACTCCCAAGGCCTTAGTTGACCTCACTTGGATTAGAAAGTTCTCTTTCTGCAAACAAAATTAATTATAATCCTTGATTCAGTAATATTGGAACTCATAAAAATCTTCCTTTTATACGCCTGTCTACCAAAATACATATAACTAAAAATAGCAGTGATATGTGGTTCTTCTATTTAAAGGCAAGTAATTCTATTGTATTAAATTATAATTTATATAAAAAGCACTTGTCAAAATTTAGTTGATCACATATTCCTATGTCAGTAGAATAAAAAGAAAAGACAATCACATCACCTGAGATGACAGTTCTATTGTCCGAAAGTAAAAAATAACTATATGTATATAGTATAATAACTATATATATACTTATGTAAGTACATATATATAGTTTTTGTAGTGTTACAGTGAATATGTGTTACTTTTATGATTCAGAAAGCATAAATTATTTTCATTTTTGGTGGGAGAGAACTATATCTCATTAAATTCAGATTTTGAATATTCCAATTTAGAAATTAAAGTTGTATCAATATAGTACTTACAGTTTTATAGTTTTAGAAAATAAAACTACCAAATATATGTTTGCCCACTTCTAGGAATATTCACAAGAGATATTCTTCCAACAAAACTGCATATGCATAAGGGTATACATTGATGTATATTTGTAACTGTAAAATATTAGGAAATCTAACTGCCCTTACATGGAAGATTGATTTAATAAACTATGATAGTCCACAGGTTTGATAACCGAGATGAAATGGACCAAGTCTTTGAACGACACAATCTACCACAAGAAGGAATAGATTATCTAAACAGACCTATATCTTTTTAAAAATTGACTCAATCATTAATGACCTTCTAAAATGTAAAACACCAGGCCTAGATGGTTCACTGGTAAATTCTACTTAAAGAAGAAATTATGCCAATTCTCTATAATCTTTT
Organism: Paguma larvata; assembly: GCA_030068075.1. Classification (NCBI taxonomy): domain Eukaryota; kingdom Metazoa; phylum Chordata; class Mammalia; order Carnivora; family Viverridae; genus Paguma; species Paguma larvata. The sequence goes on along the minus strand of CM057829.1, from coordinate 116,033,907 downwards.
TCAGAAGATAGAAACAGATAGCATACTTCCTAACTCATTTCATGAGGCTAACATCACCTTAATACCAAAACCAGAGAAAGACATTATAAGGAAAGAAAGCTAAAGAGCAATATCTCACATGGACATAGATTCAAAAGTCCTCAACAAAATATTCACAAATTGAATTCAATGATGTATGAAAATAATTGTACTACATGATCAAGTAGGATTTATCTCAGTAATGCAAGGCTAGGAAAACATCTAGCAACATCTAGCTAGTTAAACATTAAAGCAATTAATGTAATCCATCACACCAAAAGGCTAAAAAAGGAAATATTAATAGTTTTATCAAGAGATAAATATAAATAGCAAAAAGACTAGAATATAACAGACAAAAACATTTAACAAAATCCAGGACCAATTCATGATAAGTAAGTCTCAGTAAACTAGGAATAGGGAACTTCCTAAACTTGATAAAGAATATCAACCAAAAAACTACAACTAACATCACACATAATGGTGAGAGACTCAAAACTTCCCCAACAAGGTCAAGCACAAGGCAAGAATGTTCCCTTTTACCTCTCCTTTTCAACGTCATACTGGCTAATGTAATTAGACAGGAAACAGATATACAAAAGATATACAATTGGGTAGGAAGAAATAAAATTGTCTTTTTTTCTCAGATGATATGACTGTCTGTGTAGAACATCCAAAAGAGTCAACCAAAAAACTCTTGGAACTCATAATTGATTTTTGTAAAGTTTTAAGATATAAGATAAATTTGCAAAAGTCAATCATTTTGCTTTATGTATGCCTGCAATGGACAAGTGGAATTTGAAATTAAAAACACAATGCCACTTACATTAGCGCCTCCCAAAATGACATACTTAGGTATAAATTGAACAAAATATGTACAAGTTCTAAATAAAGAAAACTATAAAAGTGGTGAACAAAACAATTAACTAAATAAATGGAGATATATCCCTTGTTCATGGATAGGAGGATCCAATACTGTCAGGATAAACTACCATTCTTCTTGATCTATAGATTCAGTACAATCTCAATCAACATTCCAGCAAATTATTTTATGGATATGAACAAACTGATTCTAAGTTTATAGAGAGGCATGAGACCCAGAATAGGCAACATGATATTGAAAGAGAAGAACAGAGTTAGAATATTGATGCTAGTTGACTTCATGACTTACTATGAAGCTAGAGTAATCAAGAGAGTAGTAATGGTGAAAGAACAGACAAATAGATCAATGGAATAAAATAGAGAGCACAGAAATAGACCCAGATAAATATAGTCTACTGATCTTTGACAAAGGAGCAAAGGCAATACAATGGAGTAAAGACAGTGTTTTCAATAAACAGTCCTGGAGCAAGTGGACATCCACGTGCAAAAAAATGAATCTAGACACAGATCTTATATCCTTAAAAGAGTAACTCAAAATAGATCAGACATATAGGTAAAATGCAAAACTATAAAACTCTTAGAAGATAACATAAGAGAAAATCTAGATGATCTTAAATTTGGCGATGACTTTTTAGATACAACACCAAACACACAATCCATAGGAGAAATAATTAGTAAGCTTGATTTCATTAAAATGAAGAACTTCTGCTATGCAAAAAGACAGGAAAACAAGCCACAGACTAGGAGAAAATATTTGCAAAAGATACACCTGATAAAGGACTGTTATTCAAAGTATATAAAGAACTGCTTAAAACTCAATGATAAGAAAACAAACAATCTGATTAAAGAATGGGCTGAAGACCTTAAAAGATGCCTCACCAAAGAACATAGAAAAAAATATCTCAAGTTTCTGATATATGATATATTCATCATATATCGTCAGAAAAATGCAAATTAAGACAAAAATGAGAGATGCCTGGGTAGCTTATTTGGTTAAGCATCTGACTCTTGATTTTGACTCAGGTCATGATCTCACAATCATGAGATGGAGCTTCCTGTCAGGCTCCAAGCTGGATATGGAACTTGCTTAATATTCTCTCTCTCCCTCTCCCTCTCTCCCTCTGCCCTCCCCACTGGCACACACATGTGCTCTCTCTAAATATATATGTATATATGTATGTATCTTTATATATGTATCTATGTAGATACATATATATACGTATATGTATATATATAAAACAATGAGATACCACTACACACCAATTGGAATGGCCAAAATCCAAGACACTGACAACAACACCGAATGCTATCAAGGATGTGAAGCAAAAAGAACTTTCATTTATTTTTGGTAGGAATGCAAAATGGTAGAGCTACTTTGGAAGACAACTTGGCAGTTTTGCACAAAACTAAACATACTCTTACCACGTGCTCCAACAACTTTTCTCCCTGGCATTTACCCAAAGGAACTGAAATCTCATGCCCACACAGAAACCTATACCTATGAACGTTTACAGCACATTTATTCATGATTGCCAAAACTTAGAAGCAACGAAGATGTTTTCCAGTAGGCGAAAGGATAAATGAATGAGTATATCCAGACAATGCACCTATGGATTTTTGTACACCTAATTATAAATATGAATAGAAATACAAATAGAAAGATCCTAAATAAAAAGGTGTAGATATAGATTGTACTTTTGTTGACTACAGTGGAACAGAGGCAATGATACTCCAGAAGTAATTAGAACACCAGTGCCCACTAAATGGACCAGGGCTCCTTGGAGAAATAGCTGATTTCATAGTTAATATAGGGAAAGTATAAGATGAGCCTAAACGTTTTCTATACCACAAAGTAAGGAGGTGCTCTAAAAATGATGCAGATACAGAGCCCACTTAAAGAGCTCCCACAGGCCAAATCAGGGGTGATATGAGAACCAAAATAAACAATAATAGTGTATTTTAACTCATTAGAATGAAAAGAATCATGAGTCTACATAAATAATAAATAAACAAACACATAAGAAGGGAAAACTTTTCCTTATAGTGGAATGCTAATAAATGTAGAAGCACTAATGGCAGGTTAAAAATCACCCTTTTGCCAACTATCATAGTAAAAATTTAGGGGCGTCTGGGTGGCTCAGTCAGTTGAGCGTCTGACTTTGGCTCAGGTCATGGTCTCACAGTGAGTGAGTTGTGAGTTTGAGCCCCGTGTTGGGCTCTGTGCTGACAGCTCAGAGCCTGGAGCCTGCTTCAGATTCTGTGTCTTCCTCTCTCTCTGTCCCTCCCCTGCTCACACTCTGTGTCTCTGTATCTCAAAAATAAATAAACATTAAAAATTAAAAAAGATTTAATCAGGGAGAATTATTAATGGATACTAAACACAGTGAACGATTTAATGAAAAACAGGAAGTTTAGAGGGTCTCAGGTATAGGCCACAAATAACTTATAAGTTATGAAGGGGGAAACACTATCTTTACTGAAGGGAAGTCAGGTGAATATGGACTTCAACTGATCAAATGTGGCATCAGTAATAACAGCACAACTGAACATTTTGTGCTTCCTGATATGAAGCGCTGAGAACACACTCTCACTGATGTAGTATTATTCTTCCAAAGATGTAAAGCATGGATCTTATTATGAGGAAATGCCAGAAAACCCAATTTGAGGGACAGTCTACAAAATAAATGATTTGGACTCATAAAAAATGTCAACATTATTTGGTAAAGGCTGAGGAACAGTTATACATTATAAGAGAGCAATGTGGAAAGAAAACTTAATGCAATGAGTGATTCTCTTTTGGATTCCTGAAAAGAAAATATTACAAAGGACATTACTGAAAATAAGAGAAAATTTGAATTAGACTTATAAATTCAATAATAGTAGTATACCAACATTAAACTTCCAATGCAGTTGTATGAGTTAATGTCCTTGATCTTAGGAAATATACATTAAAGTTTTGGGCATAAATGGGTGTGATGACTACTATGTATTCTCAGAAAGTTCGAGGAAAAAAAAGCAATGGAGTATATAAATTATATCATGAGAATATTAACAATTGGTAAAGTTGGGTGAAGGTTATACAAAAGTATACCTTATTTATTTATTTTTTAAATATTTATTTTTGAGATACAGAAAGAGACAGAGTGCAAGCGGGAGAGGAGCAGAGAGAGAGGGAGACACAGATTCTGAAGCAGGTTCCAGGCTGAGTGGTCAGCATGGACCCCCACACTGGGCTTGAACTCACAAACTGTAAGATCATGACCTGAGCCAAAGTCAGTCGCATAACTGACTAAGCCACCCAGGAGCTCCAACCTTATTTATTTTTGAGAGAGAGAGGACAGGTGGGGAAGGGGCAGAGGGAGAGGGGAACAGAGGGATCAGAAGTGGGCTCTGAGCTGACAGCAGCAACCCCTATGCGGGGCTCAAACCCATGAACCTTGATATCATGACTTAAGCAGAATAGTTTGCAATTTGTGTCTTACATTTTTCAGCACACAGTTTTTTAAACTAAATCCTACAAGTAGAGAAAAAAACGTTTACAAAAACGGCATTTAAACTATCATTTCAATTAGTTGTAGTTAATGGTCATATTTCAACTGACCTCCTAATAGAAATAGTTTTTTTTTTTTTGAAGCTCATGTCACAGAATTTTTCATCACTAACAAAGTCTCTGTCCCCTGAATGAACTGGTCTTTATATCAGAAAATAATCTGGAACATTGCTAGTCTAGTAATCTAAAAATCTGACCAATGACATTGCTCTTCAAATAAATATGGGATCTCTTTGAACAATAACTATATTTTGAAAAATAAAAGATAAACATATACAGAGTGATTTTTTTTTAATTTTAGATAATCCCAAAGGTCACAAAATAAAAATTTTATCTCCCTCTTTCTCTTTACTATTAATTCCTACCTCTCCCCACCCCAGCTTCATTATGCAAATCAGGGGTTGATAGACTATAGTCCATCCATGGGTTTGGGTTTTTGTTTCGTTTTGTTTTATTCTGGCTGTTTTTTTTTTTTTTCAAATAAAGTTTTATCGGAGCCAAATCTGTTTTTTGTTTTGGTTGTTTGGTTTGTTCGTTTTTTTTTGTTTTTTTGTAAATAAAGTTTTCTTGGAACACAGCAACCCCTTTTTTTTAATATTATCTATGACTACTGCCTCAATGTAATGGCAGAGTTGAGTAGTTGCAACAGAGACTATATGGCCTAAAAAATTTTATCATCTAGCCCTTTAAATAAAAAGTTTGCTGACCCCTAAAACATGATAGAATGCTAACACATGCTAGTCTATCTTACTCTTTATTTAATAAAGACATACATTCAATATATAGATCTAGTTCTTTCTTCATAATATTGGAATAGCATTCCACTCATACTGTTTGTTTAAACAAATTCCAAAATTTGTCCAACCAGTCTTTTAGGTTGTTTCCTAGTCTTTCCTAGTAAAACATATGTTGGCACAGCTTTTACAAGTCAAATTACTGAATGAGGTAATGGGCTTCTTTTAATAAATATTGTTTAATTGTCAAATGTAACATTTCTTGTAGAACTTTCACCAAAGTGACACTTAACTTGCTCTCCTTTCTCTTTAGATAATGCTGGGCAGAAACTATAGCCAAAGATTATAAATAAGCTAATAAGTATAATACGGTAGGTATACCACAGTACAATCTCTGTGCAACAACAACAAAAAAAGGAACTTTAAAATAATACAAGTTTGTAGACATGAAAAAGAGAGAAGGGGACAATGAAAATTATGTGACATGGCTTTTTAGAGGAGTTACGGAAAATAGAACACTTTATTTTGTGATTACTTAACAGGAAAAATCATTTACATTCTGCCCAAATTCATTTATATATTAAGTTAAATAATGGTTTCAAATGTGGGTAAATATGTCTTTAGTTGCAGAATTTCAGAGACGGGCTGTACTTTTTCCTGGTAAAAGTCCAGCCCAGTAAGAAGCTCCACATCGCGGACCCGGGCAATGTGGGCTTTCCATCTCTCTTCAATCCAAACGGCTTCTGGTTTATCTTCCTGTAAAAGAGAAACAAAAGACTCTTTTTCATAGGGCATTATTTTTCATTAACAGAGGTATCTTTTGTTTTTTACTGTTGTGAGTCATTTTGGGCTCACAGGTTGAGACCCCTCCCTGTGCGGAAAAGGTTGAAGCAAAAATTCCAGCCGGCCAAGATGGCACCTAGTCTTACCTCCTTCTAAATAATTTTTCAGGCTTGGATTTCTTGAGCTACTCTCCTTGGCTCCAAGGAATGTAATGTTCTTTTGTTTAATGGCATTTAGATAAAGGGGAAGGACCTGGAGCACGATGCTTTGATGGATTACACCTGAATGAGAGTAACCTGGCCAGAAGTAACCTTAAAGTTGCATCTTGGGGATGAGTTGCACCTCCCCATTGTAGTTGGAAAATTAGCCCTCAAAGCAACGCCCTGATTTCTCCTGTTTACAGATAATTAACATTAAGGCCTTAAGGAAACACCCTGTTCTCTCCCCCCACCCTAAATTTATATGTTAATTAACCTGAAACCAACATACAGGATTGAGGAAGTTGCACCTTGCTGTTAAAAATGCATTATTGTTAAAGAGATCAAACTATAGAATGTCACTCATTGATGTAATGTCACTCACTACCTTTTAGATAAAGACACAGAGACCAGCAGGGCGGAGATGCCAGAATTGTCAGGGCTGCCGGCTTGGTCATCAGACTACATCTCTCTCGTGGCTCTCTCATCTCCTTTCAGCTGACCATCCATCCTTCGGGGACCCCTAGTTCGCCGGAACTGGACCCCGGAAATTTAGAAGTTTTCCTTTTCCCTGTTTTTTATTTCCTTAAATCTTAACTTGATGAAGCTAAATTCTGTTGTTTACTAAAAGAAAAGGAAAACAGAAGTACAAAGTATGTTGTAACTGAAGAGAGTGGTTTTTAAAATTTTATGTCCAGATGGCAGCTCTGCCTTAGTTTGAAGCTAAGTTCTCTTTTTCTGTAAATCAATGGACAGATACCGGGTTAAAGATAGCCGACCTGGCCTTCTGCCGATTGTGGACCGTTGATAAGAAATACAATTGCTGAGTATTCTGTTTTGCTTACTGTCTGCTGCAAACATTGTAAAACTTTTTCTGAGTCTAGTCTGACATGTATTAGTTTGAGTATCTGGCATTTCTCACTTCTGTAACCTTGCTTCCCTCACATTCTTCCCCTTCCCCCTTTATGACAGGCATTAGTTTGTGTAACTGGCTTTGCTCACATTCTTCCCCTTCACCTTTCGGACATTCATTAGCTTGAGCGGACATTTACTAGCTTGAGAACCTTGCTTCCCTCACATTCTTCCCCTTCCCCCTTTTTTGATATGTATTAGAATAAATAAATAACTTTTTCACATAACGGACAGAGACTTCCCGCCAAAGAGCAAACAAAGAACCTCCAATCAGAGGGCAGCATATGTTCGTATTTCAAATATCGACCAATCAGTCACCCCATAACCTGAAACCTTCCTATACTACTTGTCTCTGTCTATAAAAACGCTGTACCAACCATGTTCGGGGCCTTTTTGCATTACTGGCAGCGGTATGCGAAAGGACCGGGATCGATCCTGAAATAAAACGACCCTTGCCACTTGGCTTTGACTTTCGACTCTGGTGGTCTCTTGTGGGGGGATTCGAGAATTCGGGCACAACAGTAACAAATACAGGCCACCACAAAGTCATAAAGCTTAGCTATTTTAATATTTACTTCAGATGTAAAAGAAATAAGATACTACAGATGAAGTTAAATCCCCAATGTCCTTCTACTCAGAACTAATAATTAGCATGAGTCTATGTGTTTAAACTTTTACTGCACATCAATCTACAGTATATACCATTGAGTTATAAGTGTTCGAATCTATATAAGTGGTACTATAAATGGTAATCTATAATTACTTTCTAAATCAGAATTATGTGTGCAGGGGCGCCTGGGTGGCCAGTTGGTTGAGCCTCTGACGTCGGCTTAGGTCATGATCACACGGTTCATGAGTTTAAGCCCCACATAGGACTCTGTGCTGACAGGTCAGAGCTTGGAGTCTGGTTCAGAGCCTCTGTCTCTGTCTCTGTCTGCCCCTTGCCTCATGCTCTCTCTCTCAAAATAAATAAACATTTAAAAAATTAAAAAAAAAAAAGAATGATGTGTGCAATCTATCCATAGTGATATATCCAGAGCTAGTTAAATCAGTTGTTTTTAATTGTGGTTTGTGGTAGCACAGTTTATTTTCTTTTTATTGCCATATTGATAGTATTTTTTGGCATTATAAATAATACTGTAATGAATAACTTGGCACATGCCTCCTGTATCCAAGAATATGAGTTTCTAGGATATATAAATGGAATTGCTGGATCATAGAGCACATGCAACGTTAATTTTCTCAGATATTAAACCTCACACTCCTCAGGTTGTTTAAAACAATTTATACTTGCATTGACGGTGGAAGAGAATACCTACTTCCCCACGTCCTGGCCAAATTACAGTGTGAAATGGTGTTTTATCTGTTTGATTTTATTACCCTGATGTCATTAGAGTTGAGTTCTTTTCAGATATTTCTTGACCATCTGACTTTTTTCTTTAATTTTTTTAAATATTTATTTTTGAGAGGGAGAGAGAGACAGAGCATGAGTTGGGGAGGGGCAGAGAGAGAGAGGGAGGTACAGAATCTGAAGCAGGCTCCAGGCTCTGAGCTGTCAGCACAGAGCCTGACACAGGGCTAGAACTCAAAAACTGCAAGATCATGACCTGAGCCGAAGTCGGATTCTTAACAGACTGAGCCACTCATGCGCTCCTCGACCATTAGACTCTTAATAGGCTTTTTACTATATAAAAGTTAGTTTGTCCTTTAGAATCATGGATTTCTATGAACTTTCTTATTCTTTCTATATTCATTTTCTGCTATCCATATGATATTGCTAATTTCCATTTAGAGTTTCTTTTTTTTTTAATCTTTTTAACATTTATTTATTTTTGAGACATAGAGACAGAGCGTGAGCAGGAGGAGGGCAGAGAGAGGGAGGCACAGAATCCGAAGCAGGCTCCAGGCTCTGAGACATCAGCACAGAGCCCGACGCGGGGCTCAAACTCACAGACCGCGAGATCATGACCTGAGCCAAAGTCGGCCACTTAACCGACTGAGCCACCCAGGCGCCCCTAGAGTTTTTTAAAAGTAAGAAAGTTTAAAAGTTTGTTTAGATGAATGTGTTTTAAGAACTCTCATTTGACTTCAGTATAGTCGTTTACTTGTTCTTTTGTTTATTCATTTTTTTGAGAGAGACAGAGACAGCATGAGTGAGGTACAGGCAGAGAGAGGGAGAGAGAGAGAGAATTCCAGGCAGGCTCTGCACTGTCGGCACAAAGCCCACATGGGGCTTGAACTCACGAAACCATGAAATCATGATCTGAGCTGAAACCAAGAGTGGGACGCTTAACTCAGAGAGCCACCCAGGCGACCCTCCTTTACTTATTTTTTTAAATATGCAAGCTTAAAATAGGCAGCTATTATTTGAGCCGTAGGAAGTGTAGAGGAAACTACTTCTTGTTTCTAACCACGAAAGCATTTCTCTATGTGAGATTCATGATATGCATTAATTTTTGATATAAATACACAGTGTACTAATTTGAGCTCATATTTCCAATGAGAATCTAATGGAGTCTCTTTTTTTCTGCCTTTAACCATTTCCCATTTCAGCAGCATTCAATATTTTTTATCACTGTTTTCATAGTTTTCTCCCACTTGATTTATATTACTCTACTCCCTCATGGCTTATTTGGTATCCATCCAACTAAATGTTCACTCAACACCTGACTAGGTCTACCCTCTTTTGAAACTGCAATTAAATACACCTAAAGCAGACCACATTACTCTATTTAGGCAAGGGTAATACTCAAGTTCTTTAACAGCAGGTAGTTCACCTGCACCAGCAATCTGAACAGAAGCCAGCAACAGACAACTCTTACTGCGCTAGTTCATCCCAGCAGAAGAGCAGCCTTGCAAACACACAGTTATTATGAACTATATTTAAAAACAACTGACCCTTGAACACCACACCAGCTTGATCTGTGGGGATCCACGTATATGCAGATTTGTTTCAATAAATACAATACAGAACCCGCCATTGTATTTTCTCTTCCTTGTGATTTTCTTAACGTTGTCTTTTCTCTAGCTTACTTTATTATAAGAATACAGTATATAATACATATAATAAAATCTGCGTTAAATTGGCTACTAATGCTATTGTAAGGCTTCCAGTCAATAGTAGGCCATTAGTAGTTAGATTTGGGAGGTAGAAGTTATACGTGGATTTTGAAGTGTGTGGGGTTGGCACCCTTAACCCCCATAGTGTTCAAGAGTCAACTGTGTATACGTTCGAATTGTTATATAAACAGAAGTATTGTATACCCCTAAAATACAATGCTCTTTGTTAGGTTTTTCAGGCAATATCAGTTTCAGTATTTTTCTACCCTAACTACTTCCTATTTTTTTCCCCCTTAACCACATACAGTTTGGTTATTGGTTATTTGGTTATCCCACACTAATGAAATTGCTTTGGCAAGAATAACCCAACTGAGTAGATTTTTTTTTTGACTTTTCACTTAGTTGATCACTACAAGCTTCTAAAATTTCCTTTTTTCTTGCATAGCTATGACTGATTACTTGTTCAGTGATCATCCTCTGTCTCTTCAACTGATTCTAGTGATTTCCATCCTAGCAGATAGACATTTCCCTCAATTTGACCTTTGGATCTCATCTTTCCACTTTCTTTCCTTTGGCAACTTTATTTCACCCCCACGATTTAATACCAGATCTATTTTCACAGTTCTGGTTTCTCTTCCAAGTTCCATACCTGTATTTTCCAATATCTGCTGAGCAAGCTATAATTATGACAGTCGCTTGGATTCATGACAACATTCTCTTTTATCTGACAGGAATTTAACAATACAAAGTTGAGGGGAAAAAAAGAAAAAGGAAAAAAAGGCAGAAAGTAAGGCAAAAAAGAAAAAGAGGGAAAAAATAAATAAGGCAGTATGAATCTAGTTCCCTAGACCAAGTGTGAGGTGGAACTGTGAATCTATCATTTCTACAAATGGTGTCAGTTGCCTCAAACCTCTTCCAGTGGTGGAACGATTAGAGTATTTAAAAGTGCAGTTTCCTTACAACGTACTCCTGAAAGCAAGACAACTATTTCTTTGGGTGCTTAAAGCACTATTACCTTTTCTAATGTTAGTGGAAATGTTGGTTGATTTAGACATATTAGGATATAGTTTGTATATGTACTGGTACTTATTGGGTGATTTGATTATAGAGGATTTTCCTTGTATACAAGATTTCACTAAATGTTGACTATAGAATGTAACTTCAACATAAGATGTGATTTCTTTAAAATGGCCACCATTTGCTTACTGTTTAGTGAGAATTCTTGGGACTTTATATGAAATAACTTATCTAATGCTCACAGTAATTTTATGAGGGAAGGTGAATTTTTTTGTACAGTTGAGGAGATTGACATTCAGTTATTTGCCCAGAGAAGCCATATCAATAACTGAATGCAAGATGTCCAGCTCCAAAATCCGTGCATTTAAGATCTATTCTATACTGCTTCTCATGTATCCTCCTAGGTAATCAACTAGCCTCTCAATTTCAAGACTACAAAGAGTGAATTCATCCTTCCCAAAACAACTGATTGTCATATATATGACCTAGTCAGTTATGCCTAAATTTTCAGTTACCTTTGACCCTTTCTCATCCTGCCTCTAATCACCTCCCTCATGTCTGACAGACACATCTTGTTCACAATCTCTCTCATAGCTTGGTCTAAGGTTGCTTTACGCACTTCATATTATGTCTCACAATTACCTTTATAAATGTCATACCCTTATTACTATACTGCAAATTTCTTAAAATCTTAGATAATGTCCAAATCATTAGTGTTGATGTCTAATAGGGCATGGAGATGATACCCTATTAATTTTGAGATCATCTTTACTTTGGATGTCAGAGGCTTTATACCGTTTGTTCTTTACCTTGAAGTGTAGGTAGGATTTTTAGCACATGGGAAAGAAGAGCATTTATAGGAGAGAAAAGCATGAGCAGTGATGTCGAGGTAGGGAAACCCAAGATGTGCCAAGTAGTTTCAAGGACTTCACTTGGCCCAGAACTTGGGTCTACAGGTCAAACTGAAGATAAATTGTGAAGAGTCTTAAGTGCAGACTGGGAGTTTTTTGTTTGCTTGTTTCCATTTTTTATTCTGGGTAGATAAAGTTTTGGGAGGAGAAAGTATGTCATAATGAAAACCTAAGGTTTAAGGTAAACTGGTAGTAGTATACAGAGGAGGTGGAGAGGAGGACAACAGACAATGAAGCTACTTAAGATTCATTTTCAAAAGTCCTGATAGAAGGTCATAAGGGCCTAGACCAGGGATATCCAATAGTTTCTTCTACCTGAGAACCTGTTATAAAAAACTATTTAATTCTGATTTATCGGTAGCCAGCACCATCCTGTGTTAGTCACCACTGTCTGCCATTGGGAGACTAAGTGAAGAATGAATGATGGCTTCCCTTTTTTTGGAAACCCTTCCCCACTCTAGGACTATGGAAGACGCACTGTTTAGCCTCTAACCTGTGCCCTCCATCTTAAGTCATTGAAAGACCATTCTGACATTCAAGTTCAAATCCTATCTTCAAGATCCAGTTAGATATCACCTTCCCTACTAGGAAATAGTTCTCCTTTGAAATCCTGTAACAATTTTTTTCTGTTCTTCTCTGTGCCACTTTTCTCTTCCTTCTTCTATTTTGCTAAGTATCTAAGGACTAGATCATGAGCACTATTGATAGAATTCATGTCTACTTCATCTGTGTATCTCCCACAATACATAGTATGATGAAGGCAATTATGTGTTGAACATCTAAAGAATAGAGATGAATCCCAATCTGGCCTAGAACCTAAGCTTTTTTCAGTCTCTACTAGCCTGTGGGATTTTTCCATGTGAAGCCTATTTCTACAAAGGACATGCCTAAACTTAGCTATCTTATCTACCTGCCAAAATAGTTCTCATTCCTAACTTCCCTCTCTGTTCTTTTCCTAATTACCTACATTTAAAATCTCTGATTCATCTTCAAGTCTCCCTTTTCCTTTGGCGCTTGCATTCAACCAGCTACCAAATCTTCTCTCCATTGAAGATTCTTCTTAATCCTCTCAATTTGTTCAAATTCTGCCCATTCTCAGGGCCCAGCTCTATTCCCTCCTCATTTTATGTAACCTTCCTTTATTGATTATTCCAGCCAAAGGTGTTTCAAATTTGAAACACTAAATCCTTCTAACAGTATTTAGCAATTAATCCCAACTTTGTGACATCTCTTACTTTTATATTTTTAAAATAATTTTTATATTATCGCTGACCATTTATCCTTATTTATATTTTAGTTTTATGTCTCATTTACATATCAAAGTTATAGATTTACTCCTTGAGGGCAGAGACAATATATTTCTCCTTGCTGCATTCTAAAAAGTTTCTTTCACAGTGCTGTACACTTAATAAGTACTCAATATATTTGTTGAATGACTAGTGAAACCAAATTACAAGAATACATATCTTTTCTATAAAAAATACAGGCCGATTTAAGTAACTAGTTATGTTCAATTTTCCTTGATCCATAAAGATGCTGAAGTAGACTAACACATGATGTTTTAAAAAAAGTCACCTTAACTCCTTGTATGTATGTATATATAATTAATTTCAGACCTCATGTTTCAAGTTAAGGGAGTTTTTTTTATGTATTTCTTCAGGAAATATTAATTTAGTGCCAACTTTGGGACAGCACCTTAAACTTCTATATTAAGAATCAAAACATTAATAAGATACCACCCCTTCCCTTCTGAGTCAGTATAAATAAAATGTATATGAATAAAATACATAAGATATACATATCTAAAGACTGTTCATGGGGCGCCTGGGTGGCTCAGTCGGTTGAGCACCTGACTTTGGCTCACGTCATGATCTCACAGTTTGTGGGTTCGAGCCCCGCGTTGGGCTCTGTGCTGACAGCTCAGAGCTTGGAGCCTGCTTCAGATTCTGTGTCTCCTCTCTCTCTGCCCCATCCCTGCTCATGCCTGCTCTCTCTTTCTCTCTCTCTCTCTCTCTCAAAAATAAATAAACATTAAAAAAAATTGATACACTGTTAATGTAGGAATATACATATTTAAATTGATATCTATTACATAAAGATCAATGGTCTAAGGAAAAGTTTAAAAAATGAGGTAATTTTTAGTACAACTCTACCCATGTTGTAGTCAAAGCCACTTTTATAAAAGCCAGGAGGAGATTTGACTAATCATTTTCTCAGGTCCCGAGGGCTCTCCGGGAGCATACTCACAGGGCAGCTCTCCACGTTGGTAGGCCGGTGAGGGATAATAAAGGGTAGAACATCCAACCACCCAGGACAGGCATCGGGGGTGTGGCTCTTATTTTTGCAACTGCTCAGCACCACAAAATAGTGCGTTGGGATGGGAACACTAGTGTTCTTGACATATCTAAAAACACAGTGGAAAAGATTTGATGTTATTATACTTTTGTTTCTAAAACTTATAAATGTCATTATATATATATTTTAAATGCCGAGGTAAAAGTATAGTCCAAGAAAGTACATGAATAGAAAGTACAAAATCTTATCACATATTTTTAGACTTCCATGAGCCAGAACAGAAATTTATAAAAGTCCAATTTTAGCATAAATGGAGAATATTAGAATCCAGAGAAAAGCAGACCATGACATTATGCCTCCTGTGTTTTCCAGCTTTGTTGACTTTATACTTCACAGAGTCATTTTCCAGGAGAGCAGGGACTGGGACAAAGAAGCCCCAATTCCAACTCTAGCTGTGCACTTCTGCTAGATGTTTGGGTAGGTGCTGATCATCTAACGTTCTATGGCTTAGTAAATTTCCTCAACTTTAACATGGAGGTGATCTTGAGCTACCCACTCTACAGTGTGGATATGGGGATCAATCCATCAGTCCTTTAGATAATGAACCTGATAATGCTTTTAAAAGTTTCAAGAGCAGAATAAAGGAAAGCTATTATTATGAGCCCGGTAAGAGAGATATGAGCTGCTACAGGTAGTGATATTACTGTGATTTTAGGATTTCTACATGAATTCAGAGCTAGAGTTCTGGGTATCTGGCTTCTGTATCTGGCTTTGCCACTTATTAGCCGTGGAACACAGACAAGATACTTAACCTCTTTGTACCTCAGTTTCCTCCTCTCTAAATGGGGGCTAACAGAATCTAACCTAAGAATGTTTTGTGGATTAAACAAAGTACATGTGTACAGAAAAATACTTGACATGTAGTAAAGTGCTATCGAAGTGTTTGCTAGAATTATTAAATGGTGAAACATAGGATTAATGAACACTAAAATAAGAACAAGGCAAATGAAATAGAAAACAGCCACACACAGAGTCATCATAAATGTTAATCCGAAGGCATAGGGAGAAATTGTTGCATTACACAATCTAGGCTTAGCACAATGACTTAGTTTGCCTTTCGTACATTTTGATAATAAAGAGAAATAATGAATAAAACTTCTAAAACTCTCTATGCTGCATTCAGAGGTAGTTCTTAGCAACGTATTATGACCAGGTTTAGTGTAAAAGCGTACAGGTTAGTAGGACTGCTTTTCTAGGGGAAGCCTATACCGTCTCCTGGAAGGTATTTTATGGATCACTCACTATTGGGCCATATTGTGAATCGTCACTACTTGACATTTTATTTATTTATTGCTGTACTGCTTCTCTATTTATTGACAGTACAGTGAGTCTTCCCTATCTCTTTAACCTTTACAAAATCACATTTTCCTTGTGCCCATTTGTTTAGAAATTTCCAAAGAAAAATTTTGCTAAACTTTCCTGGACATTTTCTCTTTTCCCATTAGTTTAAATGTTTGCCATATAAAAGTTTTGCTATCTATTTAGACTGAAAATAGTCAATGATAACATCTCTATGTAAATACATTGTGCAATATTTCAAATACTAAGCTTTTATTTAGAGTACTGAGGTTTCCCCTCATGATATTCTACTGCTAAATCAAAAAGTCCATTTGTTTTCAAATTACTTACTCTGTAATTTCATTTGGAGCATCAAAATGACCATCATAATTATAATCAAATACTGGCCCGCTAACCACATTTACTCCATTTCTTTCTGTGGCATGTTTTACAAGAAGAACACTGTGGAAGTAATCCCACATTTCTAGAAATAATAGAATAAGATGTTAAAAATATCGACCTCTATGGAACATGGAAATATTTTATATTATAGACAGGTACATTTAAATAGCATCAGAGTCTGCTTCAGTAATTGTCCATGGTGATTAGGTAACTCTGCAAAATAGTCCATGCAACAAAATTGAATAAATAGCCACACTGATGATATTTATTGTTGTTGATGTAGTGGCGGTCATGAAATTACAGTAAAATTTGTTTCCAAATTCTTCCCGAGTGCTGAGTTGCTTTGGGGACAGTGGTATTAAATAATAATCAGAATGTACAGACTGCTTTATTGATTATGATTCTAGGGACAAGGCACCAAACACTTACACTAAGTGTCAGTAAAGTTTTGTTTTGTGAATACCCATTTCCAGCTAAATTAGGATTAAAAACAAATTATTGAAGTTCCAGCCAGAAGGCACTCAAAGTTGAAGTAAGTTGAAAAAAAATTATGCCAGAGGTCCTTCCTGCTCCTAAATTTAAAGCAGTCGAACATAATGACCCAATATCATGGAGAAATTGCAATAAAAGACGTGTTTAGTTTGTAAATTCACAAAATCACTTAGGTATTGAAATTAATAATCTAAATGTATACTTACGTTTAAATGCTCTATACATAGGGACCAAATTACTTGTGATTAAAGCATCATATTGACTATCAGAAGTTCTATTGTTTGCTGCAAAACAAATGAATTTGATTAAATCAAACTAGTACTCTCCAGCAGAGGTTATCAATAATACAGGAAATTTTATGCATCTGATGCCTGTAGGCTGAATGCTGACCCTCAAAAAAGTATGTCCAAGTCCTAATCCCCTGTACCTGTGATCGTGATATATAGGAAACTTGGGTCTTTACAGATATAATTGAGTTATGGGTCTCAAGATGAGATTATCCTGGATTTAGAGAGGGTGGGTGTTTTTATGAAAAGAGAAGAGGAGAGTCAGGGGAGAAAGTACTGGGAAGACGGAGGCAAAGATTAGGAGTGATGAGTCATGTACCAAATGATGCCTGAAGCCCCCGGAAGTTGGAAGAGGTAAAAAAAAGGATTCTCCTCTAGATTCTCTCCTTCAAAGGGGGCCCGGCTCTGCCAACATCTTGATTTAGATTTGTGGTTTCTAGATCTGTGGAGTGAATACATTTCCATTATTTTAAGCCACCAGGTTTGTGGTAATCTGTTACAATAACCCTAGGAAACAGACACTATACCAACATGAAGGCATACTTATTCAATGTGCACAAAATAATAATGCTATTATAAATAACTATTCTAAAGTTAAATTTTCTTAAGAAAGCAAGTTTTAACTCAATGAAGACTGCTAATGACACCACATAGGATTGTTTCCGAGGACTCAGGGATGTGCTGTGTAGCACAGTGAGTGCTGGGCATAGTATGTTCTAGAACCAGACTACCTGGATTGGAACCCCAGCTCCATCACCTACCAGCTGAATCACTAGAGCAAAGTGCTATGTCCCTCTGTGTTTCATTTGTCTCATGGCATCTGTATCATGGAAATATGCTGAGGATTAAAAAAGCTGCAAGCCTGTAAATGTTTATTATAATAACACTTTTTGTGTTTAAACATACACTTGGGTGCGTTAACTAATATATAAATGAAAGACTAATGAGGGGGCACCAAAAGGCAAGGAAAAGCAAGTTGTTGGTTTTTTTCCTTAAAATTTCACATGTTATTCACAGTCCTCAGAACCCCTAGAAACATTTTCTACTTTTTAAACCAAGCCCTGAAAGTTGGCATAGCCATCAATATAGCACTACCTCCTTTTCAGAGAAAAATAAGATTAACTTACAATAGACTTTTTAACGAACAGAGTAGTAGAGAGTTAGAAGAGCTTCATTTCATCCTTAATATTTTGTGAGACTAATTGTTTAGTTATTAATTTCATTTCTTTGTCAAGGCAAACATTTACATATCAACCAATGCCTTATAGCTCAACAGATACAATATTACGTGCCAATTTAAAAAAATTATTAATAAAATGTTGCAACTACTTAAGGTTTAGCCTATGGTTTGTATGCGTTTGGGAGCTCTGTCTTCAGATACTTTAATAAGCTAAATCAGTTTATTTATCCTAGTTCTGTGTTAGGAATTTAAACTAGCATGCTACTTGGTTTCATTAAGCTTTTCTTTCCTACTCTAAGAATCCCTAAATTATAAATCTCAAATTGACCTCTTAGGTCATGGCTTCCAGAAAAATGAAGCCAAATAGCAGAAGTAAATCCATTCCCAGAAGCTGAAATTGTTGAAAATCTCATGAGTGAGTTAATAAAAATGACATTTCCTGCTGAATAGGAAAAAGACTTGAGTTTAGAAAAATGACATGGGTGGGGCGCCTGGGTGGCTCAGTCAGTTGAGCGTCTGACTTCGGCTCAGGTCGTGATGTCACAGCTCACGAGTCTGCATCAGCCTCTGTGCTCTCAGGTGGAGCCTTGAGATCCTCTGTCTCCCTCACTCTCTGCCCCTCCCCCACTTGGGTGCAGGCACTTGTGCTCTCTGTCTCTCTCTCTCAAAAATAAAATAAACATTAAAAAAAGAAGAAGAAGAAAACCAATACTGGCTTTTGTATGTTCCCAAGAGATGTTTTCTAAAACAAACAAACAAACAAACAAACAAAATGTAACGTTCGTTCAGCTATTTAATCCATGGGGTGAAACTGTTGGACAGGAGCACTCCTCATGTGTGACAGGCCAGAGTTTCAGCCTGATTTCTCGCCACAGGCACAGCTGCCTTCTCGGGGTGGCAGCCAGAAAAATATTTTTTTAGACGCTTTGCATCTATCTCCAAAGAATCATCCGTTTTAAAATTAAACTTAAACCTGACGAACTCTCTGAACATCTGGGCCAGATTAGAGTCGGTGTGTGGTTCCCGCTGCAAAATTTATTAGTCTTTATTATAGCTGTTACACTGTATCAGGTCAGCCCACAACCACTGGAAGCCTCCTGGGGAGCTAGTTTAGCCCAAGCAGGTAGTTTTGGCGGGGAGCATATGTTTAAGGCACATGCCCACATCCAGCTGATGAGGGCTTTCTAAGTTGCTGCCCTAAAAAAGAGTTATACTAACCAGGAGGATAGAGGAAGCCGTGGGTGATATTCTCGTCTGCTAAATAAAAGGAACAGTTTTGGCTTTCAGAAGGAGCAACCCTAACATCAGCCCGCAGACAGTCTGGGACAGTGGGAGGAAGAGGCGATGTGTCTCCCTGTTGAAAGAGAGAAAAAGAAAAAAAAAAAGTTACACCCACAGTTGTGGCTAACCCGTCACCTTATATGGTTTGTAACTTCCCTAGAATGTTTTTCATTTAACCTTTTCCTATTTTCTTAGTGAATCAGGTCTACGCAAGCAATGGAAATGGATGTCTTCAGCAATGTTTTCTTCTGTGGTTCCCTTCTGGTTAGGGACACTGGGAGGGCAAATCAAATACATCTTGGAAAGGAATATTTACAGAATAAAATTCTGAACTGGGAGTAAAAAAGGAATAATGGGAGCTACTGGTAAAAACCAAAGTTCTTTTTAGGATCTAACTTTTAGGTGGTGATATATATTGTTCTTGCAAGTAAATACTGAAAATAAATAAAAAAACAATTCGTTTTTAAAATACATGTATGAACTAAGGATGTTATTCTTCAATTGGTCAACCTGAGATTAATTCAAAGAAGCTATGGTTGTCTGATCTCACTTATGTGGGGATTTAAAAAAATTGTACCCATGCTTCATTTATCATGAAATACAGGAAAAAAATTTATAATTTTCTTTGTAACTATATTTAAAGACTAATACAATAATTTATCCACTAGAAGGCTTCCTATAAACATGCTGTCTAACCCAAGTGTTTAAGGTAATACAGTGTTAAATCATCGTCATATTTCAATTAGGTTGTAATCATGAGTGAGTAAATATTTTGTTATTCATTTAATTTTTTTCAGATTTTGATTCATATGCCCACTACTGCCCACAATGTATATATATCTTGACAAATTTTTAAAAATAATTTATAAAAGAAGGTTAAATTAATTTAGGATATCCTTCCTCTATTCACTGCATTATGCTAAAAGCAAAAATTAGCTATGGTGCCTACAATGTACATGGTAATCATTTTAGAATATAAAAATCATGCGGTACAGTTTAAGCCTATACAACGTTATGCGTCAATTATATCTCAATAAAGCGAGAGAAAAATAAATAAAATGCATACGTTCAATTCACAAAGAAAAAGGCAAAAAACACTGTACACTACATTCATAGGCAGGAGAGTATGATGAAGAATAGGTAGGGGAATAGGTGTAGAATAGGTAGGAGATAAAGATGAGGGAAGTCTGGGGAAAGTCAACCAGAGAATGTGCCCCCTAACATACTACAACACTTCGGTTGGAAAACACTAATACAGAAATTGATTAGACTTCTCAACTTGCTTGAACACATTTACCTCTGTTCCCTTCTGAAATCCCATTAAAAGAACATTAATGATGAAGACACGTGATGGATAAGAAATTTCCAGAAGCTGGAAATCATATTTGTTTACTATTGTCATGTGACTTAGTAGACTGGTAAACACTGACAACCAGAAGCCTGTGATTGGGGAAAGCACAAAGAAGCTGAATCCTTCTGCCAAACCCCAAGGGTAGAACTTGGAATTTTCTAAAGACAGGTAATGTACATAGGGCCAGAAAGAAGAAGATAGGTTGAAAGTCTATAAAAGATGCTAGATGAAACATTTACTCACTTGAGAGGTTGAACCAGAGGGACGTCCAGACTAAAGGACACAAGACAGACCAGAGAGCAGGTGCACTATATTGAAAGTAATGGGATTAAATAAAAATCTGTATACTGAATGGTAAGACTCCCATCAGTCTCATTGCTACCATGAAGTCTACCAATTTTATATGCTGGGCCAGATTAAAAGTGTCCTTTTCCAGGGAGATAAAAGCCAGCCTGAAAGGAAAACTAGATGCTTACCATTGGGAATCCCCAACAAAATGACTGGTTCTCATCATGATCAACCTATAGTGAAGCCTATCATCTTGCAAGCCATGTAGCTCAGTGCCTCTCCCTTAACATATAAAATTATAGCCAAGGACCACCAGACATTTTGTCGGGGTAGGGGAGGAACCAAGACAAAAAAAGAGACAATGCAGAGAGAGAACACTCACTCCTTAGAGAGATGAGAGTATACATAGCATCCATATAGAAAGAAGAGAATGCAATAGAAAAGCAGAAAGAGGGACATCTGGGTGGCTCAGTCGGTTAAGCATTCGACTTCAGCTCAGGTCATGATCTTGCAGTCTGTGAGTTCGAACCCTATATTGGGCTCTGTGCTGACAGCTCAGAGCCTGGAGCCTGCTTCGGATTCTGTGTCTCCTTCTCTCTCTGCCCCTCCCTGACTCATGCTCTGTCTCTCTCTGTCTCTCAAAATGAATAAATGCTGAAAAAGAAAAAAGAAAAGCAAAAAGAACTCTTGAGATATAAAAGTATGACAACAGAAATAAAATATTCAATAAAAGTTATAGTTGCAAATATCTCTCAAAAAGTAGAATTTAAGACAAAAGATGGAAAAAAATTAGAGAACATATAAAAACATTAGAGAATCAGTCCAGGAAGTCTTATGTCTTACTAATTTGAAGAAAAATTACCTCTAAAATCTAAAGCTAACCCATCAAGTAAGTGTATAGATAGAATAAGAATCTTTTAAGGTACGCAAAGTCACAAAAATGTACCTTTCCTTCTTCCTTTCTCAGGAAGTTCCTGAGTGATATAATCCACCAAACCAAAAAGTAAACCAAGAAATAGGAAGATTTAGAGGCAGTGGATTAAGTCTCACCATTTATTTCACTCTCTTGGTGGCAGATGCTGGAAGCTAAAAACATCTGTTTATATTCTTTCAAAAACACACCCTAGCGAACAGTTCTGAATGACCAGGTTTCTTCACTTGACATAGAGAGGCACATAAAGACGTTGCAAAATGGGAGAACCAACAATAGAGATTGTCGGCCCCATAGACAACCAGAATATTGTGAATTGATGTTTCCTACCACACATCCTTATCACTTTACTCTGTATTTTCTTTACATGCTTTGTAGGTTTTACTTGAAGAAATGTGCAATACATAAATATAGCCATGGATGCATTTTCTGTAAAGTAAGCAAGATGAAATGCCTGTATTCAACAGTCAGAATTATAAAAATGTTAAGGAGGGGAGGGTATTATAATTTTTAACGAGACTGCAGCTGTAGAAGTTATACTCAAATAACAGGCAGAAATATTTACTATTTTCTCTAAGTAGCATACACTTTGAGTTGGGAGACATGGATCAGAATGGGTTTAGTCAGAAATTACTAACAAAAAGTTATACTTCTTTTGCTTACTGAAAATCTTGTTTCTTACATACCAGACTTGAACCCCAAATATAAGTGCATCAAGACTAGGAAAGACAGGATGTGGCCTCTGGTATGAAGGCGAGAGTTATGCAATCGGCAGCCCTTTAGAAGGATGGAGGGGAGGTAAGGTCACGTCATTTCTGAGTCCTGGGTTCCTGAGAGAAGACACAGTGAACCATCCCCCAACCTCCACACACGGAAACAGCTTCAGCCCTGCTAGCTGTTCAGAGTTCCTTAGAGTTTTTTAAGCGAGGGGATAGAAAGTCAGGAAAACAATAAATAGAACTCAGACACTCAGATAAAATCTGAACTCCCTAGCTCTCAAAATTCTTCAAGAGAAGTAGATGATGAGCCCAGACAGGAAAGTAAGATACTTTCACTTCTAGTCTGGCATGGGGTTAAAATAAAACTTGAATAGGAGATAAAAGTGTTTTTATTGAAGTTATAGAATCTCTTTACCTGTAGGCTGATCATAAAAGCTAATTATTTATTTGAAGATTGGATTGTTACCATCTGAACTTACAGTAAGAATACTGACTGTATACTTTTTAAATTATTTTTCTGGTCATGTGGCTTTTTCTACAGAGAAAAACTATACTTCTTATAGTTAAAAAATGTTTGGAATACATAATGATGTTCCTAGTTTTTTAAAGAATCACAAAACATGATTAACTCATAATTTATAATATTAGTGCTAAGAAACTTTGGAGACGAAAAAAGGCTATTTAAAAATCCAGTGAGGGGATGCCTGAGTGACTCAGTCAGTTGAGTGTCTGACTCTTGATTTTGGCTCAGGTCATGATTTCACAGTAGTGAGATTGAGCCTCTTCTCCCTGGCCCCCCTCAAAAAAAAAAAAAAAAAAAAAAAGAAAATCCAATGATAAGGGAGGTATGTACGAATACAGACCAAGAGAGAAATGTTTTTCAAGTGTGCTAGATTTTCTTCTCTGAAAAAGTTCTTTGATTTACTTTAAATTTATAAGGCATACATTCTAAAACACAATCATAGTTCTTGCTTTTAATTTCAATTTTTCACCTTGCAACACAAAAAGCCATTCGCCTGGTCACACTGAGCAGGCCCAGAAGCAAAATCCATATACAGTCTAATCAACTCTAATGGTTTTGAAGCAGTTGTTGTTAGGACCATGATTTCAAATCACAGCTACTTCTCCAGAACTCTTCTGAGATAATAGCAACAACAAAAATTAGAAAACCCACCAAAACCACAGAAAAACAAAAGCTCCATAAAACTTAAAGGCACAAGCCAATTGGGCCCATGCTCCAAAAAGTGCTTATTTAAAGTCTGATTTTTTTTTTCAAACAGAGGGCTGATTTACAACATTTTTATGTGAATCTCAAAACATCCTTGTATGTAATTTTCTTGAACCACAACATACTAACAGAGTAATTTCTGAATTAGAAAGCAGAAAATTGCTAGAATTCCATCCTGTCACATGGAGGGAGAAATACACAAGTAGTTCTGTGGGATCAGTGAAAGGGCAGGAACTTTTGGTAACAATGAATCTAGTTTTAAAACAATAACAAAAAAGAATTGTACTAAACTCCTGGTCTGAGCCCACTTAAAATCTCTCTGCCTCTGATTTCCGCTAAAGCTCATATAAATTCAGGAACGCAGGACAGCAGGGGAAAGTATTAAAAACATCAACATTCCCCTTAACTCCAGTGTCCCTGATACCTGGACTTTTCAAAATAGAAAATTGAATAATAACACTGGCCTTGAATATACCGCCCTTCTCAAAAACAAAAACACATAGAAATTATTTTAAGAAATAAACAACTTTATATTGTTGTCGCACAGTATGTTGAAGAGAATCACAAACAACATATTGTGTATTAGGGGAGTGACGTTGCCACTAACCGTACACATGAACTCAGGTAACTCTTGGTAAAATATTTGCCCACATTGGGAAACATCCTACCACTGACCACAATTAAACCATTGTCGGCAGCAGAGCTGGTGTTCAGAACACACAAAGCTTCAATTAATAGTGAAAAAAATATGCTTATTTTTCTCCAAAAATCTTGAATGGGAACAGCAGAAAACTAAATAAACCAATCACTTCCTTGCCATAAAAAGAGAAGGAATATCTGTACCCTTAGCAAGAACAGTATAGGTTGACATTTGTAATTGGAACCTTTGGATCTAAGATATCAAGATTTTCTTTACAAATCAGCTTCCTGATTATTTATTTACCCTGCTAGTTGAAAGTATTGCATTGTCCTAAAGTCTTTAAAAATAATAGTCAGGAGTAATCTAGCCAATGCATTCACTGAGGAAGCATTGACTGACTGGGTAGCTCTATTGTGCTAAGGTACATTAAACAGGACTGTCCATGTCCTGAAGGGGGGTTTTGACTGATTTTTGGCAGACTGATTTTTGCTTTCATTTACATTTCCCTGATTGCTAATGAGGTTCAATTGCTTGGCTCATAGTCTTTGTCCAATTATTAACAAAGAATTTTATCATCCTCTTGTTCTCTTGTTTATCGGAAGAAATTTATTAGCTATTCTAGATCCTAATTACCATTCTGGATACTCATCTCTTTTTAAAAAATTTTTTTTAATGTTTATTTATTTTTGAGACAGAGCGCTAGCAGAGGAGAGGCAGAGAGAGAGGGAGACACAGAATCTGAAGCAGCACAGAGCCCGATGCAGGCTTGAACCTATGAACCGTGAGATCATGACCTGAGCCAAAGTGGGATGCTTAACCGACTGAGCCACCCAGGCACGCAAGTCGTCTCTTATTTCCTATATGCAATGCAAATATACTGTCTCATCCATAACTTTGTCTTGTTGTCATGCATTAATGTTAATATGGTCACATTAATAATTTTTTTTTTTGTTCTTGTATCCTAAGAAATTCTTCTCTATCTCAAGGTCACAAGGATATACACGAAGGAAAATACAGATTTGCTGTTCACATTCAGGCCTATAAATCTACCAGCAATTTAATCTTGTATACACTGTGACATAGAGAGGTGACATTTTCTTTATTTTGGTAGCCACGTGTCCCAGGATTTTCCAAATCCACTGACATATGCAAAAGGTGTTTTCCAGACAGTGAAAAAGGAAGAGAATTTAAACAATTGGATTCTCAACTTCAGTCTGGAGAGATCTATGACAAGGCACATCTGTACATGTAAGTCTAGCCTGACTTAGAACACTAGATCCTTCAGGGAAGGATTACTTTTTGTTCACATTGTCTTCCTTGCGCCTATCATAATACATAGCAAATAGTAAGGTATTTGTTAAACAGTCAAATAAATATAAAGCCCTTTATAATCTAATCACAATCACCTTCTAGGTACACCCACCGTGTACTTAGGATGAACACAATAAATGGCAGGTCTCTGTACTTCCTGCTGTTTCTCTCTGAAATCTTTCCTACCTGCTTCATCAACTGGCCTGTAAGCACTTTCTAATTTCTCCAGGCCAAACTCAGTATGTTCTTCTCTTGCACCCAAATAGCACCTATAAATACCAGTAAGCAATACCTGGGATTTTGTCTTACAAGACAAACTCACTTTGGGATCTCTACTGAAAATCAAAATTCAATTCTTAGAATATCAGAGAACTACAAATTTTTTTCCAGTCTTCGGGGATCAATGGACACAGGCACTTACTGGCTTGGGTACTGTATACGAGCTCCACATGGGCATCCTGATAGCTTTTCCAAATCCACTGACATATTCCCTGTGATAGAGAAGACAGTGCTCCTTGTCCTTCTGCATGACCCTGGGCCTCCCGAATGGCAAATTTAGTTTCTCTGTGGCTGTTACTAAAATGAAAATAACATAAAATAAAAATGGTTGTTAAATTAGCAAATGCTTCTATGCACAAAACTATCATTCTTAGGGCGCCTGGGTGGCTTATCCGATTAAGTGTCTGACTCGTGGTTTCGGCTCCATGATCTCAAGGTTTGTGAGTTCAAGCCCTGCATGGGCGCTCCACACTGACAGCTCAGAGCCTGGTGGGGATTCTTTCTCTCTCCCTCTCTCTCTGCCTCTCACCCACTTGCTGTCTCCCACTCTCTCTCAAAATAAATAAATAAAAACTTAAAAAATAACTATCATTCTCTGGTGTTTTGTTTGTTTTTTTTTTTAATTTTTTTTTTGGCATTTATTTATTTTGAGAGAGAGAGAGAGAGACAGAGCATAAGCAGGGGAAGGGCAGAGAGAGAGGGAGACACAGAATCTGAAGCAGGCTCCAGGCTCTGAGCTGTCAGCACAGAGCCTGACGCAGGGCCTGAACCCATGAGCGAGATCATGACCTGAGCCGAGGTCGGACGCCCAACTGACTGAGCCACCCAGGCGCCCCTGTTTTTTTTTTTTTTTTTTTTTAATTTTTTTAATGTTTGTTTATTTTTGAGAGAGACACAGAGCATGAGCAGAGGAGGGGCAGAGACAGAAGGAGACACAGAATCCAAAGCAGACTCCAGGCTCTGAGCTGTTAGCACAGAGCCCCATGCAGGGTTTAAACCCACAAACTGTGAGATCATGACCTGAACCAAAGTCAGACGCTTAACTGACTGAGTCACCCAGGCGCCCCTCTGGTGGTTTATCATATGCCAGTTACTCTGATAAATATTTTATATATTTAGCCTCTTAATTCTTTCAACTCTGAGGTAAGTGTTACTGTTCCACTCTACATATTACAAAACTAGGGCTTAAATAAGTTATTTAGCCAAGCAGTTAACAGCTCACAGGACATATTTGAAGAGAGAAAACCTCAAAATCAAGAGGATATACTTTGTAACAAAGATGACCTATGTTAAAAATTATCATAGGAAAGGTGTTGCAATTTTATAGGAAAACTATGTCGTAACATATTTATTTATTCTTATTTGTCTGTTAGTATATTCTAAAGATCCATCAATTATTGATACTTTAAAAACCTGGAAGGTATTGATGCCATGGAATAACACTCAATAGATTATAAAAAGATTATTAACCAACCAAGACATTTACTGAACTCTTACTGTGTGCCAGGCACTATTTTAAATAGGCACAAAGATGAACTCATTTAATCTTCATAAAAACTCTATAAAGACAGTATCCCAATTTTATAAATGATGAAACAGGCCTAGTGAGTTGAACACAAGAATACTTAAAAGGGAACAGGTAACAATAATATTGCTACAGGCCAGGCACTGTTCTAAATTCTTTCCCTGGATTAACTCTTTCAGTCTTTACAACCTCATGAAGGGGGTACCATTATCATAGATGAGTAGACTGAGGCACAGAGAGGTTAACTGATTTGCCCCAGGTCCCACGGCCAAGAAGCAGTAGAGGTGGAACTCCAACCCAGGCAGTTTGGGCCGTTCACATCTCAGAAAGGGAACAGGGGACTGTAGATAAGGAATTTGTGTTCCTGGAACCGTTGTAACAACCCAGGCTTGCGATTGATCTTATTAGATCTAGTTCTGTTTTTTTTCCCTCCTATATATTGGCAATACAATCTTTATGTTCAAAAGCCTCTGTGAATTTATTTTAAAGAACCCAAAAAAGGCAATATTGTGTTTTGTTGGGCCTAACCATCAAAGACTTGACGTGTTTTCTACTGACTTACTTTCATCTTGGGAGAGATTTAGCATTTGATTCACACGTTCTAAGGCAACATTCTGCAAAACAATGTGGGAAAGGGAGAAAGTGAGTCAAAGTGATTACACATGCTGTAAAAGGCGATTAGGATTATTTCCTGATCAGGACTGCAGTCATCGCGGGAGTATTTCACTACTCAACAAAGAAGCCAGACTACCTTGAGTTTAAATTCCCATTCTGCCACTTACTCAGAAATACAGAGATACTACTACTCCTTAAAACACTGTGTGGGAGTTTGCAAAGATACAACTGGTGATGGGGCAAAGCATTTTGACCACAGCTGGAATCAATTACTAACTAGAAATAACAACATCCCTGGGCTTCTCAGGCTTTAATAGGAGTACAACTCACTTGGGGGTCTTGTTAAAATGCACATTCTGATTAGCAAACCTGAGCTCAGTGGGGCCTGAGATTCTGGATCTTTAACCAGCTCACACGTAAGGCGGATGCTGCCCCTGTGACCATGCTTTGAATAGCAAAGGGCATTCTCTACTGAGAAGAATTCGGAAGTTGGCAGTCAGGTAGACCAAACATCTGTGACCTGGGACAATTTACCTAACTTCTCTGACCCTTGTTTGTTCCTAAAATGTAGACTAAAACACCCACATTGTAATGTTTATTATTATTATCTTAAATGGCAGTTCCATCGAAGTTATCTGTAGGTAAGCAACCCACATCCATACTTTGATCTTGGCTATGGATTTGATTTTTATTGAGAAACTTGACTGGGCTTTTACCCTTTAAAGCCTCTTTTGGTTGGCATCTATTTATATACTTACCGATCTATGTGGTGTAATATTGAGGATTAGGGAAAGTCAAGTCTTTGCTGACTCCTGCTTATAAGGAATAATTCTTGCCTGAAACAGCAGGTGCTTATGTAACTCTACAAGATTTTGAACTTGGCACCAAATGCACATTGACATTGGTTTTAACTTGAGGGACTCCTGATAACTGGGCTGCAAGTCCATTCTGAAACCCCTACCCCCAGCCATGTGCTCTAGTTCTCACAAGGAGAACTTTCATTTTGACCTCCTGTTCTGATTCCTTGCCTTTTGGGGGTGAGGGTGGGGGTTTCTAGCACTGGAATCTCGCCTTACTGAGAGTCTCCTGGGATCTGAAGTCAAGTTCCTGAACTCAGCCAAGTGCCTGACGCACTGAAAAGACCTGTAAGTGGTCTTGTAGCTGTAAGAGGGATGGTTTACCAAAGAAATCAAAGAGACCTCCAAGATTCTACTAATTTGAATGGTTAAGGACACTTAGCTCACAAGAAAATTAATAATTTCCAAATAGTGCTTTCCGATTTACAAAGCATAGTCACATACATAATTTACAATGCATCTCGTATCCCCAGACAAGGTTAGAGAAACCACATACATTTACTCAGTAAAGATCCTAACTAGAACACAAACCCGGTTGTCAACTACCCCCGCTCTAACCCTGGTTATGGAAATTAGTTTGCCCCTTTATATTCTCATGGATATGCGAAGTTACTACTTACACTTTGTAGCTCAGGGCATGAGCACTGGAGAGTATCTGTGGGCAGTGGAACAGTAAAGCCACAAACAGAAAACTTCGACACTTCCTCCCCATGGAGTGGTTCATAAAAAGGTACCTTCAGAAGATGGTTTAAACTACCGTGGGTGCCATTATTTGGTGCCGGCTGAATGTGTAGAAGATCTGTTTTTAAAAATAAGTTCAAAGTAGTTTTAAATTAAAAGGCAATAATATCTGTCTAGGAGATGGAAGAAAACAAAATTTCCATTAATAAATTCTGCTGTAAGGGCCACCTGGTGTCTCAGTCGACTGAGCATCTGACTTCAGCTCAGGTCATGATCTCGCGGTTCGCAAGTTCGAGCTCCGTGTCGGGCTCCCTGCTGTCAGCCTGTCAGCATAGAGCCTGCTTCAGATCCTCTGTCCGCCTCTGTCTACCCTTCCCCAGTTTGCACTCTCCCCAAAAAAATAAATAAATAAATAATAAATAAATAAATAAATAAATAAATAAATAAATTCTGCTGTAAAACAGTCTCATATTGCATGTACCACTGGGTTTACTGACTCTTGTCCCAGGGTTTCTACCACCTCCTTTTCCTAGAGAATGGGGACGGTTGCTGTAAAAGCTATCAGAGACTGTTTCTGCTCCTCCAGAGCAAAGTATCATTGCTTAAATGATCACTTTGTTCTTTAAGTGTGTCATGGTTTTCTAGCTTAAAAAGCTATAGTTTTACCAAAAAGCAATTTTGAAGACGTTAAATAATTTACAATCTTATTTGTAGTATATTTACTTAGTTATATGAAACTTCTCTAAGGACAGATACCTTTAAACAATTAAAGTCATAGATTTTGCTTAATATTTAGATAAATTTTGCTGTATTTTTCTATAACAATACAATATACAAGTATTTTATAAACATAGCCTTTCTTTTTCTTTAATTTTTTTAACGTTTTAATTTATTTTCGAGAGATATAGAGACAGAGTGTGAGCAGGGGAAGGGCAGAGAGAGAGGGAGACACAGAATCCAAAGCAGGCTCCAGGCTCTGAGCCATCAGCACAGAGCCCAATGCGGGGCTCGAACTCACAGACCATGAGATCATGACCTGAGCAGAAGTCGGCTGCTTAACCAACTGAGCCACCCAGGCACCCCTAAACATAGCCTTTCAAGTGGGCTTCTGCTGAATGCCACCAAATAGATCTCGTCCAGAACTGAAATCCTACCTGGTTCCTTCTAAGCTTCCCCCCAAAGGGCCAGCATCTCTGACCACACACTCAGCTTGGGAACCAAGAGCTGAAGTTGTTAAGGCTACAGCACATTATTTTTAAATGGATACTCTTTGGTTTCTAAGTCATATTCAATCACTACACGCCTTTGGCGAGATTAAGAGTGACAATTATGAGTATATTTATCTCAGAATTCTAAAGCTCAAGGTGAAATTGCAACTTTCCCATTGCCTTGCCTAAACTATTTGTTGGTACAATGGTCTGAAGTAAACATATAGGCAGAAAGGTAAGTGAGATCCCTAAAACTCTAATTCTTTAAGGTTTTTATTTTAACATTGAGTATAATAATAAGCATCTATCCAAATAGGATTTCTATTATCCTTTTATGCCCAAAGCTTTTTCTCTGTAATTACAAGAAAATACTCGTGTTTTTAGGGGTTCTTTTCCTGCTTTCAAAAGTTGGAAATGTAATTTTATTGATTTAAGTTTTATTAAGTTTTCAAGTACTTACTAACTGATTGAAGAGCTGGTCTCCTGAGATCTAATATTTATTATTATCAGCAATCAGAAACAATAATTTCATAAATTATTACGGCTGAATAATTCTGAATGGTGATTTGTTTTTATCTTTTCTATTTTCTGTCTTCTTAGTGAGGAGCAGTAAGGATTCAACTTATTGCCAATTTCAAAATACATGTTTTTAAAAGTGCATCCACATTTTGATAGATATACTCACCACATATTAGGTTATAGACTTCGATATTTTCAAATGGTTCAATTTCAGTCTTCTCTTTAAAACTGGGTCCATGTGCCAAAAAGATAGCCTAGGTGATAACAGTCTACTGTTACTAGATGCCATCTAACCTCAAAACAGATGGTGGAAGAGACACAATTTCCTTCTGTTGCAGCTCTCCTAGCTGTGTCTCAGGTTATTGTAAGGATTTCTTTTCAGATTTGAAAACGACTTTTATGTCATTTCCACCTGCGACTGGGATTCCACCAAACCCAATCAAGTATAACCTATATCGTATTTATTTTTTCTAAATGTACTTGCTTCTGCAGCACCTTGCATGTCAACAGATGAGGAGAAAACAAGCAACAATGGACAATCAATGTCAGCACAATTCTACATTATCTAGACAGTATAAATTATAAATCATATAACATCCGGTATTCTTTTGTCTTTTCATATCATTGTTCAAATATGTGAATCTATGACCAAAAAGTGCTGAAGTTTCTAAAATTATATTTTTTTCACAGCTTATACTAACATACTAATTTCTCAAATATATCTCCCCTTTACTTTTAAGATGAAGAATTCTAAATATTTTTATTTATATTTCATTAATTAATTTTAATTATTTATAACAATCAAATTCTTTCAGATTCCAAATAACTAGAAGAAGAATGTCAAACATAAGTGTTTTTCTGTAACAGGATTATATAATACATATTTTTTCCCAAGATAATCAGCAAATAAATAGAGATGTAGGTTTTTCTTTGTAGTAATTAACTTTATTATCAAATAGTACTGTATTTGATAGGGAAGTACTCTGTCTCCAGAGACTTTTCAAATGTTTACAAGGAGATATAATGCATCACGACAATGTTAAAAGGCAGTATATTCATAAGGAGTCCAACACATTTTCTTTATTTGGGGAGGGATATGTGTGTGTGTGTGTGTGTGCGTGTATGCATTATTAATGGAAATAGGTAAGACAATGAGGTTGCCTGTTAGAATGGCTAAAATTAACAACAGATGTTGGCGAAGATGTGGAGAAAGGGGAACCCATTTGCACTGTTAATGGGAATGCAAGCTGGTGCAGTCACTCTGGGAAACAGTATGGCGGTTCCTCAAAAAAATTAAAAATAGAGCTACCCTAGGACCCAGTAATTGCACTACTAGATATTTATCCAAAGGATACAAAAATGCTGATTTGAAGGGGCACATGTACCACAATGTTTATACCAGCATTATCAATAATAGCCAAATTAGGGAAAGAGTCCAAATGTCCATCTAGTGACAAGTGGATAAAGAAGATGTGGTATAATACTATTTAGCAATGAAAAAGAATGAAATCTTGCCATTTGCAATAATGTGGAAGGAACTAGAGAGTATTATGCTAAGTGAAATCAGTCAGAGAAAGACAAATAACATGATTTCACTCACATGAACTTAAGAAGCATAACAGATGAATATAGGGGAAAGGAAGGAAAAATAACATAAAAACAGAGAGGGGGGCAAACCATAAGAGACTCTTAAATACAGAGAACAAACTGAAGGTTGCTAGATGGGAAGTGGGTAGGGGGATGGGTTAAATGGGTGACGAGCATTAAGGAGGGCACTTGTTGTGATGAGCACTGGGTGTTGTATGTCATAGATGAACACTGGGTTCTACTCCTGAAGCCAAGACTATACTGTATGTTAACTAACTTGAATTTAAAGAAATAAATGTTTAAAAAGATAATGAGGTTGCAAAAATCATAAAGTCTACTTATGTGGGAATATCAGTTACACTTCTCTCATGGACTCTCTCTTTTTTTTTTAACTTTTTTTTTTTTTAATTTTTTAATTTTTGAGAGACACAGAGAGAGAGCGTGAGCAAGGGAAGGGCAGAGAGAGAGGGAGATACAGAATCTGAAGCAGGCTCCAGGCTCTGAGCCGTCAGCACAGAGCCCAATGCGGGGCTCGAACTCACAGACCGTGAGATCATGACCTGAGCTGAAGTCGGCTGCTTAACCAACTGAGCCACCCAGGTGCCCCTCTCATGGACTCTTTCAAATAGTCTCTTCCCTGGACTTCCAGAAACACTCTGCTCCAGTTTTCTTCTTTCCTCACTGGCTATACTTCCAGGTGTCTTTGCTAGTGACTCGTTTTCTTTCAACCTCTTCAAGTAGAATTGCTTAGAGCTCAGTATTTGTTCTTCTCTTCCTATGCTCACTTCCTAAGGATCTTATCTAGTTGCATGTCTTTTAAATAATTTATATACCTACAACTCAATTTTTTTTTATTTCTGGGTAGACTTTTTAGGTGCCTATATAACATCTCTACTTAAAGTCTAATAAATATTTTGAACTTAACATGCCCAACTGAGCCTTCGCTTTTTATTCTCCAATCAGCCACACGGTCTTAAATCCTTCCAATAGCCGATGAAGGCTCTCCTGTCCCTGCCACATCAGGCACACTCCTACCTTCGGGCCTTTGCACTGGCTGCTTCTTCTGCGTGGGAATATTTCAAATGTCATCTCAATGACTCTTCCCCTCTCCACTTTATGGAAAGTTGCATACGGTCCCCATGGTACCCTGAGACATGCCCAGTTTCCACCTATTCTGTGTTACTTTTATTTCCCATGGCACTTATCCCCGATCATACCAAATAATATATTTCCTTGTTATGCCAAATGTCTATATCCCTCTGTTAGAATGAAAGCTTCGCGAGGTCATAGATCCTTATCTGCTCTGTTCACAGTGTATTCAAGGGCCCTGAAGACTGCCTACAAAGTAGGCACTGAATAAATATTTGTTAAAAAAATAATAAAGCAGTAAGTTACCTCCATGCTCTTAAACTCATTGTTATAACCGTGGGTGCCTCCTCCGCAGGATGAGTATGCTTTACTCCTTTAAGGAAATGATATTATTAAATTGCAATTAATACATTGATATGAGACCTTACTGTAAACTCACATTTAATGGATTTTCATGCAGCTTCTGCCTTTATATAAGTAAAATTTCTGTCAACAACAGCATAAATATAGTTATTTTCATGCTCAAATTCGTAACCACAGAGGAACAAACAGAATGGTAGGAGAAAAGGGAGAAGTCCAGGACCTATAAGTAAAATTCAAAAGTCTTTGACTCTTAGACATTGACGAGATAACAACAAGGCATAGATTAGAAAAATTTTTGAATATAACTTCATGTTTGTTATATGTCAATAAAAATTAATTAATTTAAAAATGTAAAGAAATTGTCTTCAAGCTTACTGTGTCTTTACACATTAATGTCTGTGTGGTTAACAATAGTTTAATTAATATAATACTTTATGCATTTTGGTGCTTTAGAAATAAGTCTTTGAAACTGGAAAAAAATATTGATTCCAATTTTACAGTAGAGATATGTACAGAAATAATGTGAAAGTATAAAGAACACTGAGGGAAAGTTCATTCTAACACTTGGTAAGAAGGAGCTAGTCTATCCTTGTAAATTCAGAATTTATTTTTAACTTTTGGACTTTTCTTCCATAGACTGTTGTTCTGATACTTGAATGACTTTTCAAATTCAATTAATTTGTCTTTTACCCACCTTCTCATAGTTTAGTATTTAAATTGAGGAGTTTTAGCAGTTTTATACATGGTTGGTTTTTATACATGAAAACAAAGTGGCAATAAATAAACCTAGATTTGTTTTTAAAACAACAATGTCATACTGGTTCAAATTAGGTCTCTAAAGGAAAAAGAGACTCTTATTCCCAATAGCTGGCCTTGAGAGATTTGTCTCATTTGCTTTCCCACCCCCTACCTCCCACTCCTCAGGGCAAACACACAGACACAATGTTTTTATGTTGTAGGCAGGACTTTAATTTAGTGTCCTAAAAAATCAGCTTCTAAAACATTCATAACTGACTCTCAGCTTAAATAAAAACAAATCACAAAATTAAAAAATAAATCATAACACTGAGCAGGCTACGCTCAACTCTACCCAATGGAGGGAAGAAAGGAGAGGCTAAGTACTTACTAGATGGAATAGGGAAAGAACAGAGTCCCTTTTATAAGGGATTTAAATTCAATTCCCCAAGGTGCCAGCCCTTTACCTTAGTTAATTCCAGTAAAATGTGGGGCATAAGGTAAAAGTTGTTTAAAAAATATTTTTTTATTCTTCTTGCATAGATATTTGCTTCCTTCAAGAGCACTGGAACTAGAGGCACCTGGGTGGTTCAGTCAGCTGGGTGTCCAACTTCAGCTTAGGACATGATCTCCTGGTTCATGGGTTTGAGCCCCATGTCAAGCTTTGAGCTGTCAGAAGCTGCTTCAGATTCTGTGTCTCCCTCTCTCTCTGCCCCTCCCCTGATTGTCCACTGCCCCCCCCAATAAATAAATAAACAGTAAAAAAAAAGATTACTGGAGTTATTCGGGGATAATTCAGCTTTAAATTCTGTGTGAGAGGCTAGAGTATTCATTAATGAAAGAACAAAAAGGTCTTTAGAACCAAGTCATTGATAAAATTCTTATCAATGGAAAATTTGGTCCTTTTCATATCTCTCTATTGTCAGAAATATCTTTTTTTTGTAATATTTTCAACTCTTAACCCAACTCAATCAGAAAAATTCAGTCAATATTGCAAAGCTTTATTCAGAAGTAAAAGATAAAATTTAGTGTTTGAAAAAGCTCTATTTTCTGTTCTTCTCAAGTGAAAATGTTATAAATTTGCTCTTCTAACTGCTCATGTTTATGCTCCCCAGCCATTAATTCGGTTCTGGAAATTACATATGGAAAAATAGAAGCTGGCATTTGGAAAAGATGAGTCGATTTTATCTGTCATGATTTAGCTCAACTTCCATGTGCCCTATGAAATCTTCTGGAACAAATTCTCTTTTATCTTCTCCATGTCTAATTAACAAAGTCAAAATCAAGGCCAGTTTCTCTGCCACAGTTGGGTAATGACACAGATGGGAGATGAGTAAGACTTCTTTCCTGACAGCCCCCTCTCCACTCCCAGGCAGTTGGCAACTAACTGCCTGTGTAGTACCTTTCACATTTTCCCTTGCTTTCCTCCTCTGCCACCATTCTAAGCTAGATCCTTATTACTTCTGACATGAACAAACTTCCTAATTGGTTATCCTGACTCTGAACTTCAGAATCTTCACCCATAACACACACACACACACACACACACACACACACACACACACACACCCCTAATCATATTGAACACTGTGAGCTCTCTGAAATGCAAATCCACATAAACACATATTCACCTGCAGCCACCTCCTATCTATCAATGGTCTATTTTCTTTCCAGCCAAAGTCATACTTTTTAGTCACAACGGATGAGGTCCATCAGGCGGAGAGCAGCTTCATTCACCTGGTGCCCTAGGACAGAGTGCAATCGCTGGACAGGCCTTCTGCCTGCAAACCCTCCCTTGCCCCCAGAGCAGCTTCTGCCCATCGCTCTGGGCAGAGTATTTAGAGAAAGAAGCACTTCTGAGAAGACACGGCCTGGCAGTGCTCAAAGCTTGGCAAGAAGAAGATGCCTTCCAGCAAAAGAAAAGTGGTCCATTGCTTCCTGCAGACATGGCCCCCCGTTAGG
This sequence comes from Paguma larvata, assembly GCA_030068075.1. NCBI lineage: Eukaryota > Metazoa > Chordata > Mammalia > Carnivora > Viverridae > Paguma > Paguma larvata. Next base: position 115,996,683 of record CM057829.1, on the reverse strand, counting down.
GCTCAGTGAGCTGAGCAAGAGTTATGTTTCCACTGCCTCTCATCTTCTTGGCTGAGTGCCTCTGTACAATGCACACACTGCACAATGGCCCAGGGCAGACCTGCTGTATGTGACAGCACTTAGCCTATCCCATCTTTAATTTTCAAAGCCCAGAGCAGGAATCGCGCCTACCAGGAAGCATCCTCTGATGTTCTCTGACATCCACACCTGGGGCGTGTAATCACTCTTATTGTTTCCTTGTACCTTGTACTTGATCCTAGTGTGGCCATTGTTATGCCTGATTATAATTGCTGTCTTCCTGCCTGCCTGCACAAAGATCCTTAGGGTGAGGACTGGGTCTATCCCCATTTCTTAGAAAAGTGCCTGGAAAGTATTTATCACTTTCTGATCATAAATTAAAAAGCTATTATTCGTGTTCTCTAAGGAGGCAATATTTCAGCTGTAGTTTCAAACAATTGGGTTTCCCCAAATTAGTGAAATCCAACATATTTTAGGCAAAATGAGGATGGTGATGATGATGATAGGTTATACTAAATGACAAAGTTTACTATAACTCTGGGAAGGGAATATAATCTAGTTATCAAATATTGGACATTATAACTAAAGACAACATACTTATAGTTTCATTATAACTAAAGACAACATACTTTATAGAAACTAGGTAGCCTGATGCTCCTGGCTAAAGAACTGGAGGTAGAGTGACTCAATCGGATGAAACTCCTTGCTTCCTCTGGTTAGGGCTATAATCAACAATTCTTTTGAGGTAAGTTACTTTCCTTTAACATCAAGAGAAAAATAAAACCAGGCTAATCTTGTGTTACAGATGATGCAAATGAAGCCCCAAGACAATAATTTGTTTACGTTCTCCCCAAGCTAGGCATGGAGGTGGGTCTGGAACTCAGCCTTGCTGCTCTTTTTACATCTCACTGCTAGCTATTAAATATAAAAAAGCTCATAATTTGAGACTGGGTGTTAATGTAATACCCAGAGGAACCCTGGTGGCTGGACTCTCCTTCTATAACCCATACGGCATGTTATAGGATGGATGGGCACTTTCTCATTCTGCACCAGTGGCCTCCTAACTTCTTTGATCTCATACTTTCAACAGCAAAATATTTCGAGAATTTACCCACATTTGGACATATATTTGTTTACATATTACATGCATGCATTATTTAAAACCTTATATACTTAATATTAGTAAAGCTTAGTCTTTTTAAATCTTCTGGAGAATGTTACTTTGAGCCATACAGTAAAGCCAAAGATCTTCACAAAGGGTTATGAAATTCCTTATCCCAAGAAGAGAGGCCACTGCCATCTAGTGGCCAGATGTGAACATGCACACCCTCTGGCCTCGGGGTGTATTGCTTGGGGTTCCTGGCTACCTCACAGAACAGGCTCTCCCAACTCCCTCATCTTTTTTGTCTCTTCTTTGTTAAATATATCTTCCAGCCTCGTAATCCCATTGTCCTCTGTATCCCCCGACATTACATAGCATGAAAATAAGGCCAGAAGACAACGTGATCCTGATTCCATTTAAAACCACTTTTATGCACATGGAAAAAAAAAACCACTAGCATGAAATACAAAAAAAGGAAACATCAGCTAAACTATCAGAAAGTGTATATTTTTTGGTTTTCTGGCTTATTATCAGTCTTCTTCATTTGACAAGGAAGGCAGGAATCCTGTCTGTATTCCAAGTGTCTGGAACAAAGCCTGGCATACACGATAACGAGCACCAAAAAAATTTTGAGAAACCAAAGAATTCATTAGTTATCTTGGGATGAAGCGATTCAGAATGGTTTTTATTTTCTCTAAATGCAGTTGTAATTTTCACATGCTCAACAATCAACATGAATTGGAACTAGAAAAAAAGAAATAAATTTTATACCTAACTGGTTAGCTTGGACTTAGAGCCACAAATGTGCTCGTTCCTAGAAACCACAAAGATGACAAAGATCTCAAAGACCTATCTAATTACTTACTGCCAACCTGGAAGACAACTGATGTCATCTTTACGTCCTGTCAACTACCTGAAAAAGATCTGAGTGGGGGTTAAAAATATGCTGATACTTATGGTTTCTGGAATGGTCAATAAACAGTGCTAACCTTCTTCCTCCTGTGCATCTATATTGTGAGGATTAGGATGCTAAGATTGGCCCCTAATAACAGGTATTTCAAATGCAGAAATGCTGGGTAGCATATAGAAAGTCAAGGATTGAGGCATCTGGGTGGCTCAGTTGGTTGAGCATCTGAGTCTTGATTTCAACTAAGATCATATCTCACCATTCGTAAAATCAAGCCCCAGGTCAGGCTCTGTGCTGACAGTGTGGAGTCTGCTTGGGATTCTCTTTCTCCCTCTCTCTCTCTGCCACTCCCCCCACTCAAGTGCACCGCAAGCTCGCTCTTTCTCAAAATAAATAAACTTAAAAAAATACATACTGAAAAAAAGGAAATATCAATGCTCAGGAAAATTTGTACAATCATAACAGCCTGGTAAAATTAAGGCAATTTATAATGAAAGATTGTTGTTAAAGGTATTATGAAAAAGTAAATAGATGCACAAACCTCACAGCCAGCCACTGCCGATCCACCAAAAGATGAACTTTGTCAATTCTGACATTTTTGGCAAAGTGTAGTCGTTTTGGCAAATCAGGAGTCAAATAGGGTTTGAAACGCTGATCAGGTTTTCGGCACTAAATAATAGGCAGATTATTTGTTTGTGTAAGTTACAAAATATGCACGCTAACGCAACAATTTCATTTTCTAAGACAATTAAGCACTTTTTAAAAAGTGAGAAGATTTAAAATTGGCTAATAAAATAAGGTTATTAACCCTATTATCAGTGTGGCCAAATTCCCCAATTATGTTGCTTTTATTGTTGCAATAATACTTAAATTGCTAGTAAAATATGATTTAAATTATAATTTAGTGTTTGATGTTCTAAGTTTTTATTCCTGTGTTTATATCTTTAGCTGCTACAAACCTCCCCTCCTTTTTTGACAGACAATAGATAGGTCTAGATTTCAAGTGGCAATTACAACTTTTGAATTTAAATTATGTATGCATATTATATAACACATTAGTAAATATCAGTAAAATTTTAAAAAATCTGTTTAATTGCACCAAAATCCTTTTACAATTGATTCAATTTACCCTTGAAATAACCTACATTTGCTTAATTCTCTAGTCAAGTCAAAAGTTTTTGAAACCTAGTACAGGCTCCTTGTTTGGGAACAATTCATGGATTTCTCACAAACTGGAGTGAAATTTTGTTTCTTTCATAATTACTGCTGTAACTAGATAGCATATTTTAAAACCATGTCAAGATGCAACACAGTCATCTAAAAAAAGAAGTGAGGAAATGAGAGATAGAACTACAAAGGAACTTTTTCTCCCTCGTGACCTTTTTTTGAGAAAGAAGAAGAAAAAAATACAGGTAAGAATATGGAAAATAAACTTTTTTCTACTTCTTCATTTTCTTATTTATTTTAAGCCTTGATAATCTCACAAATATTTTAAGTCTGTGTCACTACTATTTTGTGTTCAATTTATAGAAGAAGAAAGATGCTACGAAATTGAAAAAAAAATTTAAAAAGAAATATGGACAATAGACCAAGGAGAGTGATAGAATGAAAAAGGGAAGAAAAATGATTTATTGCAGAGCTATTTCAGCCAGTTTTTTCCTTGCTTATTTCGGTATCTTCACTGGGCTTCTTTTTAATTCATCATTACTTCCTTTTGAAGCCAATATTTTTGCAGCATCCGGGCAAGTACATTATGGCAGGGGTTGGTTATGTAGCTTCTTCAAAGACACAGGGACTGGGATGTGCTTTGAGGACCACAGACCGTCTGACAAGCCACACTTGCCTAGCTCGTGTGTAGCCAGAGCAAATCCAGAGGAAAGTGGAGGCATACAGCCAATTTCCAAAGCAGTATGGGGTTACACTTTCCATTTGAGAATTTAGGATGAAGACCCTAAAGTTGGGAAGACTTTGGTCATTTTATCTAAGAACGAGGGTGATGCTGTTGTCTGTCATGCAGCCAGAATGTTGTTGAACTTGAAGAGTCACCATTCATGTTTGATTATGTTTGTCCAATATAAGCTCAAAACAGGCCTACTGAGAATACTGTACCACCACATGGAATATTTCCTGGGAACAATGGACTACTCATGAAATGATGGGGTTCTACAGCTCTAGGCCCAGTCTTTATTTGCGATGCCATTAATTGTTTCCAAACCCCTCCTGCACTATAGGATTATTAGAGACTTTCCCTTCCTCAGCAACAGGGCTTCTGCTATATGGCTCATGAAGTGATGGGGAAACGGACAACAATATGTGGTTTTAGAGAGTCTACCTGTTGAAAATTCTGCCCATCCAACTAGCATGAACACACTGCCTGTATGTCCTTCACACTGCCTACCATGTTCACTTAAGACCAAAATATCACAAAGTATAAGAGAAAAAAGAAGTGATTAACAGTCTAAAGAATTGCTGCTCTAATGGTCACTTCTGCGTCAGACTTGCGGTAGGTCCCAGGTTACAGTAACATTCTTCACACAGTGTCTTCTTCAATCATTCCCATTTCACGCTAAGAGGTTTTACTATAATTGCACACAACCTATGTACTTAAATAAACCTAGCCCCGCCCCAAGCAATGACAAACTCATGAATTCCACATAACAGATAATATACTTGCGAATATACCTTAAATACAGAATTATTAAAACTACATGTAAGAACATTTCAGGTCTCTCTAGGAGCAGTGAATTCCACTTTGAAAAACCCAGATTGTTTTAAACTCCGTATCTGGAATTTGCCCCACTAGTTAACTCACAACCTGGAACGTGGGAACCAATCAAAAGCAGTTGGAATCAGACTTAGAGGGTAAAGAGATGACTTTTCTGACATGTCCGAAAAGATGTGTAAGAGTTCATGATTCACTATTTTCTTACATGAAGTCACACAAAACATGTGACTGGCGATGCTGCCCAAAGCTCACTGGCATGGCCCTTTGGAATGGGACATCAACCCACTCGGTAAAAACCAGGAGTCAGGGCCACGGTTGCCACAAACTAATCTCCTCTAGTGGTAGCAACTGCAAACGAAAACACCTAAAATAAAAGCAGCTGATCTGCAGGTAAAATAATATCAATGGAGGGTATAAGAAATAAATTACAAGTGACTTGGACTCAGAAATATAGAACATAAATTTCTTCAAATCCAAATTTTAAGGACATTATATTAACTCAGATATATGTATTAGGACACTGTATACTTACACTGAGGTTGCTAACAATTTCTTCAGAATTAACTGTTATAAAAGAAAAAAAATAAATAAACCACATTACAAATATGAACAACTCAGATGAATCTGACACATACATTTATTAATGACTACGACCTGGTAAAATTAATAAGAAATTCTTTTAAAATTTATTTATTTATTTTTGAAAAAATTTTTTTAAGGTTTATTATTTTTGAGACAGAGACAGAGCATGAGTGGGGGAGGGGCAGAGAGAGAGGGAGACACGGAATTAGAAGCAGGCTCCAGGCTCCGAGCTGTCAGCACAGAGCCCGACGCGGGGCTCGAACTCACGGACCGCGAGATCATGACCTGAGCTGAAGTCGGACGCTCAACCGACTGAGCCACCCAGGCGCCCCTATTTATTTATTTTGATAGAGAGAGAGAGGGAGCATGATCTGGGGAGGGGCAGAGAGAGAAGGAGAGAGAAAAATAACAAGCTGTGGGCTCCATCTCACAAACTGTGAGATCATGACCTGAGCCGAGATCAAGAGTCAGACATGTAACAGACTGAGTCACCCAGGCGCCCTAAAGAAGAAATTATTTTAAGTAAAGAATTATTTTAGAATTTAACCTATAAGTAGGATATATTTTAACCTAACAATTAACTGGAATATATTAATATTTTAGTAATATTAACATTTAATTGATTGATGTTTTAATTAATATAATTAGAATTTATTAATATGTAGAGAATATTGCATTATATATTATTTATTATGAATATAAGTAAAACATATTTAACCTAACAATTAAGTGGAAAATATAAATATTTTATTAATAGCAATGTTTTATTTTATTAATATTTTATTGCTATTAATGTGATTAAGTAGACTATATTTTTACTTAACAATATTTGATATTACTGGTATTATTAATAATATATTAATGGTAAGCTCACCGTCTTTGGAGCTTAGTTTGACTAATGTAGAAAATATCACCCCATCTTTATAGACTGATGATATTTAAACAAGGAAAGAGATTTCTCATTTGCTTCTGTGTGGTCTTCCCAAGAAGTCAGAAGAGGGGGCATGGCAATCCTTATAACCTCAGAATCAGGAAGTTATGGTTAGTCACTTTCAATTTTACCCTTGTTTTCACATGGGTGTCTTCATACTTACAAGTGTAAAAGTCCTGAGGTATATTACGAGTCCTGATACGAGGGGCAGGCCCTTCGTACATGTAGAAATTTATTTGAGGAAAATAATTAGTCATATATTCCATCTGGTCACAGTAAGTCTTATCCATTCCTGAATTAAAAAAAAATCCACTGAATGTATGTAGACAATTAGTTGTCTTTGATCATGTCAAGTGAGAGATATTTTATGTGGCAGATCTCAAACCAAGTTTCACTAAGAATCTATTATTTCACTCTAAATGGTGGAACTTAAAAAACCTGGCAGTGGAGAAGGGACACATTTATCAGAGAAAAAGAAACAAGAGTTATAAACCGATCATTTGTCCAACATAAACCAAATAATTTCAAAGAAGAAAATCCTCTGTAGAAAAACCTAATTAGATCTTAGGTGTGTGTTATTTAAATTTATACAAGCAGTATGTGCTTTAAAAAAAAATTTGGCAATTAAAACCTCTCCTATTTGAAGATTTCTCAGACTACTCTTAAATTTTTATTTTCATATTTATTTCTAAGTTTATTTCACGTTTTATAATTTCTGTTACCAAAACGCACGTTAAAATGGTTTCCTGTAATTTTAAAACAATAGGTTAATGTGTTAAGAAAACATTTTAGAAATTTTTAAATAAATTACTCTGTTTCTCATTATCTTGATGTCCTAAAATAAGAACAAGAATTCTGTAGACGTGGTCCTTTCCTCCTCTCTTCCTTGCCTGGTTCCTTCACCGTCTTTGGAGCTTAGTTTGACTAATGTAGAAAGTATCACCCCATCTAGAAAAGGCCTGTTTCTGTTTTACGTACCTCCAAACACACCCTAGTTAGTACAGTGCCTGACATTGAATAGGTCCTCAAAAAACACTTGATTGAATAACAACTCAACCATATCTCTGTTAAGTACTAGGAACTCCATTCTCACAGAAAAGTAAGTAATGGATGGATTTTCAGAATGAATGTTAGAATAACTAAACTAGAAATTTTAGTTTTAGTATTCTATTCATCACAGCCTACCACAAAATGTATTCTTTGCTTATTCAAGAACTTCTAGAAGTATAGACTTTAAAATATCACTATCTTTTCACATGCTCCTTGAAGTGAGAAGATATAATCAATGATAAAATATGATTTCGGGGGGAAAAAAAAAAAAGCATACCATGGTCGGCCAAAAGGATTATATTGACACAATTGTCTAAGTTCCGCTGTTTTAGTCCTTCCATCAACATTCCAAAAGTCTTATCTACCAACTGTAAGGACTGAATTACCTAAGGAAAAAAAAATTGGAGTTAAGATTGTCTTCGTGAATTAAAATTTAATTAATGAAATAATTATCTAAGGGAGTAAGTAAAACCTGAACACATTTCCTTCTCTGAAATTTCTGGATTGTGAAATAGGACATTAGAGCCCAGCACTGTGCTACTACATTTACCAAATAGTAATTTCCTAAATTTCTATAAACAAATAAAAAAAATTAAACCATGTATTCTACAAAGGAATATAGACTACTGTCCAATTAGTATCTGAGAAAAATGTTCAGCCTCAACAAATATTCAGCTGCAAAGGCTTTCATGATAATACCCAACGCTGGGGAGAGGAGTCCACAGACACGTCTATAAAAGTCCACATGGTTACCTGCGTGCTGGGGGATCACATGACAATGCCTAACCAGAGCGTTAAAAAAAGATTACCGCATAATCTAACAATTCTACTTCTGGGAATTTGTCCTCATTAACACTTAAAGTACAAATGGCGATTTACACGTAAAGCTTTTCATTATTTATTTATTTATTTATTTATTTATTTATTTATTTATTCATTCATTCATTCACTCATTCATTTATTTAAAATATAAAATTCCAATGAATTTCTATTTCGATATAAAAATAAATATGCCACACATATTTACAAACATTTCAAAATGTATTTTAAACAACCATGGCATGGGGAACTGCTCATAATACAATGCTACACACAAAATATTAAAACCAAACTGTATGTACCCATAGACATTTCATAATCCTCCTTTCATGTTTAAATATATTTAGCATTCCTTAGTAAACACACATGCACAGAAGATGACAAGGAAATATATCAAGGAACTATTAATAGTGGTTGTCTCTGAATAGTGAACTGGAGTTCATTTTTATTTTATTGCTTATATTCTTTTGTGTTTTAAAATTTTTCTACATCTTATCAGCAGAGTACATTGAATTGATAAGCTTTAAGTGTATAACTTTTTTTTAAGTTTATTTACTTTGAGAGAGAGAGAGAGCATGAGCAGGGAAGGGGCAGAGAGAGAGGGAGAGAAAGAATCCCAAGCCAGAAACCCGATATGGGGCTCGGTCTTACAAACTGTGAGATCATGACCTGAGCTGAGATCAAGAGTCAGATGCTTAACTGACTGAGCCACCCAGGTGCCCCTTAAATGAATAACTTTTAATTGACTAGGTGTTTATTGTTTTCTTCAGTGAATAGCAAAGTGTAATAGCAAATGGACTGGGAAACATGTAATCTCTTGTAGTACTATTATAAAAATTGCTTGTTTTAAAAATTTTTTTTAATGTTTATTTATTTTTGAGAGAGAAAGAGAGAGAGTGCAGCAGGGGAGGGGCAGAGAGAGAGAGACACACAGAATCTGAAGCAGGTTCCAGGCTCCGAGCTGTCAGCACAGAGCCCAACGCGAAGCCCAAGCCCATGAACCGTGAGATCATGACCTGAGCCAAAGTCAGACGCTCAGCTGACTGAGCCACCCAGGTGCCCCCTTTTTTTTCTTTTTTGAGAAAGAATTTTACAAGCCCATTACTGTTAAGAACTTTAGTACATTATCTCATGAAATTGTCATGCCAAACATGCATGGTTGGTGCTATTTCCACCATCTGGAATTTCCACTTGGAAAGACCAGGAAATGTGAGGCTTAAAAAAATTTAAGTAACATGTTTATGGTCCCACAGTTAATAAGGGTTAGAGCAGGACTTGACTTCAAACCAGCTCTATCTGCTGCTATAATCCATCAACACAGAGATGCTTTCCTGACTCTCATTCTTAAGGTGACCATGCACTCTGGTTTGCGAGCGTGAGTCATGGTTCCCGCCCATTGTTACGGCATAATTATGTCCCTTTTCACAGTCACCCTGCTCACTCCTCCCAACTGCTGAAATAGCCCCTTCTCCATCCTCTCCCAGCACCTTGGCATCTGTTACCACTGGACTCTCCACAGATTTGAAATCATCTGTCCATATGTCTGCCTGCCCAGGAGAGCATGAGTTACTGCAGGGAAGGACCCATGCAACCTGGCTCAGCACACACTTTCCAAGCATAGGGTTTTTCTCACAGTATCCAGTCCACATATGGCACATATTACTGAATGCGAAGTGACTAGATGCCAGCCCCCTAATCTAGCCCAGACAAAGGAAAGAAAAGAAATCCCTGTGACAGGCAACAAGTGAGCAGTTTTTTGGGTGGTAAGGAATATAAATGTTTGCAGCTTTGGGGTAAACCAAGACTGGGTAGAAAACCTTGCTTCTTTCACATGGAATCGTGATCCTTCGAGTTCACTGTGGATATTGTGGAAACAGTTAAATCAATCCTGACATAATGAGTTAAATGGTAAGACCCTCTATAAACAGCTGTTTTTTGGATCCAAAAGTTCCCTTTTGTAAAATGAAATTCAAGATTGCAGAGGATCCTGCTAGTAGGAAGCTCTATGCAGTATTAACATAATGGGCTTTTCAATAGGTATGACATCCTTCCCATGTATTCTACCCTCACATGCTTTCTCAAAACTGGGGGTCCTCAGTGCTGTAGAATCATTCCATCATAAGCAAGAGCATTATCAACAAGTGAGTCGATCTATTCTTAATTTCAATTGTCTTTTCCAAATTGAGTTTTTCTTCCCAAATTTTCTTTCCATCTAACATGTAATAATTTGTTTTTCAAATAATAAATTAACAGCTGAATCTTGTTAAAGTATTAGACCTTTATTTAAGGTTATTCAGAACCCATCAGGACATTCTATGCCTAATTCAACTTCAATACTAGAGAATCATTGAAACAAATTTGGTATCAAGAAGTTTCTGGGGCACCTGGGTGGCTCAGTTGGTTAAGCATCCAACTTTGGCTCAGGTCATGTTCTTGCAGTTCGTGCATTCAAGCCCCGTGTGGGGCTCTGTGCTGATAGCTCAGAGCCTGGATCCTGCTTTGGATTCGGTGTCTCCCTCTCTCTCTGCCCCTCCCCTGCTCACACTCTGTCTCTCTCTCTCTCTCTCTCAAAAATAAATACACATTAATAAAAAAAGAAGTTGTTTCTGGTTTCACGAGACTTTAAGTATCTCTCTACCACCTTCTACGTCCCTATTTCATAAAACCTTCTCCAGCCATCCTAGGCCATAATCCTCTTCCCATTTTACCACTGTTATTTTTAACTTAGGAAACAATAGATGTCGGCAAGGACAGAGAAAGGGGGACACTTTTGCATCGTTGGTGGGAATGCAAACTGGTGCAGCCACTCTAGGGAATAGTATGGAGGTTCCTCAAAAAATTAGAAATAGAGCTAGCCTAGGACCCTGCAAAGGCAGTACCAGGTATTTACCCAAAGGGCACAAAAATGCTGATCAAAGGGGCACATGTACCCCAATGTTTATAACAGCGCTATCAACAATAGCCAAGTTATGGAAAGAGCCCAAATGTCCACTGACTGACAAATTGATAAAAGAAGATGTGTTATGTATACACAACAGAATACTACTTGGCGATCAAAAAGAATGAAATTTTGCCATTTGCAACAACATGGATAGAACGAGAGTGTATTATGCTAAGCAAAATAAGCCACTCAGAGAAAGACAAATATCACATGATTTCACTGATGTGGAATTTAAGAAACACAACAGATGAACATAGGGAAGGGAAGGAGAAATAATATAAAAACAGAGAGGGAGGCAAACCATACGAAATACTTAAATACAGAGAACAAACTGAGGGTTGCTGGAGGGATATTGGGTGGGGAGGACGAGCTAAATGGATGATGGGCATTAAGGAGGGCACTTGTTTGGATGAGCACTGAGTGTTGTATACTAAGAGATGAATCACTGTGTTCTACTCCTGAAAGCAAGTCTATGCTATATGCTAACTAACTTGGATTTAAATTTTTTTTTAATGTAGGTGTGAAAAAAAAATAAACACTTGTTTTTATGGCTTTTGTTTTTTTAATTTCTTTTTTTGAGAGAGAAAGCGCACGTGCACAGGACTGCTAGCGTGCGAGTTCGGGAGGGGTGGAGTGCAAGGGATAGAGAGAATCTTAAGCAGGCTCCATGACCAGCATGGAGCCCAACACAGAGCCTGATCTCATGACCATGAGCTCATGACCTGAGCTGAAATCAAGAGTCAGATGCTCAACCGACTGAGCCAGGTGCTCCTAAACACTGTTTCAGCTATCAAAATTTTAAAGGTTTCTTAAAATAAAACCATTCTTATACATTAAACCATTACTTATTTTATTTGCCCTTTCGACATAGTTTCTGGGAAATGGCTTCATTTTCTTCACCTTTTATTTTAAAGTAATATTTAAGGTCTTTATTTTAAGGTCTTTATTAAGGTAAAAATGTAACATCATGGTTTAGGTAAATAGCAAAACTAATATTTAAAAGTCTACTTCAATTATAATGGAGGCCCAGGAGAGGAAGGACTCTGCTGCGGGCACTAGTATATTAAGTCCTATTATAGGGATCTTATGAATGGAACATAGTGTGTGAATAGACAGCTGGATAGTTCACAACAGACTTGCAGGTGATTGAGTTTGGGATGAGCTGCATTAACATGTTGAATTGGTGTGCAGGATCTAGCCTCGATGGTTCCACTATGTGAAATAATAGTGCTACATCTAAGTTTTCAACGAATGTCTGTCAAGTCAATGTTTATCAAATGAATCAAGATGTAGTTATAAAACAGCTACATCTTTTAGACTTTTAATTTTTTGTGGTAATTTATAAAATTTTTAATAAGGTAGATGTACTCTTAGACTGTTCACTATTTTAATGTCTTCATGTTCATATCAGATACATTTGTATTCAGTGGGAATTAAAGAATATTTTACTTTGTGGGTTAGGGCTAGATGCTTTTACATTTGTTCAATAAAACCAACTTACTCCGGCACTGACTGGCCCACTTTTATGTCCTGCAGAATCAGGCTCTTCCACATAGATAGTATAAAAATCAGGTCTAGGGGTAAAATTGAAACAGAAAAAGACATTATCAACTTGGAACAAACCTATAGGTTAGATTTGGCAGATGCATAGGTTTAGAACTTGGTGGTAATTTCCTTCCTTTTCTCTGGCCTCCTTGTCTTCACCCAGGCCCAGTCTTCCCACTTGGCCCAGCGGGGAGGTATTCCTAACAGGAAGTAAATAAGACCTTCCTGAGTATGAGCATTGGTCTGACTCACTTATGAAAATCTGCCTTGTTCTTTCTGCTAAGACCTCTCTTGGCGTGCCTCGGTCTTCTATATTTCCCGGTCTCTGACTTTCCACTCACTCTTTGTTCTGCCATTCTAATTCTTTCTTTAGATGGCTGGCTTCTGATGCACTGTGGACATGTCACTCTCTTTCAGGATGCTCTGACTCCAGACTGTTGACACGGCCTTGCTCTGGCACATCCAGCTCCATGAATCAGTCCTCATAATGAAGTTTCAGATCCTCTCTCCATTCTGCCTCCAATCTATATCAGCTTCTGTGATACGTGCCTCTACTCTCTGGTATGGGCTCTATCTCTATTGCCCCATAGGGCAAATCACATTCTCAAGAGCAAAAACTGAACTCACCTCTCTCAGGAATAATTCTTGAAAATTTCTTAAAAAGGAAAATGCCAAGTTTCTTTCAGAAATGGTCATTTAAAGTAAAGAAATAATTGCATTTTGTATCCACAAATATCCCAGTATGCCAGCGCTTTTCTGAGTCTAAGTAATACCTTTCAGCTTTGGGCAGGTCCAGCCATTTTAACAATGTAGAGATCCTCTCTTCGTATGGGACACTACTGAAAAGGAGAGAAAAAATAATTTTCAAAAATTTTTCAAATAAAAAATAACTCCATTATATTCCTACTCAGGAAGACAGTTAATATTTTCAGATATCCCTTTTGTGGTCATATGTGATCAGAATACTGAAGGGGATTCAGTATTACTCAAAGGGATTCCTGTTTTCAATACTTATATAGAGATACATTTGTCTCAGTATAAATTAAATATATATAGTTTTCTTTCTTTCTCACCCTTCCATCTTTCAATTTTTCTCCCAACTGAAATAAAAAAGACCATTAACTATCATCCATTGAGTTTATTTATTTTTATTTCATTCATTTATACACTTGTGTATATTGGGCACCTATTGCCATACACTATTTGTTCATTTTAAACCAAATTTATCAGCAGGCAAACCAAACTTGCTTTCCTTTCTAGAGATGACATTCTAGTGAAAACAATAAACAATAGATCTGATATATAAATTCTGCTGTGTATCACAAGGTGACAAATGCTAGGGATAAAAAAAAAAAAAAAACACCAGACTACAGTTACGTGAGAAATTAGGGTGGGGATGGTTTGGAATTTGAAATCTTAGTTTGATCAGGCTAAGACGATATTGAGAAAGTAATTTTTGAGCAACAGCCTGAAACGGGTGAGGGAGCAGGCTGCGAAGATGCATGGAGTGAGTTATTTCAGGCAGAGGGAACAGCCCACACAAAGGCCCTAAGCAGACAATCTTCGTGAGTTAAGGCCCAGCCAGGAGGTCAGCACCAGGTGGAATAATGGGAGAGGAGGTCTGAGACACAGCAGGGTGGTTGGCATTATACCAATAGCACTCTGCAGGCTTTTACTGTGAGTGGAACAGAGAGCCATTGAAGTTTTTGATGCAAAAGAATGACCTAATTGGACTTGTTTTTTAAAGTTACGATTCTGGTTGGTAGATTGAGAACAGATGATAGGAGACAAGAATAGAAGCAGGGAGATGGGGAAAGAGGCAAGTGCAATAATCCAGGCAAAAGATGACGATTGCTCCGAGCACAGCAGTAACGCTGGAAATAACAAAAGCTCGCAGATTGCATATATTTTGAGTTAGAGCCACAAGCATTTACTGACAGACCAGGTGAGGGATGTAAGAGAGAGGAATCAATGATGACTTCAAGATTTTTGACCCAAACAACTAGAAAAATAGAATTACTATCAAGGTTAAGACAAAAAACATCCTAATCATGCCTGCCTAGGTGTGATCGTATCTTCACTACTACCTGTTATAACGCTTATATACAGAAGGAAAGGAGCCTTTGATAGCCACGTCTGATCCAGGCCAAAAGAAGCTACCAGCTTTTAAACCTTGATACATTGCTGTCAGCCAGATCTATAAGAAGAGAAAATTTAAGGTGAGTGGAAGTCAAAAGACTAATCCGTTTGGGTAGAGCTGGCAGAAATAGTGCCATTTTTAAGCAACTAAACAATATTAGCATTCGCAAAATTTAATAACCTAGGGCTTTACCCCGAAAATCAAGAACATAGTAAGGTAGTAAGAAAGATAATTTTTTTCAAATTGGTAAAACTGTATAGTTCCTCTTTTGCTTTTAAGGAATTACTAAACAGGGGGGAAATCAACAGAAAATCCTTCTGAGAAACTTCTAGATTGTTATGTTTAGAATACTATATCCAAGTTTCAACAGGAGAGTTAAGTGAACAATCATGAATAGTTACAAGATTTAAATTATAATTATAAATGGTGAAACACCTTCCCATCGCTGCCCACCTTTAGAAATCAGAAAGATAATGTAAAAGTGGAGAGAGAAAAGTGATCCACTATCACACTGAAAAATGGAGATCATTTTGATGCCACATGTAGAATGCTACCTACTGGTTCTCCTTGCCACCAAGCTGGATCGTCTTTCTCCTTCGATGAAAGTGAAAAATTCATGTTGAGGTTTACATCATACATATTATTATCGATGATGCCATGGGATTCTGGATATAATCCCTAAAATGATAATTTCAAAAAATATTTAAAATAATATATCGATAAAACATTTAAATTAAAATAGCATAAGATCTATAACTCATACCTTAGAAAGATGTCATATATCTTTCAATATAAAATCCCTGGGTCTGAACCTAAATACCAAATATATATACATGTATATGTATATACGTAGGTATAGGTGCAAGTGTAGGCATAGGCATGTGTAAGTGTAGATATAGGTTAGGTATGTATGTAGGTAGATATAGGTATAGGTAGGTGTAAGTGTCGGCATAGGTGTAAGTGTCGGCATAGGTGTAAGTGTAGGCATAGGTATGGTTCCACCATGGTCTAGAGGAGCAAATGAATGATATTAGGCAGATGGCCTGTGCTAATGGTGTTGATATAACTCTTATGTGATTAATAACTGTTGATTATTATTATAATAATGATCAGTCACTGGTTATCCTGGCAATAATAGCAAGACGTGCACTACTCAGAAGGTTTTAAGTATCAAATATCTTGGCTAAAGGCATTAAAGTGTGTTACCAGCACTTTATTATTTTTTTAGAGTAGCATATGATTTTTATTTTTATTTTTTAATACATAATTGTTTTTAATAATTTATTGTCAAATTGGCTTCCATACAACACCAATGCTCATCCCAACAAGTGCCCTCCTCAATGCCCACCACCCACTTTCCTCTCTCCCCCAACCCCCATCAACCCTTAGTTTGTTCTCTGTATTTAAGAGTCTTATGGTATGCCTCCCTCCCTTTCTGTTTGTAAGTATTTTTTTTTCCCCTTTCTTTCCCCCATGGTCTTCTGTTAAGTTTCTCAAGATCCACATATGAGTGAAAACATAGGATATCTGTTTTTCTCTGACTGACTTATGTCACTCAGCATAATACCCTCCAGTTCCATCCACATTGCTGCAAATGACAGGATTTCATTTTTCTCATTGCCAATATATAAACCACATCTTCTTTATCCATTTATAAATGGATCCATTTATCCATTTGGCTACTGTTGAAAGCACTGCTATAAACACTGGGGTATTTGCACCCCTATGCGTCAGCACTCCTGTACCCCTTGGGTAAATTCCTAGCAGTGCTATTGCTGGTCATAGAGTAGTTGTAGTTTTAATTTTTGGAGGAACCGCCACACTTTTCTAGAGCGGCTGTACCAGTTTGCATTCCCACCAACAGTGCAAGAGGGTTACCGTTTCTGCACATCCTCGCCAGCATCTATAGTCCCCTGATTTGATCATTTTAGCCACTCTGAGCAATGTGAGGTGATATCTCAGTGTGGCTTTGATTTGTATTTCCCTGATAATGAGTGATGTTGGCCATCTGGATGTCTTCTTTGGAAAAGTGTCTATTCATGTCTTTTGCCCATTTCTTTATTAGATTATTTGTTTTTCGGGGGTGGAGTTTGGTGAGTTCTGTATAGATTTTGGATACTAGCCCTTTATCCGATATGTCATTTGCAAATATCTTTTCCCATTTCATCAATTCCCTTTTGATTTTGTTGATTGTTTTCTTTGCAGTGTAGAATCTTTTTATCTTGCTGAGGTCCCAATAATTCATTTTTGCTTTTAATTCCCTTGACTTTGGAGATGTGTCCAGTAAGAAATTGTTGTGGCTGAGGTCAAAGAGGTTGTCACCTGCTTTCTCCTCTAGAGTTTTGATGGTTGCTGTCTCGCATTCAGGTCTTTCATCCATTTTGAGTTCATTTTTGTGTATGGTGTTACCAGCACTTTAGAAGGGAGCCTGCCAAGTCTCTCTCTATTTTCCGCTCCACTTACCATCAATCCAATCATTTCTTCAATCCAATCACACATATTTATTCAATTTTTCCACACATTTTATTAAATGCCTATGATATCCCATGCATTTGTAACTATTTCTAAACAGATTGTTTCAGAACATCATGATATGGATACATATATATATATACATAATTTAATAGCACTTATGTACAATCCCTTATTTATATATACATACACATGTGTTATATATACAATGTATGAATATGTATATAAGCACATATACAGTCAATTCCTTTTTAATTGAAGTGTAGTTGACTTACAGTGTTACAGCAGTTCCAGGTGTACAACATAGTGATTTGACACTTCTACACATTACACTACGCTCACCATAGTAAGTGCAGTTACCATCTGTCACCATACAACATTAAGACATTATTATTGACTATATTCCTTATGCCATACTCTTCATCCCTGTGACTTATTTATTTTATAACTAGAAGATTATACCTCTTATTCCCCTTCATCTATTTCGTTGATTCTCCCCAACTCCCTACCCTCTGGCAACTACCAGTTTGTTCTCTGTATTTCTGTTATTTTGTGTTTTACTTATGTTTTCATTTGTTTTGGCTTTCAGATTCCACATATAAATGAAATCATAGGGCATTTGTCTTTCTCTGTCTGACTTATTTCACTTAGCTTAATACCCTCTAGGTCCATCCATGTTGTCACAAATTGCAAGATAGCATTCATTTTTATAGATGAGTGATATTCCATATATACCTCATCTTCTTTATACATTCATCTATCGATGGATGCTTAGGTTGCTTCTATACCTTGGCTATTGTAAATAATGCCAGGTTTTTTTTTACATCTTTTTATTTTCTTTGGGTAAATACCCAATAGTGGAATTACTGTATCATATGGAATTTTATTTTTAATTCTTTGAGGAACCTCCATATTGTTTCCCACAGTGGTTGTACCAATTTACATTCCCACCAACAGTGCATGAAGGTTCCTTTTTCTCCACATCCTTGCCAACACTTGTTATTTTTTGTCTTTTTCATACTAGCCATTCTTACAGGTGTAAGATGTATCTTAGTGTTGTTTTTATCTGCATTTACCTAATGATTAGTAGTCAATTCTTCTTATCTATCGTAATCATGTTCCATAAAGTTGCTGCAAACACTGAATTAGTGAATACTGAACCATTGCTCCTAGGGAAAATAAGGTGCAAGCCTCTAGTCACAACATTTTTATCTGTTGATCAATAACATAACCTTGTTTTTGTGTTTCTGTTTAAAAATACATCATTTAATATATTCTGTTGGTTCACTATAGCTCATGCCTGAACGAAGCGCATCTAACACACACAGATCTTCTCTGTGAGGTACATCACAGCCATCGTCCTCTTAGGAACACTAGACAGCACTTCAGCACTATGCTTGAGGGCGATTTTAAGCAGCAATTTAAAAGTCATCAACAAAAAGCACAAATATGTGAAAAATATGACACTAAATAGTCAGCGCACTGTGAAAACTTTTGTTTACTATATGAGAGTTAAAACAAGAAAGGCAAAGTGTCACCTTTTAGACTTCAAACGGGAATATGTGAGCTAGGCAACTCAAATATTTAGGTAAATCTTCATATATATGTGTGTGTGTGTGTGTGTGTGTGTGTACACACAGAAGCATACATACATACATTATACGTTGTTACTTAAGAGATAAAATTTAAATAAGTTATAGTTACTGTCCCTCAGTAATAAAAGAGTAAATTCAAAGTAGTAAAGACACAATATCCTTTGGTAATAAAGACTGAGGCAGAGGACTCCTTAAGATGTGTTCTAAATCTATAAATGTTAAAAAAATTTAATTTTCCTGTGAGTTCATTTTGATCATTTCACTTATGTCTTATCACACATTAAGGAGAATTCACTGGGTTTACTTGATTTATCTAAAGACATATAGCCAGCATGAATTTATTTATGAAAGAGAAGTCTTTGTCAAGTTAAATACAATGAAAAGATTAGGAAAAAAAGAAGTTTCTTACATCAAAGTGGCTGTCCTCATACATAACCTACAAATCCCAGCAAACTCAGAAAAGTGGAGGCAAATTAAAAGATCAGAGGAGAACGGTATTTCTCACATCCAAGAAGCTAGTCTGGCCTGTCACACAGATGAATTAGCCTATTGCTGGGACATTCATTCATACATAACACCTCAGAGCACTAGATGACCTCACAATGAGATGCTACTTCCTAGCCTGAATTAAGCCACATATGCTTCTGAAATGTGTGTGTGACATGGGGCTCAGCCACTTCCTGTGTGAGCGTGTCTGTTGTGGTCAGTTGCCTATCTGTAGTCTGTTAGTCTTGCCACTGGGCCAAGCACTTACCGTGACAATAGTGTAATGATTTGGGAAGGTTTTGGTTGGATAGACAGCTCTCATGTATTTTGAATGAATTCCACATGTTTCTGCAACGAAGCATAGTGAGAAATTAAGAAGTTGTTTTTTTCCTGATAAGTTTTTGTAAGTAAAAATCTAAACATAAAGTTTTTACAGAGATATAAAAAGCTAACTAAAGAGTAGATTGAATGGAAAGAGGTTGAAATTCCGATGGCTACAGTTCCTTCATTCCAAGGAATGTTGGTTTTTAATAGAGAAGTGAGCCAAATCAAGGCTCTACAACATTTCTGTATAAAGGCCAGATCATAATGTTAGGCTTTATAAGTCCATACGGTCTTTGTTATAACAGCTCAATTCAGCTATTGAGGCCAAAAGCATCCATGACGCTACGTGAACAAATAAGTATGGCTGTCTTCCAATAAAACTTTATTTATGGACATTGAAATTTGAATTCCACATAATTTGTACATGTCACTAAATATTCTCTTCTTTCTTTCTCAACCAGTTAAGAACATAAAACAATCCTTAGCATTTAGTAGGCCATGCAAAAACAGAATTGGCCACATTTTGTCCATGGACCACAGGTTGTGTACGACTCAGCTAAGCACACCCCAATTATACACTGCCACCAACTTTGTATGTTCATGCTTCTCCCGTCTTTCTGACCCAGGTCATTATGACGAGAATTTCTATATAACATTTTCATCTCAACTAATAGTTCTTATATGACAGTGTCCAATATAACAAAAGTCAACACAACTATGTAGGTAACTGAAAAGGAATTTGACTTGTATAAGAGCATAAGCCTATGTCATATAGTAACACAAAATGAGCTAACTTTACTACTTATTATTTTCAGTACAGTTTCCATTCATTCAGTGAAGTTTCCTGTGATCTGCTTTCCACAAAGTCCAGCATCAACTTTGCTTTCAAATGTTCTGTTGTTTTTGATCTGTGCAATAACCCCACTTAAGGTCAGAACCACTCCAGCATTGCTATTTCCTCTGCAACAGTGAAGGATAAGAAATTTTCCATCTCAAAATCCTGTCAACTCAAATTCTAAAAGAAAGTTTCACCATTATTGATTCTATTTAGGTTGAAACAAAAATAAAAAAAGATTGTTGTCCAGAAAGTAACAAAGTTTGCAGTTGGAAATAATGAATGGTTTCTCATATAGGCTTGGAGTTGGTCCAATATGCAGTGTTTCCAATATGACCTAGGGATTATCACCTTCAGAACCTTCTTGGGATCCATATCAAGTTTACTAAATAAGACTCTGGTAGGAATGGAGGGGTAAGTAGAAGATGAAGAAAAGAGAGCTGGAAAAAAAAATCTACATTTTGTGGCAAGTCACCCAAAGTGGTTCTGATGTACCTAAGTTTGAGGTCTGCCCTAGGATTTGATTTCTAAGTATAACTGAAGATTAAAATAACCTCTTTTTTCTTTTTTTCAGTCAATACTACCATAAATCTCATACTTAATCAGAGAAAGATAACATTTATTATTGCTAAGAAGTCATATATAAGAAAATAAAATGAGATCCAATTCACTTATATAATTACAAGAATTTAAGTAGGAGAAAAAGTATACAATAAACAAATATTAAAGTCAGTTTCTGTTTTTATTTCCTTCAAACACGGGTAATGTAATTAAATTCTTAAATGCCTAAAGGCATGGAGTATAAAATAAAATACAAACTAAGCTGCCAGTAATGTAAAAACATGACATTAGTTGGGATGTCCCAAAGAGGACACACCTACAGATTCTCAATGACTCATGCTACAATTTTGGATCACCTGCCTTTGAACGAGTGCTGTTGTAGACCAGCTCACAGAAAGCAAAATCTTTCCCCATTGTTTCTTCCAGAACTTAATAATCTAAATTTTAAAAGACTAATTCTGGAAGGACACACAAGAAACAAACAAGAGTAGATGCTTCTGCAGAGATAAAACTATCTTTTCCGGATAAGATCCGGAAAGAGTTTTGTTGTTGGTGGTGGTGGTGGTGTTGGTTGCTGTTTTTCTACTATATACACTTTAATATCACTCTTAAAAGTTTATCATTTGTGTATTTTACTCCTTAAAGAACTTTTTCAAAACAGAAGTATCAACCAAAAAAATTCTGAAAACATAGAAACACATATCCTAAGAAATATAAACTCTAAGAAAAAGCAGAAAACTAAATGGGTCGTAGGTGAGATAGCTGACAGATACAGCAAAATCAGTACTAGGATGGAAGTGTATAGCAACAAACAAAACATTAAAAAAAAAAACTTTACATAGCCTAAATTTTCACCTCAAAGAAGAAGAAAAGGAACAAACTAAAACCAAAGCTAGCAGAAGGAAGGAAACAATAAAGATTATAGCAGACATAAATGAAATAAAGAATAGAAAAATACTTATAAAAATCAAGAAAATTAAAGTTGGTTTTTTGAAAAGATAAAATTAACAAACCTTTAGCTAGACTACACCTTCAACAAAGAAAAGCCTAGGCTTAGAAGGCTTTACTGATGAATTCTATCGAGCACTTAAAGATGAATTAATGCATGGGGCACCTGGGTGGCTCAGTCAGTTAAGGGTCCAATTTCAGCTCAGGTCATGATCTCATGGTTCAGGAGTTAGATCCCACTTTGGATCCTGTCTCCGTCTCTCTCTGCCTCACCCCATGCATCCTCTCTCTCTTTCTCTACCTCTCTCTCAAAAATTCAAAAATAAACATTCATATGAAAAAAAGAAGAATTAATGGCAATCATTCTCATACTCTTCCAAAGAATTGAAGAGAAGAAAACCGTTCCAAACTCATTTTATGAAGACAGCATTTACCCTGATAGCAAAACCAGACAAACACACCACAAGAAAAGGAAACTACAGGACAATATTCCTGATGAACATAGATGAAAAAATCTTCAACAAAATGCCAGGAAACTGGATTCAACAGCACATTAAAAGCCAATGACCAAGTGGGATTTATCTCTGGGATAAAAGATGGCTAAACATATGAAAATCAATTAATGTGATATACCACATTAATAAAATACAGGATAAAAATCATGGTGATCATCTAAATAGATGCAGAAAAGACATTTGATAAAATTCAATACCGTTTCATGATAAAAACTCTCAACATACTAGAAATGGAGGGAAATTATCTTAACAGAATAAATGCCATATATGAAAAGTTCACAACTAACATTATACTTAACAATGAAAAACTGAGAGCTTTTCCAGTAAAATTAGGAACTAGGCAAGGACCATTCGCCATAAACAATAACTAACTCAAAATGAACTAAAGTCTCAAAAGTCTTAGAAGAAAAGAGGAGGAAAGATTTATGATATTGGTTTCAGTAATGATTCATGAATATGACACCAAAAACCCAAGCAACAAAAGCAAAAATAAACTAACTGGACTGCATCAAACTAAGAAGCTTCTGCATAGTAAAGGAAGCCATCAACAGAAACAACATGTGGAATGGAAGAAAATATTTACAAACCATACATCTGGTAAGGAGTTGATTTCTAAAATACATAATAAATTCTTACAACTCAATAGAGAAAAAACTAATAACCCAATTAAAAAATGGGCTAAGGATTTGAATAGATATTTCTCTGAAGAAGACTTACAAAGGACCAACACATACAAGATGATCACTGTCGTTAAACATCAGGAAAATGCAAGTCAAAACCGCAATGAGATATCACTGCATACCTGTTAGGATGGCTATTATCAGAAATACGAAAGACATGTGTTAGCGAGGGTGTGGAGAAATTGCAACCCTTGAGCACTGACAGTGAGAATACAAAACAGTACAGCCACCGTAGAAAACAGTATGGAGGTTCCTCAGATAATTAAACATACAACTACCATATGATCCAGCATCCCTACTTCTGGATATTTATCCAAAAGAATTGAGATGGAATTCTTGAAGAGATATTAACACTCCCATGTTCAATGCAATACTATTCACAATAACCAAGATGTGGAAACAACCTAAATGTCCATCAACAGATAAATGGATTTTTAAATGGTTTATATATGCAATGGAACTTGATTTGGCCTTAAAAAAAATGCAACCATATAAATGAACTTTGAGGACATTAAATGAAATAAGCCTGTCACAGAAAGACAAATACAAATAATTCCAGTTATATGAGATATCTAAAAGAGTCAAGGTCATAGAAACAAAGAATAGAATGTTGGTTTCCAGGGTCTGTGGGGAGGGAAAAATGGAGAGTTACTAATCAATGGTATCAAATTTCAATTACACAAGATGAATAAATTCTAGAGATCTGCTTTACAACACTGGGCCTATAGACAACAATATTTCATTATACACTTAAAAGTCTGTTAAGTGGTTGTATCTCTTGTTATGTGTTTTTACCACAATAAAATTAAAAAGAAGAAAGAGGAGGAGGAGGTAGAGGAGGCAGGCAGCAAATGATATCTGCTATGGAGAATTTAAGAATTCTATTGTTTGTCAATGTAAACCTTGCTAACCAACTCTAATCTTCAAAAATCTACAAATGCTGCCTGCCTGGTACACTGTTACTACTAGTCTCAAAATCTATCCCCAGTTTCCTACCTAACTTTTCAGGAAGCCTGACTTGTAATGCAAGGTGAATCACTTCTATCTCACATGACAGTTTCCTGTTCTGACCCTCTTTTTCTGTCCCCACCCACACTAAGACAAGATAATGACCTTGTCCTCTCATGACAGCTGAGTCTGAGTCCTTTTAAGTCACCAATATGACTCACTGTGCTGTGGTATTAGTTCATGTTCAGTTTCCATGACTGCTGTCAGCCAACCCAGGCAGCTTGTTGGGATACTGGAGATGGGGTTCTAGACTTCCTTAAAGTGACGTCTATTGTCATACACTTCACCTCAAGACTACCCTTCCCAGGCAGTCCTAATCCTAAGTCTTATCACATCTATTCTTAATCAGGCCTTCTGAATACTAACAGCCCATTTTGCCTTGGTAGACCTAATTAGTGATGTCTACACATTAAAGAATCAAATGTTGTCTGCATGACTTAAAAAATATATATTAAACTTTAAAAAGGGAACATTCTTAATGGCCCATTATTTCATTGGTGTCATTTCCAACCCTGAGTGACATGAGCAAATCAAATAATTCCATTACAAAATGAGTTCAGTTCAGCCTGGCTAGCTAAATTCCCTTTTGGATACAGAATTTGATATCCAGACTGTCAAGGAAAATGCAGATAAGGAAACAGAAACCAGGAAATGTTAATTAACTTTCAGGCCAAAGTAACTCAGAAGTTGAATGACAAGTCCTGAATTTGAAGTCAATTGTGTCAGAGCCCCAAACTCTCAATGTCTTTGCAATAGGTCTGTCTCAGAGAGTAAGAAAAAAGCTGAAGAGACAAGTACCTTGTGCTGTAGGGGGAAACAGTTCATCTTTCTATAGGCATGGAATTTAGAGCTGGAGTTAACAGTAGAATTCCTTAGAGCTAATCCTCTCATTTTACAAATGAGGAAACTAACACCCAGAAGAGGTAATTGACTGACTCAGGCTCAAACAGCCCTCTTTTAATAATTTGGAGAAAAACAAAAACAGGACACCAGTAAAATTGTGATAAACTTTGAGAACCTTAGAGGCAAAAGAAGGCCTAAGGAGAAGGGGGAAGAAAGAAAGGAATTTCCAGGCAGTGAAGAATGTAGACTCTGGAACCAACCCTCTGGTTCTAACCATGCTGATACTTCTTGACTATGTGTCCGT
Source organism: Paguma larvata (assembly GCA_030068075.1). Classification (NCBI taxonomy): domain Eukaryota; kingdom Metazoa; phylum Chordata; class Mammalia; order Carnivora; family Viverridae; genus Paguma; species Paguma larvata. Next base: position 115,971,352 of record CM057829.1, on the reverse strand, counting down.
AGGTACTTAATTTCTCTTTATTAATAACTTTATAAAGTGGTATGAAAGCCAAGTGTCATAAAAAGAAGTATAACATCCTGATGAAGACAATAATAGAAATAATAATTATAGTCATAGCTTAAAACCATACAGCGTGTACTACATTTATATTCTCACGGTATTCGCATCAGGTAGGAAGGGACCATTTTACAACTGGAGAGAATGAGCACCAATAGGTGAGATAAGTTTGCCCGAGGTCTCCCAGCTAATAAGGGGTGGAGCCAGGTTCCAGGCAGTTTCATTCCAGAACCAGACAGAGGTACTAGACTTTTTGCCTTCTGGAGTGTCGGTATGTGCTGGGTTTTGCCACTCGGGCTCCTTCGGGGTCGTGTCCTTGCTGGTCATATTCTTGTTGCTAAGACCCAGAACCCAAGTCTGACAAATACCTCTTTTGAGACAGTATATGTGAACAGATTTCCATAGGATGGGAGTTATATTCAAATATAAAACAGATCACGATAAACAAAAAGATGAGCATACTACAAAAAAGAAGAGGAGCCAACAGTATAAAACTAGATATCATGAGCAGTAAAGTCCTCAGGATCTCCAGAGGACCTGGGAGAAGACAAATACTAACATGCCAGGTCAGGAAGAAAGGTACACATCTACAGGTTGGCTAACGAGGTGTCCTCACCATTTGTGTGCCTATGGTTGTGGAGGACTTACTCAGTTTGTGAATATTGGGTAGGAGAGTGTCCCAGGTCTGCAAATATTCAGCTCTAAATCCATCCATGGAAAACAAAATAACAGGTGGCAGTTCAAATCTGAAAATGGAAAACAGAATTAGTCCATTTTTTATTGTAAAAAAAAAAAACAAGACTCTGTATTACTTACAATTCTCTAAATTAGAAAATGCTTAGAAAGTACATTAAGAAAATAATCCTGTTTTTTTCTTTCTCTTTTTAAAAATTTATTTTTTAATGTTTAATTATTTATTTTGAGAAAGAGAGAGAACGTGAGTAGGGGTGGGGCAGAGAGAGAAGGAGAGAGAGAGAGAATCCTAAGCAGGTTCGGCACCAATGATGATGTTGACTTAATTCTCACATGAAATCTTCTGAACTTGGCATTATTATTGTTATTATTATTATTACTAATACAACTTAAATTTTTTAAATATTTATTTATTTTTGAGAGAGAGAGAGGCATAGCACAAGCTGGGGAGGGCAGAGAGAGAGGGAAACACAGAATCCAAAGCATGCTCCAGGCTCTGAGCTGTCAGCACAAAGCCTGTTGCAGAGCTCAAATCCACAAACCACGAGATCATGACCTGAGCCGAAGTTGGATGCTTAACCAACTGAGCCACCCAGGCGTCCTTCTACTACAATTTTATAGATGAAGTTTAGAGAGTGACTAATGCAAAGTCTCAGGGGCAAGACCAGGACTCAAACTCAAGTATCCTTTTTATTCTAAATTCTTGGCTTTTCTACCCAGAAGCTGCTGAACAGGGCAACTGGATCTGAGGACTGCGATAAACCAAAGTGGCATGGTACAAAAACAGACCTTATCCACACACATTTTTAAATAAGATAATGCTATCTAAAAATGACTCCACTAATTCTTCCTACAGCCAGAAATTCCTTTTTTCTTCTATCTCATTGTCTTCCTCCCATTGCTTGGGCCAGAAGAATGAAGTAGATAAAGAGCAAAAGGGGCCACTGGGGAGGAAATCCACCCTGACTGGGACGTGATGTGGGCACGTTTCCAGGGCTGGAAAAATCCAGGAGCAGCCATCATGAATGTGTGGAGGAGATTATGGGAGGGGTGAGTGAGGGGTTTTACCTCACATGGTCATCACACATATACACATGACAGGAAAGGCCTACCTTTCCTTATGAGGCCTTCCATGGGCAAATATCTTCCCCGTCCCTCAGTAAGTATAAATCCGAGGTGCCAGGATGTCAACAGAAAAGAGTTCTGGCTGGAGTAATTCAGATCTAAATTCCAGTCCTGACCATAGGACCTTGGGAATGTTAGTAGGTAATACTTCAACAAATCTTTTTAAGTCATTGTTGTTAGACATGAATATAAAAAATTAATGTTTATGTTAATTAGTCACAAGAATCCTCATCATTTCTTAACTTTATTGTTTTAAAATATAAATCTAGTGGAGGAAATTCCACCCTGCGTCTCAACTACATTCCATGTGCCCTCTGTTAAAGGAGAATAAAAATTCCCCAAATTCTCACCCTTCTGGACACTGAGACTGCTGGGCTGTACCACACTCTTCTTTTACCCATGGGGTTTCTCCTAAAAAGACGTAAAAGATCAAAATCTTTAGACAACTATACCATAAAAAAGAGAAACAAATGTTCAATGACCTCGATCTTTCCAAACTACTTAGTTCATGTTATTCCAATGACTCAATTATTTCCAAACACATTAAGTGCTATTCCACATGGTGAAAAGGTCAGTGCGTCCAGATATTTGCACAGATTGAATACCACGAAGCTCATCTTTACCAAGAAAAACAAAGGAGATTCATTTAACTGGAAAGGGACAATTAGAAAAAATGAGTTTAATAAACATAGATATACCATGTAAAGAAAGGAGAAAAGTAATCATGGTGGAGGGTGGGGGGTGGGCAGAAGCATCCAATGAGAATAGTTGGTATCAATTGGGAAAAACTGAACAAAGATCTTAACTAAAAAAAAAATTGACTTCATAAATGTTTCTGTTTATAGAACATTCCAGCTAACTGATGAAGTAGAAATGATAGAGCATCAATGTCATCACTTGCACCCCTTGATGGATGACGGCGATGATCATCAATGGCTAACATCCCAGAAAAGGCAACAAGCAGTCAAGATGTGCCTCTTGATGGAAGTGATACCACCGTCTATGGAGGATACTTGCAAAATAAATTACACCTGCATCTGAACAGTCATCTGAGTCTGATTCTAACTACCAATTTTCAGGAAATGAGAGGACAAACTGCGTAAGTCACAGGGGATGAAGTCTACAAAGTTCAGACTGAAAATTCTGCAGAATAAATGGCCCCTTTACCCCAACATGTAAATTGCAAGGGGAAAAAAAAGAAAGAGAAGCTACTTTTAAAGGACTTGAAATATATCGGCCTCTTGTAAGGTATGGAATCTATTTGGATCCTACTTAAAAAAAATCTTTTTAAAAGTTGTTATGAAATAAGAAGAAAAATCAGAACAGTGAATATTTAATGGCAATAAACAACAATTGATATTTTTATATTAATAGTATTCTGATTTTGTTAAATGCTTATATTTTTTAGATATGTCTCGAAAATATTTACAGATGAATATTAACTCTAGGGTTTACTTAGAAATAATCTAAAATTTAGGGACAGAAGCTGGGGTGAATAAGATTATATTTTGTTAAGAAAACAAAAATCCAAAGCTTAAAAATAAGCAAAAGGAGGATTGATCACTAAACTTCATTTTCTTTTAATTAAAAAAAATTTTTTTTAATGTTTATTTAGTTTCTAGAGAGAGAGAGACAGAGCATGAGTGAGGAAGGGTCAGAGAGAGAAAGGGAGACACAGATTCCGAAGCAGGCTCCAGGCTCCGAGCTGTCAGCACAGAGCCCAACGCGGGGCTCGAACTCACAAACCGTGAGATCATGACCTGAGCCGAAGTCGGACGCTTAACCGACAGCCACCCAGGCGCTCCACTAAACTTCATTTTAATGTCATGCTGGGAATTATCTAAAAAACTCACTTATGGATTATCTAATTACCTAGGAGTGTAATTAGATAATGAGTATCTAGCTTATTCTTTACCATTTATTTTAGTTCACAGTAACGATAGCAGTTTTGGTAGAAAAGAAATAGCAACATAACTGATTCTTGTCTGATAGCAAAGAAATTGTCGTGTAGAAATGCAAATCACTTCTGTCCCACCACCCAGTTACAGTCCTTTTTACTTCATTCTGACATTCTTTCCATCCTATATATACTTAGTCTCTTTCATTCTCTTTGAACCAACTGAACATTCCAGTTGGTTATCTCATGAATGAGCTAAATACTCTTTGAAATGTTCACATTACATTTATCTGAGAGTTGTTTTTATCTTTTTGAAAATTATACTTTGTCAAGATAAGATAAGACTGGCCATGAGTTGATAAGTGTTGAAGCTAGGTGCTGGACATATGGAGATATCACCATACTATTCTCTTCTTATATATGTTAGAAATTTACCATAAAATATTTAAAATTCTAAATTTAAATTTTTTTTAACATTTATTCATTTTTGAGACAGAGAGAGACAGAGCATGAGTGGGGGAGGGGCAGAGAGAGAGGGAAACACAGAATCCAAAGCAGGCTCCAGGCTCTGAGCTGTCAACACAGAGCCGGACGTGGGGCTCGAACTCACGGACCGTGAGATCGTGACCTGAGCTGAAGTCGGGCGCTCAACCGACTGAGCCACCCAGGCGCCCCTAAAATTCTAAATTTAAAATGTAAGAGTAACTGGCTAGTTTCTTCCAAAATATTCAAATGCCTTCAAACTACTGTCTAAAGATTTAATTTTGGCAAAAATCATGTAACCTCTTTAAAAAAAAGTGTTGAATCCTTACAGTAAGAACACATTTACATTTATTTTGAAAAATTAACTGAAATGATAAAATTAACTCCATCCAAGACCCAATTTGTGGTGGTGGTAAACTTCAACACTGCTTAAACAATTATTTTTGTTTCTGTTAAATTTGAACAATATTGTGCAAGGAATCCAGCGGGAAATTTTACCATATGACCCGAGGATCAGTCTTGAGATAAAAAGTTAAGAGTTATATATTTGGGGTAAAAGGTAGGAAAGGATGCAGTGTGGTCAGTGAACTTCTAGAAATAAGCAAGCAAGAAATTATGCTTGATGTAGTGAATGCAACATAATTAAAAAAATTTTTTTAATGTTTATTTATTTTTTAGATAAAGACAGAATGTGAGCGAGGGGGAGGGGGCAGAGAGAGGGAGACATAGAATCTGAAGCAGGCTCCAGGCTCTGAACTGTCAGCACAGAGCCCGACTGGGGCTCTAACCCATGAACCGTGAGATCATGACCCAAGCTGAATTCGGATGCTCAAACGACTGAGCCCCAATGTAGCAGAATTTTTAATGATACAATATTAAATGTCAAAAAAATAATTATTTGAAAAAGAAGTTACCATTTCAGGCTTTTATTTGTCCTTTTCAATAGTTTTTTGATGTTCAATTACATTTTGTAAAAATCAGTAAAAAAAAAACTGATTCATCCATTAGTGTGAGATCTATTTCCTACTAAGAGATTATCGTTAATGTTTCTAGTATAACATCTTCCTCCTATTCCTCCTATTTTTATGAAAAAAGGGTGGATAGCTTGAAGCAATTTTGTTGCTGTGTGTTTATGTGCATTTTTCATAATTTCTTTAGGTGTTCAGAGCGATTGGTAATTAAGAAAAAAATTTACAGTATCTCACTTACAGCTGGAATCAGGAGTTAAGCCTGTCTCCTAATCTTGGCTCTGCGTTAACTCTCTGACAGTCCTTAATCAGTAATTTAACCACCTAGGACACAGTCGTTTCAACAGTAACATTGGTTTAACAGACTAATATACAAGCCAGATAATCTCTTTCCTCATGTTTTAACTTTAGGATCTGACATCCGGTGTCTCAAACCACAAATATTTCTATCATAGTCATGAGACTAGAGAAGACCTTTCCTTACCAAGGAATACAGAACTTTCATCTTTCTCTTCTTTTCTGTGGTATCCATGTTATGAGCTCCCTCTCTCTACAGCACACAAGCCACATTTCTTGCCACAGGAAACACACTGATCATTCCTTCTACATTGAGTAGCTCGAGATTCTCTGCCTTGTTTTAATTTACGCAGCTTCGCCCAGCCAGCTCTGGGGTCGCTGAACCCGCAGAGGCAGATGGTTCAGTCTCCTCTGCTTACCTCGACAGACACTGTTGTAGTCTGCACAGCAGTCTTTCCTCTGCAGACAATCATCTGAACAAGAGCAGAGGCTGGACTCTAGTCTGGTCTCCCCACAACGAAATCTATTGCATGTCCATAGTCGAGCTGCAAAATTACACAGTTCAGTTGTAAGCATTTAACTTCTTGTAAGTATCCAATATCAAACATAAATTCCATGCATTTATCCCTGTGTTACTGGACAAATTATTGGCTTATCTGCATTAATAAATGAGAATAATAATACAAACAAGGGGGAATCCTCTTTTCTTTTGGCGCGGGTGCAGTCTTTCAAGTGGTGGCTCTGGTCTACCTAGCAGGTACGCCTCTGAGTCTGGAGAAACTCCGAACACTGGCTCTATCCCCACCCAAAAGTAGGAGCTCCCAACGGTGATGAACCACTACCCCTGATTGATTGTTGCCACCTAAGAGCAGTTTGTTTGTTTGTTTGTTTGTTTGTTTTTAAGGACAGGCAGCAAGGAAGAGGCAGTAACAACAGAAGTAACAGGAACACGGTCAGGTTTGTAAGAAGGTAGGCAGGTCAGGGCACCTCCCAGCTGAGGGTGACAGAAGTGGCGGATGAGCCTCCACCAATGCCCCTGCTGTTCTCCCAGGCTATGTGCTCAGTATGACATCAGTGTAAATAAACACCTGTGCTAAAAACAGCAAGTGGCATTACCATGGTGGTTTCCTAGTGCCACCTGCTAGGGCTCGGTGTCCAAAATCAGTTTCAGCCATGTGCTTAGACAAATGCATTGAACAGGTGACTGCTGTGTGTTTCTTTTCTAAACAGAGTTCTTCATTGCCCACTATTTATGATTTACTTAAAAAAGATTTGGAGAGATCAAGTAAAGGGAATACACATCTTATCTCCAGTACGTTATCCCTTCCCTCTTGCGCTTTCCAGAAAGCATAATGTAAGGAGTTCTGTTATTCTAATCTTTACTCTCCTCGAGCCACTAGCCATCCCCATACACACATGCCTTTGTTGATTTCTTTAAAAATTAAACACTGTAAAATCTCTCTTCTTCCCAGAATATACTATTTTTCAAGTTGTGTTGTGTGGAGCACTGGCATCAGAATCACCAAGAATCACCAGATTTCCAAGTAAGTCTTATGCATCCTGAAATCTGAGAGCCACTGCCAATGAAACTAAATAAGATGATTAACTTGAATCATAGAGGAACTCCATTGTGACATATGTACTCCATGCAACGTATATAGTAACTTGTCTGCTAGAGCCTAGTACTCCTCAACCTCAATCAAATCAAGTGTGGACTCTATGTTTAGTACTGTAAAAGGGGGAATGAGAAGCATAGGTCCTGTACACAAGTGGTTATGGGTTGAATAATGTTCCCACAAAATGTTGGAGTCCTAGCCTCCAATGCCATGAATGTGACCTTGCTTAGACAAAGATCTCTGTAGACACTCAAGTTAAAATGAGATCCTTTGTGTGGGTCCTATCCAGAGCAACTGGTATTCTTATAAAAAGGGGACAGTTGGACATGAACTTACACACACAGGGAAGACTATGAAGACACAAGAGAACCCTCCATGAAGACAGAGACAGAGTTTGGGGTTATGCTACCACAAGCCAACAACTGCAGTGACTGCCAGTAACCCACCAGCTAGGAACAGATTCTCCCTCATAGCCCTTAGAAAGAATCAACCTTCATAACACCTATATCTTTGCTTTCTAGCCTCTAGAACTGTGAGAAAATGAATTTTGGGGGATGAAGCCTTCCCCCTGCCCCAGTTTCTGTGTTATGTTAGTCCTAGCAAACTAATACGCATCTGGACATGGGTTAGTGATAGCACAACCAAAATGTTACAATGAACTTATCCTCAGAGCCCATACTTGACTCCACACAGGTGTCTTCAAAATCCCAGCAACAGTCGCCCCGCTGTTTACATTCCATATCGCACCGGCAGCTCTCCAGTCCTCTGTATGAAGAATCAAAGCATTTCTTCCTGCAGCTGCCTATAGAGTGGAGGAAATGAGAAAACCAGTGCTTAGAAGTTATCTGATATCTCAGAGCTAGATGATAGAAGCACACAGAAGAGGTCTCGAATGCAGACTAGGGCAGACAAACAGGTATTTTGTTGTGCTGTATGATTCATCAGAGCAAAGTGATAAATAATAAATGTTTTTCCCCAAGACTCCAGAGAGGACTCAAAAATACCAGACACCATTAGGTGATGGTAGGAGGGACAGGCAGAGGCTAAATATAGTAGAATTGGTTGAAAGTCTGCAGATAGAGCAGCAACTATCCACCCCACTTCTGTCTTCAAATTGAAGGCTCATAATCGGGAGAAATTTAGGAAAGGTAGCTTTCACCACAGAGGCAGACATGGAGAATAGCTATGAGAAGAAAAGAGGAACAAGACATACTCAGAAATATAAACAGATGGTTACCAGACATTTGAGGATAGCAAGATAATACCCAACATAAAAACACAGATCACAACTTCTTTATAGTTTGTGAGACTAAGCAAAAACCAGGGGGAGGGGAAGAGGGGAAAGGAAAAAAAGACACAGAGAGGGAGGGAGATAAAACATAAGAGACTCTCAAAGACTGAGAACAATCTGAGGGTGAGGGAGGTGAGGGAGGTGAGGGAGGGGGGAGAGGGGGGAGAGGGGGTGACGGACATTAAAGAGGGCACGTGTTGGGATGAACACTGGGTGTTATATGTAAACGAATTTGAAAATAAACTATTATACCAAAAAAAAAACACAGATCAAACCAAATAAGAAAAAAAAAAAAGAAACGGAAAAAGAAAAACTTGATTGAAAAGGAAACAATGCAAGGAATAGAAGAGTTAAACACAAACACACACAGGCACAACTAATGGTGAGATCCTCTGAAGAGACAACATTGTATCCATGAAATAAAGAAGAAAGCTATAATTTACAAAAGAGAAATAACATTCTGGGAATAAAAACAGAGAAGTAAAAACATGAAAGCAGTAATGAAAAATTCAATAGAAGGGTGTGGTAGGCAGAATTATGGTTCCCAAGATGATTCCTTCTGCTAATCCCCAAGACTGAATATGCTATGCTGTTTTACATGGCAAAGAGAACTTGGAGACATAATTAAGGCTACTATTTAGTTGACCTTAAAACAGGAAGGTGGTAACTAAAAGTGAAAACAAAGATAGTGGAGATGATATTATTAAAGAATTCACATTATAAAATTTTCCAGAACTGAAAAGCTTAAATTATTACAACAACATTTTCAAGGGCAAAACTCATGCCAAAAGGTCAACAGGAATAAAGAGATCTTGAAAGCTCACAGAAAAAATCATAAGGAATCTATAAAAGATCACAGGTCACAATGGTATCAAGTTTCTTACAAGCAACACTGAAACCTAGAAGATAGGAAAGTAATGTCTTCATATTTTAAAGGAAAATTTTGTTCATCTCAGAATTCAATATCTAGTCAAACCATCAAGTGTTAAGTTAGGACGATGAAGATATCTATAGATAGGTAAGAACTCAAGCTTTATGCCTTATGCATCCTATTTTAGGAAGCTATAGAAGATGTTCTTTAGCAAAACGAGGAAGTAAAACAAAGGGATCCAAAAAAATATGAAATCCAACAGAATAGAGAGTCTAGGGAAATATGAACCATATGCCAAACAAACTAAGAGAGCAACCAACACAGATCAGAGCAGCAGGACAGAGGAACAAAATTTAAAATAAAAGATATCACTCTATACCTAACTTTACACTGCCAAAAATGAGAGAGCCAGATAATGCCAAGGTTTGGCAGGGATACATGGTAAAGACAGAGTAGGGTGTAGCAGCCATTCTAGGAAGCAATCTGGGGCTACTCACCTGAGTTAAAATACAAACCCTAATGACGAGGGAGCTTGGGGCAAGCCGAGGGCAAAATATAAATTGGTACACATACACGCCCAGGTGGAATATGTATGACATTCCTCAGACACTCCTGGCTACCCAAGTACAAAAGAAAGGGGCTTAAGTGCTTGCCATGGTAATATGGGAAACTAAGGCAAATGAAAAATTAAATTCCTTACTGTCCACAGTTCATTGACAAGTCCTTGAAACCAGCAGAATGACCTCCCTCTAGGAGCTCAGCTGCCTCCAGGATGCCACTTTGCTAGGGGCAAAAGGGAATCTTGACATAACATTATGCCAACCTCGAGGATCCTGTAAGTCTACTTCCTTTATCCCGAGTGCCCCAAGATATATGCTGGCAATCATTCTCCAAGCTTACGGCCCCCCGAAATACATCTCATGACTGAGATTTTATTAAATGGTAATAAGTGGCATTTCCCTAGCAACAGCTAGCCCCTCAAGGTCCTGGAAACCTTGCTTCCAAAATTCCTTAGAGACATACTGTCTCCTTGACCCCCTCCCAACCCGAGGGTATATAACGAATGAGTTACCTGTCACGACCCCTGTGCAGCTCTTCCTGCCCATGGGTCCTGTCCCTAGGCTTTACTAAAATCACCTTTTTTGCACCAAAGAAATCTTCAAGAATTCTTTCTTGGCTGTCAGTTCTGGACCCCGTGAATCCCCCATCAACCCAAAACTTCATCACTGAGACCCACGGAGTTCTATTCCGGGTAGATGAGAAAGCAATCTCACACAAGTCAATAAGGGAACCTGCAGGATATATGTGGGTAAAGGAGCTTAAAGTCAATCAGGCACTGGCGGATGGCATAGGTTAAAGAGCATATTAGATACATGCTAAAGAGTACCAAGAATACATTTATGAGAATACATACGAACTCAAATTAGAAAAACTACTTTTAAAATTCATACTAGAGAAAAAGTACTTTGCCTATGAAAAGACGGTTAACTGGAATGGAGAATGGTGAAAATGGTCCAGGGTTGGGGACTAGGAATCAGTGGTGGAAGAATGAGGAGGTGAATATTTTAAGGGCACTGGCAAAGGACGGGATGGAGTTCAGTACCAATGTCTTGGTGGGAGGGGGAAGGGGATGGTACCACATGAGGGCTGACAGACTGAGATAAAAGGACAAGAATAAGGAACAACGACACTGGGAAGGCAGCCAGTAGGTGCAATAAAATAAAGAAGGGAGAGAAAGAGCCAAAATAATCAGATTTTGTTCAGAGATTGGTATGTGCATCTTGCAATTAATTTATGTGATTTGAGGATAAGAGAACCAAGAAGTGATGTATACCTGTGCACACTAACATCAGAATACTATTACTAAAGTGGCCCACCAACACTTGTTAGATCTAGGTCTAGGGTTCCATAGTTCAGAAACACAAACTGTAGCTCTGTACTGTAGTTCAGAAACACAAAAACCAAGCAACTCAAAAGAGACAGTAATTTTCCAGGTAAGGTCCACCTTTTCAGTTCTGCCATGTTCCATGCAGTACGAGGGGGTACGAGTGTTTTTTAATTCTTAAGTGAAAACATAACTGGAAAATTATATACTAATCTCACCAAGAGTCTCCCTAATGAAGAAGCAATACGACCTTCCTCAGGGAGTTAAACTAAAAGTTAATCAGCCAAATTAAAAAGGAGAATAAATGATCTAATATTCGACCTCTTACTTCCCCTTAATAAAAGTACCCAAACAATACATAACAAGACTTAGAAAATGCTTGTAAATGGTTTATTTACTGTTCATATTGACCAGATATCACAGAAGAGATGTATTCTGATATTTTGCAGCATCTTTCTCCTATTTTCTTTGCTTCTTAGGAGGAAAAATAAATAAATTAATATTAAACTTTGGTCTGCACTACATTTCAAGAATGTGGTATTGCCTAGCCAAGAAATAGTGAGATTTCGAGAAGAAAGTGATACTAACGTAGCAGGAGGTCCTGGGAGGGGAGCAACCAAGATTGTGAGGCCAAGTTCATCAGCGGATAGGAATGACTAGAGTAGGTGCTGAGACAGAAGGAGTCTTTGATCCAGTTAACAAATCCTCTGTGAAGGTGAGGAAAACAAAGGGAAAATACAGGAATGATATGAATCTCAAAGGAGCAGGGGTGAGGGCAAAGAGTAAAGTCCAGAAATGACATTGGATAATGCTAACCACAAACATGGGCTCCTGCTAAGTGTGGTGAGAGAGCAGGAAAAGCCTTGGAAGAGAGTGATGCACATGCAAGAGAGACGGAGCCCGAGAGAGAGGACACATTTCAATGGTAAAGGTGAAGAGAAAGGAGAAATCAGGAAATGTGTTGAGAAAACACTGAGGGGTATACCTTGTGCTTCTTGTCGCCGGAGTCCAAGCCCTAGGCCCAGTCCAAGTGACACAATCACCAGCAAAGCAAGAAGGACCTATTTTAAAAAAAGGAAAAGTGACCTTTACAATTTTTTAAAAAATGTGCAAAGGTACAAAGATACCCTCCTCCGTCAGTGAATCTTAAAGGCACACAGCATGCTAGTTATCCAAAATGCCGGATCTGACAGTGACAGAGGAACGTATGTTTTTAAATGCCTGAAAATAAGAAAGCTTTGGGAACAAGTTTAAAATCCTATTTATTACAGATCTTTAAATTCAAATCTATCAGTCCTGGTTAGCTTAACCCGAGACTGAGTTAAAGTATGAATGAAACCACGGAGCCATTTACCTTTGCCCATTTCTCATTCTTAACTAGGCACCAGTTTGGAGATTATTTAACAGCAGTCCTGAATTGTGAAATCGTTAACTACCTCGCTCCTAGGGAGCAGAGGTTCCCCCCACCCCCAGCTCTGTCTTATGGCAGGGAATGAGAATACATGTAAAAATATAGTTTTCAAATAATTAACTGGCAAATGTTCCTCTTTGATCAATAGCTCAGACGATGTGGAAGCTCTGTGACCAAAGATTGTGTGTGTCACTCATTATCACTACTGCTGACAAGGCTCTTCAGTGTAGTGGACTTTATGCAATGACTAGAATTAAACCGTGATATAATTGCAGATAATTCTTCCCACTGACCTTTTTCCCCACCCAGTAAGTCCAATGATAAGCAACCTGGCTGACAGAGCTTGAAAAATACGTATTGCCGTAAAATATGAGTGCCGCAGACACATGAATTACTTGGGAATGTATTTTACAACAACAATAGCCTTTGTGATAGCTTTGAAACAAATCACTTTCATAAAAAAACACAATATCAAAGTTTGCTTCAATGATAACATAAACCACTGATTTTGTTTTCCTTCTGAAAACCAACTGAAAAATTAAAATATCTAAGTTTTACAACAGAAGTGGATTCAGTGACCGAGAAATTATGTTAAAACACTATGAAAACAATTCTTTTTTTAAATATTTTATTTTTAAGTAATCTCCATACCCAATGTGGGACTCAAACTCACAACCCCGAGATTGAGAGTCACATGTCCTACAGACTGAGCCAGCCAGGCAATCTCTATGAAAACAATTCTTACATAAAGTCTGAAACTTAGCCCAAGTTTCAGTGACCTTCTAGCATCCAGTGGAAAGAATGGAGAGGGGAAAAGTGAACATAGTTATTAAATAGCATCACTCGCACTTAGTCCCTTATTATGATGCTCAAATGCCACACGTGACCAGGACTAGAAATACAAAGTAGGGAAACTCTGGGGAATATTCCTATGGTAAACCTCATGCATCGTAGATTTACAAAGTGGTATATTTTGGTTTCCATCTTATCATTAGTCCTTTTACCATTCAAACTTGATGGGAAAATAAAGAGCATCTAGCTGTCCTTAGGATGCTCTAGAACTTTCTCCTGTTAAATCTTAGTGTCTGTTTCTTCACGACTCTACTTGTTTCATGTATTTTTGTCTTGCTCTCTGCATTATTCTGTAAGTTCCCTGAGAAGAAGCTTCATTTTTAAAAAAAAATTTATTTATTTTGGGGAGAGAGCAAGCAGAAGAGGGGCAGAGAGAGGGGGACAGAGGACCTGACAGGCTGACAGCAGTGAGCTCGATATGGGGCTCCAACTCACAAACCACAAGATCAAGACCTGAGCCAAAGTTGGACACTCAACCGACTGAGCCACCCAGGTGTCCCACAGAAGCTTCATTTTTAATCTCATATAATCACTTCCTCTAAATGAGTAATTCTGAATTAGCTTCTTGATATTGAGGTGCATATGCATCTTAAACTATTTATGCTAGCTACAAAATGGGCAGGAGAGAAGTCTGGACTCCAAGAATCACTGAGAAGCCAACATTTCGCTTTAGATAGCTGAATTAAGAGTGCCAGCAATACAGTAGACACATCTAAAGTTTCTGAAATGAAACCTATGTTAAAATTTGGAAACAGGGTATTTCTGAAACTATGATTTTAAAATACCGAGTTTCTGTTATACATACTAGCAAACCACTGGAAGGATACCAAGAAGGAAAATAAGTGATGCACAAAATTTTGCTTTCACGGAGTTTATAATTTCTTGAATTTATATATGGAATAAATCTAATAAATGGCATAAGAGCTAAAAGAGCACTCTAAAGTTCCCAGAAGAATAATGACTAAATAGAATATCTTGACAGTTTACTCTTATAATTCCTGGGCTCAACACTTACACACAGTGTTTCATTTACTTCTAGAAAACAATGCTTGAGTGACAGAACGGTGGTGACATTAACTAAGGCAGGGAATTTAGGCGAAAATTGCAGCAGGATATATCGGTGCGAGAAATTATGCAGTTGTTTTTGGCTGGAGTTACTGGATGAAGAAAAGCCAGCAAGCAGGCATTTGAAGTCTTGTGCCAGAAACTCAGCAGGAAGTCAGACCTACTGGTTTACTTGAAATTCTTGGTTGGCAGTATGACTTTTACAATCACGAAAAAATAAGATTGCCTAAAGAAAAGATATTTAGACAGGGTTTGGTGGAATGCTATGTGCAATGTGCAAGAAAGAAGAAAGATAAATCGGCCAAATAAAGATAAAGAGAAAAGTCATAAAAATGGGGATATTGATGCCATCACGGAAGTAAGGGGAGAGAATAACTCAAGATGAGAACATAACAATACCCATGTATTATTGTTATGGAGACACAGAAGGAGGACAGAGGAGAAGAAAAGGCTTTCAAGGAGATAGGCTTTCACTTTTCAGGACAGTGAAAACAAGTAAGGAAACAGGGAATGGGTGGGTGGTGAGAAAACTAGGGCAATAGACAGAGCTCCCCTTCCCCAAATGTTTGAGGGTAACAAAATCAAGGAAAACTTTTTTTTTTTTTAGAACAGGGAAGATCTTAACATATAAAGAAAGCAAAGAGAAAATAGGCAAAAGAGACCATCTTTAGGAGTAAAGAAAACTAGGATAAAAGCCACAGTCCAACAAAGAATATGGCATACAGTGATTTTTAATTTTTTACTCTGTGCTCTTAAAAATATTCATGCAATAAAATGGTGATTTGGGATGTGATTATAATCATGCTAAAAGCAATGCTGCAAAGTGTTTTGCCACAAGATCCCAACTTTTTAGAATTGATCAAGTATTAATCTGTTATACAAATTTCTTAGGCAACATAGGATTCAAAATATTAATTTGGCATCAGAACTGTCAGAAGGGATAAAAGTGAATGCAATCACTTAAACTTTACCCTTAAATAGCAACACAAATGTAAGTGGGGAGTTATATACTTAACATTTATCATAAAGCTACAGAGACTAAAATTAAAAACTGTACTTACAATACAAATTATTTTATATGTCCTAACAGTGCTCTTCCTGACAGGTTCTTCCATTGATAAAGTCCGCATATACTCCATTAGCCGTATAAACCTGATTTACTAGAAGACAGTAGCACTTCTTCCTTTTTCTAGTCCAGCAAAGAGAAACTGAATGAGTTACATAGCTGTGAGTAACTTGTAAATGTTTGGGAAGGTCACAGCTCTTCAGTGATTGGACAATCAAAAGAGAGGAAGAAAGCTGTAATAACAATAGTGTCAAGAGATGAAAGTCCTTTTCCAGGACATTGTAGACAAATACTAAATACTAATCAAAATATATGTAACAAGAATAATATAATAATCAAATTTTAATACAATTTGATCATTTGTTTTCTTCAAAAATAACCTGAAACAAAAGGCTTTGCTTTAGAAATTCCAGGGAGTTTGTTGTATAAATTTCATTTCAGTTGAAAGTCAACATATTAAAAATGTGCTTTAATCACATAAGAGTCCCAAAACTCTGTTGAATTTATATAAAGTACTTAATTATATAAGAATTATGTCTTTTATTTTACAGGGTTTACAGTTTGAAATGTTTTCAAACATATTATCTCATGTCAAACTTAACAAGATCCATTATAAACATTTTATTCCTGTTTTGTAGTTGAGCCAAATAAAAGTCTGATTATTCAGATTTACTTCTGTGACTTGCTTGTCCCAAGTCACATATTTACTATATTTCAGAAGTAGAACTGAACCCCAAGTCTTCTTACTCCCCAAATTCAAGGCAACTTTCACTAAGCAATTAAACTTGCTCTTTTCTTATTTATATAGACCAGAGCATCCTGATACATGTACTTCACGCTGAGAAGGGAGGTACAGATTTATGATGAAAGAAATAAATTAATAGCAATGTAGCCAAAGAGAGTTCTAGCAAATGGTGGGCATAAGCTCTTCCAGCTTAAATGACCCTAAGGCAGTAATTCTCAAAATGTGATTCCATGGAACATTAGTCCTATGATAAACTCCTTGGTCCCAAAAAGCTTGAGAACTCTTTTCTAATGTGAAGATTATAAAAAATCCTGTAGGCTGCAGTATATTCTTTGGAAAATACTAATCTAAACTATTACAATCTTAAAAGCAGTGAAAAGGAATAGGAAAAGAATCTATCCTAACAAGCAATGACTTATAAATATTAACATTCTTACTGAAACTCATGTCGAAATCTTGTTTTCTATTATTGGAGCCCACACCCTTACGGAAAAATTCTGCAGAATAAGAGCCATGTTCCCTTTTAAGGGTTTGTGCTATTCTTTCTCACTCCAGGATACCCCCTAACTTAACCTTCAGACCCAACCAGTGGAAGTACCTGCATGAGTTGCTGACACAGAAGAAACGAGTTTTAGAAGAAGACGCCAACCATAGAGATAACTTAAATCAGGGTCCAAAGGCTTCTTTACATGGACAAAAAAGAAGTAAACAAAGACATGTTTGGATACCTTGGCAAACGGTTCTCTGCACTGGATAAACTTAGAAACACCCCAAGTAGTTTTCTTAATTTTCCTTTTTAGTTTTTAAATTCTCAAGCCCACCTAACTGAATTAGAATCTTTTGGATTTGGGCCTAAAATATCCCTCCAAGCCATTTTATATGTACCTAAGTTCCGTGTAAATACTCTGCTTTGAGCAGTACATGCACTTTTGAATTCTCTTTTTCAAATATTTACTATGGATTCTACTTGAACTTTAGGTGTAAGAAAAGACTAGAGGACCTCTAGAGCTTGACTACTTGCCCAAGATCACCTTGGTTAGCTGTCTCAGAAGTGAGACTCCGCCTAGTCTTGAGACTGCCACTTCAGGGGACACTGTTGTCATCATTGCTGTTGTAGAAAACAGACTGAAAGAAAGAAAAATCAAGTCTACATCACAAATTGTATCAAAATTAGGAGATTCCTAATTTTTCTATTTGGACTTACGACAATCTATCTAGTCTGCCTCGACCCACATTAACGGTGCTCTTACTTTTACCTTCCTCTCCGTGACGGTAGTTTTGTGTGTCAGTTTGGTTAGGCTATGGTACCCAGTTATTTAATCAAAAGCTAATCTAGGATATCACCATGATGTTTTTTTGTAAATATGGTAATATCTATAATCAATGGACTTTAAACAAAAGAAGATTACCTTTAATAATGTTGGTGGCTTTCCATCCAATCAGTTTAAGGCTAAAAGAACAAGAAATTTTCCCTCAAAATTACACCATCAGCCCAAGTTTCCAGCTTTTCAGCCTATCCTGCCCTATAAGTTTCAGACTCACTAGCCCCCAAAATCAAGTGAGTCCATTTCTTTATCTCTCTTTCTCTCCTCTCTCTCTCTCTCTCTGTGCATGTGTGTGTGTGTGTGTGTGTCTTTGTCTTTCTCTGCCCTCTCCCGTTGTCTCTCCCTCTCCCTCTACCCCCACCTCCACCTCCGCCTCTACTGGTTCTGTTTCTCTGGAGAATCTTGGCTGGTACATCCTTTGAACATCTCACATTTTCCTTATTTTTAAGATTTTGCCTCATTTTAACTTCTCTTCCTTATTTGGCCCTCCAGAATCCAATATCTTGGTTTTTGTCTTCTTGATTTTTAATTCTTTATCTTGTTATTTTCTATAATAATTTGTATACCTTGACTCCAGAATGCTTACCTGGTACTGATACCTCAGTTGCACTCAAACGCTGGTTGCTGGTACTCTCCATGATGTCACTTGATTCTACACCAGCTTTGTTCACCAGAATACCACTGACTCTGGCTCTGTATTTTTGTTATATGCTTCGTTACCTCTCTCCACTGCCCAAACTTCCTTCCTCTCGGCTTCTACCATCATCCTCCATCTTCTTTCAACCCTGAGATCACAAAAACACTAGATAAGGAAGTCGAGCAGCTTCTGATAACGTCTTGCTTCTTTCACTTACTAGTTGACTCCTGACATCAAATTCTTCATTTTTAAGATGATATCAAATTATCTAAAAGTTACAAATTAATGGAAAAATATCTTAGTCCTTCAGATCCTAAGGTGAATAAACCTCAGGGAATTTGCCTGGGCCACTCATACACAGGTGTAGTAGAGATGTTAGATTGTCCAGTCTCTGGTCATATTTTCTACTATTAGCAACTCTCCTAAGTGAACTCTAAACCCCAACCTCTTTTGAGTGTCTCAAGTCTTAAAACTTATTCCCAACGGGGACACCTGGGTAGCTCAGTTGGTTAAGTGTCTGACTTTGGCTCAGGTCATAATCTCACTGTTCATGATTTTGACCCCTGCATCAGGCTCTGTGCTGACAGCTCAGAACGTGAAGCCTGCTTCGGTTTCTATGTCTCCCTCTCTCTCTGCCCCTCCCCAACTCATGCTCTGTCTCTCTATCTCTCTCAAAAATAAATAAACATTAAAAAAAAACAAACTCTTATTCCCAACAGTTCACTGGAGCATTGGACTCTGGTCAAATCCACACCTTCCATGCAACTTAGACTTTGGAATACACTGTCTAGTCACCTGGATCTGATCTTATTACTCTCTAAGTTACTTGAACATTGTAAGCCACTGTTTTCTTTTCCCTTGTAAAATTTAGAACAATCTGCACCTTCTCGGTTCTGAAAGCTTCACTCTGCAGATTGTAATACTTAATGGCCTAGAACATTTGTGCTCTGAAAGGCAGCTATCATTACATCTCCCACCAGTCATAAATATTTCTCACACTCTACAAGGTCCTTGTGCCCACAGAATTCTGAGAATTTTTCTAAAATCAAAGAAAAGACAGCAAGTATGTTGGTGTCTTGGGAAAGCCCCAGGGGCAGGCCAACATCAATTTCCTTAAGTCTCACAAACCTGTCCTTCCTGGTTCCAGCACTAGAGCTTTGGTGGTAGTTGGACAAGCCAGACTGGGAAGGCACAGGGAAACTAGATACACTGAGGGAGGTGGTGACTGCTCAGGCTCAGCAGCAGGAAGGAGTCTGTCAAGGTTGAAAGACCTCAAATAACACAATAAAAGGGGGGCAGGTGGCCAACTTCAAGGAGAGTCTGTTATAAGGAAATGACAAAAAACAAAACAAAACAAAACAAAAACACAAAAAACCTATAGAGAGATTGACGAGCATGCCTCGCAAGCAAAAATCTACCCTGAGAGGCAGTTAGTATAGGAAGGGCAGATGGTAGTCTTTAGCCAGTATTGGAGCTGATTCTAGGACTGGTAGGACTGGCGTTAGCAGTGCTGAACCAGGGCTGGGAGAGACGTTTTATGTGAAAGTCAAGGCAAAAGGTCAGCATGGGCTTTAGGACCCAAGTTCTTGAAACTGAAATTTAAGTAAAGTGGCTGGGTTACTAGATATCCAAACAATGACTATGATAAAGTAAAGTCAATGCCCATAGCTTGAGATCGATTTTTTGCAGCACTATATGTGTGGAAAGACATTTTGCAAGATAAAACACATAAAATCCCATTGCCAATAAATACAGTTGAACATTTATAATCAACTTGGAGATAGGGAACAGTTAAATAAAACATTTTCTCTGTTACTATTATATTTTGAATTTTCATCAATAAAAATTTGCAAAAATTTATTTAACTTATTATATAAATGTGCACACATCTCTGATTTTATATACATAAGTATATAATATCTTTAGTTTTGCTTCTTGACTCACAAAGTTTAAAATATTTACTAACTGGATCTTTGCAGTATTGCTAATCCCTAATCTACCCCTAAATTCTTCCAAGTTTCGAAGTCTGGCACTAATGTACTTAACCAGAGAAACTTGCGCCACCCTGCCATTTGGATCACCAATTACCACCTCTTGTGATTCGGAAGTCAGAAACTTGGTCTGATGCCTCCTATGGCATTGCAATTGTTTTCTACTGAACAATCAACATTTCTAAGGTTGCCTCTAGGTCCTGGAGTACTATTTCTCTTTGTCTCAAGTGCTGAAATATGCCCTAGTAATATTAGAATTCTAAGACTCTTTTTTATTCGCTTCAAAACTCAGAAATAATTTTACTTCCAAAAATTTTCCAAGCTTTAGTAGGCTCTTGTTTTCAATGTTCTCAAGGGGACCTCATTGGTGACTGAAGTTCTAGAGATATCTCCAGAAAAGACATCCTAAAACTAGAGGGTTATCATACTACCTGAGTTCTCCAAGGTTCTCCAAGGTCCATGAACATATAGGCTGTGGGTTCATTCTACTTCTCTGAAGTCTGGCAGGAACTGGATTATTTCCCAAAACTCTGGAATCTTTCTGACATGTCAGCTCCATGCAGGCAGAAACAAGGTCAGTTTTGGCTTGCCATTTGGTCCAACATCTATTACAATGGCCAGCACCTAGAAGACATACAATAGACACTTGTTGAATAAATCATTAATGGTTTCAGAAATAACCTGGGAAGTCTAAGCCCACTCTCATAAATGTCTAATAAACCTAATTATAATAAATTATAATAACTTTACTAGATATGAGTTGTATGTGATCCAAATCTTCTCCTACCTCTATAGCATTTTAGAAATAGCTATCACTTCAAAGGTAAGACTTGCCCATGAGATAAAAGCCCTTTGGATGCTTTCATTTAATTCAGAGTAACAAATAACTGAGCACCATCAAGCCCTAGATTTTATGCCAGGTGATGCAAGAAAGTTTAGCATCTACTCTAAAGAGCTTCAATCTGGTAAAAGAGACATTTTTAACCATAATACAGTGTGATATGTGCTATCTTAGTTGTATTAATGAATTGCTATTGGAATGGAGGACGAAATAATTAGAATTTTTTCAGAGGCAGGGTGCCTGCATGACTCAGTCAGTTAAGTGTCAGACTTCAGCTCAGGTCATGATCTCATGGTTTGTGGGTCCGAGCCCCATAATAGACTCAGTGCTGACAGCTCAGAGCCTTGAGCCTGCTTTGGATTCTGTCCCCCTCTCTCTCTGCCCCTCCCTGTCTCTTTCTGTCTTTCAAAAATAAATAAAAATGTTAAAAAAATTTTTTTTTTAATTTTCTCAGAGAATTCAGAAAGGTACCAACGATAGTTTTCTAGGGCTGCCATAACAAAATACCCCAGACTGGGTGGCTTAAACTATAGAAATTTATTTTCTCACAAGTCTGGAAGTCCAAGATCAAGGTGAAGCAGGACTAGCTTCTCCTAAGGCCCCTCTCCTTGGCTTACAGATGACCACCTTCTACCTATGACTTTGTATGGCTGGCTCTCTCTGCATGCACCTGTCTGATGTCTCTGTCTGCATCCCAATCTTCTTGCCTTAAAAGGACACAAGCCATATTGATTGGGGTGTACCCTAATGACCTCATTTTATTTTTTTTTTATTTTTTAAAATTTATTTATTTTGATGTTTATTTATTTTGAAAGAGAGAGAGACAGAGTGTGAGTGGGGGAGCGGCAGAGAGAGAGGGAGACACAGAATCTGAAGCAGGCTCCAGGCTCTGAGTTGTCTGCACAGAGCCCGATGCGGTACTTGAACTCACAAACCGTGAGATCATGACCTGAGCTGAAGTTGGACACTTAACCAACTGAGCCACCCAGGTGCCCCTAATGACCTCATTTTAACTTAATTACCTTTTTAAAGGCTCTGTTTCCAAATACAGTCATATTTGAAGTCACTAGGACTTCAATGTATGAATTTTAGGGAAGCAAATAGTGCCATAACTCAAGAGATAACATTTCTAATAAACATTATGTGACTTAAAAAGTAACTAAAGCACTGTTGCTGAGTAGTGGGACCATAAGTCCCATCACCCATGCCATTTATGTTTAGAGGACAGTCTTTGCCCAGGTTTTGTGCATCTGCATGTATAGGCTTCAAGGGAAGGTCTGTGAGGCACTTGAAATTATGCACGAACTTGAATTTGTGAATATGTGTAGATAGAAAGATAGATAGATAGATATAGCTATAAATTTGGATATATATGTATTTGCTTTCTCTAGCTTACATAAGGCAAAGAGCTAAACCTTCTAGAAAGCAACACTTTAAAGGAGATAACAGGACTGATATGGCATGAGAAATGAGACAAAACCAAATTGAAGGACCTTCTGCAAAACAATTTACCTGGAATGTTCAAAAATGGCAGTTTTATAAACTGGGGACAGGAAGGATTACAAAACTGTAATTTGAAAGGAGGCTACAGAAACCTAGCAACTAAATGCAATACAAGATTCCTGATTGTATCCTGGAAGAATAAAATGAAAAAAAAAAAAAGATTATTGAAGGACGGTACTGACACAATGGAGGAAATGTGAGTATGGATGCCTTCCAGGTAACAGTATTATATTGATGTGTAATTTCCTGAGTGTGGTGAGTGTATGGTGGCTAGAAAATTCAGGTCCTACATGCATGACTTTCAGAAGGCACATGGTAAAATGTTTCAGGTTGAAATTATGATGTCTGTAAATAATTCTCAAATAGTTCACAGAGAGATAATTAGATTGGCAGAGAGAGGAAGAGGGGTAGAGAAAAGAGAGGGAGAGAAGAGATACATAAATAGTAAATGTAGTAAAAATATTTAAAACATATGTGTTGATTGAAAAATTCTTCAACTTTTCTCCAGGTTTGGAACTTTTCAAAAATGAAAGTTCTGGGGAAAAGAAATTGTTTTTTTGAGGCAGTTAATGGAGGATGTGCTCTCCTCCATCTTCCAAAGGAGGGAGTAAATTGAGGAAGAGGAAGTATGAAGCAGGGCACACAGAAGATGTTACATAGGAGAGGACAAGAGAGAATCACCAGGATGCTACCCCCCCCACACACACACACATAGTAGCCGCGTGGCAGGTATAGACAACAGCCACTCCAGACAGGCAGAGGATCCAGGAGGACGTCCCTAACTGGAAGATGAAATTGGTAAATACCTTATGGGTCTAGTTCCTGAGAGGAGATTTACCCCACAGGCAGAGGTTTCTGGATGAACAAGCAATAGGCACACTCAAAACCAAACAAAGAAAAAAACCATAAGACAATTATTAACTCCAAACCACAAAAATTGTAAAGAAAAGAAAAATGTAATCATAATACACTATGTTGCTAAATTGTAAATAATAGCTACACAGTCAGAACAGCAGGAATGGCCTGCAATTATCTACACAACAAATTCTGATACATGAGTAGGTTGGAGAAGGAGGAAATGTGAGGTGTGCCCAGGTACACTAAATATTTGTCTTTTATGGTACGAAGTTGAAATATAATATCTAAAACTGAAATAGCAAGAAATAGTTGCATGAAGCATAATGTCTAGCAAAAGAATTGCAAATGGCCAACTTCTGATAAAGGAGAGTTAAAGGTGAGCAGGAGTTTGGTTGAAAACTTATTTTTTTAATACAAGCTTTGGAGAATTATTCATTGTTTAATATTTATGGATAGTATTTTGAAAAATAATAACAGCACAAGGAGTTAAGAATTTTATTGAGTATTATCAATTACTTCACAGTGTTTAACCAGAAAATTAAAATTTTTAATTCTGGACAACACGGTGAACACTACTAGTATGAGTTAAAGTACCATTTGAATCAAATCATCTCTATACCAATAAAATGAACCAGAAAAATGAGGTTTTTACATGGCAAAAGTAAATCATAAAAATCGAAATCCTTTAGGATGTGAAATCTATATGGTATGTTTTAGAAAATAATACATTTGGAGTTAAAAAGCATTCTTTCAAAAGAAAGAAAGGAAAAGAAATGAAGTAGTTGGGATTGAAGAAATTTAAACTGTGATTCTGTAGGAAAGAAGGCAAAGGAGGACCTAAAGGTAAAGTGTTACATGATGGAAGATGTGCTCTCAGAATATTTACCTGGTTCTGGAGAATAGTGTGGATGCGAGTGGGGAGAGACAAAGATAGAGAGGCCAGGTAGGCTGTTGCAGACCTAGAGCGAGATGACAAGCTAAATGAAGCCAGTGGAAACAGGAAGTGTTGGGTTTGAGAAATATAACAGCAGCACCTCTGAACTTAGAGACCAATTCTAAACTAGTAGGAGAAGAAGGAGGCCCTATAGCAGAGAGGGGCACCAGGAGGAGAGTCTAGTGCCCTAGAAAGATGACAAGGCAGGTTTTGAACCTAATAAGGTTGAATTCTTTAGGACCATACATGATGAAATCTTCAGCACCAAAAGTGAAGAGAATATCTTCTAGGAAAGAAGTCTCCACTCTATTTTTTTAAGTAGCCAATATTGATACTTAGGCGTTTAGATTAGTTTTCTGTGCCTGCTGTAGCAAATTGCCACAAACTTAATGGCTTAGTACAACACAGATTCGCCTTACAGTTCTGTTTACTACAAGTGTGATACAGGCCTCGCTGGGCTAAAATCAAGGTGTCAACAGAGCTGGGTTCCCTTCTGGAGGCTCTGAGGGGAGATTCAGGTTCATTACCTTGTCCAGCTTCTGGAAGCCACTCACAGTCCTTGGCTAAAGGTTCCCTTTCTCCATCTCTTGCATCTCTTTAATTATTCTTCCTTAGTCACATCTTCTGATTCTCTAACTGCCTCTTCTAACTATTAAGGATCCTTTCGATTACATTGGATCTATTCAGATAATCCAGGGTAATCCCCCTCGTTTACCGTCAGCTGATTAGCAATAATGCCATATGCAACTTTAATTCCCCTGTGTCATGAAATCTAACATCTTTTCAGGCTCTGGGGATTGGGACATGGACATCCTTGGGGGCAATTATTTTGCTCATCGGAGGCAAAGATACTTCCATACTTTCTCATACACGCAAACACATGCCTATGCAGATAGGTAATGGTTGACATTTTCTTTCTTCTCTTCCTCCCTCTTTTCCTTCTTCACTCCTCTCCTCCTGGGCTTTCTCCCTTCTCTCCTGACTTCTTTCCTTCCCAACAAAAGTGGAATTGTGGTGTGTGTAGTTAAAAAGAGCAGTCATCAAGATTATCCTCTTTTGACACCCATTCCAAGTTTGGGAGTCCCTAAGACAACACTTAGGTTTGATAATTTTCTAGAAAGACTCATGTTATACCCATGGATATGGTTTATTATAACTAAAAGATACAGGTAGAAATCAGCGAAGGGGAAAAGGCACAAAACATAGAGTCCAGAGAAGTTCCAACTGTTCTCCTCCCATGAAGTTGTGGACAGTATTACTTTCCTGGCATCAATACATGACAACATACATGAAACACTGTTGGCCAGTAAAGTTCGCTTGAGTCCAGTGTCCAGAGATTATTAGGCATCCACCATGCAGGTATGGCTGATGTCCATGTAGCTGAACTCAATCTACAGGCCCTCCAGAGATTGACCTCCTGAGCCAACCTTCATCATCCCAAATCACACTGTCAGACTGGTAACCCAAGAGCCCCAGGAAAACCAAAACACTTCTCTCAGGCATGACATTCAAAGGGCTTAAACATTATCCTTCAGAAGTCAAGGGCAAAGGCCAGATCTCTTTTTGGTCAAAGTTAAATTCTTTTACTATAGAGGATCATACTCATTACTGAACAATGTCTCCTGTCCCCACTCCTGCATTGCATCACATATACCTACACTGAGATGGTTAGATGATGTTTCTTTATAGGCTTCCCCAGTGATCTCCTTCCCAGTCTTACAACAACAGGATACTTTAACTATCCATGCGTTAAGCAGAGATTCAATGTCTCCACCAAAGGTCTTATCCATGAGACAAGAATTTGCTCCCATCTTTTTTTTTTAAGGAAATCTTATTGTTTTAAGTTTATTTATTTATTTTGAGGGACACAGAGACAGCATGAGTGGTGGAGGGGCAGAGAGAGAGGGAGACAGAGAATCCCAAGCAGGGATTCTGCACTGACAGTGCGGAGCCAGACACGGGCTCCGACCTACAAAACCATGAGATCATGACCTGAGCTGAAACCAAAAGTCAGTCAATTAACTGACTGAGTCACCCAGGTGCATCTTCCATCTTTTTAGTTTATACTATAGTTTTCCTACACAACTTGAACTCTGCTAATGGTCCCAAATGTCTTGGAGTGAAGGAGTTCCAAAAAGTGTATAAATTAGCAGGAGCTATCGATGCTAGATAGCTTACTGTATGCCTGATGCTAGACTGAATTCTTTGAACACATTCACTTTTCTTACCCGCAGGACTTAGCTGTTTTGCAGATAGTAAAATTGCAGCTTCAAGAAATTAAGGGGTTCGGCACATGTTTTGTTAACTGGGATGTGTCAGGATGTGAACCTAGGACTCTAGTGCCAGAGTCCGTTTGTCTGAGTGATTGAGTGAGTGCGTAACTACAACTATATATGTGGACTCAGGTCACTCAGAAAGATGGACACAAGAGCTTAACAGACTCTTCCAGCCTTGGTGTCATCTCCATTTCATGTGAAAACCCCATCTCCAGCCTTTGCATTGGAGAGATGGTTCTCATGTTAGTTAACTTTGCTTCTCACTCTAGAATCTAGAAAGAATAAACTTCTAGCATTCCTGGTCTGTAGCGAAGTGGAACCACTAGCATTCTCTACCCTGCTGCTGTCATCCATGTGCAATGATTCATTCTCCAGAACTAGGTCAAACTTGCCATACTCAAAAACCACTGAACATTGATTCTTCACCAATGGGATCTTTATGGTTAAGCTAATGGGATTCTCATTTCATTGATGACTCCATGAGATAATTTATCTGATTGGAACAGATTGGAACCCAGCCTACTCTCCACACCTTCCTTTACAATCTCAATATTCTTTCATTCATCATTTATTCACTCATTCATTTATGACATTATACTACAGTTTGGAATAGAAAACATAATGATACAGATGATGTCCTTAGGTTGCTCACATACTGATGGGTTTTCCTCCTCTCTACTCCCATCCTCCAAAGGTCCTAAACTACTTAATCTCAACCCTCAACATGTAGGCTTTCCAAATCCCCATTACATTTGCTATCTCCATTCCTTAGGAAGGTAGGTATACCCCCAGACCCTCAAATCTACCCCAATATTTCTTCTAAACCATACACTTATTTTTTTTTAATTTTTAAATCTTTCTTATAATTTACAAGCCCATAGCAGTCATTTCATTAGCTGCTGGCTCAGACTACTCACTGTGGCTTTCAGGGCTGTCCAATTCTGAAAGGTGTCTACCCCGGCCTCAACTCTCCAGGCTGATCCAACTGTTTATCTTGAGTCCAGCACTAACTGAATGTACCAGCTTTTTTTTCAGAGATGTCCTGGGTGTTCTCAGATTGTTCCAGTCCTGCTTGCCACCTTATTTCCATTTCTGCCTTTACTTGTTTCCTGAATTTCTGACTTAGTTCCCATTCCCAGCACCGAGCCTCCACCTTGAACCAATCTAGTTGCACTGGTTTGACCATTAGCACACTTCCTTAGGTGCAGTTTTGTGTTCACACTTTCACTCAGTCCGCTTTGACCTGCTCCAGGTAATTTCCTTCCTGCTGAAGGCTTGGTCATCTTTGAAGAAAACTAAGATAGTTGATATGTTACTCCTTCAAGCCTATCTCCAACAAGTCCTTTCTTTGTATGCTTTTTTTTTTCCCCTTCTAGTGAACACTTAGTGATTTGACATCTTCTGCTAAGGAAATTATATGCCATTTTTTATAAGAGTCATGACTGACTCTTGGTCATGGCATACAGAATTAACAAAACCACTCTGTCACTGAGGACTGCTATCATTAAATACTGCTGAAAAAATAAAAGAAGACCTAAATAAATGGAGAGATCTACTGTGCTTGTGGACTAAAAGACTCAGTATTGTTTAGGTATCAATTATCCCCAAATTATTCTATAGATTCAATTTAATCCCAATGAAAATCCTAGTATTTTTTGGTCAAATTGAGAAGCTGATTCTAAAATTTGTATGGAAATGCAAAGACATAGGGGCACCTGGGTGACTCAGTTGGTTAAGCAACTAACTCTTGGTTTCTCCTCAGATCATGATCCCAGAGTCCTGAGATAGAGCCCCAATTTGGGCGTGCTGGGCATGGAGCCTATTTGAGTTTTTCTCTCTCTCTCCCCCTCTGCCCTTCCACCACGCGTGTGCTCTCTCTCTCTCTCTTTCAAAAATAAACAAATAATAAAAATTTTTTAAAAATTCAGAATGAGAAGTGAATGATATATTTGGGCTCCTGGGTGGCTCAGTCCATTGAGTGTCCAGCTCTTGATTTAGGTTCAGGTCATCCAAAGGTCCTGGGTTCTAGCCCTGGCTTGGGCTTATTGCTGAGCATGGAGCCTGCTTAAGATTCTCTCTCTCTTTCTCTCTCTCTCTCTCCTCTCCCCCACTTTCTCTCTGTTTCTCTCTCTAAACAAAAGAATTTAAAAAAGAAATGAGCAAAGGACCTAGAATAACCAAAATAAGCTTGAAAAAAATAATAAAATTGGAGAACTTAGACTACCCCATTTCAAGACTTGCTAATAACCTACAGCAACTGAGACAATATGATATTGGCAGAACAGTTGGAGCCCTTACACATCTGTAGTGTCATAATATAAAAATGGTAAAAACCAGTTTGGGGAATTGTTTGACAATTTATTATAAAATTAAACATATACTTCCCATATGACCCCAAAATATCATTCCTAGGCATTTACCCAACAGAAAAGATAGCATATATCTGCATGAAGACTTGTTCAAGAATGTTCATAGCAACTTTACTCATATTATTCAAAACCTGAGAATAATCTGAATGCCTCCCAACAGGTGAATTGATAAATAATCTTAGTATACTACGAATTGACATAAATGGATGAATCTCAAAATATAACATTATATGAAAGAAGCTAGACACAAAAGAATACATACTGTGTGATTCCAATTATATAAACTTCAAGAACATGCAAATTAATTCATGGTTACATAAGTTAAAACTGTTTGTCTCTAGAAGGGAGTTTGGCTGCAAAGGAACACCAGGAACTTCCTGGTGTAATTAACATACTCCATCTTTTCACTGAAGTGACAGGTAAACCAGTGTAAACATTTGTCAAGATTCGTGGATCTGTCCATGCAAAATTTATGTATTCCATTGTTTATAGATTAGATTACACATCAAATGAAGATATGAATATCGGGGGAAACACATTAAGATCTATGACTAGATCATCAATTTTTATTCAACGGATGGAGCATCAGCAAGCATGTTATAAAAATTAATTTGTATTTGGTTACAAAAAAAATATATAATCCTTTCTTGACCATTCTTCCTTTTTAACTATACAAGCCCGGGGCCAATATTAAAATTTCGAGTAATTGCTAAGAACACACTGATCTGGAAACAGAGTGAAAGCCTGGAAATCTGCCAGACGGTAACTGAAACTGTCTTAGAAGTGTATCTGGGGGCACCTGGGTGGCTTAGTCGGTTAAGTGTCCAACTCTTGATTTTGGCTCAGGTCATGATCTCAAGGTTCTTGACATCAAGCCCCGCATCGGCTGTGCTGACAGGCTGACAGTGGGAACCTGCTTGGGATTTTCTCCATCCTTCCCGCCCCAAATAAACAAATAAACTTTAAAAAAAAGTGCATCTGATTAAAGATAGTCTAAAATAAGATAGTCTATTTGGCACACAAAAAAGAACAATAGATTGTTAGACTACTTAGATTTTAATAACTCTGGCTCTGTCATTCTTCTAGCCTGGATATTTTACAAAACTGATTACTGCATTAGGGTTCATTAAGTACCTAATGTTGTGTCTAGCACTGAGCAAAGGGTGAACAAATATTTCATAAGTGAAGTACTCTACTACTTATGCACCAATGTGTTAAATAGATAAAGAGACCCTAAATCAGCTTGACTGAGGAGGGCAGGCTTCCAGGAATATGTCAAATTATTGCTTGAAAAAATAAAGTGGTGAGGAGTACACTCCACAGTGCACTTAGCCACTGACCTGACCCTGCCAGATCAGCCTTCCTATTTGCCAACCCTTCTTCACCCCTACCCTCACCAAAGAGGCTATAGGTATTCAGTAATAGATAATAACATTTATTATTTTAGATGATTATAACTAAAAACGGTAGATATTATTTGATTATTCAAATTAAAAATCAGTAATAATGCGTTCACTTATTTTTTTTTTAATCTTTTTTGAAAGCCTGCTATGTGTCGCAGACTGTGCAAGGCACTGAGGTTACCGTATTTGAGAAGACATGGTCCCTGTCGTCAAGAAAAGTGTGGTTTCAACCCCAGGCTCCAGAAAGTCAGCAGCTGACAGACATCATGTTGACCTAGGTTGCAGGAGGAGGACTTCTCTCTGGCTGCCATTTCCTGGGCTGCAAGCTTTTTTCCTTCCCCGGGCGCGGCTGGGGGTGGGGGGCGGGGGGACGGCAAAAGCTTGAGCCCCGAGCACGAAGCATCTCCCGCTCCAGCCGGGAGGTGGCGACCTGCAGCCGACGACGCCTCGGGGTACTGAGGCTCAAGACTCCACTTGGGGGCGGTCTCGTCTGGCTCGCGGGCCGCCCTTCTCCACGGGCGGAACCATCTGCCTGCGTCCCTGGTTTCTGCAGGTTCCATAATCCGCACTCACCCGGCACTTCCGGGCTTCCGGGCGGGCCCCTGAGGTTTGCTGGGCCTTGGTGGGGATTCTTTCCGTTGAGCGCTAGAGAGAGAACGCGACTCCTGCGAGCGGAGGTTTCCGGCGGGCGTCTCCGCCCCTCTGCCCCTCAATTCCCGGAGCTCGGGTCTAACCCGGGCCGTGCGCTGGGCGTCCAAGGAAGGCAGGGGCGATGGTACAAATGGAGACGCAACTGCAGAGCATTTTTGAGGACGTGGTGGTGAGTGGAGCCCCCAGGGATTCAGGGCGGTGGCTGGGCGAGGGGGGCACTCAGTGGTCGACTCAAGGCCCGGGCAACCTGTCCCCCCACCTCTTCTTTGTTATGACACCATGTTTGTCTGCAGGGGTTTAGCGAATCTCCAACAACTGTCAAATTCAAAGTCTCCTTTGAAATCCACAATACCCTTTGTGACAGGTCAGGCCGGAATTGTTATTTTGTGCGTTTCTCTGATTAAGGTGGTTTGTCCTATGTTACATTGTACTGTTTTTCTCGAGGAGGTCCCTCCTTTTTTTCTTCTTTTGTTCTTTTTGTTTTACATCGTTTACTTTTTGTTTTTTACAGAAAACGGAAATTATAGAAGAGGCTTTTCCTGGGTGAGTATATGCATGGCAGATTTTTGTGTTTTTACGTAAGTGTGTTTTTGTAAGATTTTACTTCGGTTTGTCTTGGAGATATATAAGATCCATAAGATTCTGGTTGTGTTGAATTACCGTTTTAGAACTAGTGGAAAATAATCTGATTTTTGTGTTTTAGAATGTTTATGGACACCCCTGAAGATGAAAAAACAAAACTAATTAGCTGTTTGGGGGCCTTCAGACAGTTTTGGGGTGGTCTTTCTCAGGTGAGCACTGCATTTTTATGACATTCAGCTGATGATTTTTGATGCCTTCTTTTTTACATTGTTTCGATGTTGCTGTTAAGGTCTTTCAAGAAAGGGAGAAATAAAATTGTCAACATTTTTTATTTGCATATTCTGGTTTCCATTTGTTTCGATTTGTATTCATCCAGTGGAGAACCGGTCCTGAGAGCTCAAGTTGATGACAGCACAGTGTGAGATCTCTTTAAAACTCTCCCCCATATAGATTATATAAAACCATTCTCATCCTATTCTGATTTATTTGGTGCAAGGGTAAAGAGCTGTGGTAGAAGTGTAAAAGATACAAATTTCATTCATTTTCTCCGCCAAGGAACTACCAAACCATTGATATAAAGGTACTATGATTAAAGATACTATAGTAAAGATACAAAAAAAAAAAAAAAATGCCACCCCGGCATATATTCATTTTTTAAAGTTGTTTTGATTATCTTCTAATAGATAATATATTCATATGACTCTAAATGCAAAAGGTACCAAAACGGGGTACCCTATGAATAGTCTGCCTTCTATCTTTCTTAACTTAAATCACCTACTTTTTCATGTCAGCAGCCAGTATCCCCAGTTCGTTGCCTTCTGGAAGTATTTTATACATGTAGAATCCATTTTTATAGCACATTCATATAATGTGTATACTGGTCCTTAGCACCTTTTTTCTCATACTGTTAAATTCTGAAAGTAATTCTACATTAATCCATCGAAAGTTACCTCTGCCTTTCTTTCTTAGAGTAACATAATCCGTTATGTGACTGCACTTCCTTTATTTAGCCAGTCCCCTATGGAGTGACATTTAGGTAATTTCTTACATTCTCCACTTTAAACAGTACTAGAACGAACAATATTATGCACAGGACACTGTGCAGAATAAATTCCTGAAAATAGTATTGCTAGGTTAGAGGGAATGTCTATTTATAATTTTTATATAGATCGCCTAGTAGCTTTCCATAAGGGTCAGACCTGTGTACACTCCCCTAGCGATGTATAAGCACAGATGTCCCCTGGAGCCTCACAGTGGAGTGTTAATGAACTTTTTTTGGTGTTTGCCAATCTAAACAGGAGAAATTATATCTCATTATGGTTTATTTTGCATTTCCCTAATGTTGAACATCTTTTCAACATCTTTTAATTTTTAAATAATTCTTTAAACATTTTATGGGTTAAGGATGGCCTGTGTATTCAAGAAGTTTGTATTCTAGTGGGGAAGCCAGGAAGAAAATAAGTATTTCTAAGTCAGCATTGTATTCTCAGCAATAGAAGTGTGTTGGAAGGACAGTGGTAGTGCAGGAGAGGGGGACATGTCTTGAGGGTATCCTAGAAGACAAACGGATATATGGGGACTACATTTTGGTATCAGGTTATACAAGTCTAGAAATTTCATATGTCATTGGATTCATAATTAGGCTCTTAGGGATTAGATTCACACAATTCTCATGAGGCCGATGTTCTCCCTCACAGTGGATTTTCCCCACAATGACAGGAATGTTTATATCTGCCATTAAGGGCATTGTTTACAGTGACTTATACAGTCCTTGTTAGAGCTTTCTACTGACCTTGAATATATTTTTAAAAACTTACTCTTTTTGGAGGTCTCATGTAAATAAAAACAGTAGGAATTTAATCTATAGAATTGTATTGATTTTAAGCTAATATGACTGAAATACTAAATCTGATTTTTTTCATTTTTTTAAACTGTTTTCACTCATGAATGTTCATAGTCGACGATTTCATTCATAGTCTTGATATACTCCCAGGTATATTAGTTATTTGTTAGCTATAAAATATCACTTTGGACCTAAAATATCATCATTTTTTAATTTTCCAGGAATCTCATGAACAGTGCATCCAGTGGATTGTTAAATTTATCCACAGCCAGCATAGTCCTAAAAGGATCTCTTTTCTTTATGACTGCTTAGCGATGGCCGTGGAGACTGGTCTCCTTCCACCCAGGTATGTTTACTGATAGAGCAATCCAAAGATTTTTTTATTAATGTTTGGAAACTGGTTAAGGTTGTTGTTATAATAGACTAAAGGAATGAAAAAGGAAGTTAGGCTCTCCAGGCAATCCTTCAATAAAACGTCAGGTTTTAGTTTCTAGGATATAGTATTCTAAGAATTGTGTACACAAAGGCTCAAAACCAGACAGGCTTTGCCTTTCAACTCAGGAGCTAGGGTCACGTAACTTTTCCTGCACAATGAACTACCTGAACACATTGTGGTTTAAGACAGTAATGATCATTTTATTAATACTCATGATTACAGTGATTGGCTGAGCTCGGTGGGCAGTTTTTTCTCAGGATCTTGTGACTGCAATCAGATGGTAGTTATGGCTGTAGTTATCACAAAGGTTTCCCCATTCATGTCCAGTGGGTGATGCCTGGCTGTCATCTGGGACTTTAGCTGGGGCCATCAGCTGGGATCTACACATGGCCTCTCCCTGTGACCTGGATTTTCTCACAGCATGATGCCACCCAAGACAAGCGTTCAAAAGAAGGCTAGATAGAAGCTACATTACCTTTCCTTGGATGTCATAAGTATTCCTTTTGCCACAATCTTAGGCCTGCCCAGATTTTTAAAAAAATTTTTTTTAAAGTTTATTTATTTTTGAGAGAGAGACAGACAGAACATGAGCTGGGGAAGGGGACAGAGAGAGAGGGAGACACAGAATCTGAAACAGGCTCCAGGTTCTGAACTGTCAGCACAGAGCCCTATGCGGGGCTTGAACTCGGGAATGGTGAGATCATGACCTAGGCTGAAGTTGGACGCCCAACCGACTGAGCCATCCAGGTGCCCCAGGCCTGCCCAGATTTAAGGGAAGAGAGTGTGGACCCTTCTCCCACATCTTCATGGGAGGAGTATCATGCTTCAAAAGAGCACGTGGGATTGAAAATCTTGTTTCAGCCTTCTTGGGAAAATACAATCTACCACGAACTGATAGAAGGTGAACATTTAATCTATGGCTTTTGGTAGCTTTCTTTCTAGTAAAAATATGACACAATATTACCCCATTCTGTTTTGTGCTCTTTCGTTCCAGTGAAAAAAGTGTGACATACCATACACATAATTTTGTAAAGTACGTTTGAAAAGTAAATGACCTTTCTAAAAACACTATGACAAATATCGAGAATACACAGACCTTGGCTGTTAGAGAATTTGAAAAATTCTGTCATGTAACTGGAACGGGTGTTCGTATTTTCTAGGATGGTTTGCGAATCCCTGATAAACTCCGACACCCTGGAATGGGAAAGAACGCAGCTTTGGGCCTTAACGTTTAAACTAGTGCGGAAAATAATTGGGGGAGTGGACTACAAGGTATATTTTCCTAATTTTAAAAAGGAATCACTTTCAGACATGATTAACTTTTAGTATGTAGATCTTAGTTTCCGATGGAAGAAATGAAATGGAAGTATTTACAAGGTGTATTTTTTGTTGTATTTCCTAACGGGACTTAAAATTGCTCAGTGTTTCCCACAGCTTCTCTGCTCTTCTCCCAACATTCTTAAAAATGCCAGTCCTAATACATACGATGAGTGGGGAGGTTACCAGCAGACTCTGTGCCCTTTCATGTCACAGATCTTACAATGTCATGGCCCCTTTCCAATGAAGGAGCACAGAGCTGGGGTGTGGAAGCCCTGAAGGGATGGACACAGGCATCAGCTGAGAAAGGAGGCAAGCCCTGTTTCATCTGCGCTTTGATCTCCTTTGACCACGTGTACGTCAGTGCCCTTCTCTTGACCCAAAATAACAGCGTACACTCTCACTGTGTCTCGTAATCCAGCCCCAGGGTCTCCCTTGCTGCAAACACCATTCTCCTTCATTCAAACTACCTTTGTCATTGTCCTTTTTTGAAAGAGTTGCCACTGTCTGACCCTAGGCTTTATATCTGTATTTTCTCTAATCTGAAATGGCTTAACTGCTTAATTATTGATTTGAATCATGATTTAATACAAAATTAATTCTAAGAAACTTTTTCTTTTTTCTTTTCTTTTTTTTTAATTTAGGTGAAGTACTTCACTTATACTTTAGTGAAGTATAAGTACCTCACTTATATAAGTATATATACATACATATATACTTCTACCAGGTTTGCATGGAGTTTTTGCTTTCTTATTTGTAGGATGCCTTATCAATTGTTTCTAATTTCTTTCATGCGTATGCTTTGTCCATCTTTTAACAAGACTGATCACACAGTTTATACTCAATAAACGCGTGTCTCTATGTATCAGATTCTGCTCTGAAATAATGCACCTGGTAATAGATATGAGGAGATGACCAGTTAAGAGAATAGCCTAATTGGATAAGTTTGAGTGATTAGGTATGTGATGGATGAGAAGGGGGAGTAAAGTTAAATATGACAAAGGGAGTAAGCAGAAGGGATCACCCACCAGAAAATTTAATATTATGGCCCAGTCTCAGAGTGTTTTCAAGTTCTATTCAAATATATTTCTGTAAGCCCACATTAAGCTTTTTGGATCCTCACAACAATAGAAAGTCTAATAATGTTGTGAGGGTCCAAAAAGCTTAGCAGAGTGTGGAAAGATTTTTATTTGTAAGTGACTTTCTTTGTTCATTCATATCATAGGACGTTCTTTAGAATTCTGTTTTGGAACATGACTCTTCTCCTTGGTTAATGTTAGGGACTTGAATGTTAGCTCTGATTCAGAAAAATTGAAAATGTGACATTGAAGGTCACATTTTTTTCTGAGTATGTGATGTTGAAATCTTTAACTGTTTTAGCTAGCACAGGGGCACTACTTAGTTTTAACCTATGAGTTTTTTTCTTATATCAGGGTGTTCGAGATCTCTTAAAAGTGATTTTGGAGAAAATCTTGACCATTCCCAATACAGTGAGCTCAGCTGTTGTACAGCAGCTTCTAGCAGCAAGAGAGGTAATTTAGCAATTCATTGATCATAATCTCAAAAAAGTCTATTTTTATATAGCACTGTGCCTTTAAAACATATGGTAGTTTGTAGACTGTTCCATTTGGGTACTTCTACAAAAATCACTTCTAGTTTTGCTGTTTATTATACTTTTATGATATAATAAAAATATATTTTACTTTTATGTTTCTAATGTAAATGTTAAACTTCAAGTCATGGCTTTTAATTTTGAAAAGAACAATATAAAGTATTTTCAACTGTTACAAGACGGTAGCCTATCGAGCACTTAAAATCTCTGTGCATAGTAACTAATGTTGAGAGAATTGTTACTTTGATTTGACACTTTCCTCTTAGAGGCTTCCGATATTTAAAGCAATGTTATTTATTAACATCCATTTATTTCATTGTCCATTAATCTTCATTTTTAGAGATTCTTCACATATAAATGGATTCTTTTATTCTACAGTTTAAGCCCATTAAATCCATGAAATAATATCTTTGCTTTTAATATCTTTGCTCTTGTTGCTGCTGTTGCATTTTAAGGACTTATCTATGGAAATAATCAAGAACAATAACATCGCTCTTTTATTTTTCTTAGGTTATAGCATATATCTTGGAAAGAAATGCCTGTCTATTACCAGCCTATTTTGCAGTCACAGAGATCAGGAAACTATATCCTGAGGGAAAACTTCCACACTGGGTAAATCTGGTATTTTCCATAGTTTTTAATAGAGATTTTAATCAAAAAGTTATATTAATATAATTTTTTGTGTGCTTATTTTTTAAATGGCCACTTTTATCCTGAAATAAAATTTACTCTTTTTTTTTAATTATTATAATGCATTTGTTTTATTTCTCTGCTATCTTGTTGAGACACTTTCTATATCATGAGTTAAAATATACTCATCAAATAGCTAAGGACATGGTGGTATGATTTGGCTTAATTCAGGGGCAGATGAACTGGGCAGTAATTGTTTGTAAAGAAGTATAAGGACTAACTTTTGTGTCATTTTTATATGCCAGGTATTGTATCAAATCTTTACATAATGTTTCATTTTATATAAATGACGGTTATATTCAGAGAAGTTTTGATTTTATTTTTATACTTATTTGTTTGTGTTTTTTTGTTGTTGTTTTTAGTTACTTGGAAACTTGGTATCAGACTTTGTGGATACCTTCAGGCCCACAGCAAGGATAAACTCCATTTGCGGTAGGATTATAATTTAAAATATACTAAATAGTACCTGATTTTTAGTCAACTATTGACTATTGTAACTTTTAATAGAGCTAGTAAAGCACCATGGAATCTCCAGGCAACTCAACGTCTCAACCGATCTGTCCCTCTGTGGCCATACTATACAAGACTATCAGGCTCTTTCATCCCATTCCGATTCACACTTTTGCTCTATACTTCATTTATTTTGTTTTTCACTTTTTCATGTTTTGTTAGATCCTCAGAATTTTCTTTTATTTTTTTTTCTTAGGTTGTTCTTTCTTTTTGAGAAAGAGAGAAAGAGTGGGGGAGGGGTAGAGAAAGAGAATCTGAAGCAGGCTCCACGCTCAGCACTGAGCCTGATGCAGGACTTGATCTCACAACCCTGAGATCATGACCTAAGCCAAAATCAAGAGTAAGACATTTAACTGACTTAGCTACCCAGGCACCCCTCGGGATTTTCTTTTAAAAATAATCATGTGATTTGGCAATTTGTGCAATGCCCAGTGTTTGGGTATATAGACCATTATTTAGTCAATGACCAAATTTTCAGCACTCCTTGTGAGTCAGGTGCTATTCCAGATTGGAAGTACAAAAATAAAGCAAGCAGACACTAGACAGATCATTCTCAGACTTCTGGCTTTTGTAGCTGAGTAGATATTGGTATCATTTAATGAATTCTAGAAGTGGTACAGATTTGAGAAGCATGATGAGGTCAGTTTAAGATGTGTTGACCTTGAGGTGCCTATGGAACATCGAAGTGACAGTATTCATTAGGCAGTTGGGTATATGAGTTGATGGTCATATGCTACATCTAAGGCCTCTAGGAACATCATGCTTAAAGTTAATCATGTTGACCCTAAACTAGAGATCTGTGAACTTTTTCTATAAAGGGTGAGACAGTAAATATCTTAGGCTTCGTGAGCCATTCGATCTGTGGGAACTATTCCGCTCTGTCATCGTAGTGCATCAGTATCCCAGTAAGACTTCACAAACACAGGCGGCAAGTTGCATCTGGCCCGTGGAGTATAGTTTACTATCTCTCACCTGGATACTTGGACGGATGCAACATTTTTGAGTTTGGAATGTCTGTACAATTGGTCTCCAACCATCTGGACTAAAAATAATCAAAGAAAATTCCCAAAATTTATATCTAACTAAAAGCTTTTTACGGTCAGTGTCTGATGCAGCATGGATATTTATTAAATAGTCACAGAGTGAGCAAAGGACCAAGCATTTCTCTGTTCATATTTACTTAAAAACATTTTTTTGTAATACATACAGGCCGCTGCAGCCTTCTGCCAGTTGTAAATAACTCGGGAGCCATTTGTAACTCGTGGAAATTGGATCCTGCAACTCTTCGTTTTCCTTTGAAAGGCCTCTTGCCGTATGATAAGGTATGTTGATAAACATGGTGGAACTTTTGATCCACCTAACTGTCTTCCTCCTGGACTGTTTGATATGTTGTGCTAAATTATCTCTTCATAGGTTGAAGGAGTACAGATTTAATGAAAACTGGTTTGTGGTTTATCATGTGATTCTAGTATCCAACTGTTCCCTGCGGTTTGTGATATCGTGGATGTTTATGCTCCAGTGGACAAAGCACTTAGACTAAGAAAACCGAATCTTTAAGTAGATTTCTTATTTTTATTCTTCCTTTACAAAGTGAGGACCAAAAGTGAATTTATGTGGTTCCTTTGTTAGATTTTTTATTTTTATTTTTTTAAGTTTATTTTATTTAAGTAATCTCAACACCCAACATGGGGCTTGAAGTCACAACCCCAAATCAAGAGTCACATGCTCTCCTGACTGAGCCAGCCAGGTGCCCCTACTTTTGTTAGATTTTTTTAAAGAGGGAATGGAGAGGACAGAAGTGGTATAGAGTATTCCCAAAGGAAAAATATCTACAAGTATCAATAAAATGAAGTATGAGATACAGATATAACACTATACTGAAATTTGATAGATTCACTATAGTATCTTGGGGGTTGAAACAGTTGCAGAGCAGGGTATGGGGAAGGCTAGATATTTTTCATGTAAATGTTTCATGTCAAAAATGATGTACAAAGTGATTTGGAAACTTGCTCGCAAGTGAGGAGAGTGAATAGTGAAACTAAGGTCACAATTCTGAGCTCTGGGCATATTAGTCAGCAAACTTTGGAATGTGAAAGAGTTGTGGACTACATAGAATTTACAGTTATCATGATAACAATGATATTGAAAATAGATAAATATATTATTATGCACTTACCGTATGCCCAGCACTAGTCTAAGAACTTTTTTGCAATCACCCCTATTCTCAACTATCACCTTAGTGTCTCCATTATACACATGATGAAACTGAACAGAGGGGAGTAGCAGCTTGACTAAGGCGACTAAGGCCCCTTGTTTAGGAAATGGTAGAGTCAGTATTTGAACCCAGACAATATGATTCCAGAATCTACGCTCTTAACCCCTTTACTATCAAGTCATTTTCCTCCAAATTTGGAAGTAGTATTTATGTTAACACTTGGATGGAAGTGATTGGAAACGGCCTCCATTCCTTTGGTTAGATTTCTGAGCAGAAAATCCTTTCCTTACAGTGATACTTAAGACTTTCATGTGACTGTAACTGAAGTCATTTCTAAATTTAGCCTCCGTATGACCTTTGGCAAGTCCCTTCATCTCAGTTATGTCACCTATCAAATGAGGGGTGGGGTCAGATTAACTGTAAGCACTAAAATCCTATGATTTTTTTCCACTAGATACTGCCTACTGTGTGAAGGTAACAAGTGCCTTTAGTGGATTTTTTTTATCCCAAATTCAAATTATTTGAATTAACATTTACTTTGATCTTGAAGCAATAATTTTTTTTATTTTCTTTAAAGGATCTGTTTGAACCACAGACTGCTTTGTTGAGATATGTATTGGAGCAGCCTTATTCCAGGGATATGGTCTGCAATATGCTAGGTTTAAATAAGCAGGTACTGTACTATGCTGGAAACCTAGTAAATTCTGCATAGAATCCGCACTGTTCTTTTCTCTTTCCTTTGCTAGAGCTAACTGAGCAAAACAGTTCAGAACTATTTGGTGATTTTTTTTAATATATGGTTTATTAAACAATGTATTGTTTCTATCATTTATATATTGCTTTAAAAATGTTTAAATTAAAAAGGAGATATTTTAAAAGTTGGTTTATTTTGCATTGCTTTTTTTTCTATAAGGCCAGTTTCAAGTATACCTTTTGCCAGAAAAACCTACACATGACTTAACCATAATTTTTGACTTTTTTGTTGTTTGGGTGCCTATTTTTATAACCCTTGGTATCTTCAGCGTGGCCTGACT
This sequence comes from Paguma larvata, assembly GCA_030068075.1. Taxonomy (NCBI): domain Eukaryota; kingdom Metazoa; phylum Chordata; class Mammalia; order Carnivora; family Viverridae; genus Paguma; species Paguma larvata. The sequence continues at coordinate 115,930,003 of CM057829.1, read as the reverse complement.
GCTGATTTTTTTTTTTCCCCCTTTTTGGTGTGTGTTTGTTTTTGGTGGTTTAACATGTGGGAGGGTTTGTGCTGACTCTGGGTTCCTTGAGGCTGGCCTCATAGTCACTGTTTTGTCTTTTCTTTTTTTCTTCCTTTATTTTTGTTCTGTCCTGTCTTGTCCTGCCCATCCTCCAATGCTCTAGACCTTGAACATTGCTCAGGTATGTTCACAACCTTACTGTTGTATTGTGACTAACGATACGCTGGCCGCTTTGTAGCCACTGATTCCATTTAGAGAATACATGTATGGTCGGGGCTTGAAATTGGCAGGACCATGCTGAGACCAAGGCCACTAAAATGAATTTCTTCTTGGGATATGAGAGTTGTTTTTGGTGGATTGTTTTTGGTTTTGGTTTTTGGTGTTTGTTTTTTTATATTCTTTTTTTTCTTTTTTTCTTTTTTCTTTTTTTTTTTTTAACAAAAGAGACAACACCTGGCACACAATAACACCTGTCACTTTTTGATGGGTGGTTTTTCCTTCCCACTCCATTTTACTTCTTTTTCTTTTTTTATACTTTAGGGCTAAAGCTCGCCTTGTGGAATTTTCAGAGATGGAAAGATTTTGTGGTGGCCTTTATCTTTCCGGATTATTAAAACATAAATAAATAACATCTATTAAAATACTTACGTTGCTTTGCCTTAAAACAAAAACAAATTAAAAACAAAACAAAAAAGAGGAAAAAGCACTTTACTAGAGATACGTTATTTTAAAAGTTGGAGTGGTAAACTTTATACAGGGAAGGTTTTTTTGGAAACATGGGGATTGACTAAGAAATGTCACACTCTTAGGTGACCCCACACCTGCTTGACAAACACCCTTCTTTGTCAGTCTTTGCCAGAAGTGTCCTCCTCCTGGAGTGGGCTCCTTGCAGTGGAAGCTCACCTGCGGTGGGAGAAAAACACTGTGGCCAAACTTTATAAACCGAACTCTTGTACAGTCCCAAGTCTGTTCTAGGACTTTTCACCTTTGAGATTTTAAGCAAAATAGTGGTTCCAATTATTTTTGTTAAAAATTTTTGAGCCCAACATATTAAAATAGACCAGCTTTTTGATTTTAAAAAGACGTTCTTGTCTAGGTTATATAAAATAGCGTTACTGTTTGCAATACTATAGTGAAGGTTGTGCCAGTGCTTCCATTTATAAAGCCCTATTTTTAAGGACATATAGCTTGGCCATAAAACTTGCTCAGTGTTGAAACTTTGCATGCCAAACCTCACCCTAGTAGCAGTATCTCTTTTATTATTTTAAGTTTTTTCTTCTGAAAAATTTACCAAGTTTCCTTGTTCGGACAAGCTTATGTACATGTGAAACTGAACTGCCTCACACTACAGTATCTGACAGTTACTTCACATAATCTGTCAATTTAACATCTTAAATACCAAGTCATTAATTCTGATCAACTTTCACTTGAGTTAGAGGTAAGTATTCAGTCAACTTTGAAAGAATGCTTCATGCTATGTCTTAAAACTAATTTTTGCAATGAACTTTTAAGTCATACTTGACTCAATTTTTTTTTTTACAGTTTGGTGGATAAATGTACCCACGGTCATTTGAGCTGCGAGTACCTTCCCCCAGATATCGTTAGCCTTTTTCTCTTGGGATGCAGCTCTCCTCAGACTAGAAATTGACAAAACAGTTCCTCGAAGAGTATTTCTGATTTGATTATTTTAATAACAAGTTTCAACCTAAAAGAAGTTTATGACTAAGACATAAATCCGTAAAAAATAAAGTTTATAATGGAAATGCTGACAGAACATTATTAGTATTGGTCCCACTGTAAACATTGTCAAAAGTTCACAATTCATCAGTAATTGTTTTGGTACAAAACTCTGTAGTGGATGGACTTGTAGGTGGGAGATATATGCTGAATTGACTTGATACATTATTTTTACCACCTGGAAAGTAGAGTAGGAAGTGAGAATACAAAGTATCAAGCATACGATCAAAAATAAACACGTTATCTTATCACATCTTTTATCATCACAGAACTATATCCTGCACTCTACTTTCTTGTCCTTTCTCTAGCAACGCAATAATTTACTTAAAGCTTGAAACTTTTTAAGAGCTGTCCATATTGCATTTTCCAGTAGGAATTGGGCTATATTTTATTCTAAAGTCGGTCACATTCAAGGAGTCATAAATAGCCCGGTTCTGTGACCAGCCAGGTGGAGTGTTCACAGTGGAAGAATCCTGTTTTATATGTTTATACAGCTTCGTGTTCTTTCTGCCCAATAAGCACAGTATAAAACAGATACATTCCTCAGGCTCTCCTGTGGTGGTGTGTGACCTCTGGCTACCCTGAGACAGTGATTGACTAATCACTCAATTATCTTTGAAAGGCACCATCAAAAGTGGTATTAACTGGCATAGGGCTGATTGGCAGAAAATATGATAAATGACACACAAAGGGATTTTTCTTCCCAACTTGTCCTGAATAGGTATTGCTCTAAAATTGATTTCTAGCACTGAAATAATGATTTGAAATTAACTTAAGCCCCCGTAAGTACAGCATGTTGAAATTTTATCACAGAAGCGGTACCAGAACTGTTACGTCAGAAGTGTCAGGGGCCACTTAATCTAGGATATGGTTACCTGGACTGAAAAGCATTATCATTTGCCATTTGAAATAGTGGTGAGGAAGACTCAGGGGCATGGGTGGAGGTCAATGTTAGTATTTCTATTTATACCTTGTGCCTCGTTTTCAGCTTTTACCAAAGCTGAAAATTTTAAGTTAGTTTCCAATGCAGTTTGAGCTATTATGCAGAAATTGAATTGGTAAAATATTGAATTTATATTCTTAATGTTAAAACAGGTTTTAACTAAATATGCATATAAATATGATATAAACTAGCTAATTCAACTGAATGCCTAGACCTTGAAGAATTAAATTTACAAAAGCTTTCAGAAAGCACCTTGTAAATAGCCATAGACAGAGCATCCGTTGGCTTGCAGAAGTGTCATAGCCTAGTGGTTGATAATCTTTATCAGTGCATTAAACCACTTTATAAATATTCATTTGTTCCACTTGTAAAATAATCTACACGGTGGAGAGTATTAATTTTAATGTACTTATTTTTTTGGAATGAAAACTAAAGCCAAACATTATTCTAAAGTAGTTAGCATAGATCATTTTATATTTCAGCAGGTTTTTTGTGTTGTTTTTGTTTTTTTTCTTTTTTTGGTATTAATAAGATTGGCAAATAGTGGAACTAAGCTATCCTGAAACTTGGTTTGAGAAATAGCCTTGGCTTTCACCAAAACACCTGGGAAACACAGAGTTAACCCTGATAGTTGTTCTGGCACACTCAGACACCAGGGCTTTAGACATCATAGAGCTTCCAAACTGATTTATTTCTTAACAGAAAATTTAGAGGTAATTGGAGTCGTGGTATGTATTGAAAGACCATCAGCTTTAACTGTAAGTTTTCTAGTCGTTCTTACTTTGTCAGAATCTTAGTATTTTTGGTTTTCCTCTTTAAATCATTAACTGTATGACTATTACTACACCCCTAAAAATATGTAGGTAAAAGTCTGTTTTTTAAAAGACACATAGCTAATACTAAAAAGGGAAACTCCAAAATGACTCAGGTGCTAAAAACCAATTTTATTTAGTTTGCTCTTTTTTCCCCGAAGCAGACTGATGGAAGACCATCACGGATGGAGGAATAGATGACAAATTGGTTAGTTTCCAAACTAGAAGGAAATTCCCATCACTAATGAAAAATTCCTACTGGAAATCTTGGCTTTACTTCTTTTCACAAATTTTTCTGACTCTTGTATACTTTGAATGATTTCACTCTAAATATGTGTTGTCTGACACATTCCTTAGGTTGTTGGTGGTTGGCAGAACTAGTGAATTTCAAGCCCTGTACACAGTAGTTTTGCATGCTGATTTAAGAAATAGTTCGTAGTGTTGTCTGTTGCACTTTGCTCTGCTTCATAATGATAATTACATTTGGAGGAAAAGTACTGTAGTCCCAACTGGTGGTGTTAATATTGCTATTTGTAAACCTGTAATGTGGTCGAACTGTGATCATGGCATTGTGTTTTGGAAAAAATATGAAACAACCATTGATGCTTACTGTTTCGGATAGATGTTTGTTTTATTTGCATGCTTTAAGAAAGTGCAGCTATATTGGAGCTTTACAAGTTTGGAGCTGGCAAAGAGCATGCAAAAGAGGGGATGCTACTCATTATGTTTTGTTTCTTTTCCAAATCCGTCCCCATTTTGCATTTTTTCCCTAAATTTAAAGAAATCATATCCCTTTTTCATGGCAAAAGACTAATAATCACATCTAAAGCTTAGAAGGAAAGCATCTATATTAGTAATTGTATTCACTAGAAAGGCTTCCAACTGCCTGGCTATTAAGTCATATAACATGTTTTATAAAAGAAATATGAAAATGGCTTAAAACGTGGCTAAACATATTTCTTTTGGTAAAAGCATATTTTTTAAATCACTTTAAAAGCATAAATCTTTTTGCCTCTAGAAAGGGAAGTTGCATTTTCATTTTTAGTGTTTAAATTCAATTCTTTTTCTTGTTTTAGATTTTAAAATAGTCTAATTTAAAATTAAAGCTGCATTATGTTTGGCTTCTAAGAAGGAAGAGCAGAGATTAACTTTGAGGTCAATTACTCAGTAGAGGAAGTTTCCATTTCAGTATCAGGATCAATACCACACATTGAAAAACAGATACTGAGTATAATCTGGCAGCTATTTAGATACACCTCTGTATGTAAAGGTAGCGTACACTTGTGGTGGTCGCTTTAAAATACGTAGATTCTCACTGCTTTGTTTGCTCTCATCACAATTACTTGATTCTTGGAAATTCAGGGTTTTTATATTTTGAGTTAGAATAGAAAATTAATACTACTCTCCTCATTTCATATGCTTTTTAAATTTTCTTTTTTTCAAAGGATAAATAACAAAATTTTCCAGCGTGCAGTACCCTCTGTCAAATTGAGGCAGTGATGTCTGTAGTGAAAGTTAAAAGTGAATAGGTAGTCTGTTTCGTGTGAGATCGGAAAAACAATCTTGTAATGGAACTCATCCTCTATGATAATGTAACGTGATGCAGCTTTAATAGACTAAATCTAACCTTAACTTTCTAAGTTCAACTTCATTCCATGCTTCTCAGCCTCTTGTTACAATTAATGCCCATTAACTGGTAACTTCTGAAACTAACCGGGAGGCTTTTGGAATACTGTATCTAATCTCTGCCCTACAGCACAAGCAGCGCTGCCCTGTGCTGGAGGACCAGTTGGTGGATCTGGTGGTCTATGCCATGGAGCGGTCCGAGACCGAGGAGAAGTTTGACGATGGGGGAACGAGCCAACTCCTGTGGCAGCACCTCTCGAGTCAGCTCATTTTCTTTGTGCTTTTCCAGTTTGCAAGTTTCCCACACATGGTCCTTTCTCTTCATCAGAAGGTGAGTACTGCATCTTCTGTCAGAGCCGCTTCACCTGTTGATTGGTAGGCTTTAGACTGATATGGACATTGCCTAGTGATTTCAGCAGTGGCTGAAGTTCGGAGACCCGAAGGCTGTTTTGTTCGGTGCTTTTATGGTTTCTAAACTTTTCACTTTCTTGTCACTGTAAATATTGGTTGCAGTCATTCATTCCACATATTAATAGTGTGAGGACCAGGGGATACAAAATGAAAAGGCACTCTAGTACCCTCAAGGATCCTTACTCGTGGGAAGATATAGGTATAAACAATTTGATTATAATAATGGTTGGCATAATGGAAGCATGTTTTCCTGCAATAGGAATGAAGAATAGTCCCTATAAAAGACATCAGGAATGGCTTTAGCAAAGAGATATTGAAGCTAGCACTTGAAGGACAAATAGAAATTCCAGATAGGAAAGTGTTTCCGTGGCAATAAGATGACCATTTGGGAAGGATGAAAGTGTGTGAGAACTGGAAAGAAAAATATAAATGGAGAAGTGTTGGTGAGATCAGAGAGGCAGTAAGGCAAGACCAGACATGGAAAGCTTTATATGGACAAATGTGTTTGTTCTAAGGAGTTTAGATTCTCTTTGGGAGACAAACGAGGAAGGGAATGACGTCGTCATATATACGTGGGAATCATTACTACTAATTGCCACATGTAGGAAGATGGGGACATAAAGATGAATGGGGCCACTATCAGAGGCAAGGATGCTGGTAAGGGAACCTTTGCAGTGATCTGGGAGGAAGATGCTGACGGCCTAAACCAGAAAAGAGAGGAGGACCTGAGACCAGATATGCTAAACGCAAATAGGACTTGGCGATGGATAGGTAACGGAGGGAGTAACAGGAGTCTGGGATCACTCACTGGTTTCTACTTTGGCAGTGAGTGAAAAAGTGGGACAGTGAATCCAAAACAGGAAATACAAGTGGATGAGTAAATTTGTGGAAGAGTTGGTTTTATCACAATGCTTTAGACATGTGAATAGAAATAAATGTTGTTGCAACATCTCTACAGCATGACTATTTGGGGGAAAATTTTTTGTAAGCATTGTTAAAATCCTTCCAACCACCAGTTCCCCCCACCGCCTTCCCCACCACCATTGATTTCTGTTATAATCTATAGGAAACCAGGAAAAGTGTTTTTGATAACCACTGCTCAAGGATTTTAAATTTAAAAAAAATCCTTATTGTATAACAAAGTAATCCTTGTGTCTTGATGACATTTTTAGCAATTATCTCACATTAAACTTTATTCTCTTGCATACATGGTCAACTTAGTTATGCTCTAAAACATTTAACTTTTGATGTGCATAGTTGTTTTGTGGTCAGGGAGGAAATCTATATATAATATTAAAATAATTTAAAAGGCTTTGCTTGTTGTGTCTTAAGTTGAGATTAAGTATTTTGTAAATGCCAAAGTTAGATGCTAACTTTGGGAGAACAGGGTTTCTCCTGTTTTTTTTTTGGGGGGGGTTTCCCCTTTAAACTTTACTATATCCATCTCTTTAACCAGCTATGTAGATGCGTATGTAAACATCTTTTACAGTTAGCAGGGAGAGGACTGATTAAAGGCAGAGATCATCTAATGTGGGTTCTCCTGCAATTCATTTCCGGAAGCATTCAGAAAAATGCACTCGCTGATTTTCTCCCTGTCATGAAGCTCTTTGACCTTCTGTATCCAGAAAAAGAAGTAAGTTTTACAAAATAGTTAACAGTGTGATAAGTGGATTATGTCTACTTTATGTTTAAGGATTTTCGTGTGATTTTGTGAAAAGCTTACTGGATTTGGAAGCTGAAAACCTGGGTTCTTTCCCAATTCTGTGACTAAAAATCATGAGATGAACATTACTCTCTCTTGACATTAGTTTACTCATGTCAAGTGAAGAAATCGAACTAGATTATTTCTGAAGTTTATCTTAAATTACAATTGAACAGCTACAGCAAGCTCTTTCTCTATATTCTTTTTTTTCTTGAGAGGGAAAGCATGAGTGGGGGTGGGGAGGAGGGAGAGGAAGAATGAGAATCTTCAGCAGGCTCCATGCCCAGCACAGAGTCTAACATGGGGCTCGATCTCACAGTCATGACATCATGATCTGAAACGAAATCAAGAGTGGGATACTTAACCAACTGAGCCACCCAGGCGTATTTCTCTGTATTCTAAGTAGGTTTACAACTTTTTGAAGCATTAGGCTATTCTGATCTATACAAATCATTGAATGACCCAATAACATCAGTGTCTGTTAATATCTTTTTTGTTTGTTTCCCAATCGAGTATGTTCCCTTATTGTTCTGTTAGATGAAATATTTGAGTAAAATATGGTATATATTGACGATTGCCATTTCTTTAAACACATTTTATTATGGAAATTCTTAAATGCACAAAAAAGGTAGAGTGAATAGAAAACTAAACTCTTGTGTACTTATCACCAAAAATGTTTTTTAAGTTTTTAATTAGTTTCAGGTGTACAGTATTGTGATTCATCAATGCTGTATGTTACTCGGTGCTCATCAAGTTTAGTGTACTCTTATGCCCGTCACCTATTTTACCCATTCCCCCACCCACCCACCTCCCCTCTAGTAACCATCACTTTGTTCTCTATAGTTAAGAGTCTACTGCTTGGTTTGTCTCTCTTTTTTTTTCTTTGCTCATTTGTTTTGTTTCTTAAGTTCTACATATGAGTGAAATCATATGGTATTTGTCCTTCCCTAACTGACTTATTTCACTTAACATACTCTCTACCTCCACCCATGTTACAAATGACAAGAATTCATTCTTTCTTGTGGCTGAATAATATTTCATTGTGTGTGTGTGTGTTTGTGCGTGTGCACATGCGAACGCGCGTCCACACGCCATGTCGTCTTTATTCATTCATCAGTGTACACTTAGGCTGCTTCCATAATTTGGCTGTTGTAAATAATGTTGCAATAAGGATAGGGGTGCATGTATCCCTATGAATTCATGTTTTTGTATTTTTTGGGTAAATACCTAGTAGTGCAATTACTGGATCATAGAGTTGTTCTAATTTTTAACTTTTTCAGGAACTTCCATACTGTCTTCCATAGTTTGCATTCCCACCAACAGTGCACAAGAGTTCCTTTTTCTCTACATCCTTGCCAACACTTGTTCTGTTTTTGATTTTAGCCGTTCTGACAAGTATGAAGTGATATATCATTGTAGTTTTAGGAAACATCCTTGCTTCATCTTTCCACTCATCTTTTTTATTAACACTAGGCAATTTTAAAGCAAATTCCACATACCCATGTCATTTCCCCCATCAGTATACAATATGAATAGTGTTTATGATAATGTATATTGAATACTTATTTAGATTGCATTTTTCTTAATTTTTATATGTACTAGAAAAGCATATATGTGACTTTTAGAAACTTTGTGTTTACGGTATATTTATCACAGTCAGTAAAATTTCATAATGTGTTTGTTTTTTAAATGTAAAGTTTTGAATGATTGTGAATGCTCTGTGACAGCACCTGTGAAATTCTGTTAATTCCTTGGCAAGTAAACAATCTTGTAATAGTTTTAATTTTTTATAGCTCTTAGATCTTCTGATTTGTATTATTGAATAGTCAAAGAACAACTGAAGCTTAATTAATATAGGGTATTTTAAAAAGAGTTATCAACAATGGATTGTTAGAATACATATTTATTAAAATATTTATAATTTGTTAATTCTTCTATTATAATGTGCAAATTGTTTTCCAGTATATCCCAGTTCCTGATATTAACAAACCCCAGTCAACTCATGCCTTTGCAATGACTTGCATTTGGATTCATCTCAATAGAAAAGCCCAAAATGACAATTCCAAGCTACAAATTCCAATACCTCATTCCCTAAAACTTCACCATGAGTAAGTAATTTGTAGCTTAACAGTTAATTTTTTTAATTAATAAATGGTGTATTATAGACTAATATCAGTCTTGGTATTTGTATGAAGAAATATGTATAGAAATTTCCCCACACCCACTGGAGGTAAAGGTGAATATTTTTTTTTAATTTTTTTTTTTAGTGTTTATTTACTTTCGACAGAGAGACAAGAGTGTGAGCAGGGGAAGGGCAGAGAAAGAGGGAGACACAGAATCCGAAGCAGGCTCCAAGCCCTGTCAGCACAGAACCCGATGTGGGGCTCAAACTCACAAACCGTGAGATCATGACCTGAGCTGAAGTTGGTGCTTAACCAACTGAGCCACCTAGGCGCCCCGAATATTTAATTTCATGTCCTACCAAGAGAGACTGACCAATACCTGCATCAGAAAACAACTAGAAAATTAATTTTGTTTTATATGTGTGCAGATATATATATTTTTTTAATTTCAGATCTGATCTTTGCTTTTACATGTTTATAAAGTTGTTAATTTCTGCTCAGGATTTGAGCATGATCTGACAGATCTCTTTCACTCCCTGGGCTGCCAGGATTGTGTGAGCTTTTCTGGCTGGCATGCTCCCTTACATCATTTCCAGAGCTGTGATAACTCAAAGAAGGTTCTGTTTTTAGATAGGACTTGGCTTTAGATAGTCACGGGTGTTAGGTAGGAATACCTGAACTTTCCACCTAGAACTTCTGAAAAGGACCCCCAAATCTCTTCTTAGGAGACTGTAGGGGAGTCAGACTTCACATTCCATTTGGCTGTCCCTTTATGAGACATTCCTTAATCATCTTTTCACAGTGACGTCTATAATGAAGGCACATTGTTGTGCTTAGCCAGATGGATAATAAATAGAATTTGTGAATTATTTCTTCATTATTTGAAGTGCTGTGTACATAGTAATACTTAACAGATATTCATTAACCGATAACTTATTTAAGTTCTTTTTGAAATGCTACTTAAACTTTTATTTGTTAAGCTCTCTATATTTTGAGTGGAAACTATAATACCTGTAGGAATAAAGATAGTACTGGTAAATCATTTCATGAAAGTAAATGTTTTTTAAAATACAAAGTTAACTTTCTAGAAATTATTTGCATTTTTTTACTATTTAATGGTACTTGAAATTGTAGGTTCCTACAGCAGAGTCTTAGAAATAAAAGTTTACAAATGAATGACTATAAGATCGCCCTGCTGTGTAATGCATACTCAACGAATTCAGAATGTTTTACATTACCCATGGGAGCTCTGGTAGAAACTATTTATGGAAATGGAATTATGAGAGTACCTCTTCCTGGAACGAGTTGCTTAGCTTCCGCATCTATTACTCCCTTACCCATGAACCTCTTGGACTCACTGACAGTTCATGCCAAAATGAGGTATGTTCTTTTTATTTATTTGGTCCTATGTTGGGGAATTGATATTAGTGTAGAATAAGCATGGTTTCATGATTATGTGTGTGTTTTTTGTGGTCAGTTACATTTTTTCATGATTAGGTTTATTCTATTATAAAAGTTATTTATTATAGGAATTTTAGAATATACAAATAAACCTGAAGAAAATAACTGCTATGATCTCATCATGAGAAATAAGCTTGTAAAAATTTTTGATATATGTTCTGAGTCTTTCTTTCTATGTATAAATATATGAATTTATGGGTTGGGTTTTGTTTTTGTTTTTTTTTAACAAAATGGGTTCTTACTGTAATACTTTGTTATAACCACCTTTTCCCCATAATAATCTATCAAGAGCCCTTTAGGTCTAGTGTTTTTCAGAAACATCTGTTTTAATTGCTATAAAGAAGTCTTTTGTGTGGCCACATATGATTATTTAGTCAGTTCCACATTGTTGGGCATGAGTTATTCACAGTGTCTTAGTATTATAATGATGGCTGTGAAGGCTATTTTTATGTCTGTACACCTACCCATAATACATTTTTATTAAATAATTTCCTGGAAATAGAATAGCTGAGTCCAGGACTGTGAAAATTATAATGCCTTTGCTGTATTGATTACAAACAGGGATGCTCTTAGAATTGACACTATGGTTTCTAAGAGACAGAAAATGCTCTGCTGGGCGTGATTCTTGAACCTCAGGTACCGCTAGGAGCCACACTGATAATGTAGATGAGTGACGCGTGCTGCTAAGTGGAAGAGAGCCACATTAGTGCACACAGAAGTGTGTGTATAGAAGGAATTGAAGCTGACTGAAGCTTACCTCGTGGTGCTCCCATTTTAGCTAATTTCTGTAGTGTAAGAATGTAGACTAGTGTAACTAGATCTTCTAAATTTTTTTGAGAAGGGCTAGAAATCCAGATTTTTATTTCTAGTCTTTAAGCTCTTAAGTATTGGCTCAAAATCAGACACTGTGGATGAAAAAGAATGTGGGACATGAGTTCTAGAAAAGCCATGCTCTTTTTCTCATGATAAACATTGCCATAAGATTATACATGTACTTTATCTGCTTGTGGGAGAGAGTTGAGGGAAGCCCTGTTAGAACTCAACATTTGAATCTTAGCAGTGATTTAAGTAATTCCGTAATAAAAGTTAATTTCTCCAACTGTTTTAGTTACATATTTGAAAGAGAAAAACGGACTAAAACCATTCATGCATGTTTGTTTGTTTTTTAAATTATTTTTGGGGGTGTTTTGGGGGTTTTTTATGTTTTAGTTTTTGTTTCAGTCTTTTTTTTTTTTTAATGTTTAATTATTTTGAGACTGTACAGGGTAGGGACGGAAAGAGGGAGAGAGAGAATCCCAAGTGGGCTCCATGCTGTTAGCGTAGAACCTAATGCAGTGCTCGATCTCACAAACCGTGAAAACATGACCTGAGCCCAAATGAAGAGTTGGATGCTTAACCAACTGAACCATTCAGGTGCCCTTAGTCTTTTTTTTTTTTTTAATCAAGTGTATTCTTATGAGTTGTATCCAAATTTTGCTTTTCCATGAGCAGAGGGATCCTGATGCACATTGAAAGCATCATGGAAGCCAGAATTCATCACAGGTTATACAGGGCATCACTACCAAGTGTCCTGCACAGCTAAAATGATTAAAATGGAGCTCATTCATTTTATGTACCTAAATTTAGATTTATACCAAGTTTCCTATAAATAGAGTAATCCCTATGTTTATGTCAAAAATATGGATTTTTATTTTCTTTCCTTTTGTTTCTCCTCAGCCTTATCCATAGCATTGCTACCAGAGTGATAAAACTTGCTCATGCAAAATCCAGTGTGGCCTTGGCTCCAGCCCTAGTGGAGACTTACAGTCGTTTATTGGTCTATATGGAAATAGAGTCTTTGGGCATCAAAGGATTTATCAGTAAGACAGGACTTTCTGGTGTTTGTAACCATTAACCCATTCATTAATTCAACAGGTATTCTTTAGGTGCTGGGGATACAACAGTGTAAAGATGTCATTGCCATCGTAGAGATTACCTGCTAATGAGGGAGACAAAGAAGTAAATAAATGGAGTGTAGAATATGTCAGATGATATGTCTTATGGAGAAAAATAAAGCAAAAAAGAGGGGTAGGAAGTGTTATGCTAAGTGCTTGGGATACAATGAGCTAAACAGACATGGTCCCTTTCCTCATGTAAAAATCTATGGTCCCATGTGCTACTTTTGCTGGTTTGCCCCTGGGGTTAAGTCTGGCAATAGGAAAGGTGTTTTCCCGTATTTCAGAAGACAGCTTATGTTTGTTAGTTGTAATGCAGTTCTGAATAATTGATACTTTCTAATATAGAAGATGTTTTCTGATTCATGGTAATTGTAAGTTTTCTCTAATATGGTATAATTTTAATTTTAATCATAATTACTCTTCTTCCCAGATAATCAAGTGTTGAATAAAACTTTTTGGGGAGAGAGGAAGGAATAGGGGTGGGTGTCATGCAATTAGTATATTAAAAAGTGATCCTCATGTTTCAAAAGATTGGGAACATTAACTTTATAAAAGTAATTTAAAAGACAGCTGCGAAGTGAGGAAGGGTAATTGTTTTTTCATATGTTGTCTCTTATTTTTCTAGACGAACTTGAGTATCATTTGTCAAATTCCAGGAAAAAAAAAAGGCAAACTTGGTATTATAATTAGGATCTGGACTTTTTTCATTTCCATTAAAGGAGAAATTATGGAGAAAATTTGGAAAATATGTGTGTGTGTGTGTGTGTGTGTGTGTGTGTGTGTGTGTTCATGATCAAATCTTTGCGTAGATTTTATTCCATGTGACTCTTCAAATGTCTTTTAATTCATAGCTTTTCTAATTGGTGTCTTAAATTGTCTTATTCTTCAAGGTCAGCTTTTGCCAACTGTTTTCAAGTCCCACGCCTGGGGGATCTTGCACACACTTCTCGAGATGTTCAGCTACCGCATGCACCACATTCAGCCTCATTACAGAGTGCAGCTCCTGAGCCATCTTCATACTTTAGCGGCAGTTGCACAAACAAACCAGAACCAGCTGCATCTCTGGTGAGTTCTTTGATGACTGTCTTTCCTTGAGATTTATTAGAAACTTTGTTGGGGATGGGGAACTTAATCCTTTATAGTATTTTTATTCATTTGTCGTAAAACTCTTCTGCTTCTAGAGTACCTTATTTCCAATAAAGAAGTAGAGTACAGCTTTTTAAATAGAAAGTTATTAAGATAGTTGAGTCCTTGCCGAGTGATCTTTGGACTGAGAAAAAGTACTTCCAAGGCCTTTGATGATATGTTCTAATTTAGCCCTTTAGAATATTGGATTTAGGGGGCGCCTGAGTGACTCAGTCGGTTAAGCGTCTGACTTGGGCTCATGTCATGATCTCACAGTTCGTGGGTTGGAGCCCTGCATAGGCCTCTGTGCTAATGGCCCATGTGCTAATGGTCTCAATCTCTCTCTCTCTCAAAAATAAAAATAAACATTAAAAAAATTTAGAATATTGGATTTAAATATACTTTAGATTATGGTTAAATTATCATGTCACTTTGATTTTACTTTAAGTGAAAATATATTTGAGTTTTAAAAATGTAAATTTTTTTTTAAGGGGCGCCTGGATGGCTCAGTTGGCTAAGCGTCTGACTTCAGCTCAGGTCATGATCTCGTGGTTCAGTTCGTGTGTTCTGGCCTTGCAGTGGCCGCTCTGCTGTCAGTGCGGAGCCTGCTTTAGATCCTTCGTCCCCCTATCTCTCCGTCCCTTCCCTGCCTGCATGCCCACGCATGCTCTCATTTATTAATGAATAAACATTAATAAAATAAAAAATTTTTAAATCCAATTTTTTAAATAAGAGGCTACTTTAAAGTTTATTTATTTTGAGAGAGAGAGAGAGAAAGAGCACAAGCAGGGGAGGGGCAGAGAGAGGAAGGGAGAGAGAATCCCAAACAGGCTCCGTACAGTGCAGAGTACAGTGTGGTACTTGAACCTGCAAACCATGAAATCATGACCTGAGCAGAAATGAAGAGTCAGATGCTTCACCGACTGAGCCACCCACACACTCCAAAAAAATGTAATTTTTGAAATCCTCTATATCCAGGTGAAATTGTTTAGTCCTATAAGCTACAAGCTATCTTTTTCAAATGTGTAAAAAAGTCTGATGGTTTTTGCTATAAAATTTGATATCTCATGTTTTTAAAACAAAGTTCATTCTTATTCAAAGGAGAAGGGGTTTTGTTTTGTTTTTTAATCAAAGAAGAGGAATTCATAGCTTGCATGTTTTTCTGTTGTAATTAACCTAGAATTAGATTTAATTCTATAATTCTGAGATTTTATATGCCACTTAACTTTTTCACATTTCTTTTTGTTCTCCCACCTTTTAGTGTTGAGAGCACTGCACTTAGGCTTATAACGGCATTGGGTAGCTCGGAGGTACAGCCACAGTTCACACGATTCCTGAGTGATCCCAAAACAGTGCTGTCCGCGGAATCTGAAGAGCTGAACCGAGCCTTGATATTGACCTTAGCTAGAGCAACTCACGTAACAGGTACAGTGAACGTGCGGCATCAACATCAACAACAAATGAATTAGAGCATGCTGAGTCCCTAGTGATTATTAGAGGGACAGCACTGTGAAAAGAGTCTTTTCATTTGTTTAAAAAAAAAGTTGTTTTAATACCATCACCATTTCAATCATTAATGTAGGTTCTTCTGTGTACTATCATTTTAACTAGGTCGAGGTTCAGTTTTCAGCCATTTTACATCAGTTTTAAGTAGTGATTCTTGACCTTTTCAGTCTCCGACTACTTAACGTTCATAAATTTTTTAAAAATATTTTTTAATGTTTATTTACTTTTGAGAGAGAGAAGGAGAGAGAAAGACAGCGTGAGTTGGGGAGGGACAGAGAGAGTGAGGGAGACACAGAATCTGAAAGAGGCTCCAGGCTCTGAGCTGTCAGCACAGAGCCTGACGCAGAGCTCGAACTCACAGACTGTGAGATCATGACCTGAGCCAAGGTCAGATGCTCAACCAACTGAGCAATCCAGGCACCCCAGGACCAGTTAACATTCTTAAAATACAAATTCCCGAAGATTTTCCATTTCTGGTAGATAGATCTTATCTATCAGTATTTACCTTAATAGATATTAAGATAGATGCTTTTTTAGTATTTGATTCACTTAAAAATAATAAACGTATATTAACGTAATTGTCATATTTTTTTATGAAAGATAAACTGTATATTCTCCAAAACAAAGCTTTAGTGAGAAGAGGTGCCATTTTTTCAGATTTTTTGCATCTAATATCTGATGTAAAGAAAGCTTTGCTAAATTCTCATATTTGCTTCTGCATTTCATCTATCGTAATATGTAATTTTAGAAATGAAGAAATATGGCTTCACCCAGGTAAGAGGTTGGAAAGAAGAGGAGTATTTAATAGCCTTTCCACTAATTGTGAATACTCTTTGATGTCACACAAAATGGGACAAGTAATGGTTTCTTAAATGTTAGGTGCAACGTAGAATGCAATCCAAAATTCTATCAGTGATTTTTTTGTACTCTATTACGTTATAATCCGTTGGTCTGTTTTTCACATTTAATGGATTTTTTTATCCATATTTTATAACTTCATGAATTAATGTTTTGGAAGACATTGGTTCAATGAGTTATATAGATCTTAAAAATGTTGGCACACTTCATTATACAGTATCATAAAATTACATTTGTTCATAATGCTACAAATTTTTTTAGGAAAAGCTTTAAGTTTTTTGGAAAACTATTAGGTTTATGGTAGTAGATACAGGTTTTCCAAAATTTTGATTTTTCACTTGAAGAGTCAAATTTTATCGTTGACAATAGATGTGGTCATTTGTTTTCCTTGAAGTAACAGGCTCCCTTTGTTAATTTTCAAGAAAATGTCTGCTTAATGCCCAAGTCTGAATAACTATAGTTTTCTGTCAGATGTTCTTTTAAGTAAAAATGAAATTCCATTTATAAAAAAAGAGCTAATTTCACTCAGTATTCAAACAACTGCACAAGTACTTTTCTTTACGATACCCATCATACCTCGATGTATAGCTAGAACATTTTACTTATACTTCCATTTTTATCACACAGAATATTAAAATTAGATGTACTTAAGGGCTGAGATACAGTCCTTTTCACTACTTCAAGGATATTCTTAAGTAAAACTGGCTCTTTCTCCCCACCCCCCACCCCCAGCTGAGAGTGTAGTGAAGATTACAATGGCTGTTAGTATAGTTTGGTGCCCCAGTTTGACTTCTTCTGTGGGCCTGCAGCTTTCCCTGTCATTACCTGTGCACTCTCGGTGCACATATTGACACAGTAAAAAGGTCAGTGCTATCTTGTTATTTTAATAGTTTTTTTTTTTAATTTTTAAAAAATTTTTTCATGTTTAATTTTGAGAGAGAAAGAGAGAGGAGAGAGATTGTGAGTGGGAGAAGGACAGAGAGAGAGGGAGACACAGAATCCAAAGCAGACTCCAGGCTCTGAACTGTCAGCACAGAACCCAATGCGGGGCTTGAACTCGCCAACTGTGAGATCATGACCTGAGCCAAGTCAGACGCTTAACTGACTGAGCCACCCAGGTGCCCCTATTTTAATAGTTTTTACCTCCTGAAATCTGTGAAAGGATATTGGGGACCCACAGACTCCACAGACCAAACTTGGAGAACTGCTGTTTTAAAGAAATAGTTACTGGATTTAGCAGCCTCAAATACATCTGTGTGAACTGTCTTATTTTATATAAATTAACTTTCTTGATTTAGAGAGTTATAGTCCATTACTGTTTCAACCACTAGAAAAGATAGCTGCTTCCGTAATTGTATTTCCTTGGCTTAATAAAGTGCTGATACCTCATTGTCAGAGTGAACTACATGAGCGTTCGTGGTGGGCCTGTATCACCGTTGTATCATTGGTGCTCTGTAACCTTAAAAAAAAAATCAGATTACAATGTCTTTTGTCTTTTTTCCACTAGTCGTGTTCTTACTTACTAATGTGATCATTCAAATCATTCATAAACTAAAAAAATTTAGGTCCTAAGCTGAATGTAACTAGTTAAGCAGTGAGTGTATTGCAGTGAAATTCCTTGGGTGTGCAAAATTGTCTGTTGCTTTCTCAATGATGTTTGTGAATTGTGGGTATGATCATTTATATCTGGATTACATCTTTTTGTTTATGTTTAGATTTTTTTACAGGCTCTGATTCAATTCAGGGAACTTGGTGTAAAGATATACTTCAGACCATCATGAGTTTTACTCCTCATAATTGGGCATCACACACTCTTAGCTGTTTTCCAGGCCCACTACAGGTAATTTGGTCTTGAATTTCATATTGAATATACAAAAATCATTCTCCTATTTAATATATATAAAGTCATTCTTTCCCATTTAGTGTTATTGTAGGGAGTTTGTTTTCATGAAAGCCAAAGGAAATTAGCTTTTATTTCTTTTTAAAAAAATCTTTGCTATTTCAAAGTGTCTTAAGTTGTTCCTTGTCCTACTCTAGGACTAGATATATTCCTAAAAATTTAATTATGATCTCATGATTTAACAGTTTTAGAATCTTGTGAGAAATAACACATTACATAAAAAAATTCTTTCTCTTAGAACCAAAATGGGGAGAAAGACCACTTAATGGAGCTGCGCAGAATACACACTTGGCTGAATTATTTTTTTTGATCACACAGAGAGAAAAACTATAAGCTTGGCTTTTATAATATGGAGAAAGGAAAACCTCATCTGTCCTCTACTTTGCAGAGAAAAGTTGAAGCATAATGAACATCTGCTTTCTATAACTATTCTATAACTATTAGAATAGGGCTAGAGCAGTAGTTCTCAAACTTACCGGAATCACCTAGAGGGTTTGTTCAGATGCAGACTGCTGAGCCCCAGGTGCAGAACTTCCAGTTCAGTGGGTCTGGAATGGGGTCCAAGACTGCATTTCTTACAGGTCTTACGGTAGTGCCAATACTAATGGTCCGAGACCCTTTGGGCTGGTGTAATGGATTTTCCTTATAGAGATGCTAAAATATGTAACCAAAGAATACATACATTTCTTTTCTTTTTTTTTTTTTTCAATGAAGAACAGAAGTATCAACAGTTGATTAAAGAAACTTTGAATTCAAGCTTGCTTGGAATTTCTGTTTAGAAAATCTAGAAAGGGAATCTTAGAGATAAATCAAGCCTGTATATTTTCCCATTATAGAAATTCAGGCCTGATTACTAGTTGCTTTGGGTCACCTAGAGTTTATTAGTGTCGGAATCAAGCCTGGAACTGGTTTCTTAACCCCGTAGCCAGTCTTCTTTTTAGTATAACCCTTGAAGTAAACTGATCTTCCTTCTAGGCATTCTTCAAGCAAAATAATGTACCTCAGGAAAGCCGTTTTAATCTGAAAAAAAATGTGGAAGAGGAGTATAGGAAGTGGAAGTCAATGACCAATGAAAATGACATCATTACCCACTTTTCTATGCAAGGCTCTCCTCCTCTCTTCCTCTGTCTTCTCTGGAAAATGCTCTTGGAAACAGATCATATTAATCAGATTGGCTATAGGTAAGCCAGAAACCTAGATCCGCATTCTATTTGACAATCCATTATTACCATACAGCAATATAACTTATTTTGTACTCTCCGATTTTCAGAGTATTAGAAAGAATTGGAGCCAGGGCCTTGGTTGCCCATGTGAGAACATTTGCGGATTTCCTAGTGTATGAGTTCTCTACATCAGCTGGAGGTCAGCAGCTCAACAAGTGCATTGAAATTCTTAATGACATGGTATGGAAGTACAACATTGTTACATTGGACAGATTAATTCTCTGCCTGGTAAGAATACGCTTGTAAGTTTCTAAGCCGCCTCATTCTGTTTTGGATCAGTGTGTGTGACCGACAGACCTTGTGCTGATCTAACTGTATTGCTTCTAAGGATTTAATGAAACTATACTATAATCAAGTATTACTAAGGAACTAGAGATTTCCAAGTGTGTTCATTCATTCATTCAGTAAGTGTGTATTGAGTATCTGCTATGTTCTATGCACAGAAAGAATAGAAGTATATGAGACAGACATGGTCCTGATCTTGTGATGCTGTAAAAGTACAAGCAGTTAGTTAAACCTTGAGTTTACAGCCAAAGGCTCTCACTAGAGGCAGGAAGTGGTAAAAGGCCATTGTATTTCTTTGCAGAGTGCTAATAATCATTTCTGTACACTTCGGTGGCCACAGTCAGAACTGAATGTTTCTCATAGCCACCCAGTAGTCCTCAAATTATTTTTTTCTCTTGACTTCGAAGTCTATTTCAGCAAAATTTTAAAAGAAGACACTGAACAAGGCTAGAAAATACTTCTTTTTTTAATACTATAGTGTTGGGGCGCCTGGGTGGCTCAGTTGGTTAAGCGTCCGATTTCGGCTCTGGTCATGATCTCATGGTTCATGAGTTCATGCCCTGCGTCAGGCTCTGTGCTGACAGCTCAGAGGTTAGACCCTGATTCGGATTTGGTGTCTCCATCTCTCTCTGCCTGTCCCTCACTCACACTCTGGCTCTCTCTCTCACAAATAAATAAGCATTAAAAAAATACAGTTTTGATATTTGGGGTGGCTTAGTTGGTTAACATTAACCTCTTAGCTGCGGAACATATACATGGTTATGATACAGCAGGGGAAATAAGCTAAGTCTATAAATCAATAAGGTGGAAAGATCAGATAGAGGTGTGAGGAAAATATCACCAGACAATAATGAGAGCCCACATCTATCCAGGTGATAGATCTTGAAGAAAGGATTAAAGTTCAACAAAAGAAAAGAGAGTGACACTTCAGACAGAAGGAATGGTGAGAACCAAAAATGAATAAGAAAGTTAAATATGCTTAGGGAATTCCAAACAGTTGGTTAGGGGTAGACTTGATGTATAATGAAACTCTAATAATAGTGAGATATTACTTTATTCGGATTTAGACTATCTGGTAGAGGGACCATGCTTTTGTACAGGTCACACATTTTGATATCATTTTTCTGTTTTTCTCCAAAGGCCATGCGTAGTCATGAAGGAAATGAAGCCCAGGTTTGTTATTTCATAATTCAGTTGCTGCTACTCAAGCCAAATGATTTTAGAAATCGAGTGAGTGACTTTGTGAAGGAAAATTCTCCGGAACACTGGCTACAGAACGACTGGCACACCAAGCACATGAATTATCACAAGGTACTCACTCAGATCAGTGCTTCTGTGACTCCTTTTTAAGCCAGACTTAAGTGTTTGGCTAAGTAATTTGGCAGTTTTCTCTATGGTTCTACTGTTTTCTCTCTAATCCGTGTAGAAGTAAATTAGCTCTCTAAACTTCCTCAAGGTTCTAGAGTATCTCTACTGTTAAGAATATATTGAAACTGCACGGGCGCCTGGGTGGCTCAGTCGGTTGAGTGTCCGGCTTCGGCTCAGGTCATGATCTCGAAGTCTGTGAGTTTGAGCCCCGCGTCGGGCTCTGTGCTGACAGCTCAGAGCCTGGAGCCTGCTTCAGATTCTGTGTTTCCCTCTCTCTCTGCCCCTCCCCCACTCATGCTCTGTCTCTCTCTGTCTCAAAAATAAATAAACATTAAAAAAAAAAAAAAAAGAATATATTGAAACTGCAATTTTAGTAGATATGAGTACTTATATATAAAATGAAAGGGTTATCACAAATTCTTCTATACATAAATCTCTTGGTATACCTTTGGGATAACAGATTTTTGTCAAGTGAAGGACTCTTGATTTCATTGCACTGCAAAAACAAATATGTTTTCATATTCTTTTAAAAATGACAAGTGTATTTAGCTCTATTTTTTTAAGAGTTAAAAAAAGATGTCCTAAACATTTCCTGTTTTCTCACTTCCACAGAAATACCCCGAGAAACTGTATTTTGAGGGCCTCGCGGAGCAGGTCGACCCTCCTGTACAGATTCAGTCTCCCTACCTCCCCATCTATTTTGGAAATGTGTGTCTTCGATTTCTCCCAGTATTCGATATAGTAATCCACAGGTTTTTAGAGCTGCTTCCAGTTTCCAAGTCACTGGAGACTCTACTAGATCACCTTGGTGGCTTATATAAATTTCATGGTGAGCTTTTTCAAAGTTTAATTCCATCTAACAGCTCAATAAACAAAAGAAGTCTGGATGTGACCATATGGGTAGTCATGGTTCTCAAGATTTTATTTTAAGCATTTTTCAATAAAAATGTTTTGGGAGTAAATGCTATATAGCGATGCCGTGAAGTATAAAGTAGGTGACATAAAAATATGACTAGGTAGGTCATAGCAGATATACTAAATAGCAGAAATAAAAGTGATATGCAAGAGAGGCCCCCTTTTACATAGTGGGTGATTAATTGCCAAATGCGTAGAGGAGGAGAAGCGTATGAGTTCAGAGCAGACTGATGTTACTGTGAACTAACGGGTCTAGGCAGGCTTCTTGGATGATAGGATTTGAGCTGTGATGTATGTGATTTATATAAACAGGAAGGAGAAGAGAACATTCTAGGTAGCAGGAATCTTGGAAATATCATGGCATTTTAAAAACAACATTCTCCTCATTGGCTAGCTGGAGAATTTAAACATTGTACATGACAGTGTAGATCACCTTTAAGTGCCAGGCTAAGATGTTTTGATTTCATAACGTGCGATAAACAAGTCAACTAGATGTTATTGAGTAAGGTCATGGCATAGAAAGCATTATTTTAGAAAGTTAAATCTAGTTATAGTCAGCAGCATATTTTGGAAGGAGGAAGCCATTTCAAAAACTTAATGTCAAAAAATTCAGGTGTAAGATTAGTATCTAGACAACTGTGATGGCATTGGGAATGCAAAAGAAGGGACAGATAGTCCAGGAAGAAGGAACATGACTTGATTGCTGCTTATAGGGAGAATACAGAGAGAAAGGAAGAGAAAGTTTGAAACCAGGTGACTGAAGATTGATGGAGTCCAGTGACAGGAGCATGAAAGTCCTAGAGCAGCCACTGTGGGGATGAAGTGTATTTCTCTGGGGGGCAGTTCTTCTTGGTCCTTTATCTTCTTAACCAGAAGTCTGAATTGCATGTTAGCACTACAGAATACGTATGAAGTTCAAGTGAACGTTCCTGTAAAAACATTTTTTTTTGGATTAGGTAACATGTACCTGGTAGAAAAAGGTATGCAGAGAAGAATAGTTAGTCCCATCTGTGACCTCCAGCCAGTCAGTTTCTTTCTCTTTGGGCAACCACTGTTACCAGTTCCTCATGCTTCCTTCCTGAGATACTCTGTGGTTAGTTCCTCCCCCCTCCCCAAATAATATATAATATACACATTGTTCTGCACATTGTTTTAATACCTCTATAGTGTGTTAGGATTGATTATTTTGTATCAGTGCATAAAAAACCCTTTCATGCCATACATGCCATGATTTATCCTGTTTTTGACCATTTAGGCTATTCTGATCTTTTTGCTGGTATAAACAGTGCCACAGCGGTTATTCGTTCACATACCATGTATGTGTTATTAGAAGCCTTCTGCCTTGTCCTGAAATAAAAATATTCATTGTTGCAGTTTCCCACCACGTGAAATAGTTTCATGAACTTCTGAGCTTCTTGAAAACTGAGTTAGGTTTTCACAGTTGTCAGTAAGTGGATGAATTTTGTGATGATTGTTTTCTTCTTGGCAGATCGCCCAGTGACTTACTTGTATAATACTCTGCACTATTATGAAATGCACTTGAGAGATCGCCCACATCTCAAGCGAAAGCTTGTCCATGCCATTATTGGCTCCCTCAAGGATAATCGACCGCAAGGCTGGTGTCTAAGTGACACATACCTGAAGTGTGGCATGAATGCACGAGAAGAAAATCCTTGGATCCCTGATGACTCCTACTATTGCAGATTGATTGGCCGACTAGTGGATAATATCCTTTTCACTGTGATTTTTCCAGACCCTTCAGAAATACCTATATGTTGATTTGTGAGAACACATATTATCTTTTCAAGATAATATATTTTTTTAAGTTTCTTTATTTATTTTGAGAGAGACAGAGACAGCACGAGCCAGGGAGGGGCAGAGAGAGAGGGAGTGAGACAGAATCCCAAGCAGGCGCCCCACTGTCACCACAGAGCCCAATGTGGGGCTCAAACTCATGAATTGTGAGATCGTGATCCAAGCCAAAACCAAGAGTCAGATGCTTAACCGACTGAGCCACCCAGGCGCCCCTCAAGGTAATATTTTTATACATTCCAAGACTTCAGTTCCTCTAAGATCATTTTTATTTTTACTTTGGTAAAGGTTTTGAAATCTTAAATTAGCAGCATCAAATTAGCTGCCAAATAGGCAGAAATTCACTCCATTAAAATTTAAATTGAAAAACAGACCTAACAAGGTTTGTTTCAAAAAAAAAATTGATCTCTAAAAAAATATACTATGTATTGTAGTAAATGCATGTGTTTGTGACTGGAGAATATAGAATTTTGTTGCTTTAAATAAATCCTTGAATACTTTTAAAAAATAATAATAGATAATAAAACTTGTTTTTCTCTCTGTTTTAATGAAAAAGCTGCTCTATTTATATTTTTATTTCTTTATTTTGATTTCCTGTTTTAAGTTATAAGCACATTATGTTTAATATGTCTGTATACCATATCACTATTTACTAGGTAGAGCAATTTTACATAAATGGGCATGATTTATTTTCCTACACAAAGGAATTTACTTCCTGAAGTAACAGAATTACTCATTATAAAGTAATGTCCTTATTACCTGTGTTACAACTATTGAAAGAAATAGGTAGATGAAGCCTGGGTCTACTTTGGTTGCATCGATAGCTGTCATGTCACGGTTCTAAAAGCACACCTATAGAAGACCAACCATTTATACCTTGTGGTTGTACATTTCAGTTATGTCAAACATATGTGTATTTGGTTCGTGTTATTTGCCTCTTAATTTCTGTTCACTTCTCGAGGGGTCATAATTAGATAAATTGATAATCAAATGAGATGTTTACATGTGAAACATTTTGAAAACTGTAAAGCCCTCTACCAATATGAGCCATTAATCTCAATACAAGCAAATAGTTATTGCTTTAATCATCTGCACCGATGGCTGGCAAATCTCCCGGTCCATTCCCAAACTGTGACTGGAGATTCAATGAGTTTCCCAACCCAGCTGCCCATGCCTTGCATGTTACTTGTGTGGAGCTCATGGCCTTGGCCGTTTCAGGCGAAGATGTTGGAAATGCTCTTCTAAATGTCGTCCTAAAAAGGTGTGTATTCTGTTTCATGAGATAAGATTCATTGTTTTTTATTAGGAGCTGTTAGACAAACCCATTGTCCCAAGGCTGATGCACATGGGACGGTAACTGTCTTTTGGTCCCAGATTTTGTCTTTGTGATATAGATGTAATGGAGTGAGCCCTGGACAGGGTCAGAAGGCCTGGGTTTGTTCCCACCTCTACTCTTGTTTTTTTTTTGTTTTTAATTAAAAAAAATTTTTTAATGTTTATTCATTTTTCAGAGACTGAGACAGAGCATGAGTGGGGAGGGGCAGAGAGAGGGAGACACAGAATCTGAAGCAGGCTCCAGGCTCTAAGCTGTCAGCACAGAGCCCAACACGGGGCTTAAACTCACAACCACAAGATCACGACCTGAGCCGAAGTCAGATGCTTAACTAACCGAACCTCCCAGACTCCCCCCAACCTCTACCGTTTAGTAGCTGTTTGACATTTAAGTTAGGAATAAAGTTACCATCTCACTAAGGGTAATTTTTCAAGATTCTTTTCTTGAAGATAACATAAAGTAGGGGATAATGATCGGAGAAGTAGAAGTAAGTGGAAATAAATAGTCTTACATCCCAGCAACCACTATTAAAGGAGACCACCAAAAAAAAAAAAAATCAAAAAAACCTTATTTAGCTTTTAGGTATATTAAAGTTTTACTCAATGAAAATCCGTTGTAGTTTTATTGGAGTAGGTGAGTTGTTAGCCCCAAATTTTATATGTTCTCAAAATAAGACCCATTATTAACCATATAAAAGTGTTTTTGTAATTTCACATTTTTCACATTTTCCTTCTTTCTTCTTCACTTATAGTCAGCCTTTAGTGCCAAGAGAGAATATTACAGCGTGGATGAATGCCATTGGACTGATCATCACTGCACTGCCAGTGAGTTAACAATTTTGATTTGCACCTAGTAATGGAATATAGTTCTTCCCTGTCAGCCAAAAGAATCAGATGCATGAAAAAAAAAAGATTGCATTGTACAAGGACGTCATGCAATTAAGAAAATGTTTCATATTTTTTAAGTTTTCATGTCATTATTGCTTCAGAAACCTACAGTGACAATTTTGTTTGCCTTCTGCTTCAGATCTAAAAATCTGCATGACCAACAGGTCTCTGTATCCTTTGGTATCACCTTATCTATCCAACCTTAGTTCTTTCATTAAAATCTGACCACTGGACATGTTATGTATCTAGAACCTCCCACTCATGCCAATAGCGCTTGCTGAGATATGTTTGAGGTACTTCTGATGTGTTCCAGATTGAGACATTATGCAGAGCCCATCTTCCTTCTGTCAGCTTCTCTAAAGCCAGTTCATTCTTTGCCAGCTTAGGTCCTGCTTCTTCAGTGAACCCTTCCTGGATGTCCCCTCATGTGAAGTCTCCCTTCTGTGTGACCTCACATGTGTCTACTTAGCACTATACAGTTGTCTATTGTGATATCTTTCAATGCCAATAACATTGTCTGATTCTGCTTTCCAAAGTTGTTTGATTATGCACCTCTCTGAAGCAATCATTTTTTACCTTACCTCCAAAATATTGATATTTGTGAGTTATTTATATGTGTACCAGTGTTGTCTGTATAATAAGTATTGGTAAGGGCAACTTACTGTACACTAATATCAGATACTAGCCCTCTAACTCACAGACACTTAGCCCCAGGTTCTTATTAACTTATGTTTGACTTACTGTGAAGCCGCTCACTTTTGCTTTCAAAATCTCCATTACTCAAAAACACAAGCTAGGTAAGTAAAAAATTTTAAAGAATGAGAATGTGCCATTATGTTAGGCTTTGGAGTAGAATATTAGAAATGGGGTGGAATACTGGATAAGTGACATTTTTCATCAGCTTTCCTCATTTTAAAGGAGCCATATTGGATTGTCCTTCATGATCGAATTGTGAGCGTTATCAGCAGTCCCAGCTTGACATCTGAGTCAGAGTGGGTCGGCTATCCATTCCGCCTCTTCGATTTCACTGCTTGTCATCAGTCCTACTCTGAGATGAGCTGCAGCTATACGTTAGCTCTCGCACATGCCGTGTGGCACCATTCCAGCATTGGGCAACTTTCTCTCATTCCCAAGTAGGTATTGTGATTTCTTAAATAAACTGGACTTTTTTCATTTTGTGTGTTTTTTTAACTCATTTACACATGAGGTATGCATCTCATTCAACAGAACAACTGGAAAAGTGGATTTTAATTACATAGAGTTTCTAAATAATGAGAAAGCTCTTTTATTTCAGAATTGTTTGTAGAAATTACTTTGTATATACAAGAAATTATCTGATATCTGGTTTTCCATTACAGTTTCTGGAGGCTTAGTCAAATGCATGCTTTTTCCAGAATATATCCCACAGTTGTATTTTGAACTGAATAATTCCTATTAGTCTATTTTCTGATTATTTTTCTTGACTATAAAATTGGTATTAATTCAAATTTCTTGAGAATGGACTTTATATTAGATTGGTTATTCTCTTTTTATTTCAAATACAGGTTTTTCCTACTATTCAAAAGTAGAACGTTGTTGTGAAACCTTCCGTAAACCAAAATGGCATAAAGCGAAGCATATCCCACTCTTTCTAAAAGTTCATGTTACGCCATTTTGCTGTTATGGAAGACCTACATCAGTACCTATTTTTACTAAACAAAAGAACACTAAAGAGAATTTTTACTTTTACAAAAAAAAAGCCATTGCTGTAATAATGTAGGTCTTTTATAAAAGCAACGGGGTGTAACTTTCAGAAGGCAGGCAGGGGATCTGGGGTACCTGTAATTCCCCTTCTGTCATTCAGTAATTGTACTGTTGAGAATGACTCCTAAATCTGAAGTAATTTATTTTGATAATCAAATGAAAATAATAGCCCATGAGAAACATAAGATTAATTAGAAAAAGAAACTTTAAAAAATATTAGAAATTTTACAAATGCCTGGGTAGGCTGTATCAACAAAGTTCAAATAATTCAGCTGATTTAAAAATCACAAGAAATTTTTATTTTTAATCTTCAAATTTTAGGTTTCTCACTGAAGTCCTTCTTCCTATAGTGAAAACTGAATTCCAGTTGCTTTACGTGTACCATCTTGTGGGACCATTTTTGCAAAGATTTCAGCAAGAGAGAACTCGATGTATGATAGAGGTAAAATATAATCTGGGTTTTTTGTGATAAAATTAAGTTCTAAACGATCTATATATAAGTTTCCTTCCCAGTGTTTTCCAACCTGCATATTGTAACCATTAGTAGTGAAATTAGTTTAATAGGCTCTAAAAGCAATTTTAGAGGATTTAGTGTGCCTGTAACTTAGTATGCCTATAATGAGTTTGGTGTGGGATGTATTGAATTGGAAATGCAGGGGAAATAACCATTATCAAGCTTGAGAAGAAAGTTAAGGCTGGAGAAGTGCATTTGAGAGCCTGCCTTATAGTGCAGAGGAATTGATTAAAATCATGGGAATAGATGAATTCATAGTCACCTCTAACAAGAGTATAGAGAAAACAAAATGAGACAAGAAGAGAACCTTAAGGTAGAGTCACCAAATGGAACTAAGAAGGTACAATCTGAAGTATCTCTGAGACTGCAGTTATCTCAGACATTGAGAAGTGGTTTCTACAAAGGAGACTGTGTACTTCTTAATTTTAAGCGACATTACTGAGTTATGAAGAGAAACCACATTTACGCCCTATTAGGGGGGAGTTTTGTAGCACTCTGGATTCCGTTATTAATCCACACCCTATCATATATCCCATGCACTTAGAGATTTGTATGATCAGTGACGATTCTTCAACAAACTTGTTACCCCTCTGTGTTCGTCTTGTAATGGAGTCCAGCTGCATCATTGTAAATGACTGAATATTTTTGCCCATTTAAATAATTTTATATTATTTGTTAAATAGATTGGTGTGGCATTCTATGACATGTTGCTGAATGTAGACCAGTGTAGCGCCCACTTAAATTACATGGATCCCATCTGTGACTTCCTGTATCATATGAAGTATATGTTTACTGGTGACAGCGTAAAAGAACAAGTAAGTTAACTTTATCTTTTAATGATTGATGTTTAGTTTATAAAACTTGAATATGTGATAATACACTCTTGTTTGAGTATTTTTAATGTTTTTCTTTTAAGGGGAAAGGTTGATATTAGACCTTTTTAGGCTATATGAGTACATTATTCTGCATGTATAATTAAAGTAATAATGAATACATGTTATAATTTCTCAAACTCCCCCCCCCCCTTGATATTTATAGCAGGACATCTGAAAAAGACCTAAATGGTTGATTAATAGTAATCTCATTAGAAAGAAACAGTACAATATGGCTACTTTTTAAAAAGACCAGGGCGGTGCGGTGTAAAGAATGAAGGAGGTCCTGCTTTTCCCCACCGCGATTAGGGTACACTCTGGGGACATTGGACATACTGCAGCATGACTGGAAGACTGAAGCCAGGAGGATCACGAGAATAATTCTTAAAGGGTATTTGAGGGAACTAGAGGTACTTAACTTGAATTGTCAAAGTCCCAGGAAATTGTTCGTGTTCTCACTATTTGGAGGATTGCCGTTTGGAATAGGCATTAGATTTGTTCTGTGTCATTACAAAAGGCATATAATCTCCAGTGAAGTTAAAGGGAAGCACGTTCTGCCTGACTCAACATACAAAGAGCCACTTCCTAGTAAAGTCATTGGAGAGTGGAAAGGACATCCTTGAGTCATAACTGAGTTTCCTTATCTGTAGAAAACAAAATCTTGGCTCTTTTAGTGGATGGAGGTAGGGCAGATAGGCGAAGTTAGGTGAACTCCTCTCCATACCTTAATGTTACTTCTTTCTCTGGTAGGAAAGGAAGGTAAGCTGATACATAAACACATGAATCTAGCCTACTGGATTATTTCCTTGGACCTAGGGACATGGGCTGGGGAGGACATTGATTCCTTTATGCCTCAGCAAGACTGTCAAGGAGATTTGAGTGGGAACCAATACAGAAATGTTTTATTTAGCATATCCTTTATATCTAGACCTGAAAATACATATATATTGGGAACACCAGGGTATACAGAAAGGAAAAATTATTAATGGCCTGATCTTCCCTGGTAAGGTCAAAGAGCATTTGAATGAAGCTACGAAAGCCATGGAACTGCCTGATGTTTTTATTTCTAAGTAAAAGTAGATTTTTTTTAGCTCTTTATTTATTTTGAGAGAAGGTGTGAGCAGGGGAGGGGCAGAGCGAGGGAAAAAGAGAGAATCCCAAATAGGCCCCATGCCGTCAGCTCAGAGCCCAATGGTGGGACCTGATCCCACAAACCGTGAGATCATGACCTGAGCCGAAACCAAAGTTGGATGCCAGATGAAATATTATTGTGTTTCAATTCCAAGTACAAATCAAAACCAAAATATTAACTGTGTTGATAAATGTTGCAGAGATAAGTTATTCAAAGAACTTCAAAATATAACCCTGCTTCATGCTCTGTAATGATGACATTTTAAAAGGATGAAGAATTGGTCGAATGCATAAAATTTCCAGTGTAAACTATACTAGATTTTGTCAGTGGGATGACTGGCTAGCTAGGTAAGTGGGTATGATTTCGTAAGCGTATGCATGTATAGATATATGCACATATACATTATATACACATGTATAATGTGTGTGAGGGAGAATGCATTTTTTTCCTCATGTATGAGAGAAATAGTTTTATTTGCTTTTGTTAAAACATAAAACACATCAGAAATTTCTCACCCAGCTCACTCCACTATCATCTCCAGATATATATCAAATCACTTCTTTAAAGGTGGGAAATTGAAGTTCTCTGGTTAAAATATTTTTTAATGTATTTATTTCTTAGGTAGAGAAGATTATCTGTAACTTAAAACCAGCTTTAAAACTCCGTCTTCGATTCATCACACACATTAGCAAGATGGAACCAGCTGCAGTGCCTCCACAAGCCATCAGTAGTGGGTCTCCAGCACCTCAGTCTAATCAGGTGCCAGTGTCTTTACCAGTAACTCAGTGAGGCCAGGGTGTACCGCGGTGAAAAGGAAAACACATCTGTCTTCGAAAGTGGACTCAAATCTATTAAATCTGAACACGATCATGCTACATTGAGATGTAGTAGAAGCAGTGATGTTCAGATTGTTTTATTTTGATTCAAATAATGAATCTGTTGACACTTTATAACTCCCATCTCCCTACCTGTATTTTTGTCTCTAAGAGATAAAGTAAGCTACATGTTTCTCATATCAATAACAATTTATTAGAGCTGCCTAGGCATACTGAGGTATCTATGATCAAATGACTTTTACTAGATGCTTTCAGTCTTTCATCTAGCCCCTGGTTTTATTTTTAATTTTTATTATTAATGACTTCAGCCTTCAAATACCTTGTTTTAAAGACAACACACATGTGAAATAGTTATTGCAAATCATTTTATACATAAATCTCTTTTGATGTATTTTTGGGATAAGAGATTTTTGTCAAGTAAAGGACTCTAGATTGATTTCATTGCATTGCAGGAGGAAACACAGTTTCCTATTCTTTTAAAAATGGCTTAAAATTTTTACCATAGATTTCCAAAGAAATGGGCTAACATTTCTATTAAGGCAGGTTGGCAAGTTTTTGCTTTTGCTGTGACATGAACTTACTGTATGAAATGAGTTTCGAAGCCATGTAAGAAAATAACACAGAAAGGCCTAAACTTAATTAAATAATACTTAGATGGTGATTCTCCAATCTCTGTGTCTAAAAGTAAATTAATTGCTTTTCCAGGTTGACACTCTCACCTGGCCAATGATGTGATTCTTTAAAGTTTTATAATCTTGAAATTCTTAAGTATTTGTATTTTTAATTATAGCATACATTTTGGTTCCTTATGGTTTATCAGATTTTAAGAGGCAAACTATTAATTTGGGGAGGGTGGGGCAATGGGGTTAAGGTTGTAAGACTTGAAAATAATTAGTAAAATTTGTTGAATGAATAAACTGTCTAATTAATTACTCAATCTGAACAAGTGTCTGCTGTGTTCCAGTGTGCTGGCTAAGAGAATGGGACTGTTTCTACGTGTTGTACACCACAGTTGGGGACTGACATTGACATAGGAATTAAGAATTACTGACTTTTTTTAAAAAGAATCAGAGAAATGTGACCAACTGTATTTTAGATTTTTATTTCTGAATACATTTCTTTTAGACCTTTATCTTCCTTGTGGTTCATATTATTGTAATCACTAAATCTTTATTTGCCATGCAAGTCTGGCTTAAAATTTATATAATGGAATAAGTAATTTTTCTAGGTTAATAATTTCCTTAAAATTATCCAGAAGTTTTATGCTAGAAATGATTTCAAGTATTCCTTTTGACATAGTTTCACTATATTCTTGCTAACTTGAAGAATATACTGCTTTGAGATTCTAGAATGGGAATAATTGTGACACTGATATTATACAAACAGAATAAAGGAAGTGAAAATCAGTATGACTGTCTCAAGAACAAATACATTCCAGTTAATTTATTAAAAATTCCATTTTTTCCTCTCTAGCTAAAAATAACAGGATATGATTTTCCCAAAATAGGTTTTTGAAAGAATTGTTAATCAGAGACATTAGGAGAAGGTAGAAGCTTTATTTGTGTTTAGAATGCATCTGAGGAGAAAAAAAAACACCTTTATATTCATTTCATCGTCAAAGTTTTTCCTTCTGAAAATTAATAGTAATTTAGAGTGGCTCTGTCCCGTAGGACTGTCTGCAGTGCTGGGACTACTCTGTCCCTGTGCTGGGCAATACAGAGTCATGTGCCTACTGAGCACGTGAAGTGCGGAGCTGAATTTTTAATTTTATTAAGCTTTAAGTAATTTAAATAACACCATGTGGCTATTGTATCGAACATTATACTTTACAGTAAGATCTATCATAATTGCTTTTACCTAAAAGTAAATATGTACCTGACAGAGTCTATAGTGTCAACAGTTAGGTTTAAAATTCTGGGTTGCATATGAAAAATCAGATGATAGAGGCTCTTTAACACATTGCTGTTACAACAACAATAAAAGTCTTTTCATGGGACTGCTTCATTACAGAGTCCACTTGAGTTGGGGAGAAGGGGAAGAGTTTGCTTCCCTGATTTTGATTATATACCTGACCCTTGAACAACACAGAGGTTAGGGGTGCTGACCCCCACACATAGTTAAAAGTTTATAACTTTTGACTTCCCAAAAGCTTAACCACTGATAGCCTATACTGTGGACTAGAAGCCTTACTCATAACATTAGCAGTCAGTTAACACACATTTTGTCTGTTATATATACAATATACTATACTCTTGCAATAAAGCTAGAGAGAAGAAAATGTTGTAAGAAAATCATAAGGATAAGAAAGTATATTTACAGTACTATATGTATCAAAAACATATAAGAGGACCCACGTTACATGAGAGTAACTGTAGTTTACTCTCATTTATATTTTCCACGTTCCTTCCTATATTCCATAGCCAAGATGAATTTTCAGGGTGTTTAAGGCTTTCAGCTAATGAGATATACTCTAATTGCAATGAGTAAAGGCGAGGGGGGTTGGAAGCCACAGATCATTTTACGTGAAATTCCTATCTGAATTAGATCTTAGAAACAAATAGCAATTTGATTTCTTTTTTCTACCTCCAGAAAGCCTACCTGAATGGAAGCCTTGCTTAAAATATAGACCAATACCATGTCTGAGGTTTACAAAAGTAAAACCCGATCATCAAACATTAGTGAATGTGGAGAGTCCCCAGGCCCTATCATCACCCATTTTACAGCTGAAGAAACCAGAGCCAGAGTTTCATTTCACCAGGCTTATAGAATTTTGAGGATGATGAGTTCACTGTGGCCTTTTAAATCCTTAGAATTCCATGTATTTAGAAACATATAGACATGAGAGAACCTTAATATAGAGAGTTTATTATAAAAATCACACTTTCTGAGCAACATAAGAATATGATCCCTTTCAGGTGGGGTGGCTTTATCTGCCGACATCAGGAGTCTCATTCTACGTGTGTGGGCTTAAACAAGTGTGTGTTTGTTTTTAATGCCAGCAAATTTTATTTGGAAGTTAACGTATCCTTCTCTAAGGATGTCTTTTGCCAAAATGGGAAATACAAGCTTTTCAATTTCACAAAAGTTAGAATTTCCAAGTCTTGAATTTCATACCAGAGGGAATTGATAGTTTATACTAATTATAATAATACGTACTAAGGCAGAAGATTTTTCGGAAAGATCAAATCATTGCGGTGATAACTGTAAGTAATTCGATTGGCTAATTATGTCATGAACTGTGAGATTTTTACATGGCCTTTCCACATTTACTTAGGTGGGTTAAGGTAGTCAATAGGCTTATGATTACCCTCCCGAGCAACTCCAAAGCAAGCCAAGGTTACTGCTACTGCTGTGTTCACTGTTCGAGTTACTTCTTCTGGTGTCTTCCCCAGAGATGGGTTGACTTCCATTATATCTAATCCTGAGAGTAGCCCTGTAACAACAAATGAAAATAATGTAATTTTTTAAAATAGTTGACATTTTTAGTTCAGTACCCTGACTTGAAATATTATCCAGGAATATAAAGAGGTGGGGATTGCATCATGTGATGGGCATTTTGGCAGTGTCGATCAGGGGTATAAATCTATATTGGCCATGTGTACACTTTCTTCTTTATTCGCCCCAATTTTTACCTACCTGTTTTGTAAATTTCCTCTGTAATGTAGAGACCTTCTCTGTAAGTCAAACCTCCTGGGACCGGTGTGCCCGTAGCTGGTGTGAAGAATGGGTCCAGTCCATCCACATCAAAGCTCAGATGAATTGGCCTTTTCTTTCTTTTAAGAGGTGGGAAAGAAACTCAGTTTAAAATTGTGGTTTAATATGTCGTACATAAATATAGTTCTTACCTTGCTTTATCAAAAGTAACAACCCAGTGAATTTCCATGATTTTATATAGTCTTTATTAATAACTTACATAGGTTAACATCAGTAGTAAGTCCTTTTAGTAATATTTACGTTACACACACACAAGGATCATACCTTCCTAGTAGGTAGCTGAGTGCTTCTTCCATCACCTTGCCAATTCCCAGTTTATCCACCTCAGTCATTGAAAAATATTTAACACCCAGAGTTTTCAAAATGTAGCTACAAAAGAGAAGATATTAATATAACCTACAATTAATAGTCAAGCTCGATGCACTTTTGTTTCCTTTTAAAGAAAAGATCATTGTGGTATGATAAATAAAATATTTAAGTTCTTTGACCTATCTGTATATATCAATGTATTTTTAACATCAAGTCAATATAAAAATCACCTGATTTATATACATAAAAATTTATATGGCTATATAGATATCGATATATATACTTAAAATAATTTTCTTGTCATAGGTTTGACCAGCATGCATGCAAAAGGGAGAAAGCGAAGGCAAATCACATCAAGGAATTAAACTTACTGTTCCCCAGGGTCCACGTCTCTCAGGCCAATATACACAATATCTTTGGCAGATATACAGGGAGTCACCCAGGAGAATCCTGGTACGTCAGGGATCTAAAATTGCAATGTTTCCACTTGGTTAGCATATATGATTCTTGAGCAGATCTTACAATAGAAGTTAAGGGCACTCATTGGACTGCATATATCTTACATTTAGAACATAAATTTCGAGGAAATCATTAAAAGGCAATACAAAATTCAGAAGAGAATACCTGCCTCCCCTCGTGGTACTCTAGATTGCTTTGGCCTTACCCAGCCTCACCCTGTGGCCCAGATCTGACCTGAATGACTTGTCAGCATTTACCTGCTCTGTGCCTCATTCCACTGGGCCCCATTTTCCCAAAACTCTGCCATAAAGAAATCCGTGCGCTTTCATTACTTGGTAGCTTCCTCCTTGCTCTCATCAGTAAGGACCTAATCCCAAAGGATGGCTTAGAGTGACTGGGGAAATTTGTGGCCAGCCATTTGGTAGCTTTCCGAATGTCCCAGGGATGGCTGTTCCCATGCAAGTCTATAAACCTATCACTGGGTCATCAGTTCTAAGCATTTAACAAGGGAATTCGAATCCCCAAGGATCATCATAAAGACTGACATACTTCAGCTATATGAATTGATATGCTACAGAATATCAATGAAAATTATGAACCACAATGTTCAATCTTAATCTGGGTTGTCATCTCACATCTGGTAGAAAAGAAGTTTCTAGGGAACAAGGAGGTAGTTCTTCCTCTTACGATATAGATAGGAACTTCTCAAGTAAAGATGTTAAATACTAAGGCATTGTAATCCACATTTTAAAACTCCACTTTTGAAAGTTCCCACGATGTGGAGGGGACACTTGGTAAGAATGAGATGCTGTGGCATGTTAGAAAGACGTAGGTTATCGGAGACCAGTTTTGGCCCTTGCCTTGTTATGTACTTGGCGTATGATCTTGAGCAAGTTATAACCTCTGAACCTCTGCTAAACTGCTTATAAAGGATTCTTCTCTGCCCCACCTACTAAAAAGGGTAGTTTAAAAATCAAAAAGGAAGATACATGTAAAGTCAGTTTACAAACTAGAGTGTAAGAGCCTTACTACCTTTATCCACCACCCCTTTGCTTATTGGCTGCTGAGAAAATGGTTTGAGATCACACCAAAAATAAGGTGGCACAGGGTTCTTCCTTCCCTTCTATCTCCTGAACTTCTGCTAAAGAGATGATTCTTTGGTAATAGAGTACCACCCAGCCTTTTACCTTTCCCTTTAGTTCCTTCAGGAGGAAAGACACGGGTTGTCCGTGCAAGTTCCCACTTGT
Organism: Paguma larvata; assembly: GCA_030068075.1. Classification (NCBI taxonomy): domain Eukaryota; kingdom Metazoa; phylum Chordata; class Mammalia; order Carnivora; family Viverridae; genus Paguma; species Paguma larvata. The sequence continues at coordinate 115,893,192 of CM057829.1, read as the reverse complement.
GGTTGTCACTGGAGTGTTGATATCGGTGTGAGCATCCACCCAAATCACACAGAGATCTGGGTGGACCCTGGCATGGCCAGAGATGCTTCCAATCGCCATACTACACAGGAAAAAAAGTTTGTGTCAGTCTTCCGGTTTATTACATCCACCATATCATTAACTTAGTGCTCTCACTTGGTTTTCTTTTAAGTCAAAATGACTGGTATTTCCGACAGATTTTTAACTGGAGATGCCAATTATAACAAAAGAGAGAGCATAGCTTATGTTTAATTGCTAACAAGTTATGTTTGCATCAATGGCCTTGCTAAAAAACTTTTAATTTTTTTTATTTTTGGAAACCACCTTCTAATCAAATTGCAAATTATTATTTTAACCAAAAAATTAAATCTGCATAAAAACACCAAGCACACAAATTCCTTACCATGAGACAATATTTAATTCTCAGTATTACATCAGGATCATTTTCTTTTATACTCTCCTCTCTCTTGGTAAATACGTCATTCTCTCAAATGAATTACCGCAGAATCTTTCCATTTTTTCTAAAGTCCAATTATTTTACATTGGGAGAGTATCACTCAGAAATCCTTGTATCCATCTCAGCCAGGATATCCTGGGGCTCACTCGCTGTTCAACACTCAGATCCTCTGCATGAACTTTCTACTCTCCCACCACACATTTAAAGACCCACTCTTAGCTGGGTCCAGAACTCTCAACGTTCACTCCAAGCCCTAGAAAATTTGCAGGATTGGAAGAGCTAAGTAATGTCTTACATAAAAGTTCAGAGTTAGAATTCGCCATGCAGCACCCGTGTTCCCCCACCTGCAGATGGTCAAGTTAGCATTCAGAGGATTGTGAACTTGTAGATTCTCAACGTGGAAGCAATCTGCCTTGAAGTTTGGGTATTAATTATTCAGCTCGATGTTTGTTTTCCCTTCTGATTTCTGGTCGCTATTTGCCACTCTTAAAATTTCCACTTAACAAAATTTTCCACTTAAAAAAGAAAGTGAGCCCCCGTTTCTCTACTGAGTTTTAGAGGAAAACAAGGAGCTGAAGCGATTGACTCTTCCATCAAGAGCCATTGTAGTGTTTGTGCTTTCTGATCTGATCGGACTTCCGATAATGTACCCAGGGACCTTGAGAGCAGACTTTAAAAAGGCTCATGCACAAAAATTATTTTTGCCACATTTATAATCGTGAAAATTTAAAAATTACCTGAATATCTGACAATATGGATATGTATAGTGATTTAATACCTCGATGAAAAATTATGCAACAGTAAAAATTATGCTTATTTGTATCATGAAGTAACATAAGGAAATCTGTACTTTAGATTCAGTACAATGTGCAGGATAACACGCACAATCGTTAAACAAAAATCAGGTACAATGAAAACAGTATGGCAGGAAGCAAATATGCCAGAATTTTAATTTCAATTGAAATGGTTGTTAGGAAACTAAAATTACTACTATTTTATTTATGCGTGTGTATCTTTCGAGAATTTGAAATTATTACTTTTATCATGGGAATCTTATACTTTTAAATTTCGACTTAAATACGTTGTTCCTCTTCTCCTACTGTTATATCAAGTACAATAAGCTGACTGTGAACTTCTTCATGGTTTTTCAGGAATGTAAGTTTGTGCTGAATAGTTTCCTGAAATCCATTCATGTCCTACATTTTCTGCTGTAATAAAGATAAAGCAAGACTTCAAACAGAGGGAAGTCTATGTTTCCAAAAGAAAGCAGTAACCAATGCAGAAAATTTGGTATAAAGTATGGATCGATGCTTTCCTTTCATAGTTTCTCTCTCCTCATGGTTTTGGTTGTCCTCCCTCATGCCGTTTGTGCCAGACTTCATGGAGAAAAGCATTCAACAAGACCTGTGGTCTCCGCCCAGCACCAGGCTGGTCCTTCCACTCTTCTTCACCTCTGCCACCACACCAGCCAGCTGCTCATTCGCTTTGCCCACAGACCTCGGATTCTTCACAGTTTCAAAGGGAGGATCATTAGGGACGTCGACAAAGGGCAGGTCCCCATAATCTTTCACATCACACTCTATAATTAAAACCAAAAGTTTCAGATTACTACATAAAAAAAGATTACAGGACAGTCCGTGTAGGATGATTCCAAATTTACAAAACAGTGCGCTTTTATAAGCAAAGAAAGCATCTGGAAGGACTGTAAAAGTTGCAGAGGTAGAACCCGTGTCTACTGTTTCCTGACATCATTTCAGCTGTACTCTAGGCTCTCGGTCAATACTCATGGAATCAATCCAGTTAGGCTGGACGCTAAAGTATGACAGTGATAATCTCCTGGCTTGGGCTTAATGAGTGGCCTCGCTGTCTTGATCTCTGTATTGCCCTCTCTGCCTATGTGCTTTCTATCTTTCCAATACGTATGTCTCGTATGTATAATAAAAAAAAAAGTGGGGCGCCTGGGTGGCTCAGTCAGTTAAGTGTCTGACTTCATCTCAGGTCATGATCTCGCAGTTTGCGAGTTCAAGCCCCGCGTCGGGCTCTGTGCTGACAGCTCAGAGCCTGGAGGCACCTTCAGATTCTATTTCTCCCTCTCTCTGACCCTCCTCTGCTCATACTCTGTCTCTCTCTCTATCTCTCACAAAAATAAATAAAACATTAAAAAAAAGCTTTTTAGAAGAATATGCGTGTGTGGAAGGAAATACACTAGTATTTTCTAGGTTTCCTGATTCTGTAATTAACAGTCATTTGTTTTAATCCAACCTGTCACTTGCTGAAGTAGCTCAGCTCTGTCCTCTGTGCCTTGGACCTGCCTCTTAGTGGCGGTATCTAAATTCAGTAAGCATATGAGGAGCAATGAGCCAAATACTTCAGTGAACTCAGGAAATAAAGGCTTTATTATTATACTTTTATACCAGGGAGCAATGGCAGGTAACCCAAAGTTCCTAAGGACATGGGTGCGCTTTCCAGAAAACCTTGCATTAGGCTTCAAGGTACATAGCTTGATGTGAAACTGACATGGGATCGGTTTGGTGTTCTGAACAAACTAGTCATTGTATATTGTATTTATTACATGCTTGTGTATATCCATGATTCAGTAGCAACTTTAAGAGATTTAACTTGATATAAAATCTGACCAAATGATGCTTGTTTACTGAGAGACTAGTCCAGTCCATTTACCCAACACTTCCGTTCTCTATCTCCCTCCTTTTTTCAGCCTCCTGAGGTATAAATCTTATTTACTAAAATTCACTCATTTGAAATGTACAGGTCAATGAGTTCTAGAAACATCTATAGTCTTATAAGTGCCACCATAATCAAGATTTAGAACACTTCCATTATTCCCCCCAATTCCTCCATGCCCCTTTCGCAGTCATGCCCTGTGCCCACTTCAAGGCAACTGCTGATCAGCTTGCTGTCGCTATGCTTTTGTCTTTTCTAGGATTTCACGTAAAAGCAGTCATACAGTAGGTAGTCTTCTGTGTCTGGTCTCTTTCACTTAGCATGTTGTCTTTGAGGTTCGTCCATGTTCTTGCCCGTGTCAGTGGTCTGTTCCTTTTTACTGCTGAGTACTAGCTTATAGTATGGATGTACCACTTGTCATGTATCCATTAACCAGTTGATGGACATTTTGTTGTTACCTTTTTTTTTTTTTTGGCTATTAAAAACAATGCTGCTAGAAACATTCAAGTTCAAGTCTTTGTGTGGATGTGTTTTCACTTCTCTTGGGTAAATACCTAGGAGTAGATTTGATGGGTCAAAAGACAAATGTATGTTTACTGAAGAAACTGCCAAACTGCCTTCCAAAGTGACTCTATCATTATACATTCCCACCAGAAACTTGAGGGGTTCCACTTGCCCTGTGTCCTTGCCAATACTTCATCAGGATTTTATATACAAAGACAACATATGCTTTAACCTGTACTTTTAAACTCTATATCATTTTTCCTTTGCTCATGTATGTGTATGTAAGTATATATGTATATGCATACACACACACTATGCAAACATTAGGTACCATCATCATCATCATCTTCATTTTTGTCATCATTCTTTTATTTCCTTTTACAAATAGGGGTCCTCTTGCTAGTAGTGTACTTCCTGCTGCCCCTTACTTTTCATTTGCAATTGTCCCGACTCCCTTACCGCCAACCCAACCCCAGTTCTTTCATGCAGATTCTCTTATACAATAAGAAATTTGGCTGGAAAAACAAAATACCTGAGTGAGGATATTCATCCAACAATATTTATTGAGAATTTTCTCCACACATTGCTTTTTTTTAACATAATTTATTGTCAAATTGGTTTCCATACAACACCCAGTGCTCATCCCAACAAGTGCCACTCTCTCCCCTCCCACACCCCCCTCACCCCTCAGTTTGTTCTTAGTCTTTGAGAGTCTCTTATGTTTTGTCTCCCTCCCTCTCTGTGTCTGTTTCCTTTCCCTTCTTCCCCTCCCCCATGGTTTTCTGCTAAGTCTATCGGAAACAACCAACAAAACTAATAGGCAACTGACAGAATAGGAAAAGATAATCGCGAATGACATATCGGATAAAGGACTAGTATCTAAAATCTATAAAGAACTTACCACACTCCACACCCGAAAAAGAAATAATCCATGAAGAAATGGGCGGAAGATATGAATAGACACTTCTCCAAAGATGACATCCAGATGGTCAACAGACACATGAAATGATGCTCAATGTCACTCATCATCAGGGAAATACAAATCAAAACCACACTGCGATACCACCTCACACCAGTCAGATGGCTAAAATGAATAAATCAGGAAACTATAGATGCTGGTGAGGATGTGGAGAAGCAGGCACCCTCCTACACTGTTGGTGGGAATGCAAACTAGTGCAGCCACTCTGGAAAACCATGTGGAGGTTCCTCAAAAAAATGAAAATAGAGCTACCCTATGACCCAGCAACAGCACTGCTAGGAATCTACCCTAGAGACACAGGAGTGCTGATGCATAGGGACACGTGTACCCCGATGTTCATAGCAGCACTTTCAACAATAGCCAAATCATGGAAAGAGACTAAGTGTCCATCAACAGATGAATGGATAAAGAAGATGTGGTACATATATACAATGGACTACTACATGGCAATGAGAAAGAATGAAATCTGGCCATGTGTAGCAACATGGATGGAACTGGAAGGTACTACGCTAAGTGAAATAAGTCAGTCAGAGAAAGACAGATACCATATGTTTCCACGCATAGGTGGATTTTGAGAGACTTAGGGTTTTTTTTTTAAAAGAATGTACTTCTAAAGTTATCATTAGTGCTGCAATTCTGTGTGATAAATATCATTCCAGATATACCCCATTTCAGGTATATACTTTTTTTTTTTGGGAGCATGTGAGCGCACAAGCTGGGGGGGGGGGGTAGATGGGGAGAGAATCTTAAGCAGGCTGCACACTCAGCATGGAGTCCAACTCAAGTCTTGATCCCACGACCCTGGGATCATGACCTGAGCAAAATCAAGAGTCGCGCTTAACCAACTAAGCCACCCAGGTACCCTGGGCTGATCGTCTTTTAATGGAAAAGTTACCTTGTTCTTTAAGTTTCTCAAGCAGGCCAGCCTTTCTCAGTACTGTAGGGCCTTCTTCCACGCCTCCTCGTGGCTGAACAATTTAAAAATAAAATAATTCAGACATGATCAGATGTCCACGATAGAAACTCTTTTCATTATTTCATCAGTTGAATAGTAACTGTCATTTTTTGAGTTCCTACAGAGCCGGGAATTTACACCTTTTCATTTAATCATCACGGTGAGGCAGACTGAATTCGTCCTATGTTAAATATAAGTACTTATAATCAAGGAGGTTATAGAATTTTCCTTTGGGCAGAGAGCTAACAAGTGGCAGAGCCTAGTTCACATCTAGGTTCTTCGGATCCCAGAACCTGCATCTCCTCTCCCCATGACAGACCCCATGCTACCAACATGGTGACCATGTGTTTTGTGCAAAAGCAGTCTGACAGAGATAAAACCATGAAAAGGAGAGGGCTTCTTTGTGGGGGTAACTCATAAGTTAATAGGGAATTTGTATATTGTACCCCAATTGCAGTACTAGGAGAATTGCTTCAATGCAGAACAAGATGTCATAACCACAAAAACAGGCTGCTCCTAGCTCAGCTGGGGACAGAGCGTGTGCCAGGTAAGGCTGAATGCAGTAGGTGACATGTCAGCAAAGTTTTGCAACACAAGTAGGTTTTCAGGAAAATGGGTGGTGTGCTGGAGAAATTTTGCACACCCAGGGGAAAACTTGGGTAAAAGCATAAGGAAAAAAAAAAAAAAGCAAGGCAGGGAGCCCTACGTGCTAGTCCTCACGGCAGTGAGTTAGCAAGCTCCTGGGGAGAAAGCAGTCAACAGAAAATCATCACTTGGGAGCTGAATCCACAAAGACCAACCTGTATTTCAGGTTTTGACCTGCTTAGGCACCAAGGACATGAATTCTCCCTGTGCTGTTTTTACATCAGAAAACAGAACGAGCTTCTTGCAATATATCTTCTCTAGACTCCTGGCAGAACAGAAGTCTAAAGAGACAGTTTTCTTATGTATCTCTATGATTCTAGTTTCCAACAAGGCTTTTAGACCCCGAACGTTACTTTGCATTGTCCAATGAGATGCGCCAAAAGACACATGTGTCTATCCCTGAGACTGGGGCTGCAGCACCAAACGAAGCAAATATTTCTAATTCCAGATGACTTACCCTGGCTGCCGGGCAAATCCTCAATGTCAAATTCCTGTTCCTGACACATTTTGCCCCTTTTCTCCATTCCCTTCTTGCATGACCACTCCCTCCATACACACACACACCCTTCATTAAGCAGATATAATTTCCCTTTCTTTAAACCTCAGTGGGGTGCTGCTTGGGACAAATTGTGCCTTCGGTTTGTATTTGCTTGCTGTCTTTCCTCCTTATTAGATTTCAGTCCAATGTTCTTTCCACTTGTGGCGCTACGTGTTGGGCTGACACTTAGTAGGTGCTCACAAATTGTCACCTTGAGAAAACTCCCTGGCTTTTCCCCCCTTCCTTTCAAGCTTTAGAACAAGTCTTACAGACCCCTTGATTGACACTACATTTGCTCTAACACAGTGGTTAAATTGCCCAGAGTGACTCTCCATCATTCTTTATTTGTTTGATTCAAAATGCTTTTCACGATAGGTATCTTCTCATTGCTTGGTTTATCTGCCCAGTTCGGAAATTACTTTGTTAGCTCTACTGACTCTGAAGCTGGGCCCTGATCCCTAGCTGCTCACAAGTGTGAAGTCTGCTGTGGCTCTACGGTCATCAACACAAGTCGGGTGCATAGGCTTTGGATCATACAATCCTGTCTGGAAACACACAGTCACGGCTAGCAATTTAGCAAATTACTAAACCTCTCTGAGTCTCGGTTAACTATAAAATAAATAAAGTACCTCATTTTTTGCCATCACCTCTCTTCCCCCGCTCACTGCCTTGTGAGGGAGTGAGGCAGGGGATGGAGGCTTTTCTCAGACTCAACATTCTACTCGTCTGCCCCTAATCCTCTCCTTTGCCTGTTTGTCAAATGTCTACCTCCTTTAGGTGAGGAGTGATGCTAATACGTTGGCCACTGTTTCCCTCTATGCAATGGCTTAATGCGGAAACATCTCTGAGTCCTTACTACCATGAAAGAGTAAGCTTCATTCTCATGGGGCCAAGTTTCAATAGGGGAAGAGCCGTAGGGAAAAACAAAAAAAGAAATAACGAGAATGGAAAATGCACTAGTCTGTATTTCAAAATACTATCCCTTTGAAGGGCTGTTACTATCAGCATAAGGTCCTCTGCTGAGGTCCAGGGGCCAGAGTATGCTCAGGCAGTCACCTCCCTCCCCCCTCCTTCCCCCCTCCCTCCCTTCTGCCTCCCTTCCTTCCTTCTGAAATTTTTGTTTTCCTCCCTCCTTTCCTTCCTTTTGGTCAATTATTTTAATTCTGTCTTTGCTAAAACCTGTCCCAAGAATAGGTGAATATATTGTGGGTTTTGTAATTAACCCCAGCACTAGAAGAAACACTTCTATGTCAGCCAGTTTTCCCTGTGATCCAGGAGAGAGCTTTGCAAGACTAGGAGGGAAAGTGCTGCAGTATTTACTGATAATCCAAATGTAGTTTGGGTCTCTACCCTCTGACCTCTCCCAATCTGTTTTGCAATAAAGTGCCAGAGTGCCAAGCTCGAGTTCAACACTAAGAGGAGTGAAGCACTGCCTAGCTGGGCAAAGGGACACAGAAGACCCCACTTGAGATAACAACAGTGACAAAGTATCAACCCTAGGAGTTTCAATTCACGCGTTGTCAGGTTGCCTTTGGTTTTGTTCTTTATTTCCCCCTTTAAGCACAGATGCATACTGAAGTCTAAGGTGTCCATAATCACATTATATCAGCCAGTATGAGTGTGCTCAGGCTGAAGAGAAGACCGCAATCTGGGCAATCTGGGAATTTCATAAATGCATGAGTCCTTTCAGTGCTGCCAACTTCCAGTTGGATTTTCTTTTCTTTCCTTTTTCCTCCCTCAAAAAAGAGATACACAAAGGATTCTGGCTAGCCCATGTAGAATCAGTAAAGCCCTCAAATAATATGAATCAGTCACAGAGTTGCAAAAAGCAATAACATTTAGGTTATGCAAATGACAGGAAGTCTGAAAATTGCTGCCAATCTATGAAATGTCTCTAGGCATTAATACACAAATAAACCAATGTGTTTTCTTAAAATCCTCTTGCCCTCTACAAATGCACTGTAAAACCCAAAACCACAAGAACATGGAAATCTCGGTGAGTAGCTACGATACAGAAATAGTCCATTTCCATTCAACAAAAATATGTCGTTCTCTTAGTATGAAGAAAAATTTAGTAGGTTCGAGTAGAATTGGCTGTGGCTGAGATTAGGGACCACAAGAATAGGCGACATGGTGATCGTAATTCTACGATGTTGGAAAATGGTAAGAAGACTGTAATAACATATATTTCAGGCCCCATCGCACCAGGGACCTGAACTAACCAGACGTGAACACCTTACTAAGTCTAAAGTCTGAAACTTTGTGATAAATTCCAGTTATTCAAAGCCAAGCTTTTTACTCACCTGGCCCTTTGAGAAAGGTGCTCCGATGATCCCAATGGATTTTGCCTTGGAACTCATGCTCTGCCCCTTCTCTCCGCTGGACTGAGTTCTCCAGCCAGGCACCACTCTACAACACTCAGTGACAGAGGGCACACATTTTTTTTTCCCATTTATAACTGTAACTGGGTTGAATCTGTTTACCTTATTCTAATGAAGAAGATTGGCTCCACCCACCGCACCAAAGCATTACAATCCACCGGAAGTCTTGCAAATCCTTCATACCTGGAATAACCATGAGTCTTTCGAGTCCAGGTCTCTGATTAAGTGAGTCTTGCAAATCCTTCATACCTGGAATAACCATGAGTCTTTTGAGTCCAGGTCTCTGATTAAGTGAGATTATTCATGTCTCCAGTTTTACAAAGTCAGCTGGATGACTTGACTCTTTCCTGACCACAACCTGGATTTCGTAATCATGACAACCTTTTCTAATCCCAACCAATTAATCAGAACCACATAAGTAGCACCTTGGTTCTAGCTGTGGTAACTTGGGGCCGGGCACTTACCTCTTCCAGGCCTTTGAGTCCTCCTATGTGGGACAGGGCTGGGCCTGGTGAGTCAGTCTCTCACATCCTATCCAGCCCTGCACCCCTGAGTTCAGGTTTCACACACTGGGATTAATGTTTAACCCAGGAGACAGGCCTCCTGCACCACCAGGGTACAGAGGCAGAGAAAGCATATGATTTTCGTTTCTGATTATTACTTAAAAGGAAAACGAATTACCTGATCTGTAACTCAAAGATGTTACTAGGCTCATTCTGAAATATGGTGTGCAGGAAAATAATAATTTTTGGAATCGTAATGTCATAATCAAGAAAGAGAAGTAAAAAAGGGCTAACATTAAGTTTTTATCGTGTGCCAGATGCGGTTCTGTCTTGTATTATCTCATTTAATCCTTATACCAATTTCACAGCAAGCCTGACCATTAGTTCCATTTTACTGATAAAGAAACTGAAGCTCAGAGAAGTTGCCAAATGCCATGCACAGGTTACAGGGAGGAGCCATGATTCAGTCTTAGGCATTGTGGATTCACCTAACCATTAAGGCTTTACACTCTAAACACGAGTGAAGTGCCAGCTTTCAGTGCCTGCCAAACCCATGTTTCCTTGGAAGTTATTTATCATCATGCAGAAGTATGAATTTAAAAGAAATGCACCCTAAAAATTCCTCCCGCTTTAAAGCAATGGCACAGGCATTTAAAAGGAAATTTCGCTTAGTAGAAACTAATGTCCTTTTCCTACTGATGGAAGAGAACATTGCGGAGTATTTCAATGTCATAAGGGCAGGAAATGTTGTCTGCTGTATCCCCAGTGCCTGGAACAGTGCCGATATGTGATAGCCACTCAAGAAGTATTCATTGAATGAGCAAATGAAGAAACCAAGGTCTCACGGGTCCATTTTGATAGGACCTTTTTCTAATTAGGCTTCTTCTATTTTTTTTTTCCAAATGCTTATTTGCTTCTTTTGAGAGAGAGAGAATGCAGGGGAGGGCCAGAGAGAGGGAGAGAATCCCATGCAGGCTCTGCGTCGTCAGTGCAGAGCCTGACGCAGGGCTTGATCTCATGAACTGTGAGATCATCACCTGAGCCGAAATCAAGAGTTGGATGCTCAACCGACTGAGCCAGTCAGGTGCCCTCTAGCTAGGCTTCTTATTTTTCACTTGTGAATTGGTCTGTGTATCTTAGAAAGTTACTTGTGGCATTTTGCATAGCTGGTTATTAATGTCTCATGGTGTTCATGTTGCAAATAACTATTTCTAATCTGTCAGTGTTTAATCTGATAACTTTGCATGGGTTATCACTGAAAAATCTTTCACTTTGAAATAGACAGTTGGAGATTTTCCCCTTAGGGCTTTGTGTTTTGGCAATTTCATTTAAGTTTTTCCTACTCCAGAATCATAAAATGTATTTCTATATTTTTTCTGTTTGCTTTAGAGTTTCTTTCATATCTAATTCTACATTCACTTTTGCACTAAGTCTCCCATCTATATTTTCCCCCGTATGGTCCATCAGTCTCCTCAACAACACCCATTGAACAATTCATTTGTTTGCCAATGAGTTGTATCTCAATATGCACCAGGTTCCCCTAATGGCAGGAGTCTGTGGCTGAGTTCTTTCTTCTTTTCCATTGGCTTGTTTCCCTGTGGCTGCACCAGCTCCCCTCTATTTTATTATCATGGCTGTGTGGTATATCTTACCACTCTTTGGGCAAGAATAACATTTTTGCTCTTCTTTTTCAAAAGTGATTTAGCTACTGAGGTGTCTGGATGGTTCAGTTGGTTGAGCGTCCAACTTCCGTTCAGGTCATGATCTTACAGTTTGTGGGTTTGAGCCCTGCATCAGGCTCTGTGCTGACAGCTTGGAGCCTGGAGCCTGCTCCAGATTCTGTATCTCCTTCTCTGCCCCTCCCCTGCTCATGCTCTCTCTCTCTCTCTCAAAAATAAATAAATTTAAAAAAATGATTTATACTTATAGACCTCTTTTCTTCTATATATTTAAACCAAATTATTAGATTCCTAAAAAAGAACCCTACTGGAAGTTTTCTCAATCTATAGAATAATCCATAGAGATTTGCTTTTTTTCAATCTTCGTTGTCAGCATTTTTTATTTTACTCTAACATCCTGAAAGCTCCTTTTATACCAAGTTGAGGTTGCCTTCCTATTATTTGATCCATTGATCACAACCCTTCAAACCAAGTAAAACTATCTCTTGACTGCCATGTCTTTCTTGGGTCCTCCATTGTTTATCCTGAATATCCCCAAATCCCTTACTTGGGATGTGTGTATGTGCGTGCTTGTGTGCGTGTGTGTGCGTGTGTGTGTGTGTTTTGCATGACTACTACTCTCCTCCAGGTTATCAACCTGGTCACTCTTCAAAACATCTTCTGGCTTCTCTATGCCCTCCTTAAGTATGTGGCTCCATCCAGAACCACATGCATACACCTAGGTACAGATGGAGTCATCTGGCCCATCAAAGACAAAATTGGTAATGCTTGACTTTTCTAGGTCACTGATAAAAATATGGAAAAGGGCAGCACTATGTAAAAGCTCCTTGCCATTCCACTGGAAACCTCAACTCAGATCCTTGGCATTCCACTGGAAACCTCCACTCAGATTGGCATAGTTCCATTCATTAATCACCAATCCATAGGTCTAGCTGTTCTCAGTTCCCAACTCAACCACTTCGTCTTGTCCATAAGGACACCATAAGGAAAACTACCAAGTGTGTCAGATTCTTGCTTTGCTTTGTCCACCAGCCTTTGTCATCTACCAATCTGACTTCCCGGTCCACAGTAACGAATTGACCTTGATGGATACTGGTCTTGGAAAATATACTGACATCTGGTAATCCCTGCTTCTCTCTGGCTATAAACACAAACCATGTTTTCAGTCTCCAAAGTTGTCATCTCAGGACTTCTAAAAGAAGAAGAGAGAGGCTATTTACCTGTGTCATCCCATCAGAGCTCCACTTTTTCCAGGCCAACTCTTTTATTTATTGTAGAGTGTGTATATGATATAAACATTTCCCCCCCTTCTCTCTTTCTCTCAACACTATATATATATGTATATACATATATACATATGTTGTTAAAGCCCTTTTCCTAACAATACAAACCTCTTTACCCATCTCTTTCTCTCTCGCTTTTTAAAATCCTATCTGGTATTTTCCTGAGGATGAGACCACGTCTTATTTGACTATGATCCAAGCCCTGTGGGATAAAATTTGATACATAGGCCTTTGTATTATTTCTTATGGCTATCATAACAAAATACTCCAAACTGGATGACTCAAGACAACATAAATCTATTGTCTCATCATTCCAGAAGCTAGAAGTCTGAAATCCAGGTCTTCCTTGCCTCTTCCTAGCTTCTGGTGGTTTTCCATCAGTCTTTGCCATTCTTGTTTTGTATATGCATCACTCTAACCTTCCCATGGCATTCTCCCTGTGTCACTGTGTTTTCACACGCCCATCTTTTTATAAGAGCACAGGTCATGTTGGGTTAAGTGCCCATCCTACTCCAGAATGACCTCATCTTTACTAATCGCAACTGTAGTGACATTATTTCCAAGTAAGGCCACATTCTGAGGCACTAGAGATTGCGACTTCAACAAAACTTTTGGGGGAATACAATTCAACCCTTAATTTCCCTCAATGAATATTTTTGCAATAAGAAAGAAATGATGAATAAATCAATTGCATGATGAGAAGAACCAAAAAATGACATAGCCCCAAACTGTGACCTATTCCTTGCATTAACTTTTCATTGGCCAGCTAACAGATAAGACTCTGTTCAGATGAAGCCCAGGATTCCTAGAACTTTTATGGAGGTCTGGAAAATACACAAAATCCAAAGAACTAAATCTCTAATGGAGCGATTTCAAGTCTCATTGTCCGGACTCTAAGCCCAATGCAGTAAAGATAGGGCTGCTGCTGGAACACTTCGAGTTTATGGAAAAGTTTACACTGGGTAATTCCTTAAGTTACCTAGTCATATCCCTGTGTAATGACTCTCAACCCTTGAAGGCATACCGGAAGCCTAAGCAGAGTGGGTGGCCAGGAAAAAACACTTACTTTGAATGTCTGGCTCATGTTGCTTCATGTAGCTTCATGACTGTATATTTATAATCTCCTCTCTCTTTACCTTTCTCTCTCTCTCTTTACCCAGTCAAACTTGAAGCAGACTTCCTGAGAGTTTGGAGGTTATAAGAAATGGAATACCAAAGAGTAATATTCCTGATATCTCTAGGGGCAGAAGGAGCTCAAGACTACATTGCACCAGGTGACAGAGGGTAACCCAAATGTGGGAGCTGCACCCACTTTGGTTCCCTGGGGTCTCCAGAGATATCACCCAGTGTCCAATGGGACCTTGAACTGTAACCTTGGTGTCAAGAAAAGATATTTAAGTTTCACTTTGGAGGCTGCAACAATATACTAAAGAGAGTCTAACGTAGGGAGAAAGAAGAAAGAAGTCATAGGAAATTAAAATCACCAGGTTCAGGGGCACCTGGATGACTCAGTCAATTAAGCATCCAACTCTTGGTTTTGGCTCAGGTCATGATCCCAGGGGTCATGAGATCGAACCCCACATATCTGGCTCTGCACTGTCAGTGCAGAGCCTGCTTGGGATTCTCTCTCTCCCTCTTTCTCTGCCCCTCTCCAACTCATGCATGCATATGCTCTCACCCTCTCTTTCTCAAAATAGATATATAAACTTTTTTAAAAAGTCACTAGGTTCAGGAGCACAGGAGTCAGCTCTGGGTGACACCTGGAAGTAGTATGGGGACTTCACATCCTGCACTAATGGGTAAAGATTGGAACCAGAGAACAAGACCCCATTATTTCAACCTAGATTTACTCTGAGGTAAATGTAGAAAACCCTAGAAAATAGGATGACAGACACAAAATAACTGTGGCCCCTGAGGTAGAGAGGCTTGTCCAAACCACACAACTAATTGAGTTTAAACTGAGACTGGAATCCACATCTTCTGGATCCTTCTAATGCTATTCCTGCTCCTTGTGCCACCTCTCTTCACCTGTAAGACTTCTTTATTCTTACAAATGAGACAGTCACCCTATAGCTTTTAAAATATTAAAGGGATTTTCAGAATCTTTCAGACGCTAGACCTGGTGTGTAATAAAAAACATACTCTCAAAAAATTGACAAAAAATCCCCAGAAAATTCATCATATTCTCCATCCAAATCCAGAGAGTCAAACCAAATCTATATTTTATGTTTCTGTGTTTTCTTTCATTTGATTTGTTCTATTAAATGGCGAACACCCTCAAAGCCCAACTTCTTTGGAAACTTAACAGAAATTAAAAGCAAAATTCTATCTTTGCTGAGGAATTTTAGTGTGTCTGCTTCTTAATTGGCCCTGGATATCAATTTCTTATAATTGTTAAAGGAAACCAGAAGTATGTTAATTTAAGAGATGGCAAGTTGATTTTTGTTTTGTTTTTATTTTTGTTTTTTGTTTTGTTTTTTTGTAAAATTAAATATCTGAGCTAAAGCTCTGAGAGCTAACTTATGTATCTTTCCATTGAGGCATTTCTGGAGGAAAGTGTGTTTTTGTTTAGTTGTTTTTAAGATTCTTCTCTTTCACTTTGGTTTTATGCGATTTTAGTGTGCTGTATCTAGCTGTGCATTTCTATACATCTTTCTTGAATTTGTTAGGCTTCTTGAATCTGTGGGCTAATATTATCAATTTTTAAAAATTCATAGTCATTTTTATGTGTGCATGTCTCATATTCTGTACCTCATACTCTTTCTCCTCTCCATCCAGGATTAAAGTCAAAAGTATGTTAGGCCTTCAAACTTTATTCTCTTATCTCTTGTTCTTGTTGCCTTTCCATGTCGCATTCTGGAGAATATCTTCTATCATGTTCCCTGATTCAACAATTCCTTCTTCAGCTAGATCTGTTCAATGAATTCTCAGTTTCAGTTATTTTATTCTTTTTTGTGGTATGGTTCCTTTTTTCTGTACTTATTTTGAAGTCTTTTTTTTTTATTTCCTTAAATGTATTAAATGTAGTCAGATTGTAACCTGTATCTGGTGATTTTCTTTTTCTGTATTTATTTTTTAAAGTTTATTTATTTATTTTGTGTGTGTGTGTGTGTGTGTGTGAGAGAGAGAGAGAGAGAGAGAGAGAGAGCATATGTGAGTGGGGGAGGGACAGAGAGAGAGGAGAGAGATAATCCCAAACAGGATCCATGCTGTCAGCATGGAGCCCAATGTGGGGCTCAGTTTCATGAACCACAAGATCATGACCTGAGCCAAAATCAAGAGTCAGATGTTTAATTGACCGAGCCACCCAAGTACCCCAGGATCTGATGATTTTAGGATTTGAAATCTTTGTAGGTATATTTTTGTTCTTCTTGTTTCTTTCTTAGGGTGACTTGTTTTTTGTTACCCAGTCATCTTTGTTTCTGTGCTCATCACTGTTCATGAACATATTTTCAGGAATAAGGTGAGAATATGATGAAGGTATCCTCCTTCAGTGATTTGCATAGTTTAAGGTACATGGGGCAAAATAAGTCAAGGACCACCTTAAATCAAATTCAGGGGCTGAGTACCACCCAGGTGAATTAAAATTTGGACGTAAATCTTTGCGAAGGCTGGTTAACTTCTTATTCATCTGACTTTAAAGATCTAGCTCCTTAGAGTCGCAGGTTTTTCTTCTTTGTTTGTTGTCTTTAGCTCTCCTCCTCCTGAACTTTTTTATGTCCTGAGCTTTGATTTATGTCTGCTTCACCTTCAGCCTCTAGGAGGATGTCAAAACAAAGTTACAATGTATTGGACTTGTCAATGCCTCATGCCTGGGTGGCGCAGTCAGTTGAGTGTCAGATTCTTGATCTCGGCTCAGGTCATGATCCCAGGGCCATGGATCGAGCTTGCATCAGACTGCACACTGAGCATGGAACCTGCTTAAGATTCCCTTGCCCTCTCTGCCTCTGCCCCTCTCCCCCACTCATGCAGCACTCTCTCTCTCTCTAAAAAAAAAAAAGAAAGAATTGTCAAATGCCCCATAACAAAAGATTTTCTGTTCTAGCTTACTTCTTAAGGTTCCCATTTTCTTTTTTAATTTTGGCCTCACAATTCTTTACTGTCATGTTAGGTCATCACTGCTTCTAAATGATTTTTGCCCAGTATTTTTAGTTGTTTTCATCAAAACAGATGATCTCAGAGCCTACCCTACCATTCTTGAAAACTGAAAGGGTACAGGTGGAATTTTGAGAGCACTCGGGCAAAATACAGCTGGAATTTTAATTTTCGATCGTTACAATGATGTTTCCCAAAAGAATAAATGGGAAAGGTACCCACTCTTGGTATATATATATGTGAACCGGACTAACGCCATCTTGGACAAACATGCCATGATGACCACTCTGTGACCTGAAACCTTCTTGAGCACAGCCCCCTGCCCCATTATTTCTTTTTGCTTAATTACACCCTTAAGTACTCCCTTGGGGCACAATATCTTTGATCTATTTTGGAGACATGACTATGATTCTCAAATATTTCCTCCCGGGCAGTCTCCTGGTTATAAAAGCAGACCTTACAAGAGGTGGGATTGTGGAGATCTACTCATCTTGTAGCCACCCAAGACATGCTTCTGTCCATAAGTCCTTTTAATAAACTATTTCTTGTCAAGCTGACTTTTTGTTCAGTCTTATGGGTCCTTCAGCATTTGGAAGAACCTTCCTTTCACAGAACAGTGGACATTCTAAGATGTGGACTAAGGACACATAAGCAAGGGGCCCTGGCTCTCTAGCTCTCCAAGAGCCAAGAACAAATGAGTCAGAGTCACCTCTGAGATCATAAAACATCTTTCCTTGGCAGAGTCTAGCAGTTTCAAGGCAACCGTTCAAATTTTTTTTAGCCTATGTACTATAAATTCTCTGGTGAAGGACAGAGCGCCTCTGGCATGCCTAAATGCACCCTATCTTCTATGGATGGTTCAGAGCTCATATTTCCGCTCAGAGAAGGAGGAGCTGATAAAGTCAGAGGACCCTAGTCATCTAGATTCCCTCGTAAACAATCATTAGGTATTTACTAAAACCCATTGTACTCAGTGCTCGCTTCTATGATTTTTGGTATGTGGTATAATATATGACGCTACCCTTAACTCAAGATGAATCTAGGATCACAGATCGCATGAACTTGTCACGTCTCCTTAATTTGGCATAGTTCTTTAGTTTTGTCTTTCGTGAACTTCAAACTTCTAGGGTCTCTCATTTTAGGTTTGTCTGAGGGTTCCTCTGATTAAATCCAAGGTTTGCATTATAAGAATACCACAAAAGCAATAGCATATACTTCTCAGTATACAATAGTAGAAAGCATGTGATGTCAATTTGT
Organism: Paguma larvata; assembly: GCA_030068075.1. Classification (NCBI taxonomy): domain Eukaryota; kingdom Metazoa; phylum Chordata; class Mammalia; order Carnivora; family Viverridae; genus Paguma; species Paguma larvata. Next base: position 115,875,216 of record CM057829.1, on the reverse strand, counting down.
CCTATTACTACCAGTGTTAACTTTAATCACTTGGTTAAAGTAGGATCTGCCAGATTTCTCCACTGTAAAGTTGCTATTTTCCTCTTCATAATTAATAAGAATCTTGTGGGGTGATACTTTAATATTATACACTTATCCTGTTTCTCGTTATATTTTGACTCATGGAGTTTAGTATCCATTGGTGATTCTTGACTAAAACAATTATTACTCTGATATTTGCTAAATGATGATTGTTTATTTCCATTATCTTTTACATTTATTAATTGGAATTCCACTCTAAGAAAGAGCTGTTATTTCTTTCCTACTTGTTCAGTTATTTAATTATTTACATCACCATGGATTCTTATTTTACTCCATGGGCTATAATTCATTATCCATTATGGACTGAGGGTTTGTGATCCCTTCAAAATTCATATTTTAAAGCCCTAATTCCCAATCTGATGGCATTGGGAGGTAGGAGGCTTCGGGAAGTAACTAGGTTTAGAAGAGGTCGTGAGGGTGTTGCCCTCATAAGGGGATGGCCCCTATAAGAAGGGACACCAGAAAGCTTGCCCTTGCTCCCTCTCCACACATTCGCAGTTAGGTCAGGTGAGACTGCAGTGAGATGGCAACCACCTACAAGCGAAGAGAAGCCTCTGAATGAAAACTACGTCGCCAGTAGCACCTTGATCTTGGACTTCAGAACCCTGAGAAATACTTTTCTATTGTTTAAGCTACTCAGGCTGGTATTTTGTTACAGCTACCTGAGCTAAGACATCATTATTTATTTTGTTGCTTGGATTACTCCAGATTTAGCCAATGTTTTAAGTTGATGCCTTTACTTTGGTTTATATGACCCCCACTTTTATTGAGCACTTCCTTTCTGGTACCACAAAATATTCCAGGCTCATCTTGTACTTCATTTTGTACTTTTCCTGCTATCATCCTGCTAGCCATTTGTCCAAGGAGTCCGACGTCCTTTTATTTTAGAATGATATGGGAAAAACAAGATGTGTGCTAGAAGTGCCATTGCCCCCTGAGAAGTCATTCCCCCTCTGGGCTCTCTCAGCACATTGAGCTAAAAAATAACTGTGTGTATACACATGTACACACACTCACACACATCCTATTCTTGTATCTATTCATCTCAAAATATTGTAAAAATCACAAGTTTTTACCGATTGAAATATATTGGATGGTACTGAATTCCAATCCAATCCCATAAGTTTCAAGAATTCGTTCTAGCCTTCTGTTTTTCTGGATTTATAACTCCCTTTCTGACAGCAAGAGACCTGGCTTTTGTTACCCACAATTTATTCATTTATTTATTCATTAATTTTATTCTTTAAGTATTTTTAATGTTTATTTTTGGGTGGGTGATCTGGGGAGGGGCAGAGAGAGAGGAAGACACAGAGCAGGCTCCAGGCTCTGAGCTATCGGTACAGAGCCCGAGATGGGACTGCAATCCACAGACCGCGAGATCACGACCTGAGCCGAAATCGGATGCTTAACTAACTGAACCATCCAGGTGTCCCAATTTATTTGTTATACTCTTTAAATTCATCAAATTTTTTGTCCATCTTTTGTTCTCCCTTTTTCTCCTTAATGACTTTTAAAAGCTTCTTTTGTATTAAGACTATTAGTCCTTTGTTGCTCAAATGTGTTGCAAATGTATATATTTTTCTTTAATGTTTTATGTTTTGGCTTTATACTAGTTAAAAATACTTTCCTTTGAGACATTAAATTCATTAGCTGGTGTTTACTCTCTCACAAATTGGTATATTCTTGAGAAAAGGGAAAGAAGCAATGTGCACTGAGCAGCTTTATCTAAATGTATCCTACAGGTGAATGGCTGAATTTAGCAGGATTTCACTTCCCATGAAAGCCTAATCCCTCCCTTTGGTTTAGGACAAACAACTGTCATATACACGAGAAAATCCACATTCAGTCACAACTCACCAGGCCCACTAACTTGGAGGAAGGCCAGTCTGAGTGAAAAGTCTGAATTATGAAATCATTCCAAAACAATGTTGCTTTGTTGGGCGCCTGGGTGGCTCAGTTGGTTAAGCACTTGACTTTGGCTCAGGTCATGATCATGTGGCTCATGGGTTCAAGCCCCCTGTCAGGCCCTGTGCTGATGGCTCAGAGCCTGGAGCCTTCTTCAGATTCTGTGTCTCCCTCTCTCTGCCCTTCCCAGCTCATGCTCTGTCTCTCTCTCTCAAAAATAATTAAATAAACATTAAAAGAATGTTTTAAATGTTGCTTTGTTACTTTTACATATAATAGTAACTAAAAGAACTGAAATTTTAAAAAATTATACATATTTAATTGACATATGAAACACAAGCAAATACAATCAGATTCTGCTACTAAAGTGTTGTGTAGTTTTCTTAAGTAGGTTAAATATTCTCATAAATAGCATGTTATGATATTGACATGTTTGGCCAGCTCCTTTTTTCTACTTTTTATTCAACTGTGATCAAGCCCAGAAACTTACTGCAGATATTAAGTGGGAAATAAAATTGTTTACATACGTAGTTATTATATGCCCTCACTTATGACCTGTATATTTGGATTGTACTAGTTGGATTTTTCAAAGCATCGTACTGAACATCACATTTGGTTTTTAATTATCAATATGAATGGACTTTATATAAACATTCGTTATAGTTATTAATTGGTCTTTGTACTTGTGAGTTAGGGGTTTCGTTCCCTCAGTGCTGTTTAGGTGAGAGCTGGTTGCAGAAAGAAGAATGTAAAAACATTTTTTTGGAGTTAGGCCATCACACACTCCTACTTAACTACATTTGACATTAATAATTGTGGGATGGTTGTGAAATGCGTTAATAAGCATTAAGCAATTTAGGGGCGCCCAGGTGGCTCAGTTGGCGAACCGTCCAACTTGGGCTCAGGTCATGATCTCACAGTTTGTAAGTTCTAACCCTGCGTCAGGCTCTGTGCTGACAGTGCAAAGCCTGGAGCCTGCTTCAGATGCTGTGCCACCCTCTCTCTCTGCCACTCCCCCACTCACACTCTGTGTCTCCCTCTCAAAAATAAATAAACATTAAAAAATTTTTTAAAAATAAGCATTAAGCAATTTATACTGTGGATAACTGGTTTGAAGTGCCCTGTGCATTAGTAGGATTGTAGGGGCCAATGCTCTGCTGGGGACGGCAGAGGACGAGGAGATGCCTAACGTGATCTATGCTGTGCGTGGTAGCTTCCGGAAAACACTTGAAAAGATCATTCTGGAATAGCGTGTAACATCTGAACTCCTCAAGCCTCATTATCTCTTAAGATCTGAGCTCAGGCAATAACATTTAATCTCACATGGAAACTGGAACACAGCTTTCAATCCTGGGGCAAATTTTAAAAGTTCTTCTTTGAACATTTTATCAGTTGTTAATTACTTATTAATGAAAACTCGATGACAAGATCACAGAGGGCTTGGTAAGGAGGAGAAGGAGAAACACCCCATGCTGTGTTTCTTCTTCCAGAGGCCTCCCAGGCAATCCCTGATGCTCTCAGCTCTGCCAGCTGTCAACAAGCAGAGAAGTTACTGCCAAGGGACACTCACTGCACCATTGAATAGTATTCTAAATGTTTCTAAATGTGTCTAAATGTTCTGAAGATTTCTAAAATGTTTTCATTTAATCCTACCAAGAGCATTTGATAGGTACTCAAATATTTGTTAAACGGCATAGGTAAAGAATTTTAGGGAGAAATTATTAGGGTTATAATAGGAACTCTTAGTCAAAGGTCTAATGGTCCTTAATAAAATGCTAATAGACGTAATAACCATCTTAGACATTTGGTTGGTGTTTTACAATGTACGGTGCCCTTTCAAGTTATTTATGCCATTTGATCCTTGATCTTCTATTAAATATTCTCATTTTTCCAAATGGAAATAGATTCAGAAATACTGGTTAATTTGCCCAAGGCCTCATTATCACTGACGCTAACTTTAAGCAGACTTATTTTTAGTCCAAATGCTATCATTCACTGGATAATTTTGAAATATTTTGTCCCATTTGGGTATAGGTTTATCCTATACAGTTTTCAAGTGTTAGTAGTTGACACTCTTAAACCAATATTTTAATATTTATTTATTTTTGAGAGACATAGAGGCACAGCGTGAACAGGGGAAGGGCAGAGAGAGAGGGAGACACAGAATCGGAAGCAAGCTCCAGGCTCTGAGCCATCAGCACAGAGCCCGAAGCGGGGCTTGAACTCACAGACCGTGAGATCATGACCTGAGCTGAAGTCGGCCGCCCAACCGACTGAGCCACCCAGGCATCCCTTAAACCAATATTTTAAACAATTTGATTCAAATATGGTTCTCAAATTGTTGTTTGAATAACATTCTAGCTTTGTAGAATAGCTCATCAGGATAGATTGGTTTAACCCTCGATTTTAATTGTATAAAAGAATATTAACACCGACTATTTGGTTGATCCTAAAGTACTTGACTGGAACCTCCTTCAATTACTGTAACTTTATATTTGCATTTCCTGAGACAGAAATGATCTATGGTGAAGTAAGTCATCAATTCTGATTTTTTAATGCAGGTTTTATTCAGAGGTTGAACTGAAGTCTAAGGAAGCAACATCCTTGGGTATCACTTAGATTTGCAGGAGACTGGTTTCCCTGAGTTGCTTTTTACTAACATGAAATTGACTTTGCGAGGGAGGAAGACACAACAACAAGCAGCCTTATAAAATCAAGATCTATATTTGTTTCAGGGATATTACTGAGGTCATTATGTACTCTGTCTTTAAGTGTTACTTACGTGCAGTCCACTGCATAATTTCTTTCAGAACTGAGTACTATACAGTCTTTGCTTGGCCTGAGAAACTCTAAATTTTATTCCTTTGGGAAATAAATACTATGCAACGGACGTTTCTCTTAGTCTATGTTTTCCAAGAACTTGAAGCCAAATTTGTGTCCCACTTGTAGCCAATTATGTTGAACAGTGTTTCCTGACTCTTTGTAGGGGGGCTGGGAGTGGTGTGTGTTTGCACTGCACTTCCATTTTTATCTGGTCCTGATTTTTAATTAATTTTTGGCTATTATATTTTATGTGTTGCCTAAAAGCACCCTCAAGTTCTTTATACTCTCAAAGATGAATAAACACCAAAAAAAAAGCAATTAAATTGTAAATTTTAAATGTTTTCATGTACTCTTTTTCTTAAAATGCCATTGGCTGATTTGTTTTTATCTGTTGAAAAAAAAAGACCCTAAATTGTTTGTGAGAGTTTTGAATAGCCACAGAGCCCCAAGAGTATAAAAATACAACTTTCGTTTGACAAGTGTTTCTCAATTGGGTAGATCTAATCTCTTTTCTCAGATTTAGGGATATCCATTGCATTCCAATGATGGTCTAGCTTCTGCACCATGGTCCTTCCAGAATTACAAAATGTTTGCCAACAAGATAGTTGGCAACAGGGTTATGAGTGGTGTTTACTATGTTATATCTATGGACTTGGTTGCCAAACTATTACAAGTGAACATCCAGGAGGGTTTGTGCTATTGGGAGGAGTTTCTACTGTTTTCGAGACTTTGAGACAACTATATGTAAGTTTAAGATCCGAAGATTTCTTTTCCATATTGTCAGAAAGAAGTCACACTCGCATTAAGATCCATGTAGTTTTAGTATTCGTTGAATTTATATTGCTGTTACAAGCATATTAAAGCTAATCCTTCTAGAGATGGCTTAGAGAAAACTATGGTTAAAATATCTATAGGATAAATGTTTATAAACATACCTGATGGTTGATTAAAAAAAAAAGAATCCAAGATTGTAGTGATAAAAGAAAGTGGGGAAATGGTGACCTCTTCACTCATTACAACCTGAGTGATCATTCCTACTCCTTCCTTCGTGACCTCTTCACTCATTACAACCTGAGTAATCATTCCTACTCCTTCCTTCATCCAACAAATACTTATTGACAATGCTCTTTGCCCCAGGCAATTTCTACTCTCTTTCCAGCGTGAAAACAGTGGATCTTTACGAACCAATGTCTTATAAGACTAAACTCCCAAGGAAGGTGTTAGGCACCTGTGGTTTCTGTAAAAGAGACATACTTTCATAAAAGTTTTACATCTAAACATGAATATCTTTTATTATTATATTTCAATCCAGGTTAGTTAACATAGTGTATAATAATGGTTTCAGGAGTAGAATTTAGTGATTTATCACTTACGTATAACAGCTAGTGCTTATCTCAACAAGTGCCCTCCTTAATATCCATCACCCATTTAACACCGCCCCCCCCCGCCACCAACATCCATCCAGTTCAACCCTCAGTTTGTCCTCTGTGTTTAAGAATCTCTTATGATTTGTTGAGGTACCTGGGTGGCTCAGTCAGTTAAGCATCGACTTCGGCTCATATCATGATCTCACAGTTAGTAGGTTCAAGCCCCACGTCGGGCTCCATGCTGACGGCTCAGAGCCTAGAGCCTGCTTCAGATTCTATGTCTCCTTCTCTCTCTCTCTGCCCTCCTCCCACTCCTGTGCGCACTCTCTCTCTCTCTCTCTCTCTCTCTCAAAAATAAATATACATAACAATTTTAAAAAAAGTCCTTTAAGGTTTGTCTCCTCTGTTTTTATCTTATTTTTCCTTTCTTTCCTTTATGTTCATCCATTTTGTTTCTTACATTCCACATATGAATGAAATTGTATGATATTTCTCTTTCTCTGACTTATTTTGATTATTTAACTTATTTGACTTATTTTACATTCTAGTTCCAACCACTTTGTTACAAATGGCAAGATTTCATTCTTTTTGATTGCTGAGTAATATTCCATTGTATGTTTCTACCACTTCTTTTTTTATCCATCTGTCAATCGATGGACATTTGGGCTCTTTGGCTATTGTTGATAGCGCTACTATGAACATCGGGGTGCTCGTGTCCCTTCAAATCAGCATTTTTGTATCCTTTGGATAAATACCTAGTAGCACAATTGCTGAGTCATAGGGTAGTTCTATTTTTAACTTTTTGAGGAACCTCCATACTGTTTCCAGACTGGCTGCACCGGTTTGCATTCCCACCAGCAGGCAAAAGAGTTCCCCTTTCTCCACATCTTTGCCAACATCTGTTGTTTCCTGAGTTGTTCGTTTTAGCCATTCTGACGGGTGTGAGGTGGTATCTCATTGTGGTTTGGATTTGTATTTCCCTAATGATGTGTCATGTCGATCACCTTTTCATGTGTCCGTTGGCCATCCGGATGTCTTCTTTGGAAAAGTGTCTATTCATATCTTTTGCCCATTTCTTCACTGGATTACTTGTTTTTTGGGTATTGAACTTGAGAAGTTCTTTATAGATTTTGGATACTACTCCTTTATCACATATGTCATTTGCAAATATCTTCTCCTATTTCATAGGTTGCCTTTTAGTTTTGTTGACTGTTTCCTTTGCTATGCAGAAGATTATGTCTTGATGAGGTCCCAATAGTTTATTTTTGCTTTTGTTTCCCTTGCCTTTGGAGAATGTCTAGCAAGAAGTTGCTGCAGCCAAGATGAAAAAGGCTGGTCACTGTTTTCTCTTCTAGGATTTTGATGGTTTCCTGTCTTATATTTTAGGTCTTTCATCCATTTTGAGTTTATTTTTGTATACGATGTAAGAATTCTTCTGCCTGTCGCTGTCCAGTTTTCCCAGCACTGTTTGCTAAAGAGACTATCTTTTTTCTGTTGGATATTCTTTCTTGTTTTGTCAAAGATTAGTTAGCCACATGTTTGTGGGTCCATTTCTGGATTCTCTATTCTATTTCATTGATCTCCATGTCTGTTTTTGTGCCAGTGCCATACTGTCTTGATGATTACAGCTTTGTAAGACAGGTTGAAGTCTGGAATTGTGATACCTCCAGCTTTGGTCTTTTTCAGGATTGCTTTGGCTACTCTGGGTCTTTTCTGGTTCCGCACAAATTTTAGAAAAATATAATTGTTTGTTCTAGCTCTGTGAAGAATGCTGATAGTATTTTGATAGGGATTGTACTGAATGTGTAGAGTGCTTTGCATAGTATTGACATCTTAATAATATTTGTTCTTCCAATCCATGAGCATGGAATATTTTTTTCCATTTCTTGTGTCTTCAATTTCTTTCATAAGCTTTCTACAGTTTTCAGCATACAGATCTTTTATCTCCTTGGTTAGGTTTATTCTGAGGTATTTTATGGTTTGGGGTACAATTGTAAATGGGATCAATTCCTTAATTTCTCTTTCTGCTGCTTCATTATTGGTGTATAGAAATGCAACCAATTTCTGTACATCGATTTTGTTTCTTGTGATTTTGCTGAATTCATACATCAGTTATAGCAGTTTTTTGTTTTGTTTTATTTTATTTTGTTTAGTTTTGGCAGGGTCTTTCAGGTTTTCCACATAAAGTATCATGTTTTCTGCAAAGAGTGAAAGTTTGATTTCTTCCCTGCGGATTTGGATGCCTTTGATTTATTTTTGTTGTCTGATTGCTGAGGCTAGGACTTCCAACACTATGTTGAACATCAGCGGTGAGAGAGGACATTCCTGTCATGTTCTTGACCTTAGGGGGAAACTTTCCGTTTTTCCTCATTGAGGATGATATTAACTGTGGGTTAATATCATATATGGCCTTTATGATATTGAGGTATAAACATGAAAATCTTTAGTGAGACTGACTGGGGATTTTATCATTTGAGTTAGTTAACTCTTAATTATTCGTTGGATGCTTTCTGAGATTCCTCAAAATTTTAATTTTATTCCTGCTGATAGACCAAAATAATATTTCTTCTTATTAAAAAATGGATATGTGTTCATTGTAAAACATCTACAATATTGAAAAAAATAAAAAAAAAAAGAACATTACCACAACCCAAGCTCTCATTGGTAAATACTTCTAATATTCTGCTCTATTATCTTCTAATATTTTGCATAGTTACATGTTTTTGTTTGGGGGGAACAATTTTGCTCTTTAGGAACAATTTTATACCTTGCTTTGTTTCTCTTGGAATTATTTTTTGAACATTTCCCATATTTAAAAATTATTGGAAGATTGGTTTAAAAATATATGAATATTCTATCAAATAATACTTATCAAATACCATAATTAATTTGAATAATGAATATTTAGATTGTATCACTCTTCACTACTGTTAAAAATACTGATAGGGCTTCTGCGTGGCTCGGTCAGTTGAGTATCCCACTCTTGATTTCATGTCAGGTCGTGATCCCAGGGTCGTGGAATCCAAAGCCATGTTGGGCTCCATGCTGAGCACGGAGCCTGCTTAAGATTATATCTCTCCCTTTACCCTTCTCCCCTTCTCATGCTCCCTTTCTCCCTCAAAAAGAAAAAACTACTGTGAGAATTAAAGAGTTATTTCAACATGTGATCTTCTATAAACAATATGTAAATGAATGGCAGCGGCATTTGATATAATAACTGCTGAATTTAGGCATTTCTCTTTTCACTTGTACCAAGAACTTTGGTTCCTGGTGGAATAAGTGTTTCATGGATTAAAAACTCTGATTTTCTGAAAATGTATGTTGATGTAATAAATCAACATTCACATGTGGATGAAGAAAGCAATATTCCTAGCAAGGACAACATCTTCTCTTTCTTAAACATTTAGCATTTCCAGGCCAGCATGAGGCATGAGCATTTAGAGGCCATGGTTGTGGTGACGAAACAAGCAATGTGGGCTGAAGTCATTTTTATCATTTTCTCTTGAAACCTCCTCTTTCCCCAGAGATGGTCACTTAATTAATTTCTATTTTTCCTTCTGATGAAATGCACTTATATAATCCAACAGGATAAAGCTGGAGGTTAAAAATTATCATTCATAAATCAGATTTGCAGAATGTGGGGAGTGAAGCAGGCTTACAGAGGGAAATGCAGAACTGTTTGTGTGTCTCCCACATGTGAACTTGAGCCAGTAATTAACCTGGTGAGACGAAGGGCTTCTGCTGTCTTTCTCTGGGGCCTTGACAAGCAGTCCTTCAGACTTCCAAGAGAATAGAGGGGTGAATGTGAAATTCTATAAAAGAAAGACTTTGCACCAATTGCTTTTGCCTACAGAACACAATGTGAGGATTTTGTTGCAAGCCAAATAAGTCGTTATGATCTGTAATACTTGCAAGAATCACGGTGTTGTTAAATAGCAAGCACGTGCCAAAACTGTTTCACACGCTGTTGTCATGTCAAAATCATGTAACCAAGCCAGGTGAAGATTTGGCAAGTGTCTGTTTATTCTCATTAATATAAAGACATATCACATCCATCGGGCCCTAAATGGATAGTTTGTTGCTTAAACGATGTGCTTAACTTTTCTTCAACTTACCAAAGAAAGCAGATCATTCTCAGAGCAGTATTTTATTCTGGGTGACTTCGGTGCAGTCCATCCACTCTACAGGCTCTCATACAAATGCCAGGAAAAATCTCCTATTGAACAAGAGTGTTTTCCCAGCTTAAACCGGAGGCAGCTCTGACAGCAACTAGAACAGGGAGATGGTGAGCAGTGTGCAACTAGTTTCTCAAACAGTTTACGAGTGCTGTCACCAGAGGAGTTTGAAGTTGTGTCGTACGAATCTTTCCCCAGGGTCGTTTAGGGAGCATATGACGGTGAGGACTCCGTGCGTCGTAATTGGATGGAGGATCCCACAACGTGGCGAGAAGCCCATACATTCTGGAATCAGAAAGGTCTGGGTTTGCATACTGAGCACTCGACCTTGAACAACATCTACAAAATGGGGATAATAATAACTTTGAGTAATTCTTGTGAAAAATATATTAAATAATGTATGCAATATATCCAATGCATTGCCTATCTATATTAAATGCTCAATAAAACGGCAGCTATTATTATTTTAAAATAATAGATCCATTCCATTATTTAATAGAAAATCACTCTAATAGGAAGGGCAGTGACTTTTATCTGACTTCTGTGACCCCATGCAGATATTCCAGAGGGCAGTGACTTGCAAAAATTGCTTCTTCTGTAAATCAAAAGCCTACGATCTCTTCAAAGCAAAGATTTCTCCATTCATTGTGAAATAGATATCTTAACAGAAACTGTTAGCAGAGAGGCTGATCAGTAACAAAAATTGATCTATTTGTTGCTGGGGACAGCAATTGGAAGGTGAGAGCCTCCACCCCCAAAATAGATTTCCTATCCTCGAGTTTCATACAGACAATTCAGAGATTGTCTTTTATCTTTTTCATTAAAAAAAAAGAAACCCTAAAGGGGAAATTAATATTTTTTAATTAACTAGAAAGCGGGATTTGGGGCTTCTGCTCTTGAACAGTAAATTAGTTGGGGGGAGTTGGGGCATCAGGACATAGCTTCCAAAGTGCCCTGTGATGGAGGCAAGGCTGCCTAGTTCTTTAAGGCTCCCAGTCTCGTGCCACAGTGCATGCTGGGAGCCATAACAGGTGTAGACCATGGATTTTCTTCCCTGTGGGGCTACAGATGTTTATCAGGAACCAGAAAGCACATTACAGTGTTTAAACCAATAAGTCTCAACAATGTTGCATAGGAGGATTTCCTGGAGATGTTTTAAGAATACTAATGGCTGGTCCCCCACATCGGACCAAATAAAAAAAAAACCTACCTCCAGGGGGCAGGGCCCGCGTATGGCATATTTTGGTTTAGGCTGGTGGATATCAAACTTCAGGACGCGTCAGAATTACTTGGTAGTAAAACAGATTACTACCCTACATCCAACATAGTGCTTTTTCATAGGATATGTGCTCTAAAAATATTTGCCGAATAGTATCAGATTTACATTTGAAAAGAACAGACTTCTAGAACAGAATTGATTTCCTCATATCCACAGATGGGTTTGCCGTTCTTGAGCTCCTAAAAGCATCTGCAATATTTCGCTTGCGTGAGGACAGTTCCTTATCTTCATCAGGTTCCTCAGGGGGCGTGGATGGTGGATGACCTAAAAATGTCATAAGACACTCTAATGAGAATTAAGTGTTATTTCCTTTATGCTTTGTTTTCATGAAGAGTAAAAAATAAGTAATCTTTTATTTTCAAAAAATAAATAAACTTCAGTATTCGCAAGCACAAAAAGTACTTCATCTTGTTAAAAATAATAAATCAGCCACTAAAGACGTGGCATCTAAGAGCCTTTTGTCCGTCATTTGTTCTGCCCATGCCTGTTTTACTTTGAACAGAATTTATTGCAGGTTGAAAAACAAAAGGTAAGACTGTTGACTCTCCCAGGCAGAGATATTGTCTTGTTATCTTTGTCCCTCTGCCAAGACCTGCCCAGGAAAGGCACACCATGATGGGCTAAAAGTAAAATTATAGTGATAATATACGTTACCCAATTCTGGAAAAGCATAGATGAAACGTTAATGAAGTATCATCTTATGGCACTCTTTAGTTGTGAACTGGAAAACTTCTTCGACTATTTTTCAAATATGTGTTTTTACTTTTTTTTCCTTTCCTCCAGCCAGTACTTGCCCTTGAAGAGTCAAGGATTCACCTTCTCCAGAAGAAAATCTTCTTCCTAAATGCCTTTCCCTTTGCAAAATGTATGACAAGTATGGGGGCACCTTGGTGACTGGGTTGGTTAAGTGTCCAACTTCGGCTCAGGTCATAATCTCACAGTCTGTGAGTTTGAGCCCCGCATCTGGCTCTGTGCTGATGGCTCAGAGCCTGGAACCTGCTTCACATTCTGTATCTCCCTCTTGCTCTCTGCTCCCCACCACTCGCACTCTCTTTTTCTCTCTCTCAAAAATGATAAAATAAACATTAAAAAAATTTTAAGTGTTAAAAAAAAGAGACAAGATTTGTGATTTTTTTTAGTTTATTTATTTATTTATTTTGAGAGAGCAAGAATGGGGGAGGGGCAGAAAGAGAGAGAATCCCAAGCAGGCTCCACATGGTCAGTGCAGAGACCAATATGGGACTCAAACTCACAAACCTCGAGATCATGACCTAAGCCAAAACAAAGAGTCGGACACTTAACTAAATGGGCCACCCAGGCTTCCAAAGAGTTGTGATTCTAAGGAGAAGAGCCCCTAACCAATGGCCAAAAACCCTAATGCAGTTCTTTCTATGCCAAATATGTTTCAAATTTACATACAACTTAATTTAGAGAAATTATCTCTTGTGCGTTCTGTCCATAAGGGGTCAAACGAAGGCTCTACTGACTAGTGTTGTTCCAATGGCAACTATTCACCAGGGTGCCAAAAATTATAGCAGTAATCTGCACCTTTCACGGTGCTCTCTCGCTCTTACTCTCTCTCTCTCTCTCAATGTATAGAAATGGCCTCAAAGAACTTTACTTATTTTATTTGTTTATTTAAATTCAAGTTAGTTAACATACACTGTAGTATTGGTTTCAGGAGTAGAACCCAGTGATTCATCCCTATAACACCCCGTGCTCATCCCAACAAGTGCCCTCCTTAATACCCATCATCCATTTAGCCCATCCACCCCACCCAACATCCTTCCAGCAACCCTCAGTTTGTTCTCTGTATTTAAGAGTTTCTTATGGTTTTCCTCCCTCTCTATCTTTGTCTAATTTTTCCTTCCCTTCCCTTATGTTCATCTGTTTTGTTTCTTAAATTCCACATATGAGTGAAATCATATGATATTTGCCTTTCTTTGGCTTATTTTGCTTAGCATAATATATTCTAGTTCCAACCACGTTGTTGCAAACGGCAAGACTTCATTCTTTTGATTACCAAGTAATATTCCATTATATATACATACCACATCTTCTTTATCCGTTCACCAGTTGATGGACATTTGGGCTCTTTCCATAACTTGACTATTGTTGATGTGCTGCTGTAAACATTGAGGCGGGCCTCAAAGAATTTTAAATTCATGCCTGTTTCTTCCATAAAAATGATCATTCTCTACATGGAGTTCTGTGATTTCTTTTAAAACTTTGCAATGCATCATAAACATTTTTTTCCATTAATAAAGATCTACCTTTTCCTTTTGAAAGACTACAGAATATTCCATTATGTGAATATACACCCTTTGGATTTTCTTAACCAAATCCTTGTTTATAAACATTTGGTTGTTTCCAATTTTTCCCTGTGGTAAACATAGCAATGGCCCTTTGGGTAAGCACAGCTTTATGTCCTTGTCTTTCGTAGGGTTAGTGTATGTATTGTTAAAGTTTTCTTCCTTCTAGCCCCAGTGGTGAGAAGTTCTGGATATTATCCAGGTCTATCCTCTACCCGCCATAGAACCTTGGGGAAATTACTTACATTACTTTTTGTGTGAAATGGAAACACCACTCACTGCCTCTCACATTTGTGACATGGAGGGGAAAAAATGGATGTGAACATGCTTTGAAAACTCTCTATTCATCAGTATTTTGTATCCTAGTTTTTGTATGCCTGGTTTTTGTTCATGATATCCAATTTTACCCTGAACACTCAGTAAATCCTCATTGAGAGAAAAAAAAAAAAACACGAAAGGCATCTACCGGCATTTCTCAAACTGTGTTCTGTGCCCTGCCTGCCAACGAGTCATCTGGTGCACTACTTCCTGGGACCACGTCCCCGACCTAGTGCATTAAAATCTGTGTGTGAAGGTGAGGGTAGAAGTAGAGAGACCTGGATTCTGACTTTCATTAAACTTCCCAGGTGGTTTGGAAGCAGATGAAAATTTAAGACCCATTGGACCAGGCTAACACTGTCATTGTCAGTCATCATTTAGAGCTCCCAGGTAGGGAAGGGTCACACTACTTCTTTGGGTGGAGTAGACGCAAGTTCAGTACAGGAAAATGTCTGCTACATGTTTTGCTGACTTAAATCCCATCACACGGTCCTTAGAGATCCTTCACAGAATAGGCATAACACCCAAACAGACAGTAAGTTTCTTGTAAATCAGTATCCCAAGAGGGGCTTCAGGTTTTCATTAAGTTTTAGGGTGTGTGGATGTCTGGATCTGAATGAATAAAGTATTACCTGCCATGACTGCTAACAGTCATACTGAATGTGAGCTGTGCAAAATGTCTCCGTGGAAATAGAAAACTAGGCCAGTCCTTTCTGAGTAATGAAGGCCATGAATAATGCACAGAGAATGTGGTTTCTTTTCATGTAGTTCTTACTGTGCTAATATTTGTGACCACGTTAGAAGGTAGAAAATGCAGGGAAAATAAGAGGGAGGATACTTTAAAAATATATCAAGCAAAAAATATCAAATCAAGCAAAGTTCAACAACGAGTCATTGCTTTCTCATATGGTGTGGTACATGGCTACATGAGAGAATGGTGAATAAAATTATTGCTCTGAAGGGTAGGTAACAAGAATAGCTTACATTGGGAGAGCTTGGTCGGTGTCAAAGCTGGGTCAAGTGTTTACATATAGTATTTTATTAAACCTCATTTATTTGCCAATCACTACAATGTTTTTAATAAAATTAAATTTTTTAATAAAATAAGTGTGGAACAAAGTTAAGAAAACATGAACGGGCTCCAGATACTTCAAGCCAGCAGGTGAAGCCAGAAATCTTGGTTTGTCCTAAAGGTTATTAGCTTTGGCATCTATGATGTCATTTGCTAGATGACTTTATTGGACAAGGCTGTGGTTTGGTAAGCCACTAAGTGAACCACTCTGGGAAGTGTAAGGTAGCCCTCTTGGGAAAGAAAAACAAACACGTTCGGAACATCTAGTGCTGTTTGATATTGTCACCAGTGACGCTGAGGACAGAGTCGTGAACATTCCCATCAGAATTGAGGGAAATAGATGTCAGTCAGTTAATATTTGACTACCCTGTTTGTGTGGCACGTAATATAAGGCACCTTGTAGAAGGTGGGTTCCTATCTCAAAGGAGTTTACAATCTATTCGGGGGTGGGGGTGGGGGAAGGGTCCCAAATATTTTTATTTTTAAAAAAATTTTTTAGCGTTATTTTATATTATTTCTGAGAGACATAGAGACAGAGAGTGGGCAAGGGAAGGGCAGAGAGAGAGGGAGAGATACAGAATCTGGAGCAGGGTCCAGGCTCTGAGCTGTCAGCACAGAGCCTGACGCGGGGCTCGAACTCACAGACCGTGAGATCGTAATTTGAGCCGAAGTTGGACGCTTAACTGACTGAGCCACCCAGGCGCCCCCAAATATTTTTATTTTTAAGCTTGTATGTTAACCCTAAAAACCAGCCTGAGAATTAGGGACTAGTGGGTAGGAATCCAGAGATGAAAAACAAAGGTAGTGAGGCTCCGACATGGAGCCAGTTGGAAGGGGTCCCAGCCCCCAGGGGGATGGTTAGGCATAAAGCTGGATGGTTAGGGAGTAATGGAGAGCATCTGAGACCACCTCTGCTAGAAAAGAGCACAAGAGAAAGAGGAGAAAGTTAAGTTCCTGGTTACCAGCCTTGTCCCAGTCACAGTATGCTTTACCTCTCCAGATCTGTCTCTAGGGGTTAGTGCAGTCTTCTCTTTGCACCCTGGGCCTCATAGGAGCATCCCGCCCCCCTCCCCCCACACACACTTTCCTATTTCTTCTTCCTGAATCTGTGTATGCTGACTGCAGCTCCTTCAATGCTAGTGCCCATCAGAGGCACCAGCAAGGCATGGTGTTCCCAGCCTCCCAGAATCCAATGTCCTACTTCCTTCTCAACTTTGACCTTCCCTGGAAGTCTGAGTGTTCCCAGGATGCCACTATGCACTGATGTTCTCTTGGGAGTGAGCCAGCCCCTCTTTTCAGTAGCCTATTATAACGGGGCAAGGGTTTGATCCCAGTGATGACTGAGGAGCGCTCCCGCCTATTCATATTAATGGTGACGACAACAGAAGCAACATTATTGCCCAGCTCCCATATTCTACGCAGTGAGCTAAGTGATATATGTGACAAGGATCATGGTATCAGAAGCAGGCACTTCTGCTGATATTCATTGTTCCTTTAGTTTCTTGGCTGCTTCTGTTCTTGGGCAGCCAGATCTATGAAGCTTATTCTGTCCTTCTTTGTCACCCTGAAGCTTCTCCAGGTCCACTCCCTCCTCAGCCATGTCTCCTTTAGAGTACAATAAAACCCAAACCTCTGCTTATGACGTCCTCCATGTTCTGTTTTGGCATAAACATTAGTGTGTGAGTTCTTCCAGTTTGTCTTGATATTCAAAGATGAGATTTTTGGACTTCTAACATGCAACTTATTGAATTTCTTGGTATCCTAAAATATCTGGATCTTGAAATTGAAAATTGTGTTTTGAAGATTAATATCTCCCTTATTGGGGGGTTTAAAGAATCTCAGTAGGAACCCTGAAGTCAATAGTTTGACTCTTTGTACCATTCCTATCTTGAGAACCATCATACCCAAAACCATCTTTGCTGTTAGAACAAGGGGGGAAGGATATGGATAGTAGGACATTCTGGCCTTGGGTAGAAGGCTACACATCAATTGAATATCTCCAATTACCATCCTGGTGCACAAGGGAGGAGCAAAACTGGAACTCAAAACTTGGTTGCTTTTTTCTTTTCTTTCTTCTTTTCTGTTCTTTTCTTTTTAAAGCAAAGTGATGAAGATAAAAGAAATGTCAAGGACAGGCTGAGAGAGTGGGTCAAAGATAATTTATTACAGATGAAATAAGGACAGTTGGTACATTCTTTCTCCATACTCTTTATATTTAGTATTGTTTAATCATTATTTTTTCATAAAAAGTATTTAGGTCAGAGTTTCTAGTTGTAAGCAAGAAAAGCATACTCTGGCCAATTAAGCAGAAAAAGAAATTTATTAAAGAATCCCACGCAGCTCAGAGAAATGTTGAGTGAGCTGGAAAAACAGGTGCAAGGCTCTGGGCACAAGGCTCCAAACATCACTGCAGAGGGGGCCTGACGAAGGGATCCTCCCTGTGACCACTGCTCACAGAGCACCAGATGCTACTGGTCACCCTGTTGCCACCAAGCGACTTTCTCAAATCTGCAAATGACACAGACACCCACGCCACTTCTGCACCACAAACTGGTCTTCGAAGCGCTCAAAAGCCTCACACTCCTGCAGCCACCAATGCCAACAAAAGGGATATTATGCAGAATTTCTTCCCCAAACGCTCTCTGCCAGTTCCGCTTGATCAGAAGAATCCAGAAAATATGCCAATGCCATTTTGCAAGAGGAGGGGGACATAAGAATCAATTTTTCTGGTTCTATCTACCCTTATGAGGATACACAGTCACTAGAATATAGTGAGACTTTTCAAAAGATGCTGGATTAGGGAACTCAATACTCTATGCAGTTAGAAAAAGGTAGAGCCGTTAACCTCCGTCACAGGAAACATGACAGCTGCCCTACAGGCAGCCCTGAAAAATCCCCCCATCAACACCAAGAGTCAGGGGGTGAAGGATCTAGCAGGCAGCATCGTCTTGAAGGTGCTCACCTCTTTCAAAGCTAATGATATTGAAAAGGCAGTTCAATCCCTGGACAAGAATGGGATGGATTTTCTAATGCGGTGTATTTATAAAGGCTTTGAGAGCCCCTCTGACAATGGCAGTGCTGTGTTACTGCGATGGCATGATCAGGCACTTGCTGCAGGAGGAGTGGGGTCCATCGTTCAAATGTTGACTGCAAGGAAAAGCGTGTAGTCTGGCAGGGTCTGGGTCTCTCCTGTGGGAGACCGCTGCCCTGGGAGGAAGCATGTTTCTCTCAGCTTTGGCTTCTTGCTTCCTTTTTCATATCTGTAAAGAAGGAAACGACATATCGATTTTCCTTTCATGCAAATCGGGATAATATAGAGGAAACATTTCAACAGGAGTGTTTCTGGCTCTCAAAACTATTTCAGCGATGTGTATACCTCTCTGTATATCATATAATTTGCCTTCCAGTTTAATTGTGAAATTTTAACCCCTATTGGCTGGTGGGGTTCTTGTTTTGTTTTGCATTTTTTGACGTGTTTTGTTTTGTTTTTGACTAATGGTGAGAAATTTGATCTGAATTTGAGGCCAGTTTCCTAACTCCTTGCTGGCCAGGAAATGATCTTTACAAAAAATATCTTTGAGACACTGGCAGCCATTAACTTTGCAAAACTAGATCATAATTCTCTTCTTTAAGCAAAATGTGTTTCTCAAACAAGTGGTGGGTGAACAGCACTACAGAGTTCCAGCCGTGTTTCTATTTACCTCCAGATCACGTGAGCATAAGTATGCCTCTTTCTCTCTGCATCTAGTAGTCATGGCCTCTCAATATCTCTGTGGTCTCCGGGGTCCAGAGCAAGAAGTCTTGCTCTACAAAAGTGTTACTCTGAAATTCCAGAGACTGTTTGGTGTGAGCATAAAACTTTGTTCTAATAATACAACCCTATTTGGGGAAACTACTCCAAATCAGAAAAGACCTGAAAACTTTGATGAAGTTCAAACTCTGGGCAGCCTCTGAATGAAATGCTGTTTTCTTTAGAACATAATAGCCGCCTAAGCCATTATGAGGTATATAATGAGTATTTGATATGCCCTATATATGTCTTCAGCGTTCTCCAGGGTAACTAAGATCTTAAAAGCTTTGGTTCACATCCAGACACATACGTATTCTGTATTTTGGCTCAGTGGTTTTTAAAAAAGGAAAACGCTGCACAGCAAAAAGTGTTTACTTGTTGGATGAACCAAATGGGTTCTCAAAAAATGACTGATGCTTATAAAACTTATTATTCAGTAACTCCAAAACAAACCACCCCAATGCATATGACCAGTCTGTGTTTTGTATTTACTTCGGACACCAGTTTCATAATCACTGTTTTACATGAAAACTGGTGGGGAAATTCTATAACCCTTTTGCTCTTTTTGATACCTGCTTTTTGTTTTGTTCTGTGAAAATTATAAAGTGCAGAGACTAGAAAAGAAAAAAAAAGAAAGAAAAAGGTAGAGATACAGCACTGTAGGGAGATCCCCAGGATATAGAGTTAGGTATAAAAGCAAGAGAGATGAAAAAAGAAACAATATGCAATGTTTTGTGTAGATAAGGAGGGCAATAAGAAAAAAATATGCACTTGTAAAAATGAACATTGGGAGGATAAAGAAGAAATCATTAACAATGATCACCTAAGGTGGGGAGAAATGAGGAAAAAGATGGAGGATGGAAGCGAGACTTCTCATCTGGATCCGATTTCTGAGTCGTTACCTACTAAAAATAGCATTTCATGTAAATCTCAATGGCTGAAGTGGAAAGCCAAGCAAAATGAATGAACTTAATTGTATATTAAATTACCAGGGTCAGTTCACAGAGGAAAGAGGTATTTTCTTTTAATTTTTAAAAAATGTTTATTTATTTATCTTGAGAGAGAGAGAGAGAGAGAGAGCAGGGGAGAGGCAGACGGAGAGGGAGAGAGAGACTCTCAAGCAGGCTCCAGGCTGTCAGCTCAGTGCATAATGCAGGGCTCAATCTCACTAACTGTGAGGTCGTGACCTGAGCCAAAATTAAGAGTCAGATGCTCAACTGGCTGAGCCACCCAGGTGCCCTAGGAAAGGTGTATTTTAAGAGACTTTAAAATAGTGTGCCTTGACTGCACATTCTTGCTGGGATGCATTCTAAGGGAAAAAAAAAGAAAAAAGAAAAGAAAAGAATCTATAAAACTTTTCTAAAACTTTTTTTAGTAGTAATACTGATATTGTTTTTAAAAGCATTTCTTTTTATTGTAAGATAAAAGATAAAAGGACAGAAATAAAGAATTAGGTAAAAAAGGTTGTAGTGCTAAGATTCAATTGAAAATACCAATGTTTTAAATATATGTATATATTTTAACTTTCATTACTGAAATATTCAAGATGTAATATCACTGCATTAGCATTTCACCATCTCAGAACAGTGATTTTGGTCTCTCAAACCAAGGACACAGAGTTAGTGCCCAAAAGCAAGAAAACTTTCAAAGATTAAGGCGTCATGTCAAAAAGACCCAGGAGCCAGCTTAAAGTGTCTTCCACTGGTTATATTTGTGACAGTTTGAACAACCAACCCCCATGATTGTAGTTTAGTAAAATGCATTGAATTTATAAAAATCCATAAGTCTATATTGATCCTAACAAAATGGAAAGAAAAAAAAAATCTCTCCACCACTCCAGACGGTTACTAAACTAACTCTCTTAGGTGAGAAAAAAAGAATTTTCCCTCTCTGCTTCTCGATTCCTGACTGAGACACCGCCACCCCTCAGTAATAAAAGACATATTAACAGGAGAAAAAACAAACAGAACATATAGGAAATGATAAAAGTAGGAAATCATTACTTTGCAACGCTTAATACAATCATTGATTCATGCAAGGAACTGACGCCACGAGGAGACTGATCAAGGGGGAACTGAACACCTGTATGGTGACAATAACAACACAGGGATTAGTTTTTGGTCACCATGGATGGATCAAGATGTTGCCACCACCTCGAGAGGCCTTACTCAGCATCCCACGGGTGAGCAACCAGATCTCATGAACCCCCCGATTAATCCAGTATGAAGTAAAACACAGTGTCTATGATGTACTGTTGCCAAAAAGATTTGGATCTAATTGAACCTTTGTATCTAACTCCAGTTTATAGGGAAAAGGTAAATGATACCACAAGGAAACAATCAGATAAATTCAGAATTTGAAGTATTTTCTTTACTGTGAGCCATTGTCTTCAGAAAGACAATGCCATTAAAGTGTGACCAGCCAGCTTAAGAGATTTAAAAAAACAGCAATCAGGTGCAATACATGGGGTCAAATTGGATCTTATTTTGGAGCTAAATATGATTTGGGGGGCACATAGTAGGTAAATGTAGGCTAGTTGATAGGTAATACGAAAGATTTTAACACAGTGTTTTCAAATGAGAAAATGTTATTTTTAGCTAGGTAGAAAAATGCTTTTATTTTTTAAAGACACAACTTTTATGGTGGAATGTCTTGATGTCTAGGAAGTGATGAGCACTGGATGTTGTATAGAAATGTTGAATCACTATATTGTACACCTGAAACTAACATACAGTTAACACAGTATGTTAATTAGCTGGAATTTAAATGAAAACTTAAAAATAAAACAATTCTATGTAAAAAATAAATGTTCAGAAACCAGAGGAGGAAAAATAGTCTAGTTTATGAGAAGTAATCAGGCAAAGCACAAGAAACAGGGTACGGTTGCCAATTTAAGTCCTTGCTTTCAGCATTGATGAGAGCTTTTTTTTTTTTTTTTAAGTTTATTTACTTATTTTGAGAGAGAGAGAGAGCACAAGCCGGAGAGAGGCAGAGAGAAAGGGAGAATGAGAATCTGAAGCAGGCTCCGCTCTGTCAGCACAGAGCCCGATGGGGCTCAAATTCAGGAACTTCGAGATGGTGACCTGGGCCAAAATCAAGAGTCGGACGCTTAACCCAGTGAGTTACCCAGGCGTCCTGACATTGATGAGACTTTGTAGAAATGTAGTTACATTCCTCTTTCTGGCACCGAAGTGTAAATGTCCCTTACAAAAGGGTGACTTCTACTCTATTTTCAGAGCTATTCCTGTGTCTGTTTCTTCAAAATAACCAGCCGAAGATAATCCCAAGGCCAAAGAGGAATATTTTGGGGTGGCATACTCTGTTCCCCTTCAGGGGCAATTTCAAAACACGTTCTTCACTGAGCTAATTACTTTCTGTAATAGAATATTTAATAGCATTTTATTTCAAAGTTGTCATATCTCTGGGCAAGACAGGTAAACCCAAGAGAAAAAACTGTTTGTTTGTTTTTTCCTTTGCTTCCTTTCCTGCTTCTGTTCTTGCTAGGACTTGCACCCCCACCTTACACATGACTTAATGTGCGTCCACCTTGTAAAGGTCAAGAAATTAATGATTTCTCTGGAGTCTTCCAGCACAATAGGTGACATCTAAGGAGTGTCCGGGTGAGGTGGACATGAACGTTTTTCAAGACCACTGACTCCAAATACCTTGACGCCAAGACCCTTGGCCCCAGGGTGTAAGTGACATGAAGGACACCTGAGCACTTGTCCTTGTTCAACCAGTTCCTGGATGCCTGAGAGGACACGTCCACCAGGTTACTGTCCTCGGTAAAAACTAAAAACTTTGTAGATCCCAAACGAAGACAGGACTCATCCTCCTTTTTCTTTCTGAGTCTTCCCAACCCTCCATCTGTATTTACTCTATCTCTTCAATAAACTCTGCTCTCACTTCCTGCCAGCTCAAGTTTGATTTCCATCTTGTGTGAAGGCCACAGACTTTCTTGGCTGGTTCTTCCAGACCCCCTCTGAGTCCCACCTGTATCATGGGGATTTTAATTGCTCAGGCTAACCCTTAAGTCTGTGTTGGCAGTGCTATGTCAGGCAGCAAGCAGTAACAACCCACAGTCCCACTGACAGCAAACCTGGGCCATTAGTTTGTTAGGGCTCCAATAACAAACAGGTGGCTTCAACAACAGAAGCGTGTTCATTCTTGAGGCTAGAAGTACAAGATAAAGGGGTCAGTAGGATGAGTTCTTTTGAAGGCTGGGAGGGAATCTGTTCCAGGTCTCTCCTCTAGCTTCTGGTGGTTTACCAGAAATTTCTGGTGTTCCCAGGCTGCTGGGTGCATCACCCTAATCTCTCCCTTCATCTTCACAAATGCCCCTTTTTATAAGAACCCCAGTCATGTTGGATTAGAACGTGCCCCAATGATTTCATGTTAACCTGATTATTTCTGTGGAGACCCTATCTCCAAATAAGGTCACATTCTGTAGTACTGGGGGTAAGGGATTCAACATCTGAATGTGGGGGGGGGGGGAGACTCAATTCAACTCTTAACAGTGAGGAAGAGCGAAATCTGTAACCATGATGTCAAATGATCATGGTTCTGGGAAGCCTGAGAATTCAGAGAATACACAGCCCGAGTAGCCACCCAGAGGAGGGCCCAGTAGACAGGATACCACCCACCCAGCCTTTGATTACAGTGGCACTGTTTGTACCTCTTCACATACCGATGTGTACCTGAGATTTCCTGAGAAAAGAAAAATTGTCAGAAAGGAGAATAGAGGAGTTGTTGTTCAGAGGGCATAAGGTTTCCATTTTGCAAGATGAGAAAGTTCTAGAAATCTGTTGCACAACAGTGCCCATATAGTTAACACCACTTTACACTAAAAAATGGTGAAGATGGTATATTTTATGCCTCATGCTTTTTACCACAATTTTTAAAAAAGAAATTTGTTAAAAAACCATGCTCTGACCAGTGAGAAGGGCTAAAATTAACAACACAAGAAACAACAGGTGTTGGCAAGGAGGTAGAGAAAAGGGAACCCTCTTACACTGGTGGTGGGAATGCAAACTGGCCCAGCCACTGTGGAAGAGAGTATGGAGGTTTCTCAAAAAGTTAAAAATAGACCTACCCTACGACCCAGCAATTGCACTGCTAGGTATTTATCCAAAGGATAGAAAAATGCTAATTTGGGGGTGACTGGGTAGCTCAGTCAGTTGAATGTCCAACTCTTGATTTCAGGTCATGATCTCAGGATCGTGGGATCAAGCTCCACATCAGGCTCCACACTGAGTGAGGAGTCTGCTTAAGATTTTCTCTTTCTCCCTCTTCCCCTCTCCCCTGCTCATGCTCTCTCTTTCTCTAAAAAAAATACTAATTCAAAGGGATACATATATGTTTATAGCAGCATTATCAACTATGTGTGGGTGTACATATATATTTGAATATTACACAGTCATAAAAAAAGGAATGAAATCTTGCCATTTGCAATGACGTGGATGGAGCTAGAGAGTATTGTGCTAAACAAAATATGTCAGTCAGAGAAAGCCAAATGCCATATGATTTCACTCATATGTGAAATTTAAGAAACAAAACATATGAACATAGAGGGAGAAAGGAGAGGCAAAGCAAGAAAACAGACTCTTAACTATAGAAGACAAACTGATGGTTACCAGAGGGGAGGTAGATGGGGGCTGGGTGAAATAGGTGAGGCACCTGTTGTGATGAGCACTGGGGGTTGTACGTAAGTGATGAATCGTGAAATTCTACACCTGAAACTAATACTGCACTGTATGTTAACTAGCTGGAACTTAAATATCAACTTGAAAAGGAAGGAAGAAAAAAAATTCATGGTCTGTATGAAGCACTAACAGTGCCCACCAGCCCGTGCCAGCCCCACACAGTGACAGCAGCATTTCCCCAGGAAAAACAAGTGCCAACCATATTCTGTCCCTCAGTAGACCGCCGCATTTTCTTCTTGCCCTAAAATTCCAAGAATCTATGAGAACTAATTGTCCTGTTTTACAAAATTATTTTTCCTGTTTTACAAAATTATTTTTCCTTGGTATCCTGATTGTGCACCTGATTTTCTTAAGATCTGTCCTGATTCATAAACGTATTTTCTGCTTACTGACAGTCGTAGGTATAGCATGAAACCTGCAAATTTCAGTCTTGCTCCTTTCTGTAGTTGTTATAATGTATGCCTTTGAAGATGCGAAGGAAAAAAAAAACACAAAGAAGATAAAATAATGCCACTATCCAATGACTATATCCTTTAGAATTAGAAATCAAAACAGTAAAGAAATACTCTCAAAGTTTGTTATTAAAATTTGTTACACAAGAGGGCGCTAGATTAACATATAACAGAATGACCGAAGGGCTGACATTTAAGTTAGCTTTGGTATATAATTTAACCTAAAATGAATTTTAGCCATCGGTTTTTCAGAGCTGAAAATTGGCAGTATCGACTAATTAAAGAGTCTTTGCACATTCAACATAGAATTTAATCTCTCTTTACTGCTGAAATTCCAAGTTTCTTTGAATGACTCCTCCAATCACACACACACTTACGCACCCACAAATACATGCACATATCTCTCACTTGATCTGAAATAGCAAAGGGGTATTTTATTACTATGCATTTTTCTTACCCATGTCAAAGCATGTGTGTTATATTAAGAAATTGAAGCAGTTGTCAAAATAAATTAAGTAAACTCCATTGGTGATGCAGTATGCCCTTGAAAAGGTTGTTCATTTATATGGTTGCTTGGTTCAGATCTATAAGGGAATGCTGTGTTGTCATGAATGCACAGTTCATTCCGGCAGGCTTCTTCCTCCCAACTGTACACTTGACCATCCCACAGAGCTATTTATAGAAACTATCAGGCCAAATCAGCACAATTTTCAGGAGTGAGAAGCAATATCTGGAAACATTCATGTCCTCATTTCAGATTTGTCCAAGAAATGTCCAAAGTATAAAATTTTGAATTTACGTAGCAGGAAAAAATCATCAAACTCTAGTTAAAGTTCAAGGGGGAAAAAGTGCTCACAATGCTAAATCTCATTCTATTCTACAGACTAGGGGCTCAAAGGATAACTTTGCAAAAATAACCAGAAATCTTACTAAGTCTCTTCCCACCCTCATCACACACATTAAGTTAAAAACAGAGTGAGGTCTGGGGATAGATGTACATGGCCTTAAATCCTGGGCCTTGGTTTCTACCTCTAAAATGGAATCAATAGTCTCAATGTATTTGTTGTATGGTGATGACATTTTAAATAAGATAATGTTTGTACATCTCGAGAGTCAGATAATATTTATAAAGTATCAGATATTCTTCCTCTCCTTTTTCTTCCTCTTCCTTTTTTCCTTTCTTCTTTCCCCTGTCTCCTCCTTTCTCCCCTCCCAATTCTTTGAATTCAAAAGTTGTTAGGCTCCAAAGGGTAACAAGCTTTATATGTAGCTTTTACCACCGTGTTTAATAGTTGATTATTTTTATCTGTTAACCTCTTCTTGCACCCTCCATGGTCACCTCATACCCCACACTCACGTTTATAAACTCACATGGGGAAATCCTTGGGGTCTGTACTGCAAACACATTGCATAGTATCTGGTGCAGACTGTGTTAACCAACCATATTTAAATGTGTATTTCAAAGGTTATATTCTTTTCCTGTTGTTGTTAATTTCAGCTCTGCTGAGAATGCAACGATCTGTCATAATCATCTGTCTTCAGGAGGTTTTTAGTGGTAGACAACAGATTCCACTCTACCAGTGCAAGACAGATTTTTTTAAGAGATAGAGGCAGCTCACAGAATTGTTGGGATAACTTCAGAAATGGGCTGAGCTTCCAGGAGCTGCTGCCTTTTCCACAGTTGGAAGCCGTCAAATCAGAAAGCCATCGATTGCCATAGCTGCTGACACAAATGTGCCACCTCGGCCATGATCTCCGATGACAAAGTGGATGCCCCAAGATCTGCCTTTCCCACCACGTAACTCAATTTCAAGTGAGAAACTACTACAGACAAACCAATAACGAAAAGCATGAAAAGGAAATTAAAAGCACACTACTGCATATTGCTAACAAACCATTGCTTTTCAAATATGTAAAGAATTTCTATAAATCATTCATTTCTTCATTTCCATCAAACTATACACCAGGAATAAAAGGATTAATAGATTTGATTATGTGAGAATTGACTATTGCAAAGCAACAGACATAATAAATAAGTGACAGGATACAGACGGAAATCCATAACAGTGTATAACTGACAGAGGACTAAGTTCGCAGAATACATGGAACAAAAATCACTTACTTGCTTAGGATTTTTAAACTGGTACAGGTTTGAAATCAAGCTGACAATGTCTAGTAATATGGAAGATGCTTATACTTTCGATGTAGCAATTTCTAGATATAGTCTTCAGAGAAATTCCTAGACGTGTGTGCAAGAGGATATGTACAAGAATATTATTGCAGCACTGTTTATAATGGCAAAAAAAGAAAAACTTTAAAATAATCCAGTTCAGCAACAGGAGAATGAATAAATAAATTGTGGCATAGTTATACATTGAATACTACAGCGCAGTGAAAATGAATGACCGTGTATGAGTATGGATACACTTCAAAAGAAAATGGATAGGGCTCCTGGCTGGCTCAGTCTCTTTAAGTGTCTAACTTCTACTCAGGTCATGATCTCACCAGTTCGTGAGTTCAAGTCCGGCATCGGGCTCTGTGCTATCAGCGTGGAGTCCATTTCAGATCCTCTGTCTCCTTCTTTCTCTGCCTTTCTCTCTCTCAAAAGTAAACAAACATTAAAAAAAGGGTGGGGGATAAACCTCAAAAGAAAGCACTGACGTAAATTATTGAAGCATACAATAACTTGACATTTTATAAAGCTTAAAGGCTTATGTGATACTTTAGATTTTTTAGGCTAACTACATGCATATGTAGTAAATGTGTAAAGATATGCTTGGGGAAAAAACCAGACCAGATTCAGGATGGTGGTTACCACTGGTGAACATGGTTTGTGGGAGGGATCCAGGGTCAGAGAGTAGATCACAGGGGACTCCAACTACATTGATAACATTTGATTTCTGAAATCGAATGATAGATATATAGATATCTATTCTATTATTCTCTACATCTTTGTGATGTCTAAAGTGTTTCATTATTAAAAATATATCAAATGAAAAACTACAACAGTATAATGAAGAGGCAGTAATAATAAGTAATAATATTAATAATAATAATTAAATAGTGAAAGAACACAGTCTATGAAGTACAACAGATATGGTCTTAAATTCCACCTTCCCCACTCTCAAGTCCTGTGACCTTGATAAGTGACATCAAAGGCCCTCATGTGATAAGTAGGAGTATTAATAGTATCCATGTCATGCCACATGTACACACTCCCTGCTATCCCCCAGGGAAAGAGCTTAGCAGAGTCTGACCGATGGTAAACTTGCTTCCTGTGGTTCAACCACATTGATCTTTCAGAATGCCTACTGTTTTCTTTAACCATAGGACCTATGCATATACTCATGCTATGTACTTTACTCCATAGCACTCATCTGACCAAGCCATTGTACACGATGTGAGCAGTTGCTTGATTAATATCCATCTCATCGCCGGGCTGTGAAATTCCATGACAGTAGAGTCACTATTATTTTGTGATCTCAACATTGTACCCCTAGAACCTAGTAGATTTCTTGGCTCCTTCAATGCATTCTGAAAGATTCACATTGAAAAGTGAATGCATGAGCACTTAATAATAAATACTGATATTATTATTTTGTAAGTTGACTAAGGCCATAGATACCAACTGAAAGAATTGGAATTCAAAGCTATCTGAAGGACTGTGAAGGTCCTTGGGTTGACACTGTGTTACCAGGTCTCCTGAAGGAGGGTCAGTTGGGTCACCAGACATAATAGGAATTTGAAAATGAAATGTCTAAGCTACTGCTCCTTAGCTGGGGGTGGTTTTGCCCCACATGGGGTACATGGCAATGTTTGAATGCATTTCAGATTGTCATGACCGAGAGACAGGGAGTATGCTCCCAGCACCTAGGGGACAGTGGGCAGAGGTCAAGGTGCTACTAAACACCCCACGGTGCCCAAGGCAGACCCTGTAACAAATAATTCCCTGGCCCAAAGTGTCACTGGCACTGAGGTTGACAAACTTGTGCTGTGAGTCAGGGATGCAGAACGGGGCTCCAGGAGAAGGAGATCAAACAGAAACGTCAACATCACAATGACCTCAGGGGTCCAGTTGTGGGTTCCAGAGTCTAGCTGGAGATATTTTGGTATTGCAGAGCGAGAGGAAGTAGGTTTTACTCTTAACATCAGGCTAGCTAATAACCTAATAGACAAACTTGGGTCTAGGTTCATCCAACCTTGTGTCTGAGAATTAGGACTATATATTTTTTTTATTATAATAGTTTATTTTCAAATTGGTTTACATATAACACCCAGTGTTCATCCCAACACGTGCCCTCTTTAATGTAGGACCATATTTTTAATCACCCCTGGAAGACAAAACTCTTACAGAGCAGCCTCCTTTTTTCCCCAGGCAGCTTAGATTTGAGCAATTAGGCTACTCTGTAGTCTCAGACTTTGGGATGTTCAACTAAGTTCCTTTCAAGTGGCCAGCACTTTGGAGGATTACCCGTGAACTCTGAAATCTGAAGTAGCTCCTCTTTTTTTTCTCTTTTTCTTCCTTCCTTCCTTCTTTCTTCCTTCCTTCCTTTCACTTTCTCTCTTTCTTTCTCTCTTTCTTCTTTCTCTTTCTTTCATTCTTTCTTTCTTCCTTTCTTCTCTCTCTCTCTCTTTCTTTCTTTCTTTCTTCCTTCCTTCCTTCCTTCCTTCCTTTGAACTTTGATTTTTTTTTTTTCTTGGTCCATTTACAGGACTCTGTGTGAAACCTATTTTTTCCCATTAACTTTCAAGTTCTCACTTCAGGGTTTTTTCTTCTATTCTCAATGTTAAGAAATACGTCTCAATCATGGAAAGCTGAGAATAAAATATTTTAATGAGCATTTTACAGTACAGAGTCAAGAAGGGAATAATAACCATGCCTTTCACAGTCATACGCCCAATTCTTTCTGTTGCTTTAGTGCATAATGTGCCTTTTTACTTCATCCCAAACAGAGAATTGTTTTCTCTTACACCCACAGCAGTGCTGGCTGCTAATGGGCTTATTAACCAAGGCCCCTTACATCATTGCCACCTGGAGCCATTAGCATGTGCTGTGAGTCAGGGATGCAGAACGGGGCTCCAGGAGAAGGAGATCAAACAGAAACGTCAACATCACAATGACCTCAGGGGTCCCGTTGTGGGTTCCAGAGTCTAGCTGGAGATATTTTGGTATTGCAGAGCGAGAGGAAGTAGGTTTCACTCTTAACATCAGGCTAGCTAATAACCCAAGCTATATAGCAAAGGACTAGAAATGCCTCTGGTTAATAAAATATTTACTTGTAGTGAAAACCTGCTACAAATGTTCTATGTGACAGTTAACACTGAGAACAAATGAAAATAGACCTTTTGCTAATGAAGATGAGTACGACTAAGCTCTAGAAATTCCTACACTTCCCCTTCATGACTTAGGAGCTGAACAAATTACCTAATCTCTTTTTAAGTCCCAGATGCCTCGTTTTTAGAATAAGGCTGATGATGGTACACATCTCACTACATTATTGTAAGAATTAGGTGAAACAATGAATCCAAATAGGCAGATTACCATGCCTAACACATACTAAGTGCTGAATAATAGCTATCATCATCATCGTCATCATCATTATATTAGCAATCCTAGCTAATAGCAAACACTTTTCCTATCCCTAGAAAAACTGAACGACGATCACAAAGATGAATTATAAAATATAATTAACTAAAGTGGAATTTTTTTATTTTCTGGAAATTTTCCTGGAGCATATTATATTGCCTGAGGTAAAGGACAATGCTTCTTCACCGAATGTATTTTGAAATATAGCAAGAAGACAACTCACTGGTCGGAATTAATGTGCTACCTCCTTTTTTCCCTAACTTGGCTGTCTTGTGATCTGACAAGTTATAAACCTTTCAGTGTTGTGATAAGCTGAGACTCTCAGAGTAGAACCTAAAGCTGACAGCAAAGGTAAAAAGACATTGATAATAGGTTGTCTTAGCACTAGAGGAAGTGATAGTAACACTATCTGACCATATCATCTCTAATTTAAGTTTACAAGTTTATGCGTCATACACATGAATGTATCAGGTGTTACGGTGTTAGTGTCCTGAGGGAAGGAAAACTGTTGTTTATCTATGTGTTTTTGGCATCTAATTTTACACCTACCAGACAGACGGTTCTCTGCTACTTGCTAGGGCGACAAAATAGTTTCTAAGTGTTAAATACTCATGACAAGTCTCACATGACTGTATGAACTATTAAATAAAAACCTCATGAGAGCACCATATTCTTCACTTTAAAGCAAAACTCAATATGTTGTTTATTCCCTCTGGTTTTATTATAAAAGAAGTTAAGGCAAAATTGGGTGGAATGGAGCTGAATATTCTATTTATAAAGGATGTCTAATGGTCTGAACGGGACTAAGGACAGTGCGTTGTCATGGTGACCATATGTGGGGTTGTTCTGCACAAAGACATTGTCAGTGTATAAAAGCAGATTATTTGGAAATATATTGAATTATTTTTCTCTTATTCAAAGGTCCTAACAACCATCATCTAAGGATGATGATAATGTAGTGAAGTGGCCAGGATTTGAGTTCAAGGTGATACACTATGAAACCCAATGTAACAATTAGAGGACATTGAGTCAATCACTCAATAAGCATTTAATGAGTGCTCCTGTATGTCAGGCACTGTCTAGGTTTGAGACTAAATTCCTAGGATTCCCTACTAACCTAGACTGACTTATTGCTATTAGTAAACAGTCGTCTTAGTCCATTTGGGCTGCAGACTGGGTGGCTTTTAAACAACAGGAATTTAACCACTCACAGTTCCAGAGGCTCAGGGCCTGAGATCAGGGTTCCAGCGTGGCTGGGTAATGGCTCTCTTCTAGATTACAGACTTCTCATTGTATACTTATGTGGCAGAAGAATGGGTGAAGGAACTCTCCAGAGCCCCTTTACAAAGGCACTAATCCCATCCATGAGGCCTTCACTCTCAGGACCTAATCACCTCCCACATACCATCACCTGAGGACCTAATATATCAAAATATAAATTTCAGGGGCACACAAACATTCAGACTATAGCAAGGGATAACATTAGAAAGTTACCTGGCTTCTTTGAATCTCAGCTTTCTCATTCCTTCTATCATTATACCTAGAACAGAGAATATGAAAGAATTAAACAAGATATATGTTACATATTAAATTATTGCATATTAAACAAAATATATATCACAGTTACTTTTTACAGCATGTGTTCATAATTATGATGCTGGTTATTATAATATACAAGGTCACAGGTAACACACTCCAAATGAATGGCATAGACTCTGAAGACCATTGGAATCCAGACACAAAGGGAGTCTGGTAGGGCCCTGAATGGATTCTGACAATCATTTTCTTTGACTTTTTTTCACTTTCAAGCATTTATTATCTATTTTAGAAACATCGTCCTTCACCTCTTGCCCCTTGTCATTATATGGTAGTGTTAAACTACAGAAACATTTTATGGAAGTTGTTTTTTTTTTTCCTCTTGAAATAAGTTCAGTGATGTATGAACTATGCTCTGAAGTCAAACAAAAGCCAACTGTCTCTTGGGAAGACTATCACAGCTTTTACGAATAATGTGATTAGTCCAAATTTAGCTGTAACACTTATTTGTAGTCTTCAAGAGCCTAGAGACAATTCATTTTATACCACACACATGATGCACTTATTAGGATAATAATAAGTTATTCGAGATGCATCTTTTGATAGTGAAATTGGCTTAAGATAGAAGATTATTTATTAGCTCACATAACAGCAGGACAGATTTCTGTGTTGGTTAATTTCACAGCCTAATGGTGTCAACAAGGACTTAGGTCTTTCCTGAGCAATCTCCAGGGTCAACTTCATCCCAAGGCTGGTTACACTCATATTTATAAGACATAGACCTGCAGTAGTATGAATTTGCTTGTTCACACTGAGTGGGAAAGACAGAAAACTTAGCTTTCTTTCCCATAGTGTTCTCTTATCAATCTAAAAGCTTCATTTTCAGATGACTCTGGTAAGCCTCTCCTTGCTTATCATTGAAATTGTCCTGGACCTGCTTCTGTTAAACCTTTATTGGCAGGGGGATGGGATTATTATGGTCAGTTTAGGTTAAGTAGTTGGGATGGAATGGATGTTGGTGAGTAAACAACAATGTGTAATACACATAGAAGATTTGGGATTTTATTTTAATCTTTAAGCTATTCTTCATTAATTTCTATTTTTATTTGATTTTATGAATTTGTTCGGGTCTTTAACTTTTTTCAACATGAAATAAAAATCTTAACCAATCACACCTGTGACACAAGAAAAATCTGCAAAAGATTCAGCCCCAAATACATCTGAAATAGCAGTGATTCAACAATACAAGAGATCATGGAACTTCTTTTCTTTCTTTTAATGATTTCATCCAATCTCGTGACTTTAAATATTAACCATTTATTAAGGACCCCTGAATATTTCTCTGGCCTATGTCTTCTCTGATACCAGCTTCTTATCAAAGAGCTTAATAACACCTCCAATTAGGTGTCTGATAGATATCTCGAACTTCAGACATTCACAACTGAACTCCTACTCTTTCTCCCCAAACTGTTTCCAACCAAAATCTTTTCCATCTCATTAAATGTCAACTTTTTGCCCTTTCAGGGCAAATGAAGAAGATCTGCTCATATCTCCAGCCTGGTCTGGATGCTTCAACCTCAGACTTCATTGGAGCCCTTGCCTTGGGATGGGAGGTGCTATACAAGTGCTTATAAAGGGTTCTTCAACTCACAAACTATTATTGATATTTAAGTGTTTAACTCTCCCAGGAACTCCTGGAGAGGAAGATCTTCTGGCAGGACAGGATTCATGCGCTTCAGATATCATTACAAAAGCACCAACATTTTATCATAATTTTGACAAAATTAGCTACTACAAAAGTAATTATCCAAAGTTACTGTTTGAAAGAATACAGAGAGCACAAAAAAGCTCAAAAAGATCCTTTCAGATAGACCACAGGGAAAAATTCATTGTCCTTTGTAGTGGGATGCTCAGTACAGCTCATCTTGATTTAATTTCAGTATCTCTCCTTCTTCTCCATATTTTCACGCCTCCTCAACTCTCTGCCAACAAGAACTTGCAATCTAATAAAGAAAGTACGCAATTATCTATAATATAAATCAGACCCTTGACACAGGAGAAAAAAGCAATTAATTCTAACACTCTAGTTGAGGGAACATGTAAAGGCTTTACAGGGAAGCCAGGCCAAGAATAAGTAGGTATCAGTGGTGGCAAAGTGGGAACATGTAGCAAGAAAAGAAACACATTCAAAGCACAAAGCAGTGGAAGTCTCAGAGGATGTGAAATGGGATTTTAACGTTTTGGGTTTCAGAGTGGATCTCAAAGGTGAGAACAACAGGTGACAGCACCCTTCCATTGCAACAGAAGAGCTACATCACTCTAAGGACCTACTACCAAGAGGTGGGCAAGATTGGTTCCACAACCAGGATCCTTATATTAACTTGTGTTTTTTTTTTTGTTTTTTTTTTAAGCTGGAGACATACCTGCTTAATGTTGTTTCGTCTAACATTTTCAAAATGTATTGGATCCAGAATCCTTGCTTCGCCCTGGTAACATCTATTGTTTAACAAACCAAGGAAGTTCAATATACTGATACGAGGGGGAAGGAAGGTAGGAGGGCTCACAAAGTGGAGGATTATTCATCTGGAAGCACAATGAAGAAGGCAGGGGAGGTAATGCAGGAAGATAGAAGGAATGACCTAGAAAATAGCAATGGTTGACCTAAAACAATGAGATGGAAAGGAATTTCTTCTCAACATAAGCCTATTGTATTTCTGCACTCCGAGGCTTATGTGTTCTTCTGGGGCATTTTTTCTTCTTCTCTATTCATTTTTAACAGGATTTTATTTATTTTTTTAAAGTACTTATTTATTTATTTAGAGAGAGCATCAGCAGGGGAGAGGCAGATAGAGAGGGAGAGAGAATTCCAAGCAGGATCCATGCCATGAGCCCAGAGCCCAAGGCAAGGCTTGAACTTATGAACCATGAGATCATGACCTGAGCCGAAATCAAGAGTTGGATGCTTAACAGACTGAATCACCCAGGTGCCCCCAAGGCTTTTTATTTTTAAATAATTGTAGATTTATAGGCAAGTTGCAAAGATAGTAGATAGCTCCCATATACCTGTATCAGCCTGCTAGGGCTGGCATAAGATAGCACAGGTTGGGTGACTCAAACAACAAACATTTATTTTTTCACAGTTCTGAAGTCTAGAAGTCCAAGGTCAAGGTGCTGAGGTTTGGTTTCTGGTAAGACCTCTCTTCATGGCTTGTAGATAGGCACCTTCTCACTGTGTCTTCGCATAGCCTTTCCTCTGTGCACACACACACATACACACACACACACATGCACATGCAGGGTGAAGAGTCTGATGTCTCTTTTCTTTATAAAGGCATTAGTCCTATTGGGATAGGGCTCCCCACTTATGACCTAATTTATCTTTAATTATCTCTCTAAAGACTCTGCCTCCAAATATAGTCACAATGGGGTTAGATCTTCAACATATGAATTCGGGGGAGTGGGGAGAAACAACTTAATTCACCATAATCCTCACCCAGTTTCCTACTGTTATCATCTTATATTATTATTTACAGTACCTTAAAAAATGTCATCTCCTGCCTGTCTTCTCCTTACTCATCTCACTCTGGAATGTCAGACACATTCCTGGCTCACACTTTTTCCCTTGCTGTTCATTTCCTTCAAATCTTTGCTCAAATGTCACCAGCCACCTCAAGGATATAAAGGATGAGAGAGGATTCTTTGGAGAAAATTTGTAGAAGTAAAGCATTGTATAATTTTCCCTTATCATCCCCACCTCAGGCCTAATGAGACATCCTCACAGAGAGGATGTTCTGGCTAGGAGTACCCAGGGAGTGCTACAGAAACCTGTTAGCCTGGTGTTACTGAAAACGCATGGCCTGCATAGGCACTGCCTCCTTTGTAGCTCCTAGAATGAAATATAAAAAGATCTTGGAAGACTCTGACATGTGTCCCCATGAAAATGAGGGTACATGAGATGAAGATAGAGGGTGGTTGGGGCCATCTCTGAGGGCAGTGAGAGGAGAGCAAATTGCAGTAGACATGGAGTGAATTCCATGGGGAGTGCTTGTTCCTGTCATCCTCAGGGGGGTAACCAGGCTGTAGTCCGCTGAAAAAGACCTGACCTCAGAGTACTGCCTGTTGGTCCGAAAGGACAGCAAGAAAACTGGGTGGAAGGTACCACTGGCAGGGCAAGAGTTGAAGGGGAGATACCAGTTAGAGACTGTGTCACCAGTGTCAAGGTACAGGGTGGAGGCCATTGCTGAAGAGCAGGTGTCCAAAGAAACTATAATATTACTTCTAGAGAAGTCACCATTTCAAAGTCTGTCCTGGAAGGAGGCATTCAGAAGCTTCATTAGAAGGACGAGTAGCACCACCTAAATAAAAAGGCATTTAATCTTCAACCCTCATCCTTTTTCCCTGATCTGATCCTGGACAAGTCAGAAGTGTCAGAGTGGGGGCGCCTGGGTGGCTCAGTCGGTTGGGCGGCTGACTTCAACTCAGGTCATGATCTCACAGTTCATGGGTTTGAGCCACGCATGGAACTCTGTGCTGACAGCTCAGAGCCTGGAGCCTGCTTCAGATTCTGTGCTCTCTCTCTCTCTGCCCCTCCCTCACTCACGCTCTGTCTCTGCCTCTCAAAAATAAATAAATGTTAAAAAAAATTCAATACAGTATTTAAAAAAAAAAAAAGAAGTGTCAGAGTAAAATAGAAAGAGTAGAAGAGTCTTATGGGCTGAACTGTGTCTCTCCAACCACCCCCCCCAACACACACATACAAATTCATACTTTGAAGTCTAATCTGCAGAACTTTCGAAGGTGAGTGTACTTGAAGATGGAGTCTTTAAAGAGGTGGTTAACTTGAAATGGTCATTGGGGTGGGCCCTAATCCAGTATGACTGGTACTCTTATAAAATAAGGAAATTGGGACAGATACATATAGAGGGAGAACCATGTGAAGAAACAGGGAGGAAAAGATGGCCACCTACAAGCCAAGGAGAGGAAGCTCAGAAGAAACCAATCCAGCCTACACTTTGATTGCAGACTTTCAGCCTCCAGAATTGTAAGAAATCCAAACTGTTGTTTAAGACCCTAGTATGTGGTATTTTGTTATAGCAGCTCAACAAAAGAATACAAAGAGCAGGGTGGAGGACTAGGTATGCAGAAGCATAGAGCCTATATGTGCCAGAGGAGAGGAAGAAGCTTCCATTTGACCAAGAGATGAAGTTTTGATATGACATTGGACTTGCACTGCTCCAGGCATCACATTCATAGTCTAGGCCAGGTGTTGGCAATTTTTTTTTTATTTTTTTAATGTTTATTTATTTTAGAGAGAAAGAGAGAGAGAGAGAGCATGAGCAGCGGAGGGGCAGAGAGAGAGGGAGATACAGAATGTGAAGCAGGCTCCAGACTGTGAGCTGTCAACATAGCGCCCAACGTGGGACTCGAGTTCCCACGAACTGTGAGATCATGACCTGCTCCGAAGTCTGAGGCTCAACTGACTGAGCCACTTAGTGGCCTGACATTTTTTTTTTTTCTAAAAGGCCAGAAAGCAAACATTTTCAACTATGTGGGCTATACCGTCTCTTTGTGACTATTCAGTGTACTATGGTAGCCTGAAAGTAGCCAATATGTAAATAAATGAGTGTAGTGTGATGTGTTCCAATAAACTTAAGGACACAAATTCGAATTTAGTGTAATTTTCCTATGTCATGAAATATTTTTCTTTTTCTAATTATTTTTACCAATCATTAAGATATATAAAAAATTGGGCCACTGAGGAGTTTCCAGGTCCTGTGACAAGACAGTAACAGAAGAGAATAGAACAGTGTGAAGGATTTCCCTGTAGGAGGTTTGAGGGATATCCATGTGCTTGGGGTCAGGGGATTCAAGATGGTGGCTATAATTAAAATTGCTGGATGCATCGTAATTTGGTTTACATGAAATACTGGGAAAAGTTGTATTTGCTCTGCATTAAATTCAGTAAGACAGATACTATGATTCTAGAAGACAGAAACCAAGAAATTACTTTCTCTACTAGTTTTTCAGCTTTTGAAGCCTGAGACAGAGCCTTACTTTCCTCATTCGATCTTGGTTATTCCCCTTGAGTGATGAAAAATAGCAGGAGGATAGTTTGCTTTCCCAGTGACCTAAACATTTCTCTCTGTCCATTAGGAATTTGCCTTTGTTTCAAGAAGGGAGAGATTCCACGTCATGATGTAGGAAGTTCGTAGCACTGATGGAAGAAAAAGCACCACTGAATAATAAGACATTTCGTAATTCCGAATTTAGAAATCTAACCTTCTAAGTGATTCTTTTCCTAGAAGCCACGAAGCTCCTAATGTCTTTAAAACAAATTGACAGCAGTCAGAGCAGGGTAGACCCACCTCATCACCACTAAGTGTGCTCATTTTATTCCTTTCTTGTCCTTTATGCTCCACTTACTCAAAACATCTTTAAATTATTCATTACACTGCCGGGAAATCACTCAAAAAGACTATCCTTGGATGTCGCTCATAATAAATGAGAAGTGGTCTCCACCTCTCCAGACTTCATCTAGTGACCTTTAGAAAGTTCTGACTACATCCGACAGCCTTGCTCTTCACCATGCCTCGTGCTACCAAGGTAGGCAACCCCTGATCAGTAAATTGAGAGTAGCCACAAAGCCAAAGAAATTAATAAAGTTAATGAATTAGAAGGCAAGCAGGTAAGTAGAATTAATAAATAAAATCAGGGGTGTTTCTTCCCTAAAAAAAAAGTCAATAAAAAGAAGAAAGAACAGCTAAGATTAATCAAGGAAAAAGGCTAAAAATGTACAAATTTATCAATGAGAAAGCAGTAAAATCACACACAGGGATACATTGGAAGATTAATAAAGTTTTATGTGTAGCTTTTTGCCAATAAATTGGAAGATCTCAATGAAATTGCTGATTTTCTAGAAATACGAATTTTAAAAGTTGACTGAAGAATAAACAGAAAACCTGGATAGACCAATTATGACCAAAATAATTTAAAAAACTCCCAAAGATCTACTTCTAAAAACTGTGCCCTGCCCAGGTGATTTTACACTTAGTTCCCTTCTATTCGACCTTCAAAGAACAGGTGTCTCCCCTGTTATTTAAATTAAATTACTGCTGAACATACGAAGATGGAAAACTTTCTAGTTCATTTTAGAAAACTAGCATATTTCTTATACCAAATCTGATAGAGATAGTAGGAAAAAGTAAAACGTACATTAATTTCATTTATGTTGAGGGCGCTTTTCTAAATAATGACTTTTTATAGCATTTCCACATCAAATAATTCCAGGTTTCTTTCCCTTCCCTCATAAACCCTGTATTCTAATGCTGGGGTATGAACGAAGGTTAAAGGAGCAGCATGTGGAATTTGGAACTTCAGGAAAGACCAAAGCAGACTCCAAAACGCAGTCATAAATAAATTCTGAGGTGTTCACAAATGACTTGTGAATTATCACAGTCAGTCATTAAAATCTAAGGGTGTTTGTGATTTATTAGCTCACAAAGTAAACACTGACGATCAGCAGTTCTTCTGGATTCTAGAAGTTGCAACGTAACCAAATTAGACCAAGGCCTTTGGGGAAAAATTCTCTCTACTCTAGCTCATTTCATGTGCACACGATGGACTTACACGTCTGATTCTCAGGTTTGGGGTCAGCACATCACAATAGTCAAGTCAGGGAATGCCCCTTAGCCTTACCTCAGACAACTTTTTTGTTCTGAATCTTGCTCAGAAAATGTGATCCCAGAAGGAGTAAATGGGAAGATGAACACAGAAGTACTTC
Organism: Paguma larvata; assembly: GCA_030068075.1. Taxonomy (NCBI): domain Eukaryota; kingdom Metazoa; phylum Chordata; class Mammalia; order Carnivora; family Viverridae; genus Paguma; species Paguma larvata. The sequence continues at coordinate 115,835,037 of CM057829.1, read as the reverse complement.
TTAATAGCTGATTCGAAAGTGGAAAAAGGAGGATTCTCAAAATCAGATGAGAAAGCATTAGAAACCAGACACACACACACACACACACACACACACACACACACACACACTTCAAATCATGCCTTGGCTAAGATGTCCTGAACAGAATTCACAAGCCCACTAGTGTCCTGCAATGTCTCCCATCCTGTGTCCTCTCTTGTCATCCCCCGATTAAAAGCTGGAGTCCATTTTCCCTCCCCTTACATCTGGGCTAACCCTGTGACCCACTTTTTTGTAAACTTTTAATTTTAAAATAATTTTAATTTATAGAAGACTTGCAAACATAATACAGTGGGTTCCTGTGTACCCTTCATCCGGCTTCCCATAATGTTAACGTCTTACACAACCGGGATACATTTCTCTGATATATTTTGATCAATAGAATTCTGTGGTGATAGGTAGCTTCTTAGACTGGGTTTGGAATGCTCTTTCTTAGAGCCCAACTTGAATGCAGTAAAAAGGTCAGGCAGCCACCTGAGACTCAGAGAGAACAACTGTCCCCAGTCAACAGTCCCAACTGAGCCCCCTGCTGGCAGCTGACACCAACTGCCAGCAATGTGAGTAAGGCTATTTTGTCCTCCTAAAGTCCCAGCACCCCAACTGACATCTCAGAACACAGGACAGTCACCTGGTCAACTCACAGAGTTGGGAGAAATAATAAATTGTTATTGCCTTAAGCCACTAAGTTTTGGGGTAGTTTGTTATGCACCAATACATAACTGAAACATCAACTCTATTTTGACATTTTACTGTATACTAAATAAAATTAATCCAGACAAGCTGGATCCCCCCAAAAGCTTAGATGAGCAATATTCTATCTCTCTAACTCAAGCATGCGAGTCTCTTTTATTTTCAGCCTAAATATAAAGCAAAGGTGTTTTTCAGTGATACAACTCAGCTCTGGCATTAGAAGATTCAAAGATCTAGCTGGCTAGTGGAGAAAGGCTGATAAGGAGTCTTTTAAATTCTGATTTGAATGAAATAATGTACACATTTACCTATTCAAAAACTAGATTTAAATAAAGAATCTGCAGACATCTGAACTAATTTGGATAGTCACACATTTCCTCTAAGCTTAGCTGTGAAATTAGCAGTTACAAAAATGCCACATACGCAGGAGCCATTGTGAAATTTCTCTCAATTACCTAGAGTAGGAGCCAGCAAACGTTTGCCGTCAAGAGCCGGGGTTCTCAGGCCGAGAGGCAAAAATCAAGAATGTTATACAGGAACTTACAGAACAAGAAGTATTTTTTTAATTGATGAAATTCAAAGAATTTCAATAATAATTGAGTATACTTTTTGGTAACACAGGTCTACTAAGGAGCAGATAAAATTCTCTTTTGTGGATGTAATAATTTTCTTATTTAGGGTCCAAATGTAAAAACCATTCTTACCTTATGGATTGCGCAGGAGTAGGTGGAGGTCAGATTTCAGGTAGTCTGCCAAGGTTCTGGAATGCTGGGAGAGACAATTTTACCATGGGCAAAGTAGGCATTCCGGTATTGTTGGTTGGTATGCCGTGAATGCACAGTTCCGACTGCTGTTTACCAGGCCATTCTCAGGATCATGCTCGTAGGAAGCAACCTTAGGGGATGAGGTATATCCCCCCCAGACTAGGAGTAGGCTTATTATAAAAGTGGGGGATTCCCCAAGATCAGTGTTCTGTAATGCAACTCAGCGTGTCTGCAGGCATCCCTCATGGGCTCTTTGAACTGCCCCGAAGGGACTTGGGGGCCATGGGGAACGGATGGAGATGAATGTGAAGGTCTATCTATCTTTTGCTGTGATTGATAATTTTCATTCTCTCTGATTTAGTAGTTTCATGTCTTCTTCCATCATCCATGAGAACTTGCTAACTTGTAAAGAAAGGTATCAGATCCTTCACATTACTTGCCATCGATTCATGACACAGGAGTTAAAGTTATTATGGAACAATCAATGTCACATCGGAGTAAGTTCAAAGGCGGGGAAGAGTCTGGCCTAAAGGCACCATGCCATAACCTGGTCATAAGAGACAGCTCTGGAAGTGACATTCATGTGGTGTGAGGGCGTTGATTGGATGAATCACCATGCCAATACTGTCTATAGCCCAGCCAGTAGAAATAGCACAGCCCTACTGGTCAAAATTTTGCCAGTCTCAATTTAGAGTTTAGCACTTTATTTTTAAGTTTATGTATTAAGATAAACAGAGACAGAGACAAGCATGCCTGTGTGAGTCAGGGAGGGGCAGAGAGAAGAAGAGAGAATTCCAAGCAGGCTCCACTCTATCAGCATAGAGCCTGACATAGGGCTCAGTCTCATGAACCATGGGATCATGACCTGAGCTGAGATCAAGAGTAGGACACTTAACCAACTGAGCCACTCAGATGCCCCCAACTTTATCACTTTTGTGTTTTAGCCAAAGATGTAAAATATCTTACTGATAATCCTTGAGCAAGAGAATCCTAGAATAAAGAATTCAAGGACAAACTCCAGGAAGAAATGCTAGTTTAAGAATCAGTTGCTTGGAGTGCCTGGGTGGCTCAGTCAGTTAAGCATCTGACTTCGGCTCAAGTCATGATCTTGCGATTTGTAAGTTCGAGCCCCGCATCGGGCTATTTGCTGACACCTCAGAGCCTGGAGCCTGCTTTAGATTCTGTGTCTCCCCCTCTCTCTGCCCCTCCCCTGCTCATGCTCTGTCTTTCTCTGTCTCTCAGTAATAAATAAATGTTAAAAAAAAAAAAAAGAATCAGTTGCTCAACACTTAGTACACTAAGGAGTGAAGAGTTTCTTTTCTGTCAGGAACGTGAATCTTTCTTGGTACATTTTCTATAGCATATAACAGAAGATAAAAAAATACATATGAAGGTTATAATAGTTTCCTAGTGTTGTCATAATGAAGTGCCACAAATTAGGTGGCTTAAAACAACAGAAATTTACTGTCTTGCAGTTCTGGAGGCTAAGAAGTCTAAAATCAAGATATTAAAATCAAGATATCAGCTGGGCCATGCTCACTCTGACACCTGTAAGGGAGATTCCTTCCTTGCCTCTTCCCAGCTTCCGTTGGTAGCTGGCAGCCTTGGCTTTTCTTGGCTTATAGCTGTGGCACTTGAGTCTCTCTCTCATCATCACATGGAGTTCCCCTCTCATGTGTCTCTATTTCTCCTCTTCTCATATACTCGTGATATTGGATGAAGTGTTCTTCCTACACCTGTGTTACCTCACCATAAGTCCACAATCTGAGATAATCAGATAAGACCACAAACTGAGGGACTGGGGCTTAGGACTTTAACATATTTGAAGGGGGTGGAGAGAAACACAATTCAACCCGTAACAAGTGTCTACAGCTCACGGTATGGCTGTGTTTATTCAATGTGACTGAGAGAAAACCATGCTTCTTCTCTGCGTTTCAAAAGGTTAGCAAACCAAGGTTCATTTTGGGCAGTTCATTTCTTCTTTTAAAACATGACTCATGGGGGATGGGTTACAGTGGCAACAGAACAATTGGCCTGACTCACTGCTTATGTGGCATCCACCGACCTAAACTCCCAGCATTGTGAACTCCGAGATGTATGCCAATGTGGCCACTGTCTCAGCTTGAAAGAATTCCTGTCTTGCCACTTTTAAGGAAGGACCTTTAGTGCTAAGCACTGCTTCCTGCTACCATGTGAAAATTCACGGAGAAGATGGTAAGCTTATTGTTGTTTGTGGGTTTTTATTTTTGTTTTTGCCTTTTTTAGCTTTTGCAGTATGTTGGCTTTTTCTCTGACACCACATACATAATGTCTTTTCCAACACCAACTCTCTAATTCTGACACTCTCTTTCTAGAGTTCGTGTCAGATCCCACAAGTTAAAGGACTCAGTGTCACCACCAGACTCCAGATGCTAGCAGTAAATGAGGTGCCCGGGCTACCCACCCTTCTGCCTGGCTGACTCTAAATGTGATTCCCACAGACCACACCTACCTCAGGTTCAATAATTTGCTAGAATGGCTCGCAGAACTCAGGGAAACACTTTACTTACCTTTACGGATTTGTTATAAAGGATACAACTCAGGAACAGCCAGATGGAAGAGAGGCATAGAACAAGGTGCGGAAGGGTAATTCAGAGCTTCCTTGCCTCTCTGGGTATGCCACGCTCCCTGCACTTCTGTGTGTTCACCAACCCAGAAGCTCTCCAAACCTTGTTGTCCAAGAGTTTTTATAACCCAATCCCTAGCCCCCTTCACTCCCCAATGGTTCACCCTCTAATCATGGGTTTCATCTTTCTGGTGACCGGCCCCCATCCTGAGGCTACTTAGGAACTCCACTCTGAGTCACTTCTTCAGTATCAGCTCGGGTGTGTTATAAAGGGGTTCAATATGTGTAACAAAAGACGCTCCTATCATTCAGGAAATTCCAAGACTTTTAAGAGCTCTGTCAGAAACCAAGGACAAAGACTGTATATATATGTATAATATACAGATCTTCCCAGCTGAAAATGGGTTACATCCAGTAAACCCATCATAAGTTGAAAATATCCTAAGTCTAAAATGCATCTAATACACCTAACTTACTGAACATCATCTTAGCCTGGCCAAGCCTACACATGATTAGAACACTTACATTAGCCTACAGTTGGGCAAAATCATCTAACGCAAAGCTTATTTTATAATAAAGTGTTGAATATCGCACATAATTTATTGAATGCTGTACTGAAAGCGAGAAACAGAATGATTGTATGAGCACAGAAGGGTTTGTAAATGTACTGGCTGTCCACCCTTGCAATTGCGTGGCTGAGCAAGAGCTCTGACTCCCTGTCGCTGCCCAGCATCATAAGAGACCATGGTACCGCATAGCGTTAGCCCAGGAAAAGATCAAAATTCAAAATTTGAAATATGATTTCTCTTGAATGTGTATCACTTTCATACCATTGTACAGTCAAGAAATCATTAAGTTGAAACACTGCAAGTCAAGTACTATCTGTACAGTACGTTTATTTTATTTTTATTATAGCCCCTACAGTCAAATTATGTGTTCCTTTAAAAACCTTCTGGGAATATGTACTAGACTCTTGACGTGTGTGGAATGAATAAAAAAGAGACATGGTCAATCCATTTTATATAAGCCACTCCACAAGGGCAAATCTGAAGTGCGATGGCAAAGATGGCCAAAGGCATCTGGATCATTCACTCTGCATCTCCCATCCCCACCAACTATCTCCCCAATGATGGTGACAGGTCCTTTCCCCCAGTTTCTCCTCAGGCCATTCTCACTGCTCCCCCATCCTTTCTTGTATTCTCTCTCCTTGACCCACACTCTGGTTGACTTACCCCAGCTACAGCCTTCTTCCCTGGATATCTTGTAGCCAGAACTGGCCTCATAATACATTGCTGACCAGTAAGCGGAAGTGTGTGGAGTGGGGCATCTAAAACACTTTGCTTGTGTAATGAAAAAAAAAAAGGACAGGCTCAGCTGACACATGGCATTTGCCCCTTCTTATAGATTTGGTGTGGATGGGGTGGACTGTTTGGCAAACTTGGCATAAAGAATTCTCATATAAACCCTAGTGCACTCCAGGTGTGAATGTAAGTTAATACAGCCGCTGTGGAGAACAGTGTTGGGAGCCGTTTTGGGCTCACAGGTCGAGACCCCTCCATGCGTGGGAAAGGTTGAAGCAAAAGCTCCCGCCAGCCAAACTGGCGCCTAGTTTTACCTCTTTCTAAATAATCTTTCAGGCCTGGATTTCTTGAATTGCTCACATTGGCCTAAGGGACATAATGCTCTTTGGTTTTATGGCACATGGAAAAGGGGACCTGGTCTTGATGGATAAAATCTGTGTGAGAGTAACCTGGCCAGAAGTTACCTCAAGGTTGCCTCTTGGGGATAGGTTACACAAATTGAGGCATAGGCCCCAAGACTCCTTAAACCAAATTAGATTTTCCCTGCAGGTATCGCTCCCCTCAGCCCCACCATAAAACCTCAAGGCACATCTCTGTAAAGCTTCTCTCAGAATTAACATACTGATGGGAAAGACTGTAAAGAGACTTAGGACCTTCCCCAAGGTTAGCCTCGCCCCAAAGTCAGAAGCACTGTTTATCAGCAGCAAATATTGAGCACCTCCCTGAGGTTAACATTTCGTAAATCATTTTGTAATTCTCATCCCCACGCTCCCTTATACCATAAACCTATAGATGACTACATGGTCTTGTGACAACAATGTATGTTGTAAAGAATGCCTTGTCACTGATGTAATGTCACTCGCTACCTTTAAAAATAAAGACACTGAGACCAGCAGAGCAGAGATGCCAGAATAGACACCAGAATGGCAGAGATGCCAGAATTGCCAGGGCTGCCTGATTGGTCATCAGATTCCATCTCACTCGTGGCTCTCTCACTTCATTTCGCCTGACCGTCCATCCTTCGTGGACCCCTAGATTCGCCGGGACAAGGAACGACCCCAGCAGAACAGTATGGAGGTTCTTGGCAGGTTAAAAATAATGAACATGAAACACCTAACACAATGAGTGGTACCATAGTGCTTGGTAAGTAGATTGCAGATGTGTTAATTTTAAAAAATCACTTACTATTTGATGATTTACGTTGGGTAACCCAGCATGTATTTAGATTGGATAGTTGGCAGGTTTAAGCTCATTAATCTTGAAGAAGTGAAACAACACTGGAATCAGACAATGTTTTCCTTTGTGTGTATTAATATGTATATATGTTTGGGTTTTACACTAGCTATGGGCATTGGAAAGTCTGTGCTTCTTTCAGTATTATAATTATAAATTGTGACTTATTAGGTTAAAAGGTCATGTAATAAGTTAGTGTAGGGAGCGACTTGCTGGCAACTTGGACCCCTGAAGATGAACTTTAGGAAAATTGATCAGTGCCAAAGGACAGGGTAAAGAGGACAAATAACCCAGCAGTTCTTCAAGGATGGGGGTGTGGGTAACAAACGTCAGGGCAACAATCTCTTTTATGTAATAGGTTAAGGGAAGGCTGGTTGTGTTCAGTCTGCAAATCCAATCTGATAAAAGAGTTTAAAATTTTTGGTGAGTTAGTGCCTTCTTTTGTGACTTTTTCTGGGTAAATCTTTTTTGCATAGAGGAAACAACATTGCATCTAGGAAAGAGAGCACTGCCAGGAAACACCTGAGATGGTGACCGTGACAACTGGAAATTTCTAGAATCTTAGAAAAATATTGCTCTTGATAGGCTGACATGCTATTAATGAAGGAAACCAGCGATATTTACTTTATTTTTTTTATTTTTTATTTTTTTTAACGTTTATTTATTTTTGAGAGACATAGAGATAGAGCATGAGCAGGGGAAGGGCAGAGAGAGAGGGAGACACAGAATCCGAAGCAGGCTCCAGGCTCTGATGAGTCATCAGCACAGAGCCCGATGCGGGGCTCGAACTCACAGACCGTGAGATCATGACCTAAGCCGAAGTCGGCTGCTTAACCGACTGAGCCACCCAGGTGCCCCCGATATTTACTTTAAAATGGGCTGTTTTTATTCTCTTTTCGAGCGATAATTTAGAAAAAACACTATTTTGTGTGCTATTGTTCACTATGGCATAAGTTTTTCTGGCTTATGAATATTTTGTATTATTTTAAAAAAAACTTTATTCTTTGGGGGAGAAAGATACATATTCATGGTAAAATAAATTCTATAGAAAACTACAAAGAAGAAAGAAAAAGCATGCAAATTCTACCACCTAGAGACAATTATTCAGATAATATTTAACACCTATGATACTTCCAAGCATCTCTGAAGGAGGGTTATGTGCATGCATCTCTCTTTTCTCTAAGTGTGTGTGTATATTAACACATATACACATAAATGCACATATGTGTATACACATATTCATATACATATATGTGTGATAGACATACATTTGTATGATGTGTGATGTGGGCATCTTTCTGAATCAACAGAGTTGAATGTACATCTCTGTTTAACTAAGAAACACGTCTACAGACTATGTAGCTGTAGAGAAAAAAACTCTAAAAAAATTCTTTTTTTAAATCAAGATAAGTGTACTTTTAATCCTTTATTTTACCCATCCTCCCACCCTCCTCCCCTCTGGCAACCACCAGTTTGTTCTCTGTATTTAAGAGTGTTTTTTCTTTCTCTTTTTCTTTGCTTGTTCTGTTTCTTAAATTATACATATGGGTGAAATCATATGATATTTGTCTTTCTTGGATTGATTTATTTCACTTAGTATTATAGGCACATCTATGTTGTTGCATATGGCAATATTTCATTCTTTTTCATGGCTGAGTAATATTCCATTGTGTATACATGAATGTGGTATATACATAACACATCTTTTTAAATTATTTTGTTAACATTTATTCATTGTTGAGAGACAGAGAGGGATAACGTGAGTGGGGGAGGGACAGAGAGAGAGGGAGACACAGAATCTGAAGCAGGCTCCAGGCTTTGAGCTGTCAGCACAGAGCCCAACTTGGGGCTTTCATAACACATTTTCTTTATCCATTCATCTAAGGATGGACACTTGAATTGCTTCTACATCTTGGCTATTGTAAACTAGCTTCAGTAAACATAGGGATGTATATATCCTTTCCAGTTATTGTTTTCATTTTCTTTGGGGAAATACCCAGTAGTGAAATTGGAACTGAATCATATGGTAATTCTATTTTTAACTTTTTGAGGAAACTCCTCACTGTTTTCCACAGTGGTTGCACCAGTTTGCATTCCCACCAACAATGCACAAGGGTTCCTTTGTCCTTAAGACAAATTCTTTAAAACAATTTTTGAAAATTACTGACAAATTGTTTTAACATCTATATGTTTGTATATATAAATATTTATTTGTTTGGCTATTTGAGTTTTTAAAATTTGTGCTTATTTATTTTTCAAAATATCTTCGTGCTTAAATTCAAAAAGCACAAATATCCTCTGACTCTTGCTGCAGCTACTTGGTTTCCCTCCCTGAAGGCAAAAAATGACATCATTTATATGTTTATCCTCCTAGAGATAGTGTACAAACAGTCGAGCAAATGCATATATTGCATCTATGTAACATAAGTGCATATAAACACCAAAACATATTATTTTCTTTTTCTTATGTAAATGGCAACACATTATATACACTGCTCTGTAGCTATTTTTTTTTCAATTAAACTACATGTCTTGTATATCATTCCAAGTTTTTGCATAAAGAGTTTTCCCATTTTTTCATATTTCCATAGTATTCCATTCTACAGATAACCCATCATTTATTTAATTAGTATCCTATACATAGACATACAAATTATTTCCAATCATTTACTACCTCAAACAATACTGAAAGGAATTAAGTCATGAAAATACAAGTTTACATGAGTGGGAATATGCAAATATTGTTGGCATGTTCCAGTTTTATTTTAACTGCTTCCTTAATTTCTGGCAAAACAAACTACTCCAGGCTCACCTTTTTTGGACTTCTCTGTCTAGCCGTGAACTCAAGCATTCTCTAAGGATATTTGCTTCCTTTTAGTGAGGAAAAGATTTAGAAACCAATATTTGGACAAAGAGTCATACATTAAATGTAAGGCTACATGTAGGATAAAAGAAAAAGGTTGAAAAGTTGTATCATCCAAATACCAATCATTAGGCAGCTAGCATGGTTATATTAATATCACATAAAATAGACTTAAAGAAAAAGACTATTACCAGAGATAGAGTGGGATATTTCAAAATTATAAATGGGTCAGCTTATTAGAAACACATAACGATTCTAATTATATATTCATCTAATAATGCTGCTTCAAAAGAAACGAAGCAATAAAAAAAGGAATAAAGAAGAAATGGACAGATCCAGTCATCAGAGTTTTTAGCATCTATCGTTCAGTAACTGATAGAACAGGTAAGCAAAACTCAGCTGGAATACAGCAGTTTTGAACAATATTAAACAAGTTACAAGTTCATAAGGTACATATACCAATGCAGACCATTGATAGTGTCTTAAAGAGAAATTAACATTTTAAAAGTATGTTTTCTGACCATGATAAACCTACAAATGAGTAAGAAAAAGAAAGCAGGAAAATCTCCAGACACTCCTTGTTTGGTTAACAAGTAACACATTTTTATATAAGTTGAGGGTCAAAAACAAAATAATAATGGAATTTAGAAAATATTTTTGACTGAATAAGAATGAAAATATATTATAGCAAAGTTTTTGAGATGCAGTTAAAACAGTGCTTAAAGGGAAATTTATAGTAATAAATATATATAAATTAGGGAGGAAAAGCATTAATACCAAGCAAGTAGACTTCCATCCTCAGAATCTAGAAAAGGAAGAATAAATTAAACCTAAAGACAGCAAAACTTCTATGTCTATAAGGATCTTTTAATACTATTTTTTCAGGTCTTAAAAAATAATGCTGTAGGGTCCATCTTAGACTTGTCTTTGTCCTGTGTCCCAATGGCCGTAACTATGATTCAATGAGAAACAGCTCTGTTATCCAACCTTCATTATTTAGACTCAGTTTCCTTTCAATTATGCTTGTAAATTAGACAGTTTTCCCCTCACAAGGTCATTTCTTTCTTATAACAGCGTGCTCATCCAATCAACATTCTGCCTTGAAATATCTTTCTAATCCCACAAGTTCAGGCCATTTTCTGCCTTTTAGCGTATTGCCAGTACCTAACACAGATCATAAGTTTTCCAGCTTCTTTCATTGGTTTTCATATCATCTGGTCCCTAGGCCCATAAACAATACCACATATATTAGATTTTTGTAAAGGCAACAACCCACTTCTAGTGTCACTGTCTATGTTAGTCAATATTTGCTACATAATAGGCAGACTCAGAACTTCAGTGGCTTTCAACAATGAACGCTTATTTTCATCTGCACAGGTCTGCACAGTGCAGCGGTTTGGCTAATCTAGTCTAGACTCGATGGTGCCAAATCCAGCTCCAGGTTTTTGGATCACCTTATTTTTGTTACAAACGTCTTCATTCTCAGACCTTTACAACGGGTACTAGCTACCTGGGGCAGATCAAAGGAACACTTCCGAAGACTTTGCGAGTCATGTACGTTAATATTCCAATGGCCAAAGCAGGTCACATAGCCAAGTCCAAGGGCAGGGAAGTACACTCAACCACCATGACCCGCTGTGGACAGGTAACCAGGATGGAGGAAGTACTAGGAACAGTAATCTAATCTACTATCCAAAACAAAAGAAACATCAATTTAAATAAAAACATACTAAATCCATTCCCACTGAAATCAGAAATAAGACTGTGATCACTGATATCAGCAATATTAACTAATGCAGCATCATAAAATAAATTTAAATTAAAAAATTTGTTACTGCATTACCTGAGTAAAAACCATGTGGCAAATTAGCTGAATCAGACAAATTCACATTGCACCGGAAAGGAGGCAATATCAGGATTAAAATTTTTGGACATGAAAATATGTAATATATATATTACACTCGTAGGCACACTAGATCAGCAATCCTCTCCTGTCAAACGTCATTTTTCAAAGAGGGGAAATAAAGGGTTTTATTCCCCCCAAAGACTGCTTGCTAAAATCTCATGGACCAGTTTGGAAAAATGTTCACCATCAGATGTGTGTACAAAGTACAACGATGAAATTCTAGGAAATAGAAGACAGCAGACTTCGAGTTTTCTCAAATGGCCACACCTAGTTTGTTTTACTGCTAAAAATGATGTTATTTATCCATACGAATGAATCATCATTGTAGAGCTCCTGGCCTTCTCTGCCCGTTTTCATTTCTTCCCGTTGTTAATTTCTAGTGTCTGAAAATTAGGTAATAAATCAAAAATAGCTAGAGGGCCTCCTACCAGGAACGCTTTTTTGTTTTAAACGATAGTGAACATTGACACTCCAGTCACTGATCTGCAACAGCATAAGGCGAAAACATAGCCATCCGCCCATGCTGCTCGCCCTGAATTGTTTCCAGCCGAGACTCAGCTCCTCCTGCCAAGGTACATGACTGTGAAGCTCGTTTCACATTTATTCCTCCTCTCTGTTCAGCACTCCTTCTGGGCTCTTGAAAGCAAGAAACCTGCCACAGCCGATTCCATTGTAAACACCTTTTTTCAAGCAAGCAAGCAGACTATATTTAGAGGGCATTTGAGAATTGAGATCATCACTGTAAATCATGGGAATAGCTTTTCCTCATGGGCCCCCTTAAATGGAAATAGGTTATTTGCGAGAGCTCCGCGCGACAAAGCAGAGAGAATTCTGTACCTGGAGGGGAAAGAGGAGATTAATGTGGAGGTAGAACCAACCAATGAGTTGTAAAAGGTAGGGCAATCTTGCAACTTTATTGGCAAGATCAAGCCAATCACTCTCCAGAGTGAGATCAAAACCAGCTCAATTTAGGGGAGGGTGATTTTGTAATACTATCTTGCCTCCACTGTACGTCAAATATTGTGCTCTCTTCAGTGCAACCCACTGGAAACGAGCAAGACTTTATTCCTGTGGATGTTTTATTTCTATTTAACTATAGTAGCACCTGAGAAGAGCTGGTGATGGTTTGCATGTTGGTGAGCTCCCTGTGAATTCTTGGAGTCCTGATTTTCCACCGTCTTATTTAGACAGAAGACCGAGTGGGACAGAATTATAGTACATGTCTTTTTATCTGGAATCAAAATATTCAGAAAAGCAAGGTAAGTCAGCCAGGGAAAACAATGAAAACTGATTATTTATAATGATGACTTCAAGGCACTTAGAGGGGACCTAAAATCCCTTCTGATTCCTGAAAACTTAAATCATGAGCAGTATAAATTTTTTTAATTTAAATTTAAACGTTAGTTAACATACAGTGCAATATTGGTTGCAGGGCTAGAATTCAGTAATTCGTCACTTACATACAAACAGTGCCTATCACAACAAGTGCACTCCTTAAGACCCAACACCCATCTAGCCCATCCCCCATCTAGCCCATCCCCCACCCACCTCCCTCCATCAACCCTCAGTTTGTTCTGTATCAAGACTCTCTTGTGGTTTGTTTCCCTCTCTCCTCTTTTCCCCCCTTTCCCATTTGTTCATCTATTTTGTTTCTTAAATTCCACATATGAGTGAAATCACATGGTGTTTGTCTTTCTCTGATTAACTTGTTTTCACTTAGCATAATACATTCTAGCTCCATCCATTTGTTACAAATGAAAAGATTTCATTCTTTTTGATAGTCAAGCAATTATATTATATTATATACCATATCTTCTTTATCCATTCACCAGTCAATGGACATTTGGGCTCTCTCCATAGTTCAGCTATTGTTAATAATGTTGCTATAAACATCAGGGTGCATGTACCCCTTCAAATCTATATTTTTGTATCCTTTGGGTAAATACCTAGCAGTGCAACTTCTGGATCATAGGGTAGTTCTATTTTTGGTTTTTTGAAGAACCTTCACACTATTCTCCAGAGTGGCTACACTCTGGATTTATCAGATTAAAATTCTTTGAAAGTTGGTCAGTCATTTATTCAGTCAACAAATACTTATTTGACATCTACCAATTCTTGTGTCAATGAGGGCAATGGACATAGTCACCCAAATAGTAGCATCGAGATTAAGATCTCTATAGGGATTCACCAGATAGAATAAGACACAAAAGGAACTTGGACCCCAAACCAGACTGAAGCAGACTGTGGACCCGCTTGCATCTTTTCTTAGCATACCCAGCCTCAACCATGTTGTGTGACTTCTTACCTCAGTTGTTCATCTTGTTCCGTTTATCTTGAATGAGTTCCTAACCATCAACACCTGATAAAATCCAAACCTTCCTTGAAAAAGCACCTCACTTACAAAAGATACTCTTTTTGTATTTGTTGAATTAAGCATATAAGAACATAAAATATTTTTCATTGCACAGTTATCATTTAAGAAAATTCAAGAAATCATTAATGTAAAACCAGGACATTTCACACTCCAAGTTCATTTCAAGAGACAGCCAACTGTGGCTCATCAGTGAATAAAATACAGAAATTTTCTTATAAATGATTTCATCAAGTAGAATGATCTTTCAAGGTCATTTTCCCAAATAGAACAACCTCTCAAAGTCATGGCCAGGTTGCCAGACACTGCCATGCAATGTATCTAGAATTTAATCAGATGATGCTTTAATAAGCTAAGTGCTTGTAAAATACAAGAAGTATTTGAGAATGCACGTCAAATTCAAAGATCTTTTGATGTAAATGTAAAAGATCTTTAAATATTTAAGAGATTTGTGGCAGTTTTAAAGCATGGTCACATATTTGTTCACACTTTTGTCATAGAAAGGAGGGACTATGTCCCCTCCCCTCCTCTTGAATATGGACGGCTTATGATTTTTCAACTAATCAAGTCTAGCGGCAGTGAACCCTATGTGACTTCCAAGATTAGATCACCAAAGGTCACACAGCTTCTACCTTGCTTATAGGAAACGATTGTACTTAGTGCTGTAGAGTGCCCACGTAAGAAGTCTAACTACCCTAAAGTCACAATGCTAGAGAGGCCCCATGTAGGCACTCTAATTGATAGTCTGAGCTAAGCCCCGCTTTCCAGCCATTCTCTCAAAGTATGAGACACATGAATGAAACCACCTTGAACCTTTGGACCATTTTATTCTCTTTCATAGTTTTGTAGGTCAGGAATACTTCAGGGTTCAGCCGGATGATCCTTCTGTTTCACATGGTATTAATAAGGGTCACTTGGTATAACAGAAGGATGAACCAACTGATTCCTGACCCACAAAATTTTGAGATATAATAAGATGGGTTTTTTTAAGCACTAAGTTTTAGAGTAGTTTATTATATAGAAACATGTAACTGGAACAAGACACCTCTGCCAGCGCCACCTAAGAGAACAAAAAGAACATAAGAGAATAATTTATGTAGCTGCTGAATAAGAATCTCATACTCTGTGAGCAGATACAAGAATTGGGTGCCATATAGCCTAAGCACAAGAATATGGACCTTGAGAGCCATCAGACCATCCTATTTGAAAGTTATAATACAATAGGTCAAAACATGTCCCATCAATATTAGCAATAAGAATCCAATCAATGTTCCAGCCTAAATCTTCCACTCTCAGGAATTTCAACTAGCAGAGAAAATATTTTTCAAAATTTATTGCAATGGCATAATTATTTACTTGATAGTTAAGAATTTTCCAATTCGGCAAAGATTTAGAATTAGATAATGAAATGCATAAGTAATCAAAACTGCAGTATTAATATTTGTGTTAATAAACTTGTGCATTTTTTATATTTTTGTACTTGTGCTGTTTATAAGAATTTGGCCAAAGAGAGGAACAGATCAGCCTTGTAATTACAATTTAAAACATATAATTGAGTACTCAGTTTGGACTTGTGATTTAAAACTGAAATCTTATTAATTTTATATACAGTTTGAATACCTTTAAGAAAATCCAAGTTTCTTCAATATTATAAGTTTTAATTTTTATATTTTAGAACACTTAGGAAGGTTTCTTTTAGTTAGGTCAACATAGTTTATGTACCAAATGAATTTAAATGAACTTAAAATATCTGAAGACATTTCACTCAGTTTTCAAAACGGGACAAACATTATTTAAAGTCAATATATTTCCTAATTTAAACTCCTTATAAAAGAATTTCCTCTTGCCATAAATTTGCTGAGAGCTATTCTTATTCTTTCTCCCCTGGAGATTTAACTAAGCTGAAGAGAAGTATGGTCACTGCCAGGGGCAAGAAAGAAAAGGAAATTCTTTCCGAGCAAGGATGAAGAGTTCGCTAATTATCAGCAACAGAGATCAGCTCAGCAGTTTCCACACACACACAAAACCAGCCATAATCGGTCGGCGGTCTGAGCTGCGACTCTGCTACAGCCAAGTAATGGAGCACAGCAATGGAGCACACTTACATGAGGGACCCTGCGACAACATTCAGGGAGATTACCTGAAGTAGGAAAAGGATCAGCCACACCGCCTTGCCCTTTAAGTGACAGTAACAGCGTAAAGCTTTCTTCCTGGAATGCAGAAGTCCTTTCTGCTCCATCTCTAGAGACAGAGAAGGAAAAAAATACAAATTAAAAATAAGAATAAGAAAATATATTCTTTTTAAAAAAAATTTGTTTATTTTTGGGAGAGCGGGAGTGGGGGAGGGGCAGGGAGAGGAGGACAGAGGATCCTAAGCAGGCTCAGCGCTGACATATTGACAGCAGCGAACCCGCCGTGGGGCTCGAACTCATGACCTACAAGATCATGACCTGAGCTGAAGTCCGATGCTCAACCAACTGAGCCACCCAGGTGCCCCAGAAAATATATTCTTAAAAGTACCAGGTCTTGCTATCGGATCCAGCCTACCCTTCCCATATGCTTTTAGAAATGGGCACATATACTTTTGTGGACAACAGCCCAATCTCTGGCATTTATCTGAGTCACACCTCTTTCCTTGTATCTTTCCTAGTTTCTTCAACCAGATCCCTCTGTACTTGAGCCCTCAATGTTTAGCTCAAGCGCAGTTATTCTAATGATACATTTACATATACTTTGATTGTCTTTGCTTTCGAAAGCCAGAATACCCACTCGGATTCACTGGCCACAACTACTTCAAGATGCAGAGGCTCAAGTTACCTGGGAAAGGAGCACAAAGCTTCCCCTCACCCGGCAGGGCAATGGATGGTCTTTATCTTACCAGCCTTCTTTCTCAATGTGTATCTTAAATATTAATCTCCTTAGAATTCTTTTGATGTCATACGAACCACTATCAATGTGGTGGACCTGTAATATTATCTGACAAGATCCCCTTCTGCTCCTAGGAAGTCACACAGACCCCATTGTGCTCCTCTAGTACATTTGGCAATCCTCTTACCTCAACCCCAGTAGTTCGGCCCCAGCTGACTGGCCTAGGGAGCACCTCGTCTCCATCTGGGCCGTTAGAATCAGTCTCCAGTTTGCTTTCTAACTGGAATTGAGAAGAAAAAAAAATAATTCTTATTATAGGCTCAACCGTGTTGTTTAAGAGTGTGTTGACTAACTTCCTCAAATTTGCCAATTTTCCAGTTTTCTGTCTGTTACTGATTTCTAGTTTCATTCCACTGTGGTCAGAAAAGACACTTTGGATGATTTCAAACATTTGGATGGATACGAGCATTTGTATTCTAACACATGGTCTGTTCTGGAGGACGTTCCATGTGCACTTGAGAAAAATGTGTATTCTGCTGGTTTGGGGTGGAGTGTTATATATATGTCTGTCAGGTCTAGTGTATTTATGGCGCTGTTCAAGGCCTCAGTGTCCTAACCGATCATCTGTTTAGTTGTTCTGTTCTTTATAGAAAGTAGGGTATGGAAGAAGTGAACTATTATTGTACGACTACCTATTTTTCCCTTGATTCTGTTCATTTTGCTTCATAGATTTTAGGGCCCTGTGTCAGGTGTGTATATGTTCATAATTGTTCTATCTGCTTAATGATGAAGCCTCTTCCCATCCATTCAGAAACTTAAAGGGACCATAATTTTTTCCCAAGGTACTTCGGAAATTTAATAATATATTGGGTAGTCTTCTGTTTTACAGTTTAATATTTAACATCATATTTGGGAAACATAGTTTCCCAAATGCAGGGTCTAGAAACATTTGTCTGGTTCATTAATTCACATAAAGGAATATAGAACTTCTTAAAACAGGAAAAAAGAATGACTAAGACAATGAAATGAGTTTCTAATCACATTAGAAATAAAAATCAATTACAAAAACTCTAGCAGAATTTCCTCCTTTATGAAGAATGCTACACGATGCAATTTTTATGCACACATACACAAAAGATTCTTTGTAAGAGGCACCCCTGCCAGCAAATGAATTTATTTATAGCCTGTCATGATGCTCTTAGTGATTTTTAATCAAAAAGGTGATTTATATTCTATAAAATGTAATAAAGTACATTCTCTAGTTGTCTATCATGAGAAGGTAATTTGATCTCGTTCGAGGCAGCAATTATAAAAAAGCTATGCTCTGTTCCTTTGCTGTTTCCTTATAGTGCTCTCCTATGTAAGTGATTCCAGTGCCCAGACATTAAGGCTGCTATTTCTCCAAAATTTAAATAATATGGAGGATTAGTTCCCTGTGATTTTGATGCCTGTCAGAAAATTTCAGTAAGTTAGTTAAGAAGCCCGAATGAGTCAGAGAATCTTTAAATAAGAAGACAACCAAAGGTAGGAGATATTATAGCAGGTTTTTAAAAAGAAAATATAAAAGTAAAAGGTATCTTTTGATATTTAAGTATGGACTATATTTTGGTGCTGCAAATAGGTAGAAAAATCCCCAGGGTCACAAAGGGAATATATGATCCATAAGTATCCACTGGTTTGACTTGGCTTTCCTTACTAAATCTGCTCAGCTCCTCCATCGGAAATGCACTATGCCCTCCCTGGAATAGTAAGGGAACAAGGAAGGGCCAGATATGGTTAGTAGGCTGATTTTTCCCTTGTCTGTCACCACTTCTCCTAGTACACACACTCACATACACACACACACACATCATTTCTAATTGGCCCTCATGGGAATGAAAGATTCCTCCAGAAATGGAGCTGGGGCTAGAGACAGGGCTTCTATCACCAGATTTGCGGGCTGGCAGGGCAGTGGGAGTGCACTGCTTTAGCAAAGGGGATTGATCTGGGCAGGGGGGGTGGGAGCAGATTTGGCCTGAATCCTCCAGGGCTCCACTGAACTGCGACTGACCTGTACTGCCCCAAAGCAGATAGTTGTAGACGGCAAGAGCAGAGAGAGTGTTAGCCAGAATAGCCTGAAGGGAAAGGGGAGAGGGCGACAGGCCAAGCCTAGTGAGGCAACGTGGACGTTTATGTAACACTTTACAGTTTGTGAACGTTTTTCATCTTCACTATGCCATTTATTTTTAAGCAACTGATTATGTAATAAATAAACAATGTTATTCCCAGATAATATGATATCCCCATTTATCTTCATAAATGAAGAAGGCTTGCCTAAGATCACGATTTCAGTAGGGACAGAGTTGTAACTCAGACCGACATCATTTCATGTCTCTTAAACTTGCGTTGTTTAAAATATCAGCCCCAAATAGACCTACATAGTCAGCTGCGGATCAAAACTCAAAGCAGTAACATGAGTCTTTCGACAGGGCTGGAGCTGAGTCAGTAATGGAGGTGGATGACAAGAGGTCTGGCTGGGCTCGTAAGCTGTTTACTAGATTCTGTAACATATCCTAAAGGCAATGAGAAGACTGTGTTTAAGTTTACATTTCAAGACAGGGATCAGCAATTTATGGCTCATAGGTCAAATCTGGTCCATTGCCTGTTCTATAACTAGTTTTATTGGCTCACATCATGCCCACTTATTTACATATTATCTATGGCTGATTTCATGCCAGAATAAGAGATCTGAATAGTTGTAACAGAGACCATAGAAATGGAGAATCCTAAAATAATTAGTATCTGTACCTTTACAGAAAGTTTGATGGCCTGTATTTTAGAAAGCTCTCTCTGGCTGTGACGTTGATTAGAGGGAACCAAGATGAGAGGCAGTAAACCTCGCCAGAAGCTTACCCCCAAAATCTTAGTAAGAGATGACAAGACTCTGAGGCTAGTTTTGGGCAATGGCAACAATTTAAAATATGCTGATGTGAGGACTTAAAAAGAGTTGGAGACCGGATAGGTGAGTTGAGGAACTGGAAAGGTAAGATACAATCCGATTACACTATTAGATTTTTTAAAATATGGTAATTTGAAAGGAAATCTTTCTCTGTCTGACTTACTTAGCATTATACCCTCTAGGTCCATCACGTTATCACAAATGACAATATCTCAACCTTACATGGCTGTATAGTATTCCAGTGTGTGTGTGTGTGCGTGTGTGTGTGTGTGTGAGCACGCGCGTGCATGTGAATACATACATATATCATATCTTCTTTGTCCATTTGTCTATCTATGGACACTTGGGTTGCTTCCATATCTTGGCTATTGTAAATAATGCTGCAATAAACAAGGGCGCATATTATCTTTCTGAATCAATGTTTTTGTTTTCTTTGGGTAAATAGTAGTAGAATTATTGAATCATATGGTATTTCTATTTTTAACTTTTCAAGGACCTTTCATGCTGTTTTCCACAGTGGCTGTACCAATTTACATTCCTACCAACAGTGCACAAAAGTTGCTTTTTCTCCACATCCTTGCCAACACTTGTCATTTCTTGTCATTTTGATTTTAGCCATTCTGACAGGTGTAAGGTGATATCTCATCATGGTTTTGATTTGTACTTCCTTGATGATTAGTGATGTCGAGAATCTTTTCATATGTCTGTTGACCATCTGTACATATTCTTTGGGAAAATGTCTATTTTCAGGTCCTCTGCCCATTATTTAATTGAACCCTTTGGGTTTTTTTGGTGTTGAGTTGTATAAACTCTTTGCATATTTTGGATATTAACCCCTTTTTGGTATGTCATTTGAAAATATCTTCTCCCATTCAGTTGGTTGCCGTTTTGCTTTGTTGATAGTTTCTTTCACTGTGCAAAAGCTTCTTATTTTGATGTAGTCCTAATAGCTTATTTTTGCTTTTGTTTCACTTGCCGTAGGAGACACATCTAGAAAAATATTGCCATGGTTGATGTCAAAGAAATTACTGTCTGTATTCTTCCAGAAGTATTATGATTTCAAGTCTCATATTTAGGTCTTTAATCCATTTTGAGTTTGCTTTTGTGTGTGATGTTAGAAATTGGTCCAGTTATATGTGGAATCTAAAAAGTAAAAAAGCAGAATCAGACCTATAAATACAGAAAACAAACTGGTGGTCGCCAGAGAGGAGGAGTGTGAGGGAATGGGCAGAATGGGTAAGCGGAGTGGGAGATACAGCCTTCCAGTTATGGAATAGATAAGTCACAGAAATAAAAAGTACAGCATAGAGAATATAGTCAATGATAATGTATTAGTGTTGTTTGGTGACAGATGGTAGCTACACTTGAGGTGAGCATAGCATAAGGTATAGAGATGCTGAATCGCTAAACTGTACACCTGAAACTAATGTAACATAATGTGTCAACTATACTCAAATTAAAAAAAAAATTTAAGATGGTAATCGAAGGCACAGGATTACATATTTCAGCCACAGAGATAATGAAGACTGAGAGAAGAGACTCTAGTCAAAACCTCAAAGAACACAGATGTGTAAAGGCCAGACAGAGAGAAGCACTCAAAGATTTCAAAGGAGCCCCCAGACAGGTGAGAGGACAAGTAAGTGTCAGTAGTGTCAAAAATACCACTGGATCGGGGCACCCAGGTGGCTCAGTAGGTTGAGCGTCCACTTCTTGATTTTGGCTCAGGTCATGATCTCACAGTTGTGGGATCGAGCCCCGCATCAGACTTCACGCTGGGTGTGGAGCCTGCTTGGGTTTTTCTCTCTCCCTTACTATTTCCCCCTCCCCAGCTCTCTCTCTCTTTCTCTCAAGATAAATAAATAAACATTAAAAAAATTTTTTTAAATGTATCACTGGATGGAGATGAGGACTCAAAACTTGCCATCGGATTTGTTAAGATGGAGCAGCTTCTGTGAAAATGCACGGGACATACACCAAGGATAGACACCAGGTCCTCAGGGACTGAGGAATGACAGAGAGGTGAGGCAGTGGGGAGAGAAGCAGACATCACACTTTCAAAATGCTTGATTTTGAAGGAAGAGGTAGAGATAGAGAGGAAGACCTGAGATTGAGCAATAGTTTTATTTTTTACTCTTTCTTTTTCCTTCCTTCTCTCCTTCCTTCCTTCCTTCCTGCCTTCCTGCCTTCCTGCCTTCCTGCTTTCCTTCCTTTCTTAAGCAGAGAGAGTCTTAAGCAGGCTCCACGCCTAGCCTGGCACCCGATGCAGGGCTCAGTCTCAGGACTGTGAGATCATGATCTGAGATGAAACCAAGAGTTGGATGCTCAACTGACTGAGCCATCTAGGTGCCCCACTCTTATTTTTTTCTAAATAATGAAACTCTATGTATATGTTTAAATAATGAGGAGGAAGAGCCAATAAAGAGAGAAGCTGGTGAAGCCAAACCTATCTCAGACTCCTCTCTGATGAGAGGAGTAACAGCCTTTAAATCAGATGTATAAGAAACTTTAGAAAATTTCTAGAATTCAGTTTAGTCTCTATTTGAAGCCTCATTCTGCTACTTCTGTGAGTGGCTCACTTGGTCATTTCAAAGTTTCTTCCTTCCATCCCATTCAGAGTTAACAACAATGTTTGGGGACTTATGAGGTACCAAGACACTGGAGGTCCCTGAAATCTTAGTCATCTGCCCACAGTAGGTACTACTACTAAGACAGTCATTGTCCCATCAATGTGGCCCCTAGACCATGGGCCAAAATTTGTCAAGTAAAATAGATCTGTTTCTTCTGCCTTCATAGTAGTTTTAAACATGGGATTAGATTGCCTTTGGGTGGGGCATGCACTAGAGTTTTGCACCAAGCCCATGAATCCCCTATGGATTACACCACTCCAAACCTCACACTACTGTTACCCACCGAGAGCACAGACACATTAGGTTTATGACCCTGGTTTGAAGACCCATGTAGCTTTGATCTCCATGGTCTTGCTGCAGGAGGCCAGGCCTTCATCCCTTTTGTTCTTCGGACCCAAGATTTTCAGAAGTCTTACTGCCTCTCTGGTAGCTCCACCAGGAAGCAGGGCATGAGGCATCAGATCTCTTTCTCTATAGCCCTGGCCCCTGGGGAAGATAAGATAAGAAATCTTGGGCAATCCTTTACCTGCCACACTGACCGAGATAACCTTTCTTGGGGACACAAATTTTCTCCTTCCAGGGTTTAGGATTTGGAAAACAATAGTCAAGATTTCCAAGTTTACCCTGTCTCTTCCTCTCTGGAGCCAAGGAGGGCCAGACCTATGAACTGTTTCAACAAAGAAAATACAGAAACCAAAAAATAGAATAATAAAGAATAAGATTTTATCACCAAAATAGTATCTGGTCACTTCGAGTTCTTTAAAATAAAAATGCCACTCAACTGTAAGGAATGAAGTATGGAATGAAAGTCCTTAGATGATTTGATTGAGAGCTCCACTAACTTATTTTCTGGCACAAATCCAACAATTGCACAGAGGGGAGAATATGCATAATAGGGCAGACTAAATTTAACATCCAAAAAAGTTAGAAGCTAAAAAAACTGCTTTTTTTACAATGTCCTCACATAAGAGCAATTGTACGAACCTCTTTCCACCACATTTTGGGTAGCCTTCTGATAGCCTGCCCATTGACATGGTGAAACATTTTCTTGTGGCTTGAGGTCACAGAGTTCTGACACCATTTAACTCATTGTCCCATTTCTAATGTAGGCTGTGTCAACCCCATCAGGAGTCATTTTATTTTTAAATTACAGGTCAACTTTCTGTGTCCTCTCTGCTTTTCTCTTTCTCCCAAAATGGCAGCTGGAAATAAAGAATATTGAAAAATGATGAATGACCAAATATATGGACGATGTAACATGGCACTTGTAGTTTTTTTGTCTATTTTTATCCAAGTGTGGCTCTGTAAGGTGGAGTCTCATGAGTCTATCTATTCTCAAGTCCTGTATATGAAATATTTTCTCCTGAAAAAGAGATCTGATCATTGCATTTCCCCTGCAGTCAGGTACTCTCTAAAAGCCCAGATTAGCTTTCACCTTAAGACAGTGTTACTTGTACTAAACTGCACATGAGAATGTATTCCAGGTCTGTAGGTCTGTAGTTTGGGTTCAAAAGTATAGAATATGGAGACAGGAGAGGTTCCCAGGGCAGGCTGAGTTTGGAGGTTGGGTCACATAGAGGAAAGGCAAATAAAAGTTGGGGTGGAGACAGTAAGGGTCTGGGTGGGAAGGCAGGGTTTAATCTCAGAAGTGCAGGATTAGGGACTAGAAAAGAAGGAAGGAGAAAGAGTGAGAAGTGTCTTAGGCAACAAATAGCAGATGATATAGGAGAATGGACCATCCACTGAACAATGGAAAGCCTAAACATTAACCACAGTTGAGGGGTCTGAGCCATGGTGAAAGCTAGTGGGCAACAGGACCTCACGAATGTTGTTTTAATTAACCATGCACAACCATTCTAGGTGAGTCTTCCCTGTGCGCTGAGAGGAGGGAACTAAATGTCAGGAGAGTAAGTGATTGCCTGGTCATACATTTAAGAAAGAGATTCAGACCCGATTTGTCCATTCAAGTCTGCTCCAGAACCTGAACATTTTCCAACCTCACAAAGACTGACAGGGTGTACATCTGAGGGCTTTTCAGGCAGCATCCTGTCCCACACAGTTTTGGAGCTTGCAGTGTTTCTGAAAACACAATCTGTGAACCCCATCAATAAGAATCACTCTAGCAGCTTGTAAAAAAAAATACTGTCTCTTGCAATTCTTCCCCGGATATTCTGATTCAGAAGGTCTGGATTCGATTTCAAGAATTTAATTTTTCTTAGAGCTCCTGATCCAGGTTGCCCAATGATACTGCTCCATCGTCCTGGCCACTGCAGCTGAACTATGCTTGGGCATAAGACCCAGGCAGGGCCAGTTGGTGTCTTTTCTAGGATTAATATATGTATGCTTGAAGAGAGCAATATTCTTTCCACGGATATTTACTACGCTTTGAGGTTGTGAGCTGAGTGACTGGGGTTCATTTCATCTACCATGTAGGAGACCTGGTTTACCTATAGAAATTTGAAAATCGGGAATAAGCTTTTGAGCCCAAGGGATGTACTTATGTCTGAGGTCTACTTTGGACCTCCTACTTTGAGCCCATGTTCCCTTTTTTGTTTCCTTCTTCTTAAACTAGTTGAAGTTGGGTATCTGCCACTTGCAGCCAGGTAGCCTCTCTAGAGTTTGTGCGAAACAGACCAGAAGATTCATGTGAGTACAATATGAATTATCAGAGTAATGAGAATTCTCATTTCACTGAGGTCATCCTTGGGCTTCAGAGCAAAGGGTCTAAGTTACATGGTTGTTTTTCTTGTTCTTCTTGAGCCTCACACTATCCTTGGCTGATATGGTCCACTTCCATGCCTTCAATTATCACATGACTCAAAAATCATTCTTTTCACCTACACGACTCTTATGTCATTCTGATCGTCAGTTATGATTCAAATATCGGCTAGAAATCTCCACTTGGGAATTCAAAGTAAACAGGCACAAAAGGGTTTTAATGATCCTTTCTCCCTCATATATGATTCATCTCTTGTTCTTCTTCTTTCTGTGAAAGGCACTGCCATTTTCCCATTTCCAAAGCCAAAAGCCTGGGCGTTCTTCTTAATACCTCCCTTTCCATCATCATCCCTACCCTTCCATTACCACATCAGGTTGGTTCTGCCATCTAAACTCCAAATGTACATCTAAGCTCCCACAGATAGCTTACAAAGCTATTCATATTTAAGGTAAGCCATTGCTTACATAGATTGTTCCATTGTTTTCCCCTTCTCCTTTTGGATTTTATGTGTTAACTATATTTAACATTTTCAGTGCCCTGAAGCACCTTCCCATACTCTCTTTTGCTTCTACACCTTCTTAAAATTTGATCAAGTTGTCTGGAAGTCTCTTCCCTCACCTCTTTCTCTGCCCAGTGACTCCTATTCATTCTCTAAGACTCAACTGAGATGTCACTTTTGGAAAGACATGCCATAATCATGAGTATAGCCTACGTTCCACTGTAATGAATTTTCACACTATCCCAGTAACTCCCAATGTAGGAATATTTCATATGTGTTGTTTACTATTCAATTTACTGAGAGCTATGTAATTTGTTTAAGTGGAGAGAAAGAATATGCCAAGGATAGAAAAAGTAAGTCATTTCTTCTGAAATTAATTTTTAAGCTTAACCCAATACAGTCATCCACAGTAGGGTGGATAAAATTATTCTAAAATTCATCTAGAAAAATAATTGAGCAAAAATTAACTTAAGAACCTTTTTCAAAAAAGAAAAAGAAATGAAGGAAGATTGGCCTTATCAGATATTGAAATCTGTTAAAGATATAAATGTTAGAACACTGCTTAAAATCCTTCAATGGCTTGTCATTGCTTTAATAAAACTCATTAACAAAAACCTGTCTAAGTTGCATTTATTTGTAGAACCTAATTCCACCCAGAATCCTGCCTCCAAGGCAGTCTTGGAAGGTAGTGTTACCTTCCAAGGCTATGCAGAAAAGAAAGGAAAACTAGAAGAAGGTGAAAATGGATACTGAGTGCCAATCAGCCATATCCACCACAATACTTCTCAAGGCTTTGAATTATTTTATTGGCTTTTTGTAACTTTTTTTTGGGAAGGGAGTCTTCTCCATGCACCTCTACCATTTCCAAACATAAGCTTCATTAGGATAAGAATTATGTCTATTTTGTTCATCATTATACCCATAGTGCAAAACACATAGAAAACACCTAATATATTTGTTTGATTAAAATTTACATTAAAAAGGCCTCACTGTACTTTGAACTATTAGACCAACCCCTTGGGGCACCTGGATGGCTCAGTCGGTTGAGCGGCCGACTTTGGCTCAGGTCATAATCTCCAGGTTCATGGGTTCCAGCCCCAAGTCAGGCTCTGAGCTAATAGCTGCTTCAGATTCTGTGTCTCCCTCTCTCTCTGCCCCTCCCCCACTCACACTTTGTCTCTCTCTGTCTCTCAAAACTGAAGAAACATTAAAAAATTTTAAGATTGCGATTCATTTTGAAGTCTACATTTTAAGAAAAACAATAACAAGTTAGTCTTGACTGCAAGAAGATGACTCTGACAATGAGAATCTACATGTGCCACGTCATGTAAGGCAATACTTTAGCTAAACACAGAAACTCAAGAAAAATGGGAGTTCAGACTTCAATAATTTGAAAGTCTGTCACACGAAAGAAGGAATAGACTGATTTTGTTACTTCAGATAATAGGACTAGAGCCAACAGATAGGTACTATAAGAAATCAGAGTTCAACTCGGTATCCGGAAGAATTGCTGTCTGACATACTCACTAGGAGGTGGTGAATATCTTCACATGGGAAGAAATGGCCAGACTCAAGAATGTGGTTCTTATACACTGGCCCTGAGTGGTGAGGGATGAGGCCTGTAGGCTCTTGGGCTAAATTAGAAGCAATACTTCTTCCAAATTCTTATGGAAATGCCCGAGTATGCAAGTGTTAATGTCTCATTGCTTTAGGACTAAAATGAGTTTTTCATGATCTTATCCCATGACAAAGACTTCCAAGCTGCAGTGTGGCTGAACTGTAGATCTAGAAGTACAGCAGGCTGTCATCAACTCACCTTCCAGCCATCCTACGCTGAGTAGGGTTATCAGTGGGTACTTCACATGGCTCTTCACACAGGATTTCCCATGCATTTTCAATTGTACTTATTTGCTATTCACCCCCAAACTCTCTTGGTAGGAGGCTGACTTATTCCCTTCACCTTAAAAACAAGCAGAGGCACTGACACTTGAAGTAATTTTCATAAGGTCACTAAAAATTAGGGCTCTGGGACCTGAGCCCTGTGATTGATTCTCTGAGTCACGCAGCACCCCACCTCCCCACTGCTGCTCTGCAAGAGACCTGGGCTGAGTCTCAGGAAAACATGATGGTTAGCTTGATTTCTACTTTTCTGTTCCTGATTTTGAATGGGTAAAACGATAATTGTTATATTTTAAAACTTTTCTAAGAAATAAAGAAACTCAGAACAAGAAGTATAATTCTTTGACAGGATGCTTATTTTGTAATACAATGCCTGGATTCTAATTACCCTGTCCTTGCTCTGTAAGATTTCAGAGACCTATCGCTTTGCTGAGAATGGTTTTAATAAATCCATGTAAACGTGGTATTTTAGTGGAGCAGTTGATTGTGTTGATTCCTCCCATGTACGGCTTTAACCATGATGGAGCTGAATAGGGAATATTTCACAGAAGGACGCTTATATGAAGGGACACTCACTTTGTAGCTATAAGTGCACTTCCATCTGCCCATTCGTGAATTATTCAGACAACATGGAACAGCACTGTTTAGGGGGTGGGTTTTTTTTTTAAATGGTGAAATTTAAATGAGCTCAATTCCCTGAAATAACTAAAAAAAGGAAACTCCATCAGCACCTCCAACACAGGCAAAGCTGGCCAAGGGCTGTATTTATCATCACTAGTTCTGCAGCGTTTTAAATTTTTTCCAAGAAAACTGAAGGAAGTTGGTTTTCAAAGAAAAAATATATTAAAAAAAATAGCTATTCAAGTCTTAAAGGCATTATCCAACATTAATATCTTTATCCTCTTTGGAGGAAGAGAAATAATAGATGTTTATAGATGTTTAACTCTTTGGGACTATGCTAATGATTCGAGAACAAAGCATGAACTAGATCTGTCCCTTTCCGTAGGAAGCATCTCCAGAGAACAACCACGACTGTGCCCACAGACCTGGCCTTTCATCCCCAAATGTTTTGGAGTTAAGTAGGCATATCACACAAAGGTGAAAACCTTTCTGGAATAGCCCCAATTCTAAAAATCAGAATGGTATTTATCTTTAGAGTCACATAAAATGCTATCCAAACAGTATCTCCTATTAGCCTTTTTCAAAGACTCAATGACACAATTTTCTAAGTGTGACATTTAACTGCTCAGAGTGTGAAAAACACCTTATAAGATTAAGAAAATCAGAGATCAATCACAGTTATACTTATGTCGAAGGGCAGTTTCTTGAGATGTTAATTTTGTGGTGCTTTATTGTCTGTTTGCTACTTTTGCTTGCTTTCTGTTTTGTTTGCCTATGAAAGAGTCAGAAGGAATGAGGAGGATTAGTCCTTTCCCAACAACCCCAGCCTTAATAACAAACAAGAATTTAAGTACAGAAGATCTGTGGCTTCCTTCACACCCGCTGCAGAATTAAAAGAGTTTGAAAATATCTGCCTTGTGGGGATGGCGGATGAGGAATGGAGGTCTATGGGGTTGGGAGTAGGGATGCAGAGTGGCCTCCACTCAATGAGCTTGCTCTAACTAGCAAAGCAGGTGAGTCTGAAGGAGGAACAGGGATGCTCCCCACCTGGGCAGTGGCACTGGGCAGTGGGAAGACAGAGCAAGAACAGCTACCTCAGCATTCTAGAGATATGGCGGGACTCCTGGGGAGGGAATCCCTGTCTGGTGCACCTAGAGAGGCTAGATCCTGGGAAGGGAAGCTCAATACTTGGCAAAGACTTCTCTCCCCCTTTGTTTAGAACAACAGAACTGTTGGGCAACCATTCAGTTGGTTAAGCATCCGACTTCGGCTTAGATCATGATCTCACGATTGGTGAGTTTGAGCCCCGTGTCAGGCTCAGTGCTGACAGCTCAGAGCCTGGAGCCTGCTTCAGATTCTGTGTCTCCCTCACTCTCTCTGCTCCTCCCCTGCTCATGCTCTGTCTCTTCCTGTCTCTCACAAATAATAAATAAAAAATGTTAAAATTTTTCTTTTAAAGAAAAAAGAACAGCATAACCAACTCTCTGCCTTCTATGTGCTACCACTACATTCAGCAGTGACCATGAAGATCAAAGATCAGAGGGCCTTTCATGCAAAACCTGGTCTGAATCAGAATCTTTAGACTTTTGAGTAACCATAGTGGCACTAGAGGGAAAGCAACCTATTAATGAGTAAGGTTGAATTTCCCACCATTACAGCAAAAAGGTTTGGAATATACTATACTTTATTTAAAGAATGAAAGAAAATGACATATTTTGCATCTTGATGTTGAAGTAAAGGATTTATGTGATGGTATATATATAATAATCTTCCAGATTATTAGGAGATTGCAAACCAAAAGCCCAATTCTAATAATAATTCAATACTATGGAACTATGAATGCATTTCTCTATACTTAATTGAAATAATTTGATTTAAAATATTATATATTTACAATGGAAAATATTTTTGCAATATGGTACTTAAATAAAAGAGGGAAATGTGGAGCGAAGTTTTTATTGTTTTTTATTGTGAGCGCTAGCCCTTTGAGGAAAAACAGATTATTACGACTGGTTTTTCTTATGTCTAATTTGCTCAAGAAAGTAATGGACAACTTTTCAGGTTAGGTGGTTTGTAGCACTAGTTACCAGATGGTGACACTGACCCGACATTGCTTGGTCGCTACTTAAGGAAGGTCATAGAAATGTCATCTGTGGGGAGTATAGTGGAGTATTCATCTTGGGGGCAAGCAGCAATCATCCAGTGTCCTGAATAAAGAAACGTTGACATGCGCTTCCCTGGGGAACTTGGTATGACTCTTTTTACTCACATGAGTTGCAGGTCACATGCTGTTTGACCATCAGAGTTTGCACACGGACCTGCACTTTCATTTTGCTAAGCGTTTGGGACAAACTTTATACAAAGACAGAGTGGGCAGCCATTCTGCTGTGTGCTTTGAGACTCATTAGGCAAGAACCTTGCCAAAAAAAACCCACCCTCACTGACCCCACAGGGTGTAAGAGATACAGTCTTGGTGTCTTTGGATCAAGGCCCTTGGTAATTCCTATGTTTTCTGGGAAGATAATCCCTTTTTTTAAAGAATTTGAATTATTATCTTACTTTCATATAGAGTGGAAATTTTTAAATGCATAAATGATATGATGACCAAATATCAACAATGGATATGTTAGAGGAAAATTTCCTTTTCCGAGTTAAAAATAACATCAAACTACCGCTTACATTTTGTGAAGACGTCTTTTCCTACATAAACAATCTTAAAATGGTGAGGAGAACCCATTATAATAGTACCACCCCCTGAGAAGCACCTTCCACAGCCAGAGACATGGGCAGTCCTCAAACCCCCAGGACAGGGTCCAGCCTCCCCAGCGTCCTGGAGGTTAGCAAGGACTCCTTCTGCTCTGAGATGGAGCAGGCCTCACTTGGAGCAAGGACGGTGCCCTGGTGAGGGGAGTGTGCATACCAGTAAGAAGGAGGGTGATGACAAAAACCAGAAAATTCACAATGTAATTAATTTCATAATTAATAAATCATAAATTCATATGAAACAATGACTCCAGTCTTAGCCTCATGTGCAATTATTCTCACAGCAGGATTCCTGTCTTCTTAAATCATGTTTAAATAAATAATTATGTAGCTTCTTTATAGGAACTAACATATTCACTAGCCAATTTGAGATGATATAAATAAGCCCTTATCTTCAACTATTACTCATGCTTTCTCTTGCCTTGAATTTTAAAACAATTCTCCTAAAGCTTTTTTGGAGCTTCAAACAAATGATTAGCCTTTTGTTGCATTATTTTAAATTTTACCAAAGTACTGAGAAGAAAACACAGATAGCAACTAGAGGGCAATGGCAGGATGAGACGGATTCTGCGTCCCAAAGGAAAGGAGATAGTATAGCTTAGGGCATGTATTCATTTTCTAGGGCTGCCCTAACAAAGGGTCACAAACTGGTGGCATAAAAGAACAGAAATTTATTGCCCACTGTGAAATCACAGTATCAGCAGGGCTATCTCCCTTCTTTGCCTCTTCCTAGCCTATGGTAGTTGAGCAATCCTTGCTTATGGTAGTCATGGTAGCCAGATATTCCTTTGCTTATAGAGGCATTATTGCAATCCTTCATCCTCACATGGCTTTCTTCTCTCTGTACATGCCTGTTTCTGTGTCCAAATTTCTTCTCTTTATACAAACACTAATCCTATTGGATCAGGGCCCATCCTAATAATATACCTCATTTTATAACATATTTTATATAGTAACCTCATTTTAACTTGATTACCTCTCTAAAGACTCCATTCTCAAATAAGATCACATTTTGATACAGAGGGTTGTGATAGTCATACCTTTTTGAGGGGACACAATTCAACCCATAACAGGGATGTCAATGCCTACCAAATAAAAATCTGAATTGCAAGAAAAAAGAGAGAGAGAGAGAGAAAGGAAGGAAGGAAGGAAGAAAGGAAGGAAGGAAGGAAGGAAGGAGGGAGGGAGGGAGGAATGGGAAGAAAGGAACGAAGGAAGGAAGGAAGAAGGAAGAAAGGAAGGAAGGAAGGAAGGAAAGGAAAGGAAAGAAAAAAAAGAAAAAAGAAAAAGAAATCAAAGTATAGTCATACTACACCAATAAACGATACTAAGGGAAGAAAATAAAAGCAGAAAATGTCCCAATGAATGTGGATGGCAAGATTAGAAACACACAATACAGTTCCGAAGGGCTGCCAGTAGATTCATACAGTGTAGAATAAGGAAGGTGTGCTGCTAAAGAGGAAATAGGACAACAAGAAAAGGCAGTGGCAGAGGCAGAGGGATGAGTGTTTAGTATGTATAATGAAAAGTCAGCTTAAGTTGGGGTGTCTGGGTGGCTCAGTCAGTTGGGCATCTGACTCTTGATTTCGGCTCGGGTCATGATCTCACAGTTAGTGGGTTTGGGCCCCATGTCAAGCTCTGCACTGGCAGTGTGGAACCTGTTTGGGATTCTCTCTCTCTCTTTCTCCCTCACTCTCTCTCTCTCTCTCTGCCCCTCCCTTGCTTGTGCTCTCTCTTTCTTAAAATGAATAAATAAAATTAAAAAAATAAAAAAGTCAGCTTAAGTTTACCCCAGTTGCTCTAATATCAAATTGTATTTGTATTTGTGGTTTAGATGAATATTTCCTTTAAAAAGTAGGTTTTTGAAATATCGGTATCTAAATGGAAATCATGGACTTAGTAAGTTTAACCATGAATCAGAAACACTAAACTCAAATTTTAGCTTTATTATCTATAGTGGACCCCTAAAGGTATGTCCATATCTTAATCCCCAGAACCTATGAATATTACCTTAATGGAATAAGCCTTTGCAGTTGTAATTACATTTAGGGTTTTAAGATGAGGTGATCACCCTGGTCTATCCACGTGGGACCTAATCTCAAAACAAGTGTCCTTATAGCAGTAAGACGCAGACACAGCAGAGAAGATGATGCGAAGACAGAGACAGACTTTGGAGACAAGGAATACCAACAGCCACCATAAGCCAGAAGAAACAAAGAAGGCATCTCCCTAGAGCCCCTGAGAGCATCCCTGAGGAATGTGGCCCTGTCAACCACATTCTACAACCTGTGGACTTGTAGTCCCCAAAACTGTGAGGGAAAAATTTTTTGTTGTTTTAAGCCACTGAGTTTGTGGTAATTTGGCCGCTATGGCAAACTAATACCTAATTGTTTGTGTAGTTTTGAAGAAAGCCACTACACCTGATTTTTGTACCATCAATTCTGATGGTCCTGGGTTGGTTTTAAGACTTTCTCACGACTTAGCTTGTACTTCACACTATCAGACTTCGGTGCCTATGAGATACATCACCTGATACAAACAAAAATGAAAAGCAAGTAGAATAATATCATTAATTCAAGAATATTTATGGAGAACCTACTAAGTGTTCAAGGTGCTGGGGATAAGCCATAAAGTCCCAGAAAATGAGCAAATAGATAAAAGTTAATACATCAGGCAGGAATCAGTGCTCTGAAATGCAGAAGTAGTATCGGTGCATTGAAGTGGATGAGGTAAGGATGCCGGGAATTACTTTAAGTAGGATGGTCAGGGAATGTCTCTTTGAGGACACAGTATTAGAACAGAGACCTGATAAAAGTGAGAGAGGGAGCCAGGCATACATCTGGGAAAAATGGTTTCCAGGTAGAGAGGCTAGCAAGTGGCACGGCCAAGGCAGATATGAGTTGTCTTGTTTGTGTAACGCCGGGTAGGTCAGAGTGGTACTAACTAGAAAGAGGGGTAAGAGGTGACAGGGATATGGACTTTTAGGCACAGTAGGGGATTTGAATCCATTTTTAGTGTGGTGGGGTAGGGGCCAGCCTCCGTCTCCAGCAGAAAAGTCATTTGCAGGTAATTCCTCCTCTTTACCCAGCAGCCTACCTCATCTCAGCTGTGGAGGCGCAGGTCCGTTACCACTCCCAGTTCCAAAAACTGCTGCACGCAGACGAGACATGGTGTCCCTAGATCCCATGCCTCAGAACCCTTCCAAAGGCCTGATTTCTTTCCAGTAGGGGTCTGAAGAAGCCTGATTATTAAGCGAAACTTCCCTTTTACCAACTGATTGGAGGGTTATTTAGCAGCCGAGAGCCAGAACAAAAAACTGGTGAGTCAGGTTTTGAATCCATTTTCTCAGAGCCTGAAATGCTCTGATGAATGAATTACAGAATTCAGGGGAAAGTAAGATAAAGAGAGTTAGTTCTGGAACAGGAAGCTCTGATTTTTTTTTCCCACAAGTTTAGCACCATTGGTTCTAGAGACTAGGCTAGAAAATGCTATAACAGCCTTTAGTCCCTGCTACTGATCTCAGGGAAGGTAACCCAGACCCCTTCTGACAGGACAACGTAACCCAATCCAAAAGGTCTGTGGAGAAATTCCACATCTTCCTCATAACCAAATCATCAAATTGTGTCTACAAATAGGAAATGCATATGCACATTTATTTAACATTCAATCAATATTTAGTAAGCACCTACGCACACAGACACAAACCAACGAATTAGGTAGGCTTTTGTTGCCACTTCAGTTGTGAAAACAAAAACAAAAACAAAAACAAAACAAAATAAAAACCCCAAAATGACTCAAGGGGACAGGATGATTTATGTCTTATCTGGGTCGAAGATCCAAGACAACAGATGTCCTAGTGCAAAATAAGGTAGGAAACCACTCTGCAAGGTTTGCGTAAGGGATTTGTGAAAATATAGTGTTTAGAACCTAAGCTGATCTTACACCTTCAGCCTAGAGGCCGGAGACGCCAGGAAAGGTTGGAAACAAAGAAAAAATTTGGGGGTTTGGTGGCTAACATGCTGTATGACCCACCCCTAAGGAAGGAAAATCGTGGAGTTTGACAAGTGTCCCCTGGACACTGAGTGCCACCAAGATCTGGTGTCCAACTAGGATCAGATGAATGCAAAGGGAAGACGCTGGCCAGCTGCTCTGGTACTGAGGCCCAGAGGTCACTGCACTGGAGGGTACGTGTGTTCTCAAACATTTTCTGGGAAATGGTTAGATGAGTGTGTCCTTGCTTGTGGGCCATGAGAGGGAGCCTGCCCAAAGTGACCCTAACAGGGACACAGACCACCATACTCCCAGAGGCTAAAGAAGAAACCACAGGTGAGCAGCCAGAAGAGATACAAGGTCCTGCAACAGAGACTGTGGTAGAGGTGTCCCCCAGTGATGGGGCAAGATGGTCCTGGGAGAGACACAAGCTCAGGGATAGTTCATGTTAAGTAAGACTTTTCCTCCCTCTTTCTCCGTTTTTTTCTACACAGCTCTGATCTGGGAGGGATCAGAAATGGAGGCAGCAAGATGGGGATGAGTAGAAGGCCAGCCAGGGGAGAGTGAAACGGCCACCCTCCCACTGTTCGCAGCCAGCCTGCAGGGGCTCTGATGTGGGAAAAAAGAGAAGTTGCACCCTGGAGTTCAAGCACCACATATTTCTATCATGGAATTGAGCTTGTCTTTATTACTGGATATGATTAGAGAAGCCTGTGACTTTTTTTAAGGTAAATATGACTTACCTAAATTTCTGTCAGACAGGAGAAGATGCAAAGCCATGGAATTTTAATAATAAAATTACTTTTAACTAAACCCATGAGTTTTAGTGGCTCGGTTTATGGTTATATTAGTGGTCAACTATAACAATTTAAAAAATGAAATCTGGCCATGTGTAGCAACATGGATGGAACTGGAGGGTATTATGTTAAGTGAAATAAGTCAGTCAGAAAAAGACAGATACCATATGTTTCCACGAATAGGTGGACTTTGTGAGACTAAGCAAAAACCAGGGGGAGGGGAAGGGGGGAAAGAAAAAAAAGACACAGAGAGGGAGGGAGATAAAACATAAGAGACTCTCAAAGACTAAGAACAATCTGAGGGTGAGGGAGGTGAGGGAGGTGAGGGAGGGGGGAGAGGGGGTGACGGATATGAAAGAGGGCACGTGTTGGGATGAACACTGGGTGTTATATGTAAACCAATTTGAAAATAAACTATTATAATAAAAAAAATTTTCTGATTGTCCATTTCCAACAGGAAATAAAGTGCTTTAATATTATTAATCTATATGATTTGCATACACTCCTCATTATTAGTAGGGACCCACTTTATTTCAATATTGCCAGAGTAAGGTCATTTGGGGGAGAGCATGTGATCATCTAAGTCAGCAAATTGTTTTGTAACACAATAGAACTTAAGAAAGGAATCTTCATAAAATGCAGCTATTTCTGTTTAAGGACTTGAATCCAAATTCTGTATTAATGACTAATAACAGTACCTGCCATTTAGTCTATGTTTTCTAAGTCATTTACATATATCATTTAATCCAATTCTCAGAACAACCCTATGAAGTAATAATTATTAGGTTATTGTGTCTGTCATGCACATATTTTTATGTTCATGTGAGTATACACATTCTTCTCAATGGACAATACCTAATGTTGGGTACACACGAAAAGGTTATTTCTCAGTGACCTTATTCATTGTGCAGTCTATTTATTTTTCTTCTCTAATGACTCACCTTTATTGAGGAAGTGTTCCACTTTTCACAGAAACCATTCTTTTTTTGCATTCAAAGGTCATTAGTTTATATAATACTTAACCAAATCTCAAATTGTTAAAGGAATAAGTACAATAGGTTTAGTTTCAGGCTTGGTAGCAAACATAACTGACTTGTAATCACACACTCTAATGAAGGGAAGACACGTTGAGATTACTAGCAGAGTGTTCAACATTCTCTGGGCATCCATCAGGAGAGTGAATGGAGGCAGTGATGTATGTCAGTTAATTCAGCAAATCAGATCAGAGAAAGTCATTTAAGACTCTAACACTGAAAACGTTAGCATCTATTTTTTCTTGGCTTTTGCCCCACAAGCAGGAGTTCAGCTTTCTGAAATACTCCATCTCTCCAAAACTTTCAGTTTCTCTGTGAGGCTATTTCATATGTCTTAATGAATGAGTCTCATCTATTAACACACATACATAGCAGAATATAAATCACATGTATACAACTTGTGTATACAACACAACAAAGATTATGAAATGAACATGTTCATTTAACTGGATAAAGGAAGAGAATATAAGTGAAATCCCAGAAGACCCCCTGTACCCCACATCTCTATTTTCTTTCTATTCTCCAGAGGTAGGCACTATCCCTTCCAACTTGTCTAAAGCACTATGAAATCTCCATAAAGACTCTTAAGTTATTAAAATTTGCAATTTTACAGTTTACTTTTGATGTTTTTAAGTTTATTTATTTATTTTGAGAGAGACAGAGACAGTGTGAGCAGAGGAAGGGCAGAGAGAGAGAGAGGGAGAGAGAGAGAATCCCACACAGGCTCTGCACTGTTAGCATAGAGTCCAACGTGGGGTTCAAATTCACAAAACTGTGAGATCATGACCTGAGCCAGAACCAAGAGTTAGACTCTTAACCGACTGAGTCACCCAGGTGCCCCTGCTTTTGATTTTTTTTAACATAGGCTCCTGGTCCTCTCCTGAAATTCTCTAATACATCATGTCATTCCTTGAACTTATTGATCACAGATATTTAAAATTCTGTGTCTGAGGACTCCAAAAATGCAGATCTTCTTTGGGTCAGTTTGTATTTTCTGTTTTTTCTCTTGGCACTTAGTCATTTCATGTTATTTCCTATTATTCCTGATAATTTATTTAACTGAATGTCAGCTATTGGATATGAAAAATATCTAAATAAAATTTAAGGTTTATAACGGTGCTTTTCCTTCTGGCAAATGGTCTTAACTGGGGCTTCTCCATCTCCAGCTTCTCCTGCTCTCAACATACAGCATTTTCTAGGACAGCTGAGAGCTAGGGACTGTCCTCATTGGCAGATTCGGAATCCATATTCTTTACCACCAGTATCACAAGGCTGTTAGAAGTTCTCGATTTCAGTTTCTCAGTGGTCCTCATAAATTGGCAAAAGGTGTAACAGGCAAAGCTGGGCAAATGTTGGGCTCATACTATTGTGCCTTTCTTCTCTCTGAGGGTTTGGTCCCCTAAGCCATGGCTGCCTTGGTAGGTCTTTTCTAATATTTTATCCAGTGTTTCTAGTTGTTCCTGACAGGAATGTTCGTGAGCAGAAAGCTAACAGAAAAAAAAAATGCCTGATGTTATTTGTGATTCCTCATGACTTTTCTCAACAAACAAGTTTTCTAATGTTTAAAAACAGATTTTCTGCGGTGAGTGAGTTGTAGATAGATTGAACTCTGATTCATCATGTCATGGTTCTGTCCTCACCAGAGTTGAGGAGGGAGAAAAAGTGAAAATCCTATTCTTAATAGCACAGACACTTATTTGGGAATTTCTGTTTATTTCTCATGATACAGTTCATTTCCAAATTTCTTGCTCCAATGCATTGCCTGCAAAGTGACTAGGTTTAAGTGTCAAAAAAAAAAAATAGCAGACTCAAGGATCCAGTCAGTCTCCTGACAGGCAGGTGAAGCCCAGTCATTCCTTGTGTTCCTGCCATTCTTGATTAGTGGGTTTACTAGTACATTCTCTGGTGCGAGCCTTCAAGCATTTTATAAGCTATGCCAGTACTTTTAAACCAAGCATTAGGAATGGCCTTGAATTTATCAAGTTCAAAGCAAGAAATAGTACCTCATTCGAAACTAACAAAGTGCCAAGAAAGCGCTTCACTGATACTTTCCTGTGCTTTGCTGTTTTCCTTTTCTGTGCTTTTTATCTCTGTCAACCAACTTTCTTTTAATTATTTGTTCCCACCAAAGTGACAGAATTGGGTCATTCCAAATTCTATGCAGCAGATAAAGCAGCTCTTGTGCAAGCCAGAGAAGGAAAAGCCTTTGAATCCCAGGTGCTTTCAATAGAACAAAATTAACATTCAAGGCTGCACTTGGCTAGATAGTGTGCCTCTTTCATTGAGCAGAAAAATTAGGGTGTTTATTTATAGCTCTTTGAAAAGAACAGTGTCCATTTTTGATCCAAAAAAAAAAAGTTCTCTTTCCAGCTTGACATGTTTTTCTTTTAGACCAGTACTCTTTCCTAAATTAATATTGGTTGCCAATTACGGCACATGTGTAAACTTAAATGTCAAGTGATATGACAGCATTATTTAATATAGGATAAAGTATAAGGATAATCTATTTTATTTAATTCAGCATACTTTCATGGAGTCCTTATAATGTTCAAAGTCACTTTTCGAGAAGGTTTTGAAGGATGCAAAGATAATAAAACAACTCTTCATCTTAAAGAACTTACGATATAATAATATGTGGCCTAATGTAATTGAAATAACATGTAGAAACAAAGGGTTATAATACAGAGCGGAAAGAGATTATTTTTGTTTGGTAACAGAAATGAAAAATGTAGGAAGTAAAATTTGAGCTGGATCTTAGAAGGGTGGGTAGGATTTCACCAACTTGTCTTCACAGTCACTTTTCCATGAAGCTTTTCCTCCCCTGAAGTACAATGTACCTCCCCTACCACACACACACACACACACACACACACACACACACACACACACACACTTCCTCTATGCCCTACTCTTCCCTGAACATACATCTACACTAGGACCAAAAGCTTATTTGTTTAAAGGTATACCTCATCTAACTAAACTGTAAACCCCTTAAGTTTCATGTCCCCAGAAACTGACATGGACTAGAACTATTCTAGCCCAGAATAAACATTTATAAAACATTAATTGATGGAGAGATTAAAAAGGAAAGAGACTGAAGAGTCTAGTTTTATAGTTCCTATTATAGGCTGCGATCCCTAGGAAGTAGACTGATTGCACATTAAAGTCACCTTGGATACTTTTGTAAAAAAAATTTTATTATGGAAATTTTCAAACATTTGTAAAGTAGACTGAAGGGTATGATGAACTCCCTTGGACTCATACCCAATTTCAATAATGATTAAGGTTAAACTTCATTCATCACACCATTCCACCTCTCCTCGTATCATGTTAGCATTTCGAAGCAAATTGGAAAGCTTTTTAAATAAAACTGATGCCTAGAGATTCTAACTTAAATGGTTTGGGATGGAGTTTAGGCTCCTCAGGTGATTCTGTGTGTACCCAGGGTTGAGAATCTGTCTAGAAGAGCATGAACACGGGTAGGTAGAATACCAGAGTTAAGAAATTCAGGGTGAGCACAAGGGTTGGTGAATTTCTCTGTCTGGCCAGAGCCTATTTTATTTCTGAGATAATAAGAGAACTGTCCAAAAAAAAAAAAATCCAGGTGAGTGGGAGTGGAGGGGAAAGTAGTCTCATCTGTTGTACAGATTTGGATTTAATGCTAGAGTCTATTATCATCATCATCGCCACCATCATCGCCATCTTGAATTAATTATTAATATCACAGATAGAAAAGCTAGATACTAACTAATTGAATGACTTAGCTAAGCATGTATAAGGAGTTAACACTGAGAGACAACAGTTAACCCAAGACTTCCCATTTCCAGGAAATCTCAGATTTTTCATGATTTTCACAATGATTTCTAGGAAAGGAGTTATGTCACTAAAATAAGTTAAAGGTGGAAGTTTAGTGTATACAAGTGGCTAGGTATCATGGACTTAAAAATCAGAGGCTCAAGAAAGACTCAGCAATCAAAGGAAAACAGCAACTACCATTCAGACATTGGACAGAGGGCCAGACATCTCTTTTCGGCTCTTATCCCACCTCCTTTACTTACTAAGTTCTATTTAGTGGTAACATTTTATTTACTTTCTCCATCCAGAGTTCTTGAGCAAAATTTTTGTATTCTTCATACTTTATTTTTGCTTATTTCATAAATTAATATGGGGTATTGTATATGTGTTCCATACTTCTTTGAAAAATGCACACCAACAAATTAGTGAATTAAATTTAATTATAAATTTGTGGGGCACCTGGGTGGCTCAGTTGGTTGAGCGTCCGACTTTGGCTCAGGTCATGATCTCGCTCGTGGGTTCAGGCCCCGCGTCAGGCTCTGTACTGACAGCTCAGAGCCTGGAGCTTGCTTCAGATTCTGTGTCTCCCTCTCTCTCTGCCCTTCCCCTGATCATGCTCTGTCTCTCTCTCTCTTAAAAATAAATAAATGCCAAAAAAGAAAAAATTTTCATCGTAACAGTTCAGCCAGAAAAAAAAATTCAGTCTTTAAAACAATTTAGTCATAACAGGTTTAAAACTTATAATCAAAATAGAATTAATAAATTTACATATCACTAGATACTGTTAAGTCAAGATATTTTTAAGGCACTGTTAATTTCAAAATAGCCAAAAAAGAGAATGTTTCCTTAACATTTGTTTCTATATGTAATCTCACATCAAGAAATATTACAAAAAGAAATACTACAAAAGTGAATTCTTCAAGAGCAGTTTTGCTTTTAGAATATAAATCAACAAATATTTGTTGAGTGTGTATTATGTGTGAATTTAAACTTTCTGGTTTCTTCTCAGTATTTCAAAAAGTCATTAAAGTTTCTTATGCGTTTTGCATGACAAATTAAGTGTTTGAGTGATATTATGGCTTTCCATCTTGTCAGATTCAAGGATAAAATAATTCAATTTTCATACTGTTATTTCATTCATGATTTCAGACAGCAAGAAGAAAACAAAAAGCAGAGCAACATGATAAGCAAAACAGAAACAGATTGCTTACACCCTGCAGTGGTGTCTTAGCCTTGCATAAAGCTTTACTTCTTTCAGTTTTTAACCAGTAGGGTGTTCTCAGAAATGTCCTTGAAAATAGCATATTTTATCAGCCTGAACGTCATTTGATAATCCATGCTTTAAGTGTTTTGAAACCTTTAGATGAAAATAACGTGATGACAGATTTTTCATTAATGTGTGAAGAAGTATTTTGTTGCAAGTGCCCTCATTTTGAAATGCTCCCGATAGTACTATTATCACTGCTTCACATAATGGTGGTTTTAGATCCAAATAAACAACTGGGAGAGGGGCAGATGCACTTCCTTTATCTCCTTTTTCAAAGCTTAAAGCAGATGAAAAGATCAATTAAAAGTCATCCTCCTTTAGAATCTACTGTTAATTGGAGGAAATAATGGCTTGCAGTAAGAATTGGCAATCTTTATGTCACCATCAGCTATAGAGTAGAATTCTATATAAAGGAGTCTGTCTGCGATCACATCTTACAAGCTTAGTTAGTGAAGTATTTCCTCTTTGCATTAGAAGAAATGGGATTAAGTGAATACGAGGTGGATTCACCAGGAGGTTAATGAAGCTTAAGATAGAGCATTCCTCACGTCCACTAGTCCTTTCCAAGGTTCCGGGGGAGGCCTTAGCAATGTATTCAACTAATTCCATGGTTTGCAACATTTGTAAAATTAAGCCATTGTAACTACAATTGCTTAAGATTAAACCCTCTTCCCGTTTGACATCCCTTTCCCTTTTGAAATGCTCCAATAGTACTATTAAGATATCATTTACAAGTTCAAGAGACTAGGACTTGATATCTTTAGATGGCCATTATTCAACCTACCATGATGTTTTTTCACCTGGATAAAATGCTTTGAACATCAATATCCATTATTTGAGGTGTCAATAGGACCTGAAGAGGCCAAGAAGGTAAGTGAATTTAAAATATGTAAGGCATGGACATGTCGGCATTGTTGTATCCCTGTGTGACATAGGTGAATCCTGTCCCGACTAGGTGACTGACTCCTTCAAGGATGCAGATTTGTCTCTGTCCTCTGACTTCCATTTAGTGGCCCTGGCAGCGTTTTGCCCAATATGAGGTTTAAGGTCTTCTCAGAAGTAACGGTCTCTAATTGCTATGACATCACACTGTTATAACACCAGTCAAAAGAATGAAGGTTCCAAGTCATGTGTTGTTCTCTTTAGTTATAATTGTAGTATTTCATTATCATCATCAAATATAAAACAAATATGTGTACACATGTATGTTTCTGATAGAGCATTTGTTTATAAAACTGTGATTCACTGAAAGAAGGGTGCAGTTTACAAAACTATTCAGTGGCAAAAATGGTATATTGTAAATTTATAATAGGTTGAGAAATCGTATCGACAATTGTATAATACAATATTGTTATATTTAAGTTATATGTTGGAAAAAATGTTAGGAATTGGCTGTTTATATGAAGTTATCAGGGGAGCCTTCTCATTGCCATGTAGTATTCCATTGTATATATATACCACATCTTTTTTATCCATTCATCAGTTGATGGACACAGGAGTGCTGATGCATAGGGGCACATGTACCCCGATGTTTACAGCAGCACTTTCGACAATAGCCAAATCATGGAAAGAGACTAAGTGTCCATCAATTGAAAAACTAGTTTTATTGTTGGTAATAAGTAGAATGTAAAAACAGAGTTCTTTATTACAGCATTACTTACAATAGCCAAGATATGGACAGCAACCTAAGTGTCCATTGATAGATAAATGGATAAAGAAGATGTGGTATATATATATACACAATGGGATATTACTCATCCATAAAAAAGAATGAGATCTTGTCATTTGCAACAACATGGATGGACCTAGAGGGCATTCTGCTAAGT
The DNA here is from genome assembly GCA_030068075.1 of Paguma larvata. NCBI lineage: Eukaryota > Metazoa > Chordata > Mammalia > Carnivora > Viverridae > Paguma > Paguma larvata. The sequence continues at coordinate 115,791,622 of CM057829.1, read as the reverse complement.
GAAACATGTCAGACAGAAAAAGACAAATACCATATGATTTCACTTATTTGTGGAATCTAAAAACTAAGGCAAACGAACAACAACAAAAAAAGCAGAAATAAACCCATGAGTACATAGAACCAGCTGATTGCCAGTTGGTTGCCAGTTGCGGGGATGGGCAAAATGAGTAAAGGGAAGTGGGAGATCCAGACTTCCAGTTATGGAATGAATAAGTCAAGGGGATGAAAGGTACAGCACAGGGATTATAGTCAATGGTATCTTAGTAGCACGGAATGGTAAGAGATGGGGGCTACACTTGTGGTGAGCACAGCATAAGGTCTAGAGATGCCAAATCACTGCTGTACACCTGGTAACACTGTGTGTCAACTATACTTCAATCGAAATTGGTAACAATTTTAAAAAACAGTTCTGTGACCAAGAACAAATGGAAAACACTAAAAAAAACTTTCTTAGTGAGGGCTTCCTCTGAAACTTTAGTATAAAAATACATGTTTTGAGTCTCAAGAAAGTGATCAGAAAAAATGTGGTTATTTCTCAAAACTACCTAAGAATGAGCACCTCACTGAATTAGTGTTCTACATACACACTGGGAAATGCTGGCAAAAGGAACAGCATTTTTACCAACGGATCAAGATTCGCCCATGGAGGCAGGGGACAGTTGACTTCCTGAGCTCGCTGCCTTGTGCTCTGCTGGCAAGGTGGTAGTGAGGAGCAGCCTGCTGCGGCCACTCTCTGAGACCCAACCACGATTCCTGTTTTAGATGGTGGACTGAAGCTTTAGGCAAGTATATTCAGCTCCTAAGTGGAGAGTCCAGTGCACATACAGCAGCTGGCTTAGAAACTCTTAATTATCTTATAGTGTAGTGCTTTTTGATACGGCGAAAATGGTAACATTATTCTTTGCTGTCCTGAAAGACTGCGGTAGTTTTTAGGGGGGATTTTAAGTGAGTTCTTCAACCTGGAGACAGAAGAAGAAGGTTTTGCCATTCTAATGGACTTTTGCTTTAATAGAGAACAGTTTTTCTTAGATTTTTAAAGAAGTTGGGACGCCGCGGTGGCTCACTTGGTTAAGCGACTGAGTCTTGTTTTCAGCTCAGGTCATGATCTCACGATTCGTGGTTTCGAGTTCCACATCAGGCTCTGCACTGACAGTGCACTGACAGTGCAGAGTCTGCTTGTGATTCTCTCTCTCTCTCTCTCTCTGTCTGCCCCTCCTGCTTCTCTCTCTCTCCCTCTCAAAACAAATAAATAAACTTTAAAAAAAGAAAGAAGCTATTTCCCTTTTTATTAATAATAAATAAATGCATGTTTTAAATCAATCTCATTTTCTTTCCTTCCCCTTGTCTAAGTTGGTCCTAAGCTTCAATCACTTGCAGTGACCAAACCAAATGCTACAGCACAAATGGCAGGGTAGGGGGGCACAGGATATTTGAATGAAGTAGACCTGTTCCTAGCAAGAATAATAAGAAAAATAAAGCTATAGTGTTGTATACACAACCATAATCACTAAAGAGGTGAGAAAATCCAAATGGTGATCCTTCAGACTGACTAACAGAGGGGGTATTAATTTCATCGCCTACAAACTGAGGTTATTAAGAAACGTAGCTATCTGTAATCTTCTGTAGTTGGAGTTAACTCATTTCTTGGCCACCATTTCCACTAGATGGTGGAAAAAAACCTGGTAACTTCTGCAACAGTAAGCGTCCAGAATTTCATAACAACATGGTGTTTCCCCCTTTCCTTTCTTTTGTAACAAATGGATAGGACCCTGGCTAAAAGCATTCAAACTCAACTTTTGAAAAAGCTCCATGCTGGCCAAACGTGACACATTTCAGGTTGCATTCGGCCTTCCTGCGAGTTTTCCATCCCGGTCATCATCTTTGAGATATGAAATAGACTTACAGCTTCCACTATAGTCACACACACAGACACACAAAAATAAAAAACCAGACAGGGGTGTATCTGACTCAGTTTCCAAGCACTTTTCTATGACACCTTGCGACTCTTATCAACTACGTCTCTTCTACCCGTTTATCTCCCATCAAAATGTACCCGTCTATGCCATGTCCCTTCCTTAGATTTCCACGCATTGTCGTAGACATAATGGACTGTTTCCTTTGTTTCAAGTAAAATGTGTGAATGCACAAGAAATAAGCTTATTCTGAGCCCCTCATGTACTTAACTAAGTTCTATGGGAATTTGTATAAGACACAGTTCTTGCCTTTAGCTAGAACAGTCTATGTGAAAAGTCTTTACATGTTGTAAAGCAGCCAAAAACACTTTTTTTGTCTTCACTGAGTCTTGGCCATGTTTTTCAAGGAATGAATAATCTATTCCAATATGTGTCAGAATTAAATGCAACCAGTTTCTCCCAGACATGTGTCTCACTCTTCAGTCAGGGGAAGGCAGCCTCACCCTCTGTTACCATCCTAGCTCTTACTCCCTGCTGACTCCTCCTAATGTGGATTTCTTCCACTCCTCTGGATTAATCTTGCTGGTTTCTTTGATCTCTTGTAAGCACACCCCTCTCCTTTTTTGTAGGAGCAAGGGTACCATTTTCACTCACTTCACTTTCCTGCCTTAAGTGAACCCTCACTGCCTCCATCCCTCAACCTTTTCACTCATCCTCAGTTACTTTGTCCATTCCTTTAATAACTTTTCTAGATCTTTGCCACCCTCTTAAAGCTCCTTGTTCAACTCTGCCCCAGTTTACTCTCAACATATGATACTTGAGGCCGTTAGGCATGCACTGTGTCAACTTTCTGCACAAGCTTGTCTACGTCCATTCCCATCCTACCTCTTTTTCTCAGAGGATGAGATACCTTTTCTCAAGATCGATGCCTCTGTTAGGGTTTTTTGTTTCTTGTTTCTTGTTTTATTTTTTCAAGATCAACTCCTCTGTTGAATGGTGCCCTCCAAAAAGATAGGTTGATGTCCTAACCTCTGGTACCTGTGAATGTGACCTTGTTGGAAATAAGATCTTTATGAATGGAATCAAGTGAAAATGAGATCATTAAGAAAGAAATTTGGATACAGACACACACACACAGAGAAGAGTGACAGGTGAAGACCAATGGCCACCATCAGAAGCTAGAAAGAGGCAAGGAAAGGTTCTACCCAGAGTCTGAGAGAGCATGAAACACCTTGACTTCAGACTTCTAGCCTCCAGAACTGTTAGATATTTAAACTTCTGTTGTTTTAGCCCATTCCATTGTGGCATTTGCGTCAGCAGCCTTAGGAAACTGATATATTCTCTATCTCTTCTTTTGAGTCCATCTCTTCCTGCTACTTAATGGTCCTTATTCAGTCATCCCCTCTTCCCTCTGTCTAGTAGCTCCTTCCCCACAGCCTATAAACACATCAAGTATTGATCATCATAAAAATATCCTCCTCTGACTCAGTGTGTTGCTTGGATTACCATTAGTCTTCAACTTCCCCTTCCTACCCAAACATCTCAAAAGAGCGGTACAGCTTCTAGCTTAGCTCACATCTCCTGTTCAATGCACATTTTATTAGTACTTGGGCTTTTTCCATCAGTCTGCTGGAACCATTTTAGCTAAGGTCACAAATAATCACGTAATTATCAAATCCAGTGGATATTTCTCAATTATTTCTTATAGAATAGCACGCTATTTTGGCAACAATGATTGCTGTCTCCACTTTGAAACTCTCTACTTTCTTCGCTTTCATTACATTAGACTTTCCTTGTTCTTTTCTCTTTTATATATAGTTCATTCCCTGTTTCCTCTTTAGCCTTATCTTCCTCAGCCTACCCTCTTAAATAGTGCATTTCCTAGGATTCCATCCTTGTCCACTCCTTTTATTCTACCCAATAATTTTCAAAGGGTGACCTCGCCTACTTCCATGACTCTAAAGGGTACCAGTGTGCTAACAACTTCCAAATCTTTACCGGCACTAAAGAGTCTTCTCTTGATCTTCTCCCAGGTATGTGTCTCACTACTCACTGGTATCACCCTATTATCACAAACTCACCCAGTCCCAGACTGGAAAGATCAACCTTGTCCCGAACCTTCCTGTGTTCTCTTCGTGCTGCCATCTTTTATGAAGTCATCCTAGCTAGCATTTGGAGACTTGACTTCGGTTCTTCCATCACCTTTACATTTGCTCACTTACAAACCCTGCCAGTTTTACAAATCTGTCCTCATCGCTGCCCTCTTAGATCATCTCCCCTAAGTGGCCACTCTTCCTTCTGTTTTCAGCTTCAAGTCCACCCTTCAACCAGCAGCCAGGTTTATACAACTAAAAGTAACACAACGTCATCACTCTTAACGTGAATAAAAGTTCCTTTCTCTCTCACCTCTCCAATCACATCTTCTATTTTTGTCTTTGGAACATAGAAATGACCATAGTTCTACACCCTGAGATGGCTAATGGCTCTGTAACATTTTAATGTGAATCCATCTCTTGGGACATTGTCACCTGACTTGTAAACTAATTAACTATTAATTCTCCTTTGCACTTAAGTACTTTTAGGAAGCATTCCTTGAATCTTTAAACTGCCTTGAGGATCCCCTTCTATTTCTATATTCCCCAGTGTAGACCTCTATTATTACTTCACTGTGTTGTGCTATAATTAACAGTTTACCTACCTGATTCTCGCACTAGTCAGAGAGCTCTAGAAGGGCAGGAATGCACCTGTGTCATCTTTGCATTCCATTACCTGGCACGTGGCTGGAGGATGAATAGAGAAGTCACTGGAATGTTGAGAATCTCTTATTTTCAAACAGGTTGATAAAGAAGCTCCCCTGTAGGGAGAAAGTCTTTCTGGTACCTTTCGAGTCACACTACACAACCTAATTTGTGACCTTTCCTACTCGGCACAGAGAATGCAAAATCCAATTACATTTTAGGTTATCTCAACCACACAGCGTGGGAATGATAAACTTCTGCTTTGTGATGAACACCCTTTTTCCTAGGAGAACATGGAAAACAAAACACCTCTCTCCCTTCTGAATTGTAATATGCCGCTGTTTTTAGAAATGCAGTTCTCTTTTAATCAAACAACTTCATTATGAGAGCGGTCAGCTTCACAAGGTCATCTGTAGTCCAGGGGACAATTTGAAGCCTAATTCATGGCAGGGCAGCTTACCTTGTGCCGGCAGATTTAGGGGAATGGGGGTTATGCAGACACCAGAGTTTCTATTAAACACATACATGCATACACAGTTTTAATATACAGAAGAGGTCAAAAATAAAATCAGGTAAAATGTTTATGGACCAGGTATGCTAAATAAGGATCCAGAAATACTCCAAACTGTAACGTTCTTAAGGAAGAAAAACAGTGTCAAGAAGACAAACTGCCTTGTCCTAGTACATACCTTATTTTTGACAGTCTGCCTGGAAATAAATGTTACTAGGCTATTATGGAGTCTGAAAGGGTGGCCCCAAACTGTTCTTTTGGCCAGCATGGCGTGATGATTAGTTTAACTCTTAAAGGTTGTGAAATATAAAAATCATAATGATGCCTACTTAGCGCATGAATATATAGCCTAATAAGTAATAATGCATTCAATACCTCTGAAACCATCCTCCAAATCAAGAAATAGAATATCAGAACCTGTTAAGAGCCGAACTGTGGTGAAGCCCTAACCCCCAATATCTCAGAACGTGACTGTATTTGGAGACAGTGTTTTTAAAGGGGTTACTAGGTTAAATGAAGTTGTTAAGGATGGCGCTGATCCAATATGACTGGTGTCCTTACAAGAGGAGAAAATTTGAATGCACAGAGAGAGATACCAAAGCTGTGCCTGCACAGAGGAAAGATCGCGTGAGGCCACGGTGAAAAGACAGCCAGAAGAAATCAGACTTGCCAACAACTTTCGTCTTGGACTTCGAGCCTCCAGAAATGTCAGAAAGGAAATTTCTGTTGTTTAAGGCCCCCAGTCTGTGGTATTTTGTCACAGCAGCCCTGACACACTACTACAGCACCCCAGAAGGACCCTCCCGCCTCAGACACAGTCACTCGACTTAGTCATTACTAAACACATCATCACTTTTTACTGCAGCAGTACTTGCATCCAAAAGATAACACCCATTCTTGCATCCAGATTACAGCTTAGTTTTGCAAGGTGTTTTTTTAAAAAACTAATTTGAATTTGAATGCCCTTAGGCAAAGCATCCATTCTCTAATTCATGATATTCAGTATGTTCTATTGTCTTCCCCTGCCTTGTCCTTGAGCATGTGTGTTTGCCACTCCTTGGCTTCATGCCCAGTCTCCTGGAATGTACCTCTTTTAATGACCAATTATCAACTCAAGAATGACTGAGCCAGTGACTTTATACTCCCTCACTCCCACCTGTCACGAGGTGCTAAATGTCAAGTTTTTGGTTTCAAATTCCAATTGAAACTGTTTTGAGAATTTCATGACACCTATTGAAATAAACAGTGTCACCCAGAACTGTCACAACTGAAGATAAAAATTGGTAGTTTAGCCAGGGTGAGCTTTATTTAAAGAAATAGCAATATCAAAACCATTTTCTTGTCTGTATAATTCAAAGTCCCAATAGAAAACAGATGGACAGTCAAGTTAAACTAACTCAGGAAGAATTTATTTACAAAGGAACTCATTACAAAAGTAGAAGAATCATAAGGAATTGTGCAGGAACCCAGGTCTAGTAACAGAGAGCGGGAGATACTAGAAGCCAGAAATAGAGAGAATTGTCTAGAAACGAACTCCCTGAGAGTGGCTTTCTTTAAAAATTTTTAATATTTATTTATTTTTCAGAGAGAGACCTAGTGTGAGCAGGGGAGGTCAGAGAGAGAGGGAGACAAAGAATCTGAAGCAGGATCCAGGCTCTGAGCTGTCAGCACAGAGTTTGAATCAGGACTTGAACCAATGAGCTGTGAGATCATGACCCGAGCCAAAGTCGGATGCTCAACGGACTGAGCCACCCAAGTGCCCCCGAGAGTGACTTTTGATGAAGGTACTAGCCAGCCTGAGGCAAACGGCTCAAGTAGAAAGCTGACAAGTATCCTCACTCTTCTCTCTCTGATGTCCATGCTGACTCCAGCTTCTCCTCCTTGACCTAAACTAACTGGAAGCCAGACGTTAGGGGACCTACAGAAATAGGGTACAGAGGTCTCAAGGCAGAGAACAAGAGGAAGTAAATCTGGAGGGAGAAATGGAATGTTTCTGACACTTTGCCTTTGGATCGGCAGTGTGAGAGAATGCAGATGCTGATTTCTTCCAGGCAATTCGGTGTGACATTCGAAACGTCACATTTCTCCAGGGAAGCCAGTGCATGAGAAACACAAAGCCTCACTAGGATCCTTCCTAAAAGTTCATAAAATCAGATGACCAGACAGTAATAACTAAGAAAATAAAGAGCAGGTGTCTTCAGTATTTAGATATGGCATGCTTCTCAGACATCCAGTTAAGATCATATGGCATTTGAGTTTACTAAATTCAACACTTGAGACGTTCTGTTGCCAAATGCCAATAACAGTTAGGAGTAAAACAGAGAGCTACCATCTGGAAGGGTCAGTATGCTTTTTAGGAAAGCGAATATAACCTTTAGTCGCATTTGGAACCAAGGTAATATATAATATATATACATAATATATAATAACACATGTAATTACATAATGTATATCATTGTAATCTTATTTGTAAACTCTGAATTGAGCATGATAAAGGTCCATCTTGATATCCAGCCATAAGATTTTAGCTATTCAAACACCAGAGTAATTACTCAAAGTGTAACCTACAAGCATAGATATGAAGGCAAATGATTAATTAATCTCCTTATCTGTCCTCAGAAATGGTTGACATTTGTAATTCAACAGAAGAATTAGAAAAAAAAAAAAACAGGAATAAGTTATGCCAGAAGCGAGCATTGAGTTGGGATTGAAAATCAGGTCCCAAATTTATCTCCGCCCCTGAATTGGAATCCCAGTAAAATGCTGATAAAATAAGAAATGGTGCAGCCACTGTGGAAAACAATGTGGCAGTTCCTCAGAAAGTTAAGCATAGAATTACCATCTCATCCCCTGAACCCCACTGGAATATATCTAAAAGAATTGAAAACAGGGATTTGAACCGATGTGTGTACACCAATGCTCATAGCAGCATTTTTCACAATAGCCAAAAGGTATAAACAAACCATGTGTCTATCAACAGATGTATGTGTATATACATACAATGGAATATTATTTAACACTAAAAAGGAATGAAGCAGTAATGAATCTTGAAAACATAATGCTAAGTGAAATAAGCCAGACATAAACAGGCAACTAGAATAGGCAAATGTACGGAGACAGTAGGTAGATTCAAGGTTACTAAGGGTTAAGAGGGAAGGAGAGATGGGGAGTTCTTGCTACATGGGACAGAGTTTCCGTTCAGGATGCTAAAAGTGTTTTGAAGGGGAACCTGGGTGACTCAGTCAGTTAAACGTCTAACTTGATTTCGGCTCATGTCATGAGCTCACAGTTCATGGGATCAAAGCCCTAGTCAGGCTCTGCACTGACAGTGTGAAGCCTTCTTGGGCTTCTTTCTCTTCCTCTCTCTCTCTGCCCCTCCCCTGCTTGCTATCACTCTCTTTCTCTCTCTCTCTCAAAATAAATAATAGAAAAATAAACTTAAAAAATTTTTGGAAATACATAGCTGTGATGGTTGCACGACAGGGTGATGGTAATTAGTGCCACTAAATTATACACTTAAAATGATTTAAGTGGAAAACCGTACATTCTGCATATCCTAGCTCAATTCTGAAAATTTTTCTTTATCCTTCTCCTCCACACAGCATTTCATTTTAACTGAGGATCTCAAAAGAGCCTCAGAAACGCTGCACAATGCCAGAAGATGGACTTGAATAAAGCCACACAATTGCGTGAGACTGATGAGACAGCTTCTGTAAATGTTCATTTTTGGTTTGTGTTCAAAACAGCAGAATGCCATCTCTTAGGCCTTAGCCATCAGACAGGGGATGTAACTAAATCTTTAGAACATTAAGGAGAGTCGAAGAACCTGACCGCACCTCAGTACTCCTAAATCAAAGACTTGTAGCCTTTTGTTGCTAAGACCCTAACATAAACTGTGCTCCCCAAAAGTCAAAACAAAACCATAGCTTCTGGATTACTAGAGCCCAAACAGGAAAGAGGCCAAATTAGCTTGCCACAGGTGATGGAGATCACTACCTCCACCATTTTATTGGAAGAAGCACCACTTCTTTCTCCCCACAGTGGCCAGGCCCCGAACTTGTCATTTCAGTCTCGCACACCACCATACAATTATCAAGGCACATAGATTTCATTTTGTTAATAAGCAGAATTTTTGTCAAAGCTTTTGAAATACTAATTACTGATGTATTTCTTATTTAAAACATAGCATGCCTTTATTATGAGGGTAATAATTTATGATGGTTTAGAGAAAAAAGAAAACAGAGAAGCTCAAGGAAGGAAAAATAAATTACCCATAATTTTACCATCCAAAATATAATTATGATTAGTAATTATGATCACAAGATGTGTTTATGTGAGACTTACATGATTAATTTTAGTCAACTTAGTGTCTAACTTTTCTACATTATGAAAGAAATAGTTTTTCATTGAGAACTATGTGGAAAAGAGTAATATACATAGAACAGTCCTATCACATGAAGACTGTCCCCATAACCATGTCGACGTGTTCTAGCCCAGTTAACCAAGGCCATTAGCAGACAAAGCTATAGTTTGAAAAATCACATTTGTTGACTTTTTTGTAATAGGACAGACCACAAACCAGAGGAACCACGGGTTGTCTCATGGAAGAAAGAAAGAACTGAGGTTGTTACAGGATTTAAGAGAAGCAGCGCTTTGATAGGCTCAGAGCATAGCAGGACTGGGGATCAAAGAGTCAACATGAAGTCTGGACTGTGAAAGGGACCCAGAGTCCTTTTTCCTGGGAAACCACGAAGTTGAGCTAGATGTGAAATGACGCGTCCAGAAGTCCCTTACCTGAATTTCTGTACATGGGTAGGAAATCAAGGCTGCTTCTCTGTGTCAAAGGACTGAAATCCTCCCCACAAAAAGGGTGGTGTACTTCACTCTTATTCTTATGATTCCAAAGAGCAAACTTTTGACAGTCTAGATATAAGAAAACAAGATTTCTCCGTGAGTAAGAGATTAAGAGTCTCTTAAATAAGGGGATGTTTATGACATTTTATATAGCTGTAGCATGGCCTTGGGAGAAATATTGTTTCCTGTGAACTTCGCAGCTGGCTCGATCTTGTTCTGTGCCTGCTATCCCAGCCTGATAACTGAAAGGGTACATATTTTACCTTCTCAGTGCAAGCTAATTTTTTTTTTACATGTTTTCTTCACTGTTTTTTCTATGCCTAAGTTTTTATGTCTTTTGCTCTAAATTATAGCAATTTTATCTATCCGGATGTAGATCTAAATTTTGCACTTTATAGTACTTCAGTACGATGTTTAATTAATTACCTAGTCTTCAATAGGTATCATTTTAATGACTAAATAGACCATTCTAGGGGCCAAGAGCAGGCTGCCCAAAGTGTGCCACTTTGGCATATTGATTTTTTTTTTTAATTATAGCCTGTGCAAGAAGGACACTCAGACAGACCCTCCTTTGTCCCCTTGAAAGCAGGAACTAGGGGCGCCTGGGTGGCTCAGTCGGTTAAGCGTCTGATTTCGGCTCAGGTCATGATCTCACGGTCTGTGAGTTCGAGCCCTGCGTCGGGCTCTGTGCTGATGTCTCAGAGCCTGGAGCCTGCTTCGGATTCTGTGTCTCCCTCTCTCTCTGTCCCTTCCCCTGCTCATGCTCAGTCTCTATGTCTCTCAAAAATAAATAAACGTTAAAAAAAATTAAAAATAAATAAAAATAAAAAATAAAAAGAAAGCAGGAACTAAATCTTCCATGTGAAAGTTACTCTTCATTTTATTGTCTGATTGCTGAGGCTAGGACTTCCAACAGTATGTTAAACAACAGTGGCGAGGGGGCATCTGGGTGGCTCAGTCAGTTAAGTGTCTGACTTCAGCTCAGGTCATGATCTCACGGTTTGTGAGTTCCAGCCTCACATTAGGCTCTGTGCTGTCAACTCATAACCTAGAGCCTGCTTCAGATTCTGTGTCTCCGTCTATCTCTGCTTATCCCCCACTTGTGCTCGTGCTCTAACTCTCTCTCTCTCTCTTTCAAAAATAAATAAACATTAAAAAAATTAAACAACAGTGGTGAGGGTGGACATCTTGTCGTGTTCCTGATCTCTGGGGGAAAACTCTCAGTTTTTCACCACTGAGGATGATATTAGCTGTGGGCCTTTCATACATGGCTTTTATGATGTTAAGGTGTGTTCCTTCTATCCTGACTTTCTTGAGGGTTTTTATTAAGAAAAGATGCTGTATTTTGTCAAATGCTTTTTCCACATCTATTTACAATACCATATGGTTCTTATCCTTTCTTCTATTATTAGTGATTGATTTGCAAATATTGAAACAGCCCTGCAGCCAGGAATAAATCCCACTTGATCATGGTGGATAATTCTTTTGATATACTGTTTAATTCGATTTGCTAGTACCTTGTTGAGAATTTTTGCATCCATGTTCATCAGGGATATTGGCCTGTAGTTCTCTTTTTTAGAGGGTCTCTATCTGGTTTGGGAATCAAGGTAATGCTGGCTTCATAGAATGAGTCCGGAAGCTTTCCTTCCATTTCTATTTTTTGGAACAGCTTGAGAAGGATAGGTATTAACTCTGCTTTAAATGTCTGGTAGAATTCCCCTGGGAAGACATCTGGCCTAGCACCCAAATTTGTTGGGAGATTTTTGATAACTGATTTGATAACTGATTTCTTCACTTATTATGCATGTGTTCAAATTTTCTATTTCTTCGCATTTGAGTTTTGGTAGTATGTGGGTATGTAGGAATTTGTCGATTTCTTCCAGGTTGTCCAGTTTGTTGGCATATAATTTTTCATAGTATTCTCTGATAATTGTTTATATTTCTGTGTTGTTGGTTGTAATCTGTCCTCTTTCATTTGTAATTTTATCTATTTGGGTCCTCTCTCTTTTCTTTTTGAGAAGTCTGGCTAAGGGGTTATCAATTTTGTTTATTTAAAAAAATAGCTCTTAGATTCACTGATCTGTTCTATTTTTTTTTTTTTTTTTGGATTCCATATTGCTTATTTCTGCTCTAATATTTATTATTTCTCTTCTGCTCCTGGCCCTAGGGTTTCTTTGCTGTTCTGCTTCTAGTTCTTTTAGGTGTGCTATTAGATTTTGTATTTGAGATTTTTCTTATTTCTTGAGATAGGCCTGGAGGGCAATGTATTTTCCTCTTAGCACTGCCTTTGCTGCATCCCAAAGGGTTTGGACTGTCATGTTTTCATTTTCATTTACTGCCATCTATTTTTTAATTTCTTCTTTAATTGACTGGTTGACCCATTCATTCTTTAGTAAGATGTTCTTGACCTCCATACATTGGAGGTTTTTGAAACTTTTTCCTGTGGTTGATTTCAAGTTTCATAGTATTGTGATCTGTAAATGTGCATGGTATGATCTAAGTTATTTTATATTTATTGAAGGCTGTTTTGTGAATCTATCTTGGAGAATGTTCCATGTGCACCTGAGAGGAATGTATATTCTTCTGCTTTTGGATGAAAAGTTCTGAATATACCAGTCAGGTCCATTTTGTCAGCATATAATTCAAGGCCATTGTTTCTTTATCGATTTTCTGCTGAGATGATCTGTCCATTGCTGTAAGTGGAGTATTAAAATCATCTGCAGTTACCATATTCTTATCAACAAGATTGCTTATGTTTGTGGTTAATCGATTTATATATTTGGGTTCTTCCAAATTAGGGGCAAAAACATTTATAATTGTTAGCTTTTCTTGATGGATAGACCCCAGAATTATGATATAATACCCTTCTTCATCTCTTGTTACAGACTTTAGTTTAAAATATAGTTTGTTTGCTAGAAATATGGCTACCCAAGCTTTCTTTTGGCTTCTCGTAGCATGATAGATGGTTCTCCATCCCCGCACTTTCAATCTGAAGGTGTCCTCAGGTCTAAAATGGGTCTCTTGTAGACAGCATGTAGATGGATCTTGTGGGGTTTTTTTTTATCCATTCTGATACAGTATGTCTTTTGATTGGAGCATTTAGTCCATTGACAGCGTTATTATTGAAATATATGGATTTAGTGTCATTGTGTTATCTGTAGGTTTCATGCTTGTGGTGATGTCTCTGGTCCTTTGTAGTCTTTGCAGTGTTCCACTCACAGAGTCTCCCTTAAGATTTCTTACAGGGCTGGTTTAGTGGTCATCTTTCAGTTTTTGTTTGTCTGAAAAAGTCTTTATTTCTCCTTCTATTCTGAATGACAGCCTTGCTGGATAAAGGATTCTTGGCTGCATACTTTTCCTTTTCAGCACATTGACTGTTTCCTGCCACTCCCTTCTGGTCTGCCATGTTTCAGTGCACAGGTCTGCTACTACCCTTATGTGTTTACCCTTGGAGGTTAAGACCCGTTTGTTCCTAGGTGCTTTCAGAATTCTCTCTTTATCTTTGTATTTTTCCAGTTTCTGTATGACATGTTGTAGAGAAGACCTATTCCTGTTATGTCTGAAGGGAGTTCTCTGTGCCTCCTGGATTTGGATGTCTGCTTCCTTCCCCAGATTGGGGAAGTTCTCAGTTTTAATTTGTTCAAGTAAGCCTTCTCCAGACTAATTGCTGGAGAAAAATGGTGACACCCCAGTCTCTCCTTCCCAAATGGGGTGTCCCAACCCAGTATGTTCAGGTCATCCTCACAGTGCTATGCAGGAGCGAATGGGCCTTTTTTTTTTTTTTTTTTTTTGCTCCACAGTCTCCCACTCCTCCCAGGCACTCAGCTGGGATTCAAACCCCAATGTCTTATAGGGTCCTGCTCCATGCACCCTGGTTCTGGGGAAGTGCTACTCTACCCCACCAGTAAAGGCCCTCTGGCTGGCAGGTGCAAGAAGGATCTTTTGTCCTTGGAACAGCTATCTGGCTTTACTCCATAGCACTGGGAGGGGGAGGGGGTTGCTTTTTCCCATGGCAGACTGTTCCTTCGAACTAGTTACTGAGCCTGGGGCTGGCTCCCCTCCTCCCCAGGTACATGAACAAGGCAGCTGGCCCCAATCCAGAGAAAGCCCCACAGTTCGAAATTGAATCTTTCTTTCTTTTTTTTCAATCCCTGGTCCATGATTTTTCTTGTGTCCAAATGCAATCCTCTACTTCCACAGCCTCTCTTTCTCTTCCTTTTGTGTCTCCACAGAAGGAGATCCCTCCCCTCCATGTCTACACCACCCACTTTATCTCTCCCAGTTCTCAATCATACACCTATGGCCTGCCAAGTTATCCCCGTGGGCCCCTGGAGATGTTTCTGTCACGCTTGGAATTCCAAGTCCTCTGTCCTCAACACTGCTGTGTTTGAGGGACGAGGAAACTTTGGGTTCACCTACTTCTCTGGGATGTTGACTGCTCCTTTCCTTGATCTACTTAATAATTGATGGACTAAGAGACAGCTTTGGTTGATGGGTGCCTGGTGGCTCAGTCAGCTAAGCATTTGACTCTTGACTTGGTTCAGGTCATGATCTCATGGTTAAGCATTTGACTCTTGATTTCAGCTCATAGGTCAGGATCTGAAGCTCCACATCGGGCTCTGCCTGTCCCCTGCCAGTGCTCTTTCTCAAAATAAATAAATAAACATGTTTTTAAAAAAGACAGCTTTGGTTGAAAATTCACTTCGGAAAGCCACATGGCCTAATAAGGGTGATGACTGACCTATTGATATTGCTGTTTTTCTTTAATGTTTAGCCTCAATATTTCTCTCATTTAATACCAAATCTTGAGTGACACCACTCAAACATTTTGTAGAATGGCTGACAAACATGTAAACCAGTGAGCACTGCAAACTTATTTAATAAGAAAATAAAGATGAGGTTTCTTTACCTGGAATGGCGGAATGGGTGGTGGTGTTTTTTAGTCTATGTCCAGGGATGCGTGGGATGCAAAGCCAATCTTGGGCCCCACCTCCCAACTCAGCACCTTTATCCAGATGAGGCCACTTCAATGTGACCATCCAAAGTGGTCTTGAAAGAGAAAGGAGGGTGAAAAGATGTCACAAAGGAATACAATAAGCAGTCTTAAGGCTGTGAAAGAAGCATGGGGGAAGGTTGGTCCTGCGCTCTTTGTGACGTCATCATGGGGCACGGCCAGTGCCACCACCTGTTCTTGTGCCTTCCTCCTTGCTTCTCCTTCCTGAAAATTTGACAGTGGGAAGCCTTTGAGATTGAATTTAAGTTGCTTCTATAGATTCATTGCATAAATGGGGATTCATTTGAGTTATTTTTCTTTAATTTCATAAATCTGTTGAAGTCTTAATAATGACTACTAAGTATGAGTCAAGGATAATGATAATCTTTATTTTAAGAAAATTAAAAATACAGCCAAGTACAGATTTGAGAACTGTTAACATATGCTCATATTTGCTTTTCTTTCTTATCGAAGGAAGAAAACACTACAATATACTTGAAATCTGCTTTATCCCCATTTCCAGTCTCATTACCTTCTTCCTCCCCAGAGCCAACCATTACCATTATCATTTCACATGTATATATATTAGCAGTCTGCTTTTCAGCTGTGTGTGTATGTGTGTGTACATGTATATACATTTTAGTTTATATGCATATATCTGTATATATATATATATATACATCCATTAATCGTATAAATAATATATAGTATTATTTTGTATGAAATAGTATTTCTAACTTACATAAATAGTAATTTGTGCCTATAGCTGGGCACTAACATTAAGTTTTTAAAATTTATCCATGTTGGGAGTGCCCGTGTGGCTCAGTTGGGTAAGTGTCTGACTTTGGCTCACGTCATGGTCTTACGGTTTGTGGGTTTGAGCCCCACTTTGGGCTCTGTGCTGACAGTGCAGAGCCTACTTGGGATTCTCTCTCCCTCTCTATGCTCTCACTTGTGCTTTCTTTCTTTCTCAATAATAAATTAAGAAAAAGAAACTTAAAAAAATTATCTATGTCAAAGTACATTATTTTATAGATACTGTATATAATAGTATATATTCCTTCTTCCTGCTGTGGAGTATTTAGTTATATGAATATTTAATTTATCTACCCATCTTTCCATATATTCCATATATTTAGAGTTTCAAATTTTTGTTATTATGAGAAATATTCAAATAAGTATCCTCATACATGTTTCTTTGTGTTTGTATATAAAAGGTATTTCTAGAATACACATGCAGTAGAATTATTAGGTTGTGAGAAGATACATTTTTAAATTTCTTCAATAGAAACAAATTTATCCCCATAGGAATCATGTCAATGAAACTCTGTAAGAGTGACTATAAATTCCTATCTCTTCATATGTTGAACAGTATTTAATATAGTCATACTTCAAAAATCTTTGCCAACTGGATGTATATCTTATTGTTTTACTGCATAACTCCATACTTTTTAGTGCAGTTGGTTATTGTCTGACATGTTCATTCACCACTCAGGTGATTTTTGGTGGGGGAGGGGAAGGCTGTTGTTGTCATTTTATTGTTTTTTGTTTGTTTGCTTTTTGTGTTTTGTGTTTTTTTTTCTGTTTATTCTCTTGCAATGATCTTCCCAGGAAGAGCAGGGTTACTGTTTGCACTTAAGAAATAGAGCTCAGAGAGGCCATGTGACTTGCTCTAGCTCAAAGCACTGGTGAGAATCCCGGGAAGGAGTTTGTCCTCTATGTCCCAATTCAAATCATCTCCTTTTTCTAGCTCTTATGCTTCTCAGGACACTGATCAAGCGGTTTGAACCCTTTTCATCTCACCATACTTGAATTCCTGATCAGGAAAGATTATTTAAGAAACTCATAAAGCAAGCAAAGTGAGGAGCTTCTACAAGGTCTGGTTTGGGGATTCCGGTAAGAAACTCTGCCTGAACAGTCCCTCAGTGGTGCCTGGAGTCCCCCAGGGGTTTTGAAGGCTTTACTTCTGATCAAACCTTCACATCAACCTTTTGCCATATACGCTATTATAATCACCACTTTACACTTGAGGGGTTAAAAAACTCTCTTAATATGACCGATCCAGGAAGAAAAACTGAAAAAAGCTTTTAAAGTTCTTCTTAGTTAGAGGAAGGTTGACCAGATTCATTCAGGAAAAAAACTGTGGAGAAGATGAAAGCGAGAATTGAAAGACAATTTTCTCCTTTCTCCCACTTTTTCCCAGATTCAGCCTTTGTAGGATCACAAAGTAGATCTTTTAGAGCATATTTCTGAATCTTTTGTCTCTCTTCAGTGAAGAAGCTGAGGTCATTATCTAATCTACAGGAGTCAAGTAATTGCGACAAAACACTGGCAGAGCGCCTAGCCAAGACTGATGCGAAGGGGTCTCAGAAGAAGAAATGCACATTTCACAGCACAGAGAAGCTTCACCTTATGGTATTTTTATTGAACTTCTTATAACAAAGACTCTAGTTCACAAGGAGCAGAGCCATATTTCAAATCTAAATAAAGCAGAGAGTGATCTAAAGAGTCTTGGAGTATGTGTGTGCGTGTGTTTGTGTGTGTGCCCTACAAATCTACAATAATCTTCTTCTGCATACCGTTGTGTATCCTGGTTTCTTAGCTTTGGTTCTCCAGCAATAAGAACTCACTTCATTCATTCTTATATATACCTTCTGATCCTGATACTTCCCTTATCAGGAGACTGATTTCTCCTTTGCCCTCAGATCTCATCAGCTCCCATAGTCCCAGGGAAGGGAAGAGGTTGATTATAACCACTAGAAGGCATAGCATATGATATAAGAGGATGCTGAGAAGGAGGATGGGCAGATAGCCCACCATTTCTGATTCTGGTAACTTGTGAGAAGAGGAAGAAAGGAAAAGGGAAGCAAGTCCATGGTGAAACATACTGCTTTGTCTCCTCCATGGCTTTTTGTCCTAGGAGGAGGAGCCACGAGAGAGAACTTAAGAGCAGGGGTGATTGCCCACTTTCGATTTGGAAGTCTAGGAGAGGTCATCTCACAGGTGACCCCCACCACCTACTGAGATAAGCAGAGAGTGGGCCTGCATTTGGCTCTCTCAACCTATCCTCAGTTTCTATATGGCATAGAATGGGATCCCAGAATGCACCTAAAGGCTATTCAGAAATGAGCCAGCAATTGGTTAGATGTTTGGTGGAAGAGATCACCATCTTTAGGACAAAGAGACTCCGAAACTAAGGAATGTACCACTAGAATAAGAGACACAAATATCAGAGGCCCACAGCAAGAACAAAGCTGAAGAAGAGATGGCTCAGTAGGTGGGGCTTATCAAGTTAAGTAAGCCATGATAGACGGAGCTATGTTAGCTGCATGTTTCAGCAATGGATGCTAGAAGGACCGTGAATTGCTGTAAGCCCTCTAAATTCTCAGACACCATTTTGGAGAAAACAGTGAGTGGGAGCTAATCCAAAATATAAAATACTAAGTCATCTATAGAATAGAGTTATCTGCAGAGACTCTTTAAATCATTTTGAAAGAAGACTTTGGCTGCCTCCATTTTGACCTCAAACTTTTTAGTTGGGTTCTTCTTTTCTGTCTGTCTCTTCCCTCAGGCAGATGACTCTGAGGGCAAAGCATCCCCTGATGGGAACAGAAACTACCCCCTCAAGAAACAAGGACTGCCCAGAGCCAGCAAGACCCCACCCATGATTGACTCCAAGACAAAGATGGATTAAACATTCACTGTCTACCTGTACGCACCCACCCACCTTTATCCCACATTTTCCTTATATGAATCTGGTAGTATTTTTGGCACTTTGGAGACAGTCTGTGACACTAGTCCACTGTCTTCAGTGTAACCTCATTGAAATAAACTTCTTTCAGTGTTACCACCACTCAACCCTCTGCCTTTGGATTTTGTCAGATGTGAGTGACCCAACCTGGTCTGTTTGGGACTCCCAGAGCCAGGTGCTCTTGCACCACTGTGTGCCAGCTATAATTGGATTGCACTGCATTTACTAGGCATGCCTAAAATACAGTTTTCCCAATCCCTAATGGAGCTTATAAAGAATATGAGGTCTATTTTCAAGATGAAATGTATACATTTTCTTTACTTATCTAATTGTAATGGGAGTTATTTTTCAATGCAAAGACATCAGCATAATGATGGAAAGAACTGAAGTGGTACCAGTAAGCGCCCAGATACAACACATGAAGCCATTGGGGATCCAGGCATCTACTAGTGTCTTTGTCTCTGTCTCTCTCTCTCTTATTTTCTCTCTCTACCTCCACGTGCACCTTGCTACATTTGTGACCAGCAGAGAAGAGTATTCTTCTATCTCAACACTAATCCTAAATTCAATGGGTAATGAGTCATAGTCACAGAAAACAAATATAGCTGCTGGAGGACAGCTCATGTGCAAGGAGGGCATGGTTATTACGAATTGAGATCATTATCATGGTAGTCTGGTAGCCCTTATCTTTTCTTCTTAACAGAACATTTTCCATATTATTAACTATCTCATGAAAACATTTTGTATGCCTACTTAATAGTCCATTCTTCTCTTGGTGGTTATTTTGGTTTTATCCCAAAGTTTGTGGGTTTTTTTTTTAGTAATATATAAATAATACTATGCTGAACATGCTTATACTTAAATTTTTGTCCTCATATTTGATTTTCTCCTTAGGACCATTTCATAGGAAGGTACATGCTGATTGGCAAGGATCTGAAATTTCTAACTGTGTAATAGTGAAAATTCGTACACTTGTCCTGCTTATAAAATGTCATTTATAAATAATTCTAGTAATTCTTAAGACAAAAATATCTAAACCATTCTTTCACACATACAATGAAATTATTACATTAGTTTAGATTTGTAATTTGGTGCAAATTGATGTGGTTTCCTGTTTTAATGTAATATTTTGGGTTTGTGGTTGTCTCTTGGTCATACAGTGTTAAGTATTGCAACTATCAAAAGCTTACACTTTTTTAAACCCTAGAATAAATTCTTTTCATTTCTAGACTTTGCTATAAAGATCTGTAAATCTGATGCCACATTAGTCAGGTTTGAGAAGATGAATGAATTTGGAGAAAGCATCTTCTGGAGTAAAGCATCACCTTGTTTAAACAAGGTGAATAAGAGATGCACACACTTGAAAATGTAAATACTTCGAGATCTATCACAAGGCATATATGAGCCCCAAATGAACACTAAGCATGTTTAGGAAGGAAAGAGCACTGCATCACCAATAGATTGTATTTAAATGTATCACTTATCTTACTAGACATGTAGTATCCCCAAGTACACAGGCGTCCTGCCCTGTTTATCTATTGATCCTTCATTGAGAGTGAGAATCCAATGTGTTTGCTGAATTGTTTGGTAGGCCAACGGCTAGAACAACAAAGGGATGGTAGTAACGGATGAGGATCTAAATAGTGCCCCATAAAGAGCTGGGTGTGAACTGATTGCTCATGGTCAGACATACATGGGAAATCTGGAAAAGAAAGAGAAGAATGTGCCAATTCTTCCAAACCACTCCTTTGACCTTTGATCTTCTTCAAAGAAGTCAACTATACTACCACAACACTGATAGAAGATAAATTTCTCCACCTCTCCTGTATCTCCATCATCTTGCATAGATATACATTTTACATTTGTTCATAGAATTAGTGAAAATGCCAGGCTCTGGATTCAGGAGTGAAATCTTCAACCTCTAAGGCTCTCAACCTTATCTTTAAAATAAGGATAACAATAGCCCTGATCTCACAGTGATTTGAGGATTGAATGAGAAAAGTATGCAAGGGGCTGGCCTAGTGCCAGGCCCATGGACAGTGAGCACCAGCCTTCATGAGGTCGAGAATAAATATGGCTCTTGCTGCCACTTTTCATACGCTCAAAGCTTGTAAAATATTTTCAGCTCTTTTTCAGGTCAAAATTCCATGCTGACTCAACTGAGGGAGGTTGAATTAAAATGGAAACAATATTTGATGAATGTGTTTATTGTCTAACGGTCAAGAAATGCTGAAAAGTGTTTCTAAATACCTAAGGTTTCTTTCTGACTAGATTCAGAAATTCTCCCAAGTTTGTATGGAACCTCTAGAAAAATTAAGAACCCAGGAAGTATTTTCTGCCTCCAGACTTTTTTAAGAACATACATCTAGCAGCACTTGGGTGGCTCAATCAGTTAAGTGTCCAACTCTTGGTTTCAGCTCAGGTCATGATCTCAGGATTCCTTAGATCAAGCCCCACGTCAGGCTCTGCACTGTCAGATTTGTTGCTTGGGATTTTCTCTCTTCCTCTCTGTCTGCCCCTTCCCTACTTGCTCATGCTCTCTCTCTCTCTCTCTCCTTCTCTCTCTCAAAATAAATAAATAGACATTTTTTAAAAAGAACATACATCTACTCTTTAATACTATTATTTGCTTGGACATAGTACAATCTAGGCCTTTAAAAAAATAGGTAAATCTCTACGCTCCATATTTTAACCAATAGCACATTGGACATTCAAAGTAAAGTCTGCATCAACTTCCTTCTTAATAAATTGTAAATCTGGGCTTAAACTAATAGCTGTGGCTATTCTGTTAGTAGCACCTCATAGAAAACTCTGCTAAAAGAGCAAGTTTGATCATTTTTGCTGATCTTTACTCCACCTTTGATGTCATAGGCTGGTATCAACTACTGTTATGAATCACGCTCTTTGAATTCAAATATAACCCCAGTTATTTATTTTAATAGAGAACTAGCTCCTTATCAGTATGAGACCTGTGGGAACATTCTTTACCTGTGTCTGATAACAATATTTACTGGGATTATAAGGGATGTTCCCTGGCCCCCTGGACTCAGAGGACTTGAAATCACTTTCTGATGAGCTGAATGCATAAAGAACAAAATAATAAGCATTTTTCCATGTGCAGGCAACATGATTCATTGTCACACAACAGTAATTATCTTAACAGAGCCTGGCCCTGCTATTTATAGTACCATTAGAAATAAGAGCTAAAGCTCAGTATTTCCAAAGTAAAAGCTGTAATTTTTGGAAATGAGTTTTAATGTTTTGAGAATACAACTCTTTCAGTTAACTAAGGGTACATTTTACAAGTACCAAAAATATCTAACAAGAAGTTATATTAATTAAATTTTAGTCTCTGAGAGTGCTTTGTCGGGAATTTTTTTAGTGACATGAGACAGACTTGTTAATATCGATTTTGAACTTTTCTTTCTTTTTTTAAGATTTTATTTATTTTGAGAAAAAGAGTACAAGTGGGGGAGGGGCAGAGAGAAAGAGAGAGAGAGAGAGAGAGAGGGAAAGAGAGAATCCCAAGCAGGCTCTGCACTGCCAGCACAAGTGCAGAGCTGATGCAGGGCTTGATGTGGGGCTCAAACCCATGAACTGTGAGATCATGACCTGAGCCAAAATCAAGTGTTGGACACCAACCAACTGAACCACCCAGGTGCCCTCTTCCGTTCACTTTTTAATTGAGATTTTTATTTTCTTCTGGTGAGGCTTAAGAGTTATTTGTATATTATCAGATATGTTCTGTAAAGACTTTCTTCTAGCCTATAGTTTTTCTTTTCATTCTCTTAGCTAGACTTTCATAGAGAAGAACCTTTTAATTTTAATAAAATCTGACTTATTAATTTTTTCTTTCATGGATTATGCTTTTGGTGGTGTATCTAAACCATCATTGCCAAAACCAAGATCACCTAGATTATCTTCTATGTTGCTTTTTAGATGTTTTATAGTTTTGCATTTTATATTTCAATCTATAATCCATTTCAGTTCATTGTTTTTTTTAGAACAATACAGCAAAATAAAATTCTGGTTTATTGTTGGACAACATTGTTTCATACATACATGAAACAGGCCCCAAAAATAAATAGATAAACAGCAACTTCACAGACAAAAAAAGGAAAACAAAAACCTTTTATCTTTGGCCTTTTTAACCATCTCATACAAAGCAACTACTTAAAGTACAGCTAAGTACCTACAGAGAATAAGATTGTTTTTTTGTTGTTGTTTTCCTTTTTTCTTTTCTTTTTTTTTTTTTTCACAGTTTTATTTCTCCTTTGAGATTACAATGAACATGGGCACACCGCAAGTAGAGTCAGAAGGAGGACAGAGAATGTTCCAAAGGCTGGTTTGGTCGTCAGAGATCATTAAAAATGGCTGACCCCTAACAATATGTGGGAGGGGCAGAGAGAGAGGGAGAGAATTCCAAGCAGGCTCTGCACTGTCAGCGCGGAGCCTGACTTGGGGCTTGATTTCATGAACCACAAGACCATGACCTGAGTTGAAATCAAGAGTCAGATGCTTAATCAACTAAGCCACCCACATGCCACCTTTTTTTGTGTTTTTAATTCCTGAGAACTATGAAGTCCTTGCAAGCACAGCTCATTTCTGCAGATTATTTTCCAAACATGTACAAAACAGAACCAAAATGGAGAATCCCTTAAGAACCCGAAGAAGTGCAATATTTAAAGCTACATTATCCAGTAGTGAGTGTTCCAGCCTTCAGTTGCCAGCCACTTCCACATCCTGTTCCCAAGAGTTAGCTGGATGAAAACATCTTCCCAGTGACTGCTTTCATTTCTTTTTTCTTGGCACCTGGGCATGCATGGTTTAGCAACTTGAGGAGGTCAGATGTGTTTGCTCACGCACTCGTGTGAATATTGGCCTGAAAGCCCTTGATGTGGTAGTGTAAATAGTCCTGGAATGTGTGGATCAGGTTGTTGATGTTGTCTCAAGACTGGCATTGGTGTGGTGAGGGAATAGCATGAAGCTAAGATAGCCAGTGTTGTCACCCGCGGCAGCATCGGTGTCTTTCAGCTCCAGAAGAGGTTCCCCGTGGCTGAAGAGGACCCATAGGGCTGTATGGCTGGCTCTGCATCTTTCTTTGAACTCCTGCCTGGACACTTTTCCAATGACCACATCATCATCATCCTTAAACACTGGGCTGAAAACTACTGTGACTCTGTCCTTTTAGGCTCAGCATACATGGTCTCGTCATCCCTACAATGGATGTTCTCTCCCTGTTCTCTCCTTTCTTATCTTCTTCTTGGAATTGGAAGTATTTCTCAAAGACAGAGGCAAAACAATTTACATTTCAACATGCCAACTTGATGCACAATGGAATCTTGGGTGGCAGCAGATTTCCAAGGTCATAAGATCAAAAAGATACTGTATCCTGACTCAGGATTTACCAAGAAACTCCCATACACTCTCTTTAATAACTCGTCAGCACTATGTCCCTGAAGTTCCTTTCTGAAAGTCAGAGAAATACTGACCATCACTTCTGCTTGGTCTCCATTAGGATTTGAAATATGAAAGAGGACTCCCTTGAAATCTGCAAACATGACTACTGCTTCTGGTTTGCTATGAGCACCTGCGTTCTTGAAATTGAGTACCAGCATCTCCTCAATGAGACACTCTTTCACCTCCAGCAGGATCCTGGCAGCAGTTGGCCCCAAAGCTGGAACCCACCTGTCCAGCCGCCCAGCACCCACTACTGCTGCCTCACCCACCTGTGCTGATTGATTTATTGTTGTTGGTTTTTTCTTTCTAACTACTTTTGAGTTTACCCTGGTGGTTTTTTCAGAACATTTTCCATCTTACAGGCTTTCAAATTTAATCATTGTATGATTTCCTGAAGCTGGAATGGCTTCTTTGTGGAATTAGCTATTCTGTAGTATTTATTAATCATACTATTTAGAATTTCTCAGTGGTGTTTGCTTATTCCATCAAAAACTGTTAGTGATATCTTGTGTTTCTGCCAAGCATCTTGTAAGCAACACATATTTGAATTTTGATTGAAAAAATAATCTGAAAATCTTTGCTTTGCCCTTTTCCTTTTATGACATAGCTGTTCTATTTGATCTAACTTCAATCGTTTTATTGCATCCTTCCCATTTTTTTTTTTTTTTATGATTTGCAGTTTCATTTGCTTTCTGCCTTTTACTGTATGGACTGTATCTAAACCTGTTTTCTGCTCTTGTTTTGTTTTATTTCTCGTTACATTTTAGGCTTTTGCTCACTTTCTCCTTGAAACTCTTGCTTCCTGCAGCACCCATGAAGCCATGAATCTCCTGATTTTTCTGTCTTCTCTCTGGCACTTTCTTCTCAATTATTAAGTTAGTCCCTTCCTTCTCTTTCCATTCCTTAAATGTTGATACTCTTCGGAGCTCCCCTTTTTTCCCACCCCACTTTCTCCAGGTCATTTCAGCCAGTTCCTTGGATTTATTTATCATCCAAACACTAACAATTCCCAGTCTCTTAGATCTATCCTCGATACCTCTCCTGTACCCCATCCCACAGACATATAACTAACTGCCAAATATCTCCAATTCGAACACCCCGCAGGCACATGAAACACAATGTGCTCAAAATGACACTTGTTTCTTTCCCAGGAAAACTGCTCCTCTGCCAGAATTTTCCCTCCAAGAATTGACAGCACTATCCACCTCAATCCTAAAGCCAGGAAATCTGGGAAGATATTTAACTCTTTGGTTTCCCTCAGCACTCATAGCTCTCAGCCACATCTTTCAGTATTCTTGATTCTGGATTCTACATAACAATGGAATTCATCTTCATCTCCCTGTCCCCAGAACTTCTGCTATGGAGATAAGTGACTACCAGCTCTTACTTGGATCCTACAAAGGCTGCCTAATTGATCTTTTTCAATCTATCCTCCTTCCTGCGAACAGAAGAATCTTTTAAAATGCAAATCTGACTGTGTTGCTCCCACACTTACAGCTCTTCCATTACTTCCAAAACTCTTTCCATTACTTTTAAATAAATCTTGGAAGGCCCTCCTTCATCTTGACCCCACTTACCTCTGCCACCTCTTCTTTATTTTTTCTGCCACCTTTCCTTGAGCCACCCTCCCTATCCCACTATATTCTCTGGCCTTCATGTTAGCCATTGGACATGCTATATACCCTCGGCAGCCACTGTGAATTGTCACCAGTATCCATTTCCTTCTTTCTAGTTAAAGAACTGATCTCACTCCAGATTTAGTAGGGTGCATAACTGCTAGTTACTACTCTTACCAGCCTCCCCTGCTGTTAGGTGTGACCCTGTGACCAGACTTTTACCAATGGAATGTGTGGAAGACTGGTATGTGCAACTTTAACTTCACTTCCTTAAAAACAAGCTGATTGCCTTTTGTTCCTTTCCTAGGGCTGGAATGTGAATATGGAGCTGGTGAACAACTTTTGACCATGAGAATGAGGAAATACACAAGGAGGATGGGAAGGCTATAAAATGGAAGGAACCTGTTCTTAATTATAGCAGTTTGGCCTATATAGCAGTCAGGATCATTTGGTTATACTGCAGTAACGAACAACCCTTAAGGCTTAGTGGCTTAACACAACAAAGGTTTATTTTTCACTCATGCTACAAGTCCAGCACAGATCTGCTCATGTGGTTCTTCAGGGACCCAGCCTAATAGATGGCTTCATCTAAATATATTCTATAATGACCACATAGGAGAGAAGGGCACTTGGCAAACTGTGTTTTGTCTCTTAAAGATTCCGGCTGGAAGTCAGGCACACCACACTTACAGTACAAGTCATACCATCTTGCCTAATGCAAAGAGGATTAAGGACACATAATCCTATCATGTTTCCAGAAGGAAGAGAAAACCAGAATATGTGTGACTAATCTTGATGACTCTCTCAGCTTCTGCCTTAATGTGTCTTAACCTGTGTTCCCTCATAAGAGGTAAACTCTTTTTCTCTTGTTCAAATGTTCATAGGATTTTTTCTTTATGTTTCAAAATATATATTTCAAAGATCTCACAAGACTATATCTTCTTATTAATTCTTCCTGCAATCATTACCCTTGGGAATCCTAAAGTAACTATTCCCTTTGCATAATATTTTCCCAAATATTTATCTCAATATCTGAAATCTCTCCAAAGCTCCAGTCCTAGACTTCCAACTGCCACTACCTGTCAAACTTGGCAAGCTGAAAACAATTGACTGCAGTACTTAAATCCGATTCTTCTGAGTTTACATTCCTGTTTTGTTGTTGTTGTTGTTATTTATCTCTGAATCCCCAGGCCCTAGAATTAGTGCCTGGCATGAGAAGGGGCATTATATACTCAATGAATGAATGAATGAATGAATGAATGAATGAATGAATAGATGAATACTATAAAGCTTTTTATTTATTTTAAATGTTTATTGATTTTGAAAGAGAGCATGAACAAGAGGAGGGGCAGAGAGAGGAGAGAATCCCAAGCAGGAATTGCACTATCAGTGGGGAGCCTGACGCAGAGCTCAATCTCATGACTCGGGAGATCATGACTTGAGCCAAAATCAAGAGTCAGGCACTCAGGGGCGCCTGGGTGACTCAGTTGGTTGAGCATCCGACTTCGGCTCAGGTCATGATCTCACGGTTCATGAGTTCTAGCCCTGCATCGGGCTCTGTGCTGATAGCTCAGAGCCTGGAGCCTGCTTCAGATTCTGTGTCTCCCTCTCGCTCTGCCCCTCCCCC
This sequence comes from Paguma larvata, assembly GCA_030068075.1. NCBI lineage: Eukaryota > Metazoa > Chordata > Mammalia > Carnivora > Viverridae > Paguma > Paguma larvata. Next base: position 115,764,160 of record CM057829.1, on the reverse strand, counting down.
GCTTGCTCTCTCTCTCTTTCTCAAAAACAAATAAACATTAAAAAAAAAAAAAAAAAGAGTCAGACACTCAACCGACTAAGCCACACAGGTACCCCTATAAAGATTTGACAATGGCTTGCAAACCTGGAATCTTCTCTGACTCCAATTTCCTCCTTACGAGTCTGCACACGACCCTTCTCCCTGCCACATTTGGCTAGTCCAGCGCTCACTGCCTAGCAACTAAATGATTACAATAGTTTTCTCACAGTTATCCCCGTCAACACATTTTTTTCATTCCTCTACCTATTTTATGCAATGTTCCCATATTAATTTCCTCGAAGCATGTGACATTCTGTCACTCATTCTACAACCCTATAAGGAATGCATTCACACGCAAGCAGTATGATATGTTCTGAAGGTAAGCACAAATCAGACACAGTCTCCGTGCTTACGCAGCTCACAATCCAGTGGGATTGTGGGACAGACTTGTGTCTAGAGATCCAGAACAGGGAAAGCAGAGCCAAAAACAGAGGAGCGTACAGGTGGAGTGACAGATGCAACAGATGTTGAATCTGTCAAGGAGTCACAGGAATGGGGACATTTATTCCATGTCCTAACAGACAATTAGACATTTTCCAGAATCAACATTACATGGAAGTAAGAACGATTCATTTTTGAGTCAGGAGGGGGAAAAACTGGACACCAATGGGGGTTAGTTAGGAGTGGGCAGGGATTGACGGCAATTTTATCTGAGGACCTCTGTGTTCTCTCTGATGGGTGAGAGGGATGAAGCATGAGTCACTGTGCTGTGTAGTGTGCCAGGAAGGCCTGGGTGTGCTGCCAGCTGGCAAGGATGGCCTCGGTTCCCCATACCTGCTGGAAACCTCTAGCTATGTCCGCAGCATTCGATTCAAACGCCTTCTACAAACAGGTACTGATGTACTGGGACCAGTGTTTGGCTACAGTAGGCAGCTGCTGTTCCCTGTCCTTCCTTGCACATCTTCACAATTCAGGCTGCGGTTTGGCTTTCACAAGAATGCTCAGATAGACCCTGGTTTCCAGGGGAGGGAGCCTGAAGTCCAATGAATTGCTGCATGGATTTTGTACATTCATAGCAGACCCAATTGCTTAGAAGCAAAGCCATAGCAATGTTTTCTTTACACAAGCCAGGCTTTTTTGAGAAAGAAAATAGGAGGGTTTGGGTGGGGGAAGGGGGCCGGTAAGAGTATTATTTTTGGAATCCTAAGGGCTGAATATAATATAGAGCCAAAGCCTGGAAAATTAAAAGCATAGATTTGGGGAAGGGAAAGATCACAAAATGGCAGTTTTTGCCACGTGGCATCATCCTGCTCCCTCACCCCCCGCCGCCGCCACACACACCCCATCAAAAGGAATATAGTCTGACCAGCAGGCAGGAAGATGTGGAATTTCATAGTCTACTTTAAGTGTGCCTTTGTGCAAGGCCCTTGGAGAATAAAAGAAAATTCCCTTTCAAAAAACAGATTGTATGATCTGATGAAGGTGATGGACAAATCCTCTTGACAGAAGCACATGAGGAGTGTTCTTTGTCTTCACACTGACCTAGACTTTGCCACGATTCCTGGCTCTTATGCTTGGGATTCCAGAGAGCATACGTTTTTTTACAAGATCTTCTAGAAATGTTCATGGACCTTAGAACATTCATCCCCGATGAATTTCCAAAAGGACTAAAAATTGCCACTTTAGCAAATACACAGGATGCTGAGGTCATGTACGGGAGCAGCCAAACACCAGCAGAGACAGGGGATTGATTAAGCAGAATCGCGCCCCCTCAGATGATGAACCCTCAGAAAAGAGAACCAGACGCTTTTTGAAAGAGAAAATCTAAGCTTTTAACTGTTTCCAAGGCACACCCTGGAAAAGACTTCATAGCTAAATAATAATTAGGCAACTTAAATTACCTTTACAATAAGAAACACATTACTCGTACTTTACACTAGGAACGGTAAAAGATTACCTTGAAATCTCCTTGAAATTTGTCTAGAATTGCTTTATGGTAAAGAATACCTAAAGGACAGCTTTTCTTTCTTTCTTTCAGGCAGATTTGGAAGAAAAAAATTAATGCTCTGAAGCAGCTATTTCTCTTCAAAAGATAGAGCCTCCTCTGCCCCATCTATTTTTTTTTTCAATATAGAATTTTAGTATTGCTCAAAAGGATACGAGCATGTCAGGAGGCCTTTAAAAACTCCTTTTAAAAGGAAGAAAAAAAATAATCCAGACAGACAGGAAATCATCAGGATTCCTTTAATGCTTAATAATTCCTGGAACCGTGGGCGCCGGGGTGGTTCAGTCGGTTAAGCGTCTGACTTCAGCTCAGGTTATGATCTCACAGGTCATGAGTTCGAGCCCCATATCAGGCTCTCTGCTGTCAGCACAGAGTCTGCTTCAGATCCGCTGTCCCCCTCTCTCTCGGCCCCTCCCCAACTTGTTCTCTCTAAATAAGTACATAAATAAACTTAAAAAACAATAATAATTTCTGGAACCGAGACAAGAACTTAGAGTATGGCTAACTCTCCTCCAAGGAAATGTCAAACTGTCATCAGCAGAGAAGCCTTTGGTCAACATTTAGGACTCCAAGGTGTGCGGGAACATGAGGAATCTTACAAGCTAGTCCAGGTATTTGAAATTTTGTCAGGCAAACCAGACCAACTCTGAACGTGTTGGGTTATGGGTGCAGCCGGTGCCCCCCTGAATCTTGTCATCTGGCTGCGGCGACCATCCCCCAGCTGGAGTGAGTGTTGGTCTCTGATGGTTCACACCTGCGCCTGTCACAAAGGCCGCGCCTTCAGCTGTGTGAGAGTCTCCTGCCTGGGAGGTCATGCCCTGCCCCGGGGATGGAGAACAGAACAGCTGGCACCCAGTGACTGCCTGGCACAGAGGTTCAAAAGGCTAGCCTCTCCTCGGGGCGTGACACACCCTGTGGGACGGCTGTGGCCAGAGTGTCCCTTGTGGGGCCTGGCTGAAGCTAGGCCACAGCTCATCTTGGCTGAACTCTCTTTTTTGTCAGATATCTTGCTTTCGCAACTTTCTCTCTCCGGAGAGTATTCCCTCCAGAAACGTCTTCCATAAGAATCCTGTCTGAGGTTCTGCTTCTCAGAAAGCCAGCCTAAGACAATGCAACAGTATAAAATCTGAGACTCTCCTATGTCATTTCTACATTTCCCCTTCCCCCCTTTTCCTCTCGGTGCCAGTCAATATTCACCTTTTTCACATTTTCTTTCTTTTTTTTTTTCTTTACTCAAAATCTTCCCTCTTAAGATCTGACAGCTTCAGCCTCACACACATTTATGACATATTAGGTTTAAGGGTCTCTCTCCGGGACATCAGCATCTTAACGTGGTCCGAAGAACAGGACTGGATTTAAGGGATTCGTTATTGGGGCTCAAGAATTCCGAAGGGATGGGGGCGCCTGGGTGGCTCAGTCGGTTGAGCGGCCGACTTCGGCTCAGGTCATGATCTCGCGGTCTGTGAGTTCGAGCCCCGCGTCGGGCTCTGTGCTGACAGCTCAGAGCCTGAAGCCTGTTTCAGATTCTGTGTCTCCCTCTCTCTCTGCCCTTCCCCTGCTCATGCTCTGTCTCTCTGTGTCTCAAAAATAAATAAACATTAAAAAAAAAAAAAAAAAAAAGAATTCCGAAGGGATGAGTTAACGTGTCAGCGCCTAAACCATCACATCACAGGTCATTACGTGCTCTGCCTAAACACACTTCACCTTAATTAGAAAAGGCTGATGTCGTTTGCTTGCGCAAAATTAGAACTCTTGACCTTGTCACAAGTACTCCAAGGGGCCCTTCCAGCTTCCCTGTTCTTGAGAAGTCATGAAGGGGCTTCTAGAAGCAGGAGCCAAGTGTCTCTTTCCCCACTGCTTTATCTCATGGCCTCATTCTTTCCCTGGATTTATGGAGAATTAGATCTGCTAGCTCAGCATTTCCCAAAGAATTCTGTGTTCAAGTACCTTTGGAAAGTATCATTTATTATCCCTGTTTTAGGAAGATGTACAGTATCGTTAATATATTAAGTCTAAGAGATAAGATTCAATATATTAGATAAATATAAATATATTAAATAAAGAATCCCATTTAATTTACTAAGCCCAGACTTTCTAAACTTATCGTATTTGAATCCAATTTCTATGGCTCATAGCTTAGGAAATACCCATCTGTTCCAATCTCTTTATTTTACACTTAAGAATCTGAGGCCCAGAGTTAAGCTTCTCTGATTTTCCAACTCCCTAGGTGACAAGCCACCTCAGTGATGTGACACATCCTAGAGGCAGTGCTGCCCCGGATCCACACTGACAATGTGCTGTGAGCCATCGCTGGACGCTGTGCCGCTTTGCCAGCTGACACAGGCTGACAGTGCTGTCCACCTACGCAGGGTCACTTTATATGGTTAACAATTCAGTGTTGGGCATGTAAGCTTCAGACCTCCTATTGTATCTGTATAAATAGACGAAACTGTCCCTGGCCCAAGTTGACTAAACAAGTGACCTGTTTGTTTCTATTGGGTGTGTTTCTGCAGAGCTGATCCGAACCATGGAGATCCTGGGATTTCACCTGTTTTAATCAGTCATTCTTTGTTCCAGCAGATCTCAATGACTTTGATGATACCAGTTCTCTGTTTTTTATCAGTGATTTTTTCCTAAACAAAATGATTCATATATACATATATATAATTTTTTAACATATAGCAATTCCAGATTCTTTTACTTTCTGGATTAAATTATCTACATTCCCTGTTTAAGAATACGTTGACTTTTCCATCAATGAAGTCAAATCGAAGGCTCTTACTCTGTGAAAAACTGAAGGGTTTACGCTCAAATAGGCTTGTCTTTCAGCTCCAAGCATGAGAAGAGGACTCGAGTGTCTTCAGAGATATGTCACAAAGCCTGCATATGTATAAATAAATGAGAGCTGTGGGGTGCATGTGTGTATTCTGAATTAAATCCTCAGGCTTCCTGCTCCCTTTTCAGCTCAGCTGAGGAAGCGGTAGCAAAGAGCTGCCCTAGCTGGAAAGAAAATCAGCCATTTTATACCCTGTTCAGTATGCAAGCTTTTATCTGGGGCTAAACATGGTGTATAAAGAAACCATTCGGACAGCTTACGTCTTGGCCACTCCATCTGCCACCTCGGCAGGAGCGGACACACCGCAGAGAACCTGACCAGGCAAGCTTGGCGCTGCCATGCCCCCATCACTAAGGAAAGTCTCCTGCCCAAGTTCAAGGAGGGCAGCCACGTGTGCACCGCCCGCACTGCCCTCTATGGTCTTGCAGCTCAGGACCAGCAGCCGGCAGATCGGCTTGGGGCATCAGTACCCCCCTCCCCTTCCAATGATACCATTAAGAGTGTCTCCCGGTTTCCTGACCTACAGTCTTCCTGGTTGGAAGATCATCCTATGCATTGATTTCACCAGGAGAAATTCTGCTATTCCAGGAAGACATGCCATCATCATTTCTCTCCCGATGCTGTTGGAGCAGGTGTGTTTTGTAGGCTTTAGCAATACAGCTTTTCCCTTTGCACAACCTCGGTAGTGATTTAAGCCCTCATGTCTGTGTGCACGCACATGCTGATTAGGGGGGTTGGGAATGGAAGGCAGTATGAAATGGAAGGGAGAGTAAAGAGTGGCCATGAATTGAGGTCAGAGTAGTGAACAACACTTTGGATCCCATGGAAGATTCCAGAAACCCCATGTTATGGGCTTAGGAGGCTACCGGCCAAGGCGGGGCTGACAGGCTTCAGCGTGACCAACAGCTGGAGCAACCCCTCTCCCCAGTGTGCTGGGGGGGGGTTCCTTCCTGCTCCCCTCACACCCCACCCCTTTAATTAAACATATTTGAAGTAGTGCACATGGGTCTGCAAGAAAATTGTTAAACAACTAGAAGAACAGATGTTATCGCCTGAAAAGGAAGTTATTCGTTTTTGTAAAGTAAATTTGTGCGTATGTGTGGCCAGAGCTAATTCTCAGCAGATTTTGTTTCCTGCTTCTCCGGGAAAATATTTGTTTTCTCTGTGTGGAATCATTGCTCATTCCTGGGGAGATTCAATTGTTCACTTGTATTACTTTGCTAGGGCTGCCTTAACATAGGATGACAGACTGGGTGTTTTCTCACAATTCTGGAGGCCAGAATTGCCCGTAGTTTCGCTTTCTGTGGTTTCGGTTACCGGAGGTCAACCTCAGAAGCAGACGAACCCTCGTGGTGGCCCTAAAGCTACAAGGCAGTGCCCACAGCATTCACCTCACCCCGTCTCACCGCCTTGGGCGTTTTCTCATCTCACACCCTCACAAGAGGAAGAAAGGTGAGTACAGTACAATAAGATGTTTGGAGAGAGAGACCATATTCCTTTTTTATTGCAGCATATTGTTATAATTATTCTATTATTAGTTATGGTTAATCTCTTACTGTGCCTGATTTATAAATTGAGCTTTATCATAGGTATGTCTGTATAGGAAAAGAAAACAGTGCCTGTAGGGTTCAGTCCTTTTTATTTTTACAGGCATCCAATGGTGGACTTGGAAGGTATCACCCGCAGAGAAGGAAAGACCACTGTATTGGCCTGTCTGCTTTCTTCTGAGGCCTCTCTAGGCTTACAGATGGCCATTTTCTCCCTCTGGTTTCATATAATCTCTCCTCTCTGTTTGTCTGTGTCCCAATTCCCTCTTCTTATAAGGACACAGGTCATATTGGAATTAGGGCCCACCTTCATGACTTCATTTGAAATTAATTACTTCTCCAAAACCTCTATCTCCAAATACAGTCACATTTTTAAAAATTTTTTTAAATGTTTTTATTTATTTTTGAGACAGAGAGAGACAGAGCATGAGCAGGGGAGGGGCAGAGAGAGAGGGAGACACAGAATGTGAAGCAGGCTCCAGGCTCTGAGTTGTCAACACAGAGCCCGTCGCGAGGCTCGAACTCACAGACTGTGAGATCATGACCTGAGCCGATGTCAGACGCTCAACCGACTGAGCCACTCAGGCGCCCCAAATACAGTCACATTTTAAGGTACTGGGGGTTAGGGCTTCCAAGACATGAATTTCGGGGAGACACAATTCAGCCCATATCATCGCCTGATATATGTAAGAAGAAAAAAACAGAAATGAATTGGACTACATTCAGGGCATCTCGAGCTAAACAATGATCCTGTCCTCTAAATGGTGATGTTATTCATGACCAAAACGTACCCATGTTAGATCATTGTATTCTGAAGTAATTCTGTTGAGCAAGAGGACGTCTCCATGGGCAAAGGATGGGGATTCACCTGAAGGGACTGAACATTCCACTATAGGGCATCTGCAGATGTGCTTCTTGCAGAACAGGAAATGAAGCCCTGGAAAGCAAACCATAGACCAGGAGAGTCTCAGGAGGAATGGGTCTGAAGTCCAAGACGCAGACACAGATTCACTACACTCTCAGCACTGAGGTAAGTCAGCCCCTGTTACAAGGATGAAGTCATGTAGCGTCTTTGCTGGTCAAGCCACTGTTTGAAAGGGGCTCGCAGCAGCTTCGGTTTAACCAGTGGGGTTAATATTCACCACCCCCATTTGCCTGGTGGCTAGCATGCGTTGGGCAGGGGCGAGGGGTCCTGGACTACAGAAACGCCAAGCCCTCTGCTGGATTGTCATCCACTTTCTGAGGCAACGGCTTTAGTTTTTCTTTGTGCATGCGTGTGTGTGTGTGTGTGTGTGTGTGTGTGTAACTGTGGTAAAATCATATAACATAAAATTTACTCTCGTAACCATTTTTAAGTGCACAATTTGGTAGTATTAAGTATATTCACATTGTTGTGTGGCCAATCTGCTGAATCTTTTTATCTTGCAGAACTGAAACTCTGTACTCATTAAACAACTTCCCATTCCCCTCTCCCCTCAGCACCTGGCAACCTCCATTCTACTTTGTGTTTGTAGGAATATGACCCTAGGTACCTTGTATGAAGGAATTCGTACCATATTCGTCTTTTTGCAACAGTCTTGTTTCACTCAGCATAATATCCTCAAGGTAGTTGTAGCGTGGGTCAGAATTTCCTTCCTTTAAGACTAAAAGAGTATTCTGTTGTACGTAGGTACCACATTTTGTTTTTCTGTCCATCCACCGATGGGCATTGAGGTGGCTTCCACCTCCTGGCTCCTGTGAATAGCACAGCAATGAACGTGTTTATAAAAACTATGTCTTTGCAACTCTGCTCTCCATTATTTTAGCTATATATCCCAAAATAGAATTACTGGACCATATGGTAATTCTATTTTTAATTTTTTAAGGATCTTTATTTTTAAACCAGATAATATATTCACTTGGTCCAAAAATGGAAATAATTTCAAATGCTTTACCTGAGAAGTCTTTTTTTTTAAATGTTTTTAACGTTTATTTATTTTTGAGAGAAAGAGCATGAGCAGGGGAGCAGAGCATGAGCAGGGAGAGGCAGAGACAGAGTGGGAGACACAGAATCTGAAACAGACTCCAGGCTCTGAGCTGTCAGTACAGAACCCGACATGGGGCCTGAACTCGGGAATGTTGAGATCATAACCTGAGCCAAAGTCGAACGCTCAACCAACTGAGCCACCCAGGTGCCCCCTGAGAAGTCTTAATAACCCATGCCTTTTCATCTTCCCAACCACCAACTGTAGGTAACCACGTGTATCATTTTTTGTGTCCTTCAAGTGTTCCTTTATACAAATATGTATATATGTCCTCATTTCCTTTTTCTTTTTTTTTTTTTTAAGTTTATTTGTTTATTTGGAGAGAGAAAGTGTGAGTGGAGGAGGGGCAGAGAGAGAGAGGTAGAGAGACAGAATCTCGCACTGTCACTGTGGAGCCCGATGCAGGGCTCAAACCCATGAACCATGAAATCATGACCTGAGCTGAAATCAAGAGTCAGACGTTCAACCACCCGAGCCACGCAGGCACTCCTAGATGTCCTCGCTTTCTGAGGTAGCTGTGGCAAGCAGGATTTTGGCTCCCATGATCTTCACCCCCTGGTGTCATTATCTGTGAATGTGTTTCATTACATTGCAAAATGGACGTGGCAGAAGGAATTAAGGTTATGGGGCCTAAAGTAAGGAGATTAGGCTGGATTACAGAAGTAAGGCCCAAGCTAATCACTTGAGCAGCAGAAGAGACAGGAGAGGTAAAGTGGGTGCATGTCGGAGAAGCAAGGCACGGGAGGGACTCAATGCACCATCGCTGACTCTGAAGATAGAGAAAATGGGCCACGAGCCAAGGAGTACAGGCAGCTCTAGAAACTGAGAGCTGTTTGGGGTTTGGTTTTGTTTTATCTCAGAGTGTTTACATTCTGGTGATGAGCTAAGGGACACAGAGACAATCAATAAGGAAACAAGTACATGGATAGCCAGTTTATGGAGAAAAATAAATCAGGGTATGAAAGTGCCAGAAGGGGAGAGGACAGGTGTACTTCTGCATAAGATGGCATTTGAGCAGATGCCTGAAAGAAGAGTATTTGGATATTTGGAGGGAGATACAGGTCATTTCAAAGTTCTGCTCCAATTCATTTCTTAATGATTCCTCAAATGTTTATTAAGGACCCACCATGTATCAAGCTAAGTAGTGACAATGCAAAAAAGAATGTGACATAAAGCATGGTCTTAGGTATCCTCTGCCTTTGAGGAGTTTGTAGACTAGAAGGAAAATATTGGCAAGGAAACAATTTTCTGAAAAGTTCAATGTGTTTGGGCAGAGGTCCGTGGGAGAGGGGGTTGCAGAGAAAATCTGATCACACCTCTGAGAAAGCTTCAGAGAAAATGTCATTAGAGCTGAGTCTAAAAGGAGAGCAATTGTTTCCCAAGAGCTGGGAAAGGGCATTCAGGGCTCCAGGGAGCAATCTGTTGGAGGGCCAGGGGAGCTGTATGTAGGTCATTGTGCAAGGACAGGGCGGGAGTTCCCGAGGGGATTGGCAGAGGGAGGGGGATTGGCTAGGAAGTTAGGGCCCCATGGGGAAGCCTTTACATGTGGTACTAAGACTTCATACCATGTTCTGTATTTGATGAGGGGCTTCCAGATGATTTTAGTGGGATAATAGGATAGTAGAAGTTACTGAGGCAACAAGAATAAAGACAAGATTGGAGGGAGTCAGAAAACAGAACCCAAACAGAAACTTAGATTAACTTATCTCTAGCTTAGTAATATGGATGGAGCCAAAATTTGAGAGATAAATATTTAATAGCAATATTGAGAAACTGCTATTGAAATTCGGTTTTACAGTTTCTCTTTTTTACACAAATCTGATCAAACATTTAAATTTACAATTACCAAACAGTCTATGTCATTACAATTACCATGTCATTTACAGTTACCAAATTGGAATTCTTGGGCCTTAACGTTCTCTGGTTTACTCAGTGGATAGTTTCCTCAACTTTGGATTCTTCAGTGAGAGATAAAAGCTAAACTCTCTGGCATCTGTAGAGAGTTATCTTTTTAAGTGCTTTTTCATATTGCAAATATGCCTTTGCTTGCTTTGTGTCTCCAAAGGTATTAAGCAGAAATGTATTTCACACTTGATAATTGGTTTTCTCTTGGGCCAACCTTCAATCTACTACTTAGCGGATCTTTCAATTGAAAGATGATGTTAGGGACACAATTCTGTTGGGGGTGACTGTGAAGCTAATATCCTTTCCATTAATCAACACACCAAAACTTTGTGTCAGAGATCACCCTTTGCAACTTTAGCTCTTACATTCAGTTGTGCTTTATTGTGTATTGTTTGGGGAGTAACTGATATTTTTTTTAAAACCTTGTTGGCAGCTCAGATGGTGTAAATTTTAAAATTTTGTATAGTATCTTATACCAAAAAATGTGTATTTCTTTTTTGATATTTTATCCTGAAAATGGTACACATTTTAGTAATTGTGCAGGAAATAAAAGCAACAGCCCTAAAGCATTTGTTTTCACTTGTTCCGTCTACTTGTGTCTTATTGTATCCTGTGTCGTGTCAAACCAGTTGTACCAGTGACATTCTTGAGCAGGGAGATGAGACCAGGAATGTGGTACTTTTAAAGCAGTGTTGAATTTTAATCAGGAATCTACTTGGTGGATTTGTTTTTAACCAAAATAAGAGTTACCCCCAATTTGTAAGTGTAATCACTTGATTTTTTTTTAAAAGATGAACCAAAGGATTAGACTCTTAATATGTCATTTCTTATAGTTTTTATGAATGGTTCTCTTATATGAGTGCAGTGTCTGATTGTACTTACTTGGAAGGTACATGCCATCTGTAAAATAAAATGGAGCAGGAAAGCCCAAAAGGAGAAAACTGGTTCTGAAATCCAGCGAGTAAATGAATTATGTGTTGACAGAGAATGTTTCTTTTGAATAAAGCTTTTGAAATTTTATATTGAGATATAAAACCACAATAAAGCAAAATAACTTACAACCATATTAGAAGCGTTGCTTTCTTTGTAAGTGCCATTTAATTTGTAAAGAGAGTTTAAATCAAAGTATAACAAAATATTGCTTCAAGTTTTCATTTTAAATCTGCTAACTTAAGGGTATGGTGTGTTTCTATTGATTTTTTTTTATCTAATGCGATAAAAGAGAAATGAGGAGTGCCGGTCACTACGTGGTATCTAGGAAAATCACAATATTGTTGGGTTTTTGTTTTCTCTCCATGAAATGAAATCATTAATTATGGAATCAGTAATCAGTAATAATGGAATTAACCGTAAAAAAAAAGAGAGAGAGATCCTTTAAGAAGCCATAGTTGGGTGAAGCAAGGTGAGAAATGTACACGGTGTGATATTTTGGGGTATTACTGACTCTTCCCACCCCTGGGAGGACAAGGTACTAAAACTCACGAAGGCACTTGCCACAGCCTCTTCCAAGGCCCTGCGCCCAATTTTGCATTTGTGCTTTCCGATCCTTGAAGAAGGCTCCCAATAGTTCATATGCAGACACTATAAAATGTGGACTGTTGAGCCTGCATAGATCAGGCCACACCAGCCTGGGAGTGAGGTCAGAGAAACAAAGAGATTTTTCTGATTCCGTGGCAGCTTGTTCTGCAATCATTTCAGTCCTCCTGAAGGTCCTTCCAAATATTTCCAGAAACTTCCAGGAGAATCTCATATATTTCCCAAGCTAAGTTCTCTTAGCATTGACAGTTGTCATTTTCCTCCTGCTTGTCCCACCTCACAATAGAGAAGGGTCTTGCCACTGTTGGACAGGATAAGTTGGAACTCAGTTGTTGTTACCATCTGCTTGGTACCCACCATTCCCCACTCAAAGCCATCAGGGCCAGAGCCCAGCAGGGAGACTCCTGCCTTGAGGGCATTCGGCTCCTTAACTTGTCACCGTCTCCTGAGACTGGTGCTTTCCCTCTCACAACGCTTTTCCCTGCTCACCCTAGATCTCAGCCTCCTTGCTGCTGCCTGAAAAACAAATCAGACAGAGACATCAGGCTGCCCTTGAACCAGCTTAGCTCTTCCTTCCCCTACTGAGTGTTCTTTTTCAAGAGGACTGCAGTCCCTCCAGGAAAATACACTCCCCAAAATTCCACTCTGCTGGGCTTACAGAGACATTCCCAAGGATGGAATGGAGGGGACAAAGGAAAGCCATGGGACGGTGGCATGCCACCCACAGCAGTAATCGATGAGGCAGTGTGTGCCGTGGACTGGGAGTGCGGGCTCCGGACTCGGCTGTCTGAGCTCTGATCCTGAGGTGCCACTTAACAGCTCTGCAGCCTTCAGCAAGTTATGCGATCTTTCTATGCCTCAGTTTCCTCATCTGTAAAACTGGCATAAAAATAACACCTACCATACAGAGTTGCTTTAAGAGCTAAATGAGTTGAGGGGCACCTGGGTGGCTCAGTCGGTTAAGCGTCTGACTCTGGATTTCAGTTCAGGTCATGAGATGGAGCCCTACATCAGGCTCCGTGCTGACAGTGTAGAAGCTGCTGGGGATTCTGCCTCTCCCCCTCTCCTTGCTCCTCCCTACCTCCCCAAAGTAAATAAATAAACTTAAAAAAAAAAAAGAACTAAATGAGTTGATGTATATACAATGGTTGGGAAATGATGGTTTATGAAAAAGTTGTGGGAATTTGGAACCCCAGATTGAAGCATGGAATTAATTTCTATATTTAGATGGTAGTTTTATGTGCTTAATACTTTTTTTTCTAGAGTAATAGCAATACAAATACATTTAAATATTTAAAATATTCAGAGGTGCCTGGCTGGCTTAGTCAGAAGAATGTGCTACTCTTGATTGGAATGGTGAGTTTGAGCCCCATGCTGGGCGCAGAGATTTCTTAAGTAAACACAAAAATCGTAAAGGAAAATTTTAAATATTCAAACAGATACAGAGTGAAGAGAACCGTCCATGTTCCCTAATCTCCAGCCAGGGAGACCTCCCCAGATGCGACGTTACGGGTTACTGGTGCACCCTTCCGGGGTATGCTGTGTGACTACGAGCCTCTGTGAGATTATGTGGTGCAGGTTTAACTTGTTAGCAGACTCTGGCTTTAGAAAGGTGACAGCCAGGACAGTGACCAGCTCTGCTACAACCAGCCTTAGGGAACTGGCCACCTGGAGGAAGAGCAGATTAACAACAAAATGCAATGGAACAGCACTGCCACCCGGGAGCCCAGAGAGAGTGAAGGGGAGGAAGGCAGAAGGAACTCTGCCTGGGTGAAACCACTAGTGGGCATTATGCTCAAAGAGCAATTTGGAGCCTCTTATCTGTGCATCTTGTACTTGCGATGAATCCAATCCAAAAGTTGTAAACTTTGCAAAGATACTTTAGGTAGCCAGGATGAGTTTGCTCTATAATGTTGGATATGTGCAAATCACATTATTTGCCTTATCTAAACTAAATTAATTTGAGCTTTGAGCCTAGAGGATGATGCCTGAGATCTGCCATTGTCACAAGACCCCTCTTCACAGAATGCTTGACGATACTTGAAGAAGGCTTTCTGGTCTCCAGGCTGCCATGGCTCCGTGGGGCTGCTCTCTGTCCTAGCCCACTGGTCGCTGTACATGGGGCAGCCCTGCTTCTTCCAGGCCCTGGCCATGAGGATCTTGTTCAAGTACACAGACTGGCTGAGGACTTAGTGTTCAGGAGCCAAGCTTTCCCATCCGGGATTTTCCCTGTATACAGAACCTGAGTCCCTCCACCTGCACACACACTAAAACCTTCTGCCCCTTCCTTAAAAAAATTCTTTTTAAATGTTTATTTATTTTTGAGAGAGAGAGAGACAGAGACAGAGTGTAAGTAGGGAGGGAAAGAGAGAGAGGGAGACACAGAATCTGAAGCAGGCCCCAGGTTCCAAGCCTACAGCACAGAGCCTAACACAGGGCTCGAACTCACAAACCACGAGATCATGACCTGAGTGGAAGTCCGACACTTAATTGACTGAACTACCCAGGTGCCTCCAACCTTCTGCCCCTTCCAGTAAAGGGTTACATCTCCAGCATTGGCTTCTTGCAACTGTTCTCCCCACAAGAGACAGAATGACCTTTCTCGTTTTTGTTCGTCATTTGTTTGCTCTTTATAAACATATATATATATATATATGTTAACATGCTTTCATATATAACATATATATATATATATATATATATAACCATGTTTTCAGAAAAACATACATGTTGGTTAATGCAGTGCAATTTATTTTAACTTACCCTTTGCAAATTTGAATCAAAAGTTGTCCATAACTTAAGTTGAAAATAAATAAACAAGGGGTGTCTAGGTGGCTTAGTCGGTGAAGCACCAGACTTCGGTTCAGGTCATGATCTCTCAGTTGGAGGGTTCAAGCCCTGTGCTGACGGCTCAGAGCCTGGAGCCTGCTTCAGCTTCTGTGTCTCCCTCTCTCTCTGCCCCTCCCCTGCTCACACTCTGTCTCTCTCTCAAAAATAAATAAACATTAAAATTCTTTTAAAAATTAATAAACAAAAATAAAATAAATAAACAAGATTTATTTTGTTTTTAAAAGTCTATTGCAATAGATTAAAATCTATATTTTTTATGCTGCTAAAGTATAAAGGCAGCGAGAGCCATGAGCAATTCACTGTTGGTTTATCGTTTTGAAAAATGGGAAAAGAAAGCCAAGTGCAAAACTTGGTGTAACAAAGCACTTTTGTAATGTGTCAGCGCCAGCTGGAAAAATTTCAAGAACCACAGTGTAATTTGGGAGGGTAGGAAGCCTGTTTGCACCCATGTATTAGTTTCCTAGGGCTGTCATAACAAATTACCAGAAATCGGGTGGTTTAACACAGCAGAAATGTATTCTCTTACAATGCTGGAGGCCAAGTGTCCAAAATCAAGGTGTCAGCAGGGCTTCCCCCACAAAAGGCTCTGGAGGAGGCTCTTTCCTTACCTCCTTCAGCTTCTGGTACCTTCTGGCATTTCTTGGCTTGTGGCAACCCAACGTCTCCGTCTGTCTTTGCATACCCTTCTTCTGTCTGTGTCCCTGTAGCTGAATCTCCCTTTCCTTTCTCCATCTCTCTCTCTCTCTCTTTTTAAGTTTATTTATTTTGAGAGAGAGAAAGAGAGAGAGAGAACGTGTGTGCATGGAAGCACAAGCACAAGAACAGGGGAGAAGCAGAGAGAAAGGGAGAGACAGAATCTTAAGCAGGCTCTGCCCTGCCAGCACAGAGCCCTTCTGGTACAGAGCCCCATGCAGGGCTTGAACCTACGAACTGTAAGATCATGACCTGAGCCAAGATCAAGAGTCACACGCTTAACCTACTGAGCCACCTAAGCGCCCCATCCCTTAACTCTCTCTTAAAAGACACCAATCCCTGGATTTGGAGATCCTTAACTATACATCTGCAAAGATCCTATTTCCAGTAAGGTCGCATTCTGAGGTTCTGGGTAGGCATGACTGCTGGGAGGACACTGCTCGACCCTCTACAACCCATGAAACAACTTCATTAGTTTTCGTGTTTAGTTTTTATCGCCTGTAGAGTATAAACATACATAAACCGAAATTCAAGTAATTTCCTGAATCCGAGTTAACAACTTCAATCATCTCCTGAGATTAACAAGAGAGCTCGACTTTTTGACTGATTTTTATTTTTAAAAGGACATTTTTACCG
Source organism: Paguma larvata (assembly GCA_030068075.1). Classification (NCBI taxonomy): domain Eukaryota; kingdom Metazoa; phylum Chordata; class Mammalia; order Carnivora; family Viverridae; genus Paguma; species Paguma larvata. The sequence goes on along the minus strand of CM057829.1, from coordinate 115,748,110 downwards.
TACTTTTTCCAAGTCCAGGCAGGTAAATTAACTATAGCTCTAATAAAAATGCCTCTGCGTTCAAACATGAGTCAGATAGCTTGCTGTGAAATCTACCTGGGTTTCAGTTCATCAGCACAAAGTCATCAAAAACAAATCTGATTTTATCACATACTTAGTAAACCCATTGGTAATATGCTCATTACTCACAGACAAAGATCTAACACTAAATGCAAACTTGCGTTGTCTAACCCCTGTTGTGGCCAAATCCCCGACAAGGCCCTCCCGAGGTTCCATGACCCCACCCCTTTTTATGGCTCCCTTGCCTTGTGCTTTTACACCTATTTGAATGAATGTCTGAATAATGCCAATGAGCCCAGTGTAGGCGGATATGAAGTCCGGCATCCAACACAGAGTAACGCGCAGAATCGATATTCGGTATACATATATGTTGAGTGAGTTACCAAATGAAGTTATGACCTTGCCCGTCTGTACGTTCTCATCCTGCTTTGCTGGGGGGGTATCAACATATATGGTCCCAGCAGACCCGAATTAAATTCAGAGCAAAAATCCTGCCGTAATCCGCAGCCAGGTTCCCTCTGAGAAAATGATAAAGCTGAACAAAAGCTGAGGCTGGAGGAGTGACGACAAACACTGCTTTCGCACAGTCAACAGAGATTTTCACAGCATGCTATCACTTTTTCGCCCTTTGGAAAATTAGCAATCTTCTATTGACTGAGCAGGAGGTGTGCAGTGGAGAGAATCGACCAGGAACCGGGCAGGGGACCCTGTGGGGTAGCAACGTATGATATCAGTTGACAGTGTGGGAACCCATCCTCAGGGTCCCCCTGCCAGGTTGTATTTGAATTGGTCACATCTTCCTGGAGAGCAGGTGCCCCCTCCTATGTGAGAAGATGATGGCCTGGTGCTCCGCGGCTGCCTGCCAGCTCCCACCCTAGGCTGTGTTGTCCAAAGCCCCCCAGGAGCATTGGTCTTTTAAAGGCAAGTGCCCTGCTGTTTAAATTTATGTTGGCCTTCACCTGCCACAAAGGCAATCTGCTGAAAAGTTTATTTCAAGTTGAAATGAAAAGGAAACATCTTAAATGAATCCAGCTGTTTGTTTCAGTTCTCCTTTTTAACCAGTTGAGTCAAGCACATTGATTTTCAGGGGAGAAAAGGGCTACAGATAGGTACCAGCGCAGGGTATTGATTTGGTGGGGGGGAAGGGAGGGGAATTGAGTCAAATAATCCAAATGGTATTTCTGGCTAAGAGTCTCTGTCTTTTTGGGTTTTAATGGGGAAATAAGCCCTTCAGCTGACTGAGGAGGAAATAGGAAATGATTTCCTTCTTCTCATGAGCAAGTGGTAGTCCATTAGAAACTGGATGGAGAGAACCCCCCCGAGGGAAACATGTTTTGAAGGCTATCCTTCTAAATAGCTGTCACAAAGCTTCCCAAACTTGTTTATGTCATGGCACACATTAACAATGATCGCCACTGCACAGCCCACTGTAATAAACAGAAGGGGTCATTTTCTTTTTTTTTTTAATTTTTAAAAAATGTTTATTTATTTTTGAGAGAGAGAGACAGAGCATGTGTGGGGGAGGGGCAGAGAGAGAGGCAGACACGAATCTGAGCCAGGCTCCAGGTTCCGAACTGTCAGCACAGAGCCCGATGCAGGACTTGAACTCACCAACCCCAAGATTAGGCCCTGAGTCATGATGCTTAACCAATGGAGCCGCCCACACACCCCAGAAGGGGTCATTTTCTAAGGGTTAACTGAAGTAAAAAGAAAAAGAATGTTCTTTGTTAGCACAGTAATTTTACTAATAATTAACAGAATTCTCCAGGGAATAAAGCAAATACGAACTTTGCTAGAGGCTCGGGAGCTACCCACTCTCCCACCTACACTCTCCCAGGTATCTGCACCCACAACCACCCCCGGCCAAGCTCTCCTGGATTACCAGATGATTCTGCACCAGGGCAGGCAGAGACGATAGCCAAGGCCCCTGGGCTAAGAGCCCCTGGGTATCACTGTACGTCATGATTCTCGACCAGAAGCGATTTTGTTCTGCCTCCTCCAACCCAGGGCAGGGGACATTTGGCCATATCTAGAGACATTTTAACTGTAGCCTGTAATTGAGTAAAGACCAGAGATGCTATTAAACATCCTATCATGTACAGACCAGCTCCCCACAAGGAAAAATTATCTGGTACAAATGGCCATCATAAAAAGTTGAGAAACTCTGCCTTCCCTGAACATGGAGGAGGGAGATGTCCAAACAAAGGAGAATGTTCTGTTTCTGTGAATCACCATATCTGGCTGAAGAGACCATGCTTTGTTAAGAAGTCTGCAAAGCAGTATGCATGTACAATATTGTCTGTGTGCCGATTCTTACATAGGTGTCAACTTTAATGCTGCTGGGAATCATTTGGACCTCTGTATGGGTGACTCTGACCATCTAACTGCAGACCATTCCCACCAGGACCTGGGCACATCAGCTCTTAGTGTACAAGGCAGAACCACAGAAGCAAGTGATAGTAGTGGAATGACTGGATTTTGGTTTTGGTTTTTTGAAACAGCAGCACTTTGCCTTTCGCAGGAAAGAAGGACTAAAACTGGTTGAAAAAAAATGTTTTCTTTTTCAGTTTTATTGAGATACAATTGCATAATTGACATATTGTGTTAGTTGAAGGTATAGAACATAATGATTTGATATATGTATATACTGCAGAATGATCACCACCATGTCTAGTAAACATCCATCACCACACATAGTTAACACACTTCTTTACCTTGTGATGAGAACTTCTAAAATCTACCATCTTAACAACTTTCAAATGTACCATATAGTATCGTTAACTCTAGTCTCCTTGCTGTACGTTATGTCACCGAGACTTACTTATCTCATAACTGGAAGTTGGTACCTCTACTTATTTCACCTGCCTCCATCCCTCCCACCTGTCCAACCAACTGACCATGCTTTGTTAAGAAGTCTGCAACCTCTGGCAACCACCAATCTGTTCTCTGTTTCTATGAGTTTGGTTTTTTAGCTTCCACATGTAATTGAGATAATATAGTATTTGTCTTAAGAAACGTGTATTCTTTATACTGGCTCAAACCTAAAATTTTTCCATGCTAGTTAATGCTTCTGAAGGACATTATGAAATTCCTTACTTTCAGAGTGAAGAGGTCTCCTCAAAATAAATTCGTAAAAGAAAATCCTAGTCGCTAACTAAATTCACTAACAAAAACAGACAGGTATTTTGGGGCTCCTGGGTGGCTCAGTTGGTTGAGTGTCTGACTCTTGATTTTGGCTCAGGTCATGATCCCAAGGTCAGGAATCGAGCCCCATGTCAGGCTCCACACTGAGCATGGAGCCTCCTCGGGATTCTCTCTCTCTCTCTCTCTCTCTCTCTCTCTCTCTCTTTTTTCTCTCCCTCTGTCTCTCTGTCTCATACTCTCTCTTTTTCTCTCTCTCAAATAAAAAATAAAAAAGAAACCAGAAATGTATTTTCACAGGGGAAAGCAAAAGCATTCAGTTACACTTACAATTTCCAAATCTAAATCTCCAACTCTGACCCCCTATGTATCTTCTGGGTCCTTCTGTCCCTCTGGTGACCTCAGTTTTGGGGACAGTAGCAAATTCCCAGCCAGGCCTCACCCTGCTGGCAACTAAGGCACTCACGGTTGCTAAATGAGGTCCCTCCCTCTGTTTAATCATGTCTTGCACGGAGGTTTTGATAGGACTACTCAGACAGGGCTGTGCCAGCTCAGGGGACACTGCCTTCTAGTCTGAACACAAAGGGAGGGAGAAGACCTTCTGTTGTTGGGCCCGCCCATATCCCTATGGCCTTGAATTTATGCCTGAGAAGGTGAAAGAATAAAACTAAAACTCTGCATCTGCCCTTTTCCTCCCCTTTTCACTCCCTGTTATTACCCTTCAAGCCAGAAGTTTCCGGCTGCACTTTTACTTCCCAGTTCTATGGATAGGTACTTCCTCTATTAGGCTCACACCCCCAGTGAGAGGCTGTGGCCCTTCCTTCTTCTTCTTCCCCACCCCAGTCTCAAGGCTAAACTAAGTGAGTCTAGAGAGCAGGAGTGGGAGCCCATAAGAGAAGGTAAGATGAGACACCATGTTAGCATTATTCCACTACATAAGATATGATTATTGCGTCTTTACATCTGAGAAAAGGAGGGTCAAAAGAACATGGTTACAGAGTTAGTGGGCAGTAGAGTCAGGATTCAAACTCAGTTCTCTGTCAGCGAACATGTGCTCCTCTGGTAATAGCTATGGCCAAACACGGTGGGAGAATCAGAGTCCACCTCTCGGGAGCTCTGTGATCTCTTTGTGCCTCAGTGTTCTTATCGATGAAATGTTGGTGATTATGATAGCCCCTGCTTTCTGGGAATGTTATAAAGATCAACTGAGGACTGAGTTAATATATGACCGCATAAAGCATGAGGCGGGTGTCAGAAGGAGTTACTGTTGTGATTGATGCCGCACCCACCACGATGGTGATAAGAGAGTTGGCTCTCCATACAGGTAAGCTGGCACTCTGCTCCTCCATTGTTTGCACAAACTGGGTTGCGTAATTAACATCCCCATTCACTGGATGAGTGATTAGTCTCTGAAGTCATTATCTAAAGAGATGTTGCTATCACAGCCCTACCTTTTAGACTCCAGACTAAGTGACTGTTCAAAAGCATAATCTCATTCCTAAGAGCTGCAAGTTGACTGGTCTGGTCACTGCAATTACTCCTAAAAGCATATGTCATAAAAATTTATGTGTCTCTGTGAGTATAGTGTGAGTTGTCTTAAAAGATTTACTTTCCAATTAGACTTGATTTAGTGTATTATTAACAGAATTGTATATGACCCCAGCATGTGTCATCACCTGTCTTCTCTGGGAAACCTGTACTAGGAGTCCCATTGTTATTCCCTTCTCTCCTTCTGTATTTATCATCTATATTACAGGGTTGATACTTGGGTCCCTGGCACTACCTCCCACAGTGGACACGTGATGGACAACCCACCCCCCCACCGCCGATCCTTCCCACACCTGCATTCTGCCAATGCTTCAACTGTTAATAGGACACCTCTTCACCAAGAGTGAAGCATTAAGGGTGCTTTTCAGGCGGCCGAGATGGTTCTGAATCTCTGACAAGCCAGATTCTCTTACAACAGTGACTGGCTCAGGGACAGGTGCATGGCAGAGTCTGGAGAATAAGGGTCTTCCCAGGGTCTTTTCTGCTAGAGATTTCCAAGGAAACATCTTCAGGGGGGGTCCTAAACAGTAGGTGTGGGCCTTGATTTCTGGCAGCCATCTTGCCAATTATCTGGGGAACGCCTGCCCAAGGAATGAATCCAAGCAGAGACAAAGTAAAATAGAAAGACTGAACAAGAGCCCTGACAGTATCTGAGCTCTTAGAACCTAGCCAATCTTAAAGCCTGCTACATCCCAGTTATGCTTCAATAAATTCCTCCTCAGGATATCTGGGTGGCTCAGTCCGTTAAGTGTCCCACTTCAGCTCAGGTCATGATCTCGCAGTTCCTGAGTTCGAGTCCCATGTCGGGCTCTGTGCTGACTGCTCAGAGCCTGGAGCCTGCTTCAGATTCTGTGTCCCTCGCTCTCTCTGCCCCTCCCTTGCTTATGCTGTGTCTCTGTCTCTCTCTCTCAAAAACAAATAAACATTAAAAAAAATTAATAAAAATAAACAAATAAATTCCTCCTCTACTCCTAATTTATTTATTTTGTTGTGATTTAAGTTGGGTCTCTGCCAGTTGCAATTGAAAGCATCCTAATTCGCAGCCCAACTGACTAATCGTGATAAGGTCAGCAGTAGCCTAACATTACGTCACAGTGCCTACGTCATCACACCCCTGCATCTCCTCACGTAGGCATTCTGTCATCGCACATCATCACAAGAAGAGGAAGGGTGAGTACAGTTCAATCGGATATTTTCAGAGAGCAGATCACATTCACATAACTTTTATGACTTATTGCTATAATCATTCTATGTCTTATTAGTTATTGTTGTTAAACTCTTACTGTTACTAATTTGTAAATGAAACTTTATCATAGGTATGTATTATTGGAAAAAACAGTGTGTGTATATACTGCGGGCACTAGCTGCAGCTTGAGGCATCCACTGGGGGTCTTGGAATGTATACCACACGGATAAGGAGGGACAACTCAAACTGTACTCAGCAGGATATCATCAATGAGATAGTTTCAGTGGTTGAGGGCCCACAGATTCCATGCCTGCCGAAGAAGAGTCAGAGCCCAGGGAATGGTTATTAACTGGCCCCGTCATCCCATCTTTCTTTAACTCTTCCCTGGAGGCTGCTGACCTTGGTTCCCTCTTGGATTTTGAGAACCCTTCTGCATTTGTACAGCCGAGTGGAACAGGATACCTGGATCCTTGTGCGATACTAGAAAAATCACTTCTCGTTTAGCTTCTTTTCCTTCATGTGCCAAATCAGAGTAATGGACTAATCTTGGAAAATCACTATTACTCTTGGAAAATCACTATTACTCTTGGAAAATCACTATTACTCCTGGAAAATCACTAAGATTCTTATGTCTTACGTGTGCCCTACATTTGTCTCATTCTCCCACACCAATCATAAACTCTTTCTGTTCAGAAGTAACACTTGCAACTTCTTTTGTGTCCTCAACATAATTGGTTTATATCACTCAGAATATTTTGGTTGGCCAGATGGAAATGTTTTTGAAATAAAATTATTCTTTTATTTTTTTTAATTAACCAAGAAAATGAAAATAGAGTGGTGAGAAAGTAGAGCGGTCTTTCAGTGCTCTTGGAGAAAAGGAGGTTGAAGACCTCAGAAGCTTAGTTATTACAGTAAAATCGCCCAGACTGACCAATAGTTGGAGCAGAGGCTCTGCCAAAAGTATCAAAGCATAAACCACAGAAATATAATCAAGGATAATAACTTGTCAGCACAAGATTACTTAACATAAATCTTATTTTAACGGTTTTTCCTCATTATAGAGTTAAGCTCTGGAAATTTTTTTTAGAAAGAAAAGGAAACATTTTTATAATAATTCTGTGCATAAAAGAATATAATATTATAATTTGATTTATTCTTTTTGGCCTTTTTGGGAGGGACTACTATTTTTTTTTCCAGCCCCAGATAGGGAGGAAATAGCACGCCCTACAATTTTTTCCACTTAATATTATGGACACTTTTTCATATCGTTTGTTTTGAAATCATTTTTGATAGTTACGAAATATCCCACCCTGCGGGCAGACCATAGTTTGGTTTTCCCCACCATCCAGTGACATTCAGAGTCATTTCTGTTTGTTTCTTATTATAAATAACACTTCAATGAACATTTTAGTATATGAATCTTCATGTGCACCCTCTCTCATTTCCTTAGTTGGTATTAATTAATTAATGAACTCGTAACTTAATGGCTGTGATCATCATGGATGATACTGAATTAATTCATTTACTAATATGGAAAAAATTGAGATATTTAAGTTCTTGAAAAGGGTTTCCCAGCAAACACAGAAGCAGTTTCTATCCTGCTTCTTTTTTTTTTTTAATTTTTTTTAACATTTATCTATTTTTGAGAGACATAGAGACAGAGAACGAGGAGGGGAAGGGCACAGAGAGAGGGAGATACAGAATCCGAAGCAGGCTCCAGGCTCTGAGCTATCAGCACAGAGCCCGACATGGGGCTTGAACTCACAGACCGTGAGATCATGACCTGAGCTGAAGTTGGTTAAGCAGTCGGCCGCTTAACCAACTGAGCCACCCAGGTACTCCTATCCTGCTTCTTGTAGGGACCCTAATTTAAAGCTGAGTGTAGAACATTCATATGCAATGTGGCTAAGACAATTTTGAGAGAGGCATTGGTGATGAATTCCTTGTCATGTACCTGCAGAATCTGGCAGAAGTGTCCTCAGGATTAAATCTCAGGATGCTCCGATGCTCAGAAGTGTGCTGTCCGCTCAATATCCACCCTGGCCAGAGTCTGATCATCGGGTGTTATTAGTATGTGACATTAATAAATATTTCACATCTCCATCTTGCACAATTTATCTGGCACTTTCACGGCTAGCAATTGATTCCTACAATACTGTCATGTCAGGAATATTTCACCTTGTTCCTAGGGGAAGGAAATGAGGATCAGCATTATCTCTCAGGAAAATAAATCTATGTCAAGCCCCATTCTCTCTTTTTGAAAGTCTCTGTGATGGGACACATTATATTACATATATTTTTACCTTCGTGGCAAAATCCTCCATTGGAGAAGTACTCCTCAACGTGTGGCCTAAGACCCCTTCCAAGCTGACTCCAGCCTGCCTCTCCCCGATCTTCTCCCAACTCATCTTCTCTCCTGTCCCCCCATGCTCTGCACACCTCCCCATGGACCCTTCCCCGTCCTTTGAAGCCTCTTCATCCACGGCCTGATACACCACTCTCATCCTCATAGACCATTTCAAATGGTACTTTTTCAAGGAACTCTTTTGAACTCTTGAAGATACAAGTTTTTTGTTTAGAGTCCAGGGCCCCGTATTATAGCGCTTACTGTCTCATCTTTGTATTGTGTCTGATTACACTTGCTTTTCTCCAACTAAATGAAACCCCTTTTGCAAAAAATAATTTCCCATTTACCTCTTCAACTCCAGTACCTGGCGTCCTGCCCGACACACGGTGGGTGCCTTGTTGAATGAACAAGTTTGGGGACTGGACCTCAGATGCTCAGTGTGCACTGAGGTGAGCTAGGAATCCCATGGAAGCTCCCAAATCACCACAAGAATAAAAACGTTTGGAAAAGCCATGATGTACAAATACAAGCATCTGAGTTCTCTTGCTATGTTCCTGCCCTCTATCAAAAGTTTTATAAATCTGAAGCAAAGCTGAATTTTTATAAAGTGAATTCTTAAAGGAATAAAGAAAAAAGGTAAAAGTATTGAGGAATAATTTCATGTGGGGCGTGGTAGAAAGAGTCCTGGGCAGGAAGCCATGATGCCCGGTTTTTGTCTTGATTTGGCCACTGTCTAGGGATTAATGAATTAATTGGCAAGCACAGTACCTTTCTAGGCTCAGCTTCATCATCTAAGAACAAAGAGGCCAGATTAGGTGACGCTAACATGCTTCCAAGTCTATTAAGTAGCCATGATGTGTTCCACATAAAATTGATTAGTTTATATTATTTTATGATTTGGTTTTCAAATAATTTTTTTGTCACTAAATTTTCAGTAAAATTACCTAATTCATATTTGGTACAGGAAAACATAAAGTATTGTTTTTCAGCATCTCCTGAATCCTCTAAAGCATTTCCCTCTGCCCAGGCCAGGAGCTTGGATGTGTGTGCAGTGGATCAGATAAGGCTGGAGTTCAGAGGCGCTCCTCCTCAGAGAAAGCACAAACAATCCCTCAGGCAGGAGTCCGCTTTCCCTGTATTTTAGCCAGACTTGCCAACCTAGTATGTTGTAACAAAGTCCCATTGCCGGCCATGTTAGCATGGGAGCTGGCCAGGACACCGATCTCTAAATGACATTAAATCATCTCAAAATCAATTTAAATATGCATTGCCAATCACCTCAGGGTCCACACATGCCTCCCTGAACACCCGAAGAAATGAAAACTGGCTCCATCAGAACTGAAACGGACAGTGCATTTCCATAAGGACAAAGAAAATCACACATCAGGTATCTTTCCACTGTCTCTGAGAGACGGGCTGTGGCCCCACCATCACACTAAGCCAGCCAGTCAACAATTAAGTGACGTCAGCAGAGCCAGATGGCTGAACTTCCCAAAGATAATACTGCACGATGTGGTACTCTTTATGGAAATGAATCACTTATTTTAATACTCCAATTTTGGACAATTTACTATGCCCCCAAGAAGTTGCCTGGCTTGGAAGAATTGCTTAGAAACTCTGCCTGAGTTTCCAGCCTGCAGATTTTAGATTTGAGACTGCAATCCCGACTCTGAATTTCCAACTACCGGCTTGCTTTACAGATTTCAGACTTGCCAACTCCCACGTTAGCACGAGCCAATTCCTGAAAATAAATCCCTCTCTCCTTCATATAAATATATATATATATATATATATATATATATATATACACACACACACACATATATAAAATGTGTTTTTATATATAATGTATATATAATGCGTGTATGTATATGCGAAGTGCTGTGAGATTTATATATAGATACAGATACAGATATAGATATAGATAGATATATACATACACAGTGTATGTATATTGTATTATATGTATATGCACCATATTGTATATATGCAATAGTGCCTCTATTCATTCTGTTTCTCTGGAGAACCCTAAATATACTGTACCCCTACCAAATTCAATTTGTACTAATATTCAAAGAGTGCCTGCCTTCCAGGACACTGAGGAAGACCCTGTACCAGTGGAGGAGTGTGGGGTACAAGGTGGTGAAGGCAAGATTTGAAAGTAGCAACTATACCAGAGGATCAGGGACCAAGGCGAACTTTCTTGAGGAGAGGTAGCTCCTATGTACAGCCCCCAGCAACAAGGTAATCTGTACATCTGTGTCCAACAAATAGCTACAGTCCCTGTTGAGCGCTTTTCGAAGGCCAAGCACAGTTCTAAGCTCTTACATACAATAAATCTTTCATCAGGACAGCAACCCTAATGGAGGTAGGCAATAGTTTTATCCTAGGACACAGATGAGGAAAGTGAGCTTCAAGGAGACTAAGTAAATTGCCGCCTAACTGTGGGCCCAGGGTCTAGACCTAGACCGCCTGACTCCAGAAATTAGCTTCTTCACCGTGATACTAAAACTATCTCCCCAGAAAGAAACAATGTCTGCCGAAAATCAACTGAAAGGAAAATAAACATTTTAAGTGCAAAGAAATTAGAAAACATATTGGATCTTCTGGTATTTTGGGGGCAAAGCTCAGCTAATCTTGTCCAAGGAAGCCTTTTACTTTCTGAGCTTACTAAAGCTTGTGAACTTCTCATTGGTGGAGAGGGGTCAAGGGTATGGAAGGAAAAGAAAATAGCATATACTGAGCACCTGCTGTGTGCTAAGTGCCTTACATATATTTTCCCATTAAATCCTGACAATAGCTCCCTGGGGCTGAGGGAAGCATATTATTATTCCATTTTTCAGATGACAAATCTGAAATTCAAAGAGATTCAGTAATTTGCTCCAGGATGAATGTGTTGGAGTAGCAGATCCCAGGCTCAAATCCCAGTCCCCTGACTTTAGTTTACACATTTTCTAAACACGGCATGCTACCCAGCATGTACCCAAAAGGGCACAGTTTACCATTTACTAGCTGTAGCTAGGATTCAGACGTCTAACCATGACTTGGTGTGAATTTCTTCGAGTTTAGCCTGCTTGAAGTTTACTCAAATTCTGGAATCTATAGAATTATGCCTTTTACCAAATAATGGGGACTTTTCAGCCATTATTTCTTTGAGCATTTTTCTGACCCCACTTTCTCCTCTTCTTCCAGACTTCTAAGGAAACAAATGTTAAGTCTTTTGTTCTAGTCCCACAGGTGCCTAAGGAATATTTTACTTGTTTTTTTTTTCCAGTCTATTTTTTCTACGTCAGTCAGATTAGGTAATTTCTTTTGTTCTGTCTCCTAGTTCATGAGATTCTTTCTTCTGTGTCCTCCATTCTGCTGATGAACTCATCCACTGAGTTTTTAAATTTTGTTTATTATATTTTTAAGTTCAAAAGTTTCCAGCTGGTTCTTGTTTATACCCCCTAAATACTTTGCTAAGACTTTTATTTCTTTGTTGAGACTTTTTTTCCTGTTTCAAGTGTGTTCGTAACTTCTCACTGAAGCATTTTTATGATGCTCCATTACAATCTTTGTCAGTAGTTCTAAAATTTCTGACATCTTGATGTTGACATTTATTATGGGGCGAATTGTATCCCCCTCAAATTTATTTGTTTAAGTCCCAACCTCAATAACTTCAGAATGTAACCATATTTGGAAATAGGACCTTTAAGGAGGTAATTAAGGTTAAATGAAGTCAGATGGGTGGGCCCTAATTAGTGACTTTGGAGCCTTCAAAGCACCATTAAGTCAAATAAGGCTAATAGGATGGGGCCCTAAACCAAGACTCGTGTCTTTAAAAGAAGAGAAAGAGATACCAGGCATGTGCTTGCACAGAGGAAAAGTTGTATGAGGGAGGACTCAATGAGAAGGTATCTATCTGCAAGCCACGGAGGGAGGCCTCAGGAGAAACTAATCAGTAGAAACCAATCCTACCAACACCTTGATCATGGACTAACAGTCTCCAGAACTTTGAGAAATAAATTTTCATTGTGCAAGCCACCCACTCTCTGGAGTTTTGTTATGGCAGCTCTAACAAACCAAATAGCATCTATTGTTGTCTTTTTCATTACGCTTGAGATCTTCCAAGTTCTTAGTATAATGAGCGAGTATCAGTTAAAACCTATACATTTTAGAAGTTATGTTATGAGACTCTAGAAATTACTTATACCTTCTGTTTTAGCTGGCTTTTTGGACATCACTCCAGCGTGGGAAAGGGAGGCACCACTTATTACTGCAGGTCGGGGAACAAGTCCAAGTTTTCCATTTGGCCTCCATTCAGGGGTATCAATGGCTACTACTGGCCGGGGCTGGGAGATCCAGCTCCTCACTGGGTCTCCACTAATACTTCCCCAGTTGGTAGGGTCAGAATGCCTTGTTATTACTCCGCACGCAGCTTCATTGTACCACAGGAAAAAGGGTGGTTTTGCTATCGCTGGACAGTAGTATAGGCTTGCCTCTCCATTAAGGCTTCCTCTGCCACCATTGTAGCATGGAGAGGATGGAGTGAGTCTTCACTACTGGGCTGGGGTGGAAGTCTAGGCTCTCTACATGGTCTTCACAGATACCTTGGGAGGAGTCATTCTTGTTACCAACCAGTGGGGATGAAAGCCCTGGTGTCCCAAACAGCGTTTTCTGACACCATGTTGGTGGGCGGATTTGGGTGTTAGAGCCTAACAAGGGTGGAAGTCTAGACTTCTCATGCAGACTGCAGGATGGGCCAGGGTGAGGCTGTAGCACAGAAACTATTGCCTACAACTTTTCTGTTTTGCTAGGCTGCCCTTTCCTGGTGCTTGGGCTAGAGAGAGCAGGCCGTCATCAGGGTTGCTTTTTTGTTGTTTTTGTCGTTGTTTTTTGTTTGTATTCATGGGCATTGCAGGGTGATGGCTTCTTCAGCTCCTAGTCCTGGGTATATTAAGCTAAAGAAAACTCAAAGAATTCGCCACTGTGTCTATTGTGCCTTGTGTTCTGAGGTCTCCGGGAAGTCTGCGTTCTTCTCTCCACCTCTCAGGGTCTGCTTACGATGTTGTTGTTTTTTTTAATGTTATTTATTTTTGAGAGAGAGAGGGAGGGAGGAAGGGAGGGGCAGAGAGGATCCAAAGCAGGCTCTGCACTGACAGCAGTGACGCCAACACGGGGCTCAAACCCACAAATCATGAGATCATGACCTGAGCAGAAATCAGATGCTCAACCAACTGAGCCACCCAGGCGCCCCTTCCTGTGTTTGTTTTATATATAATGTCCAGAGCTTTTAGTTGCACTTAGCAGGAGGAATGGGAGGAAATAATGTGTACTCCATCCTCCTGGAAGTAAAAGGTTTGACCCATTTTGAGGACTCAAAAAACCAATTTGTCAAACCATTTTATAAATAATCTGAAGTGGAAGAGTGGTCTCCACAAGATTCAAGAATATTTTCAACTCCTTGCTGGGCATTTTCACATAATCTAGTCTCAGTCTAGCATCATCTTTTTGGATTTCTCTCTCCCTTTCCTCTTTTCATTTAGAGAAAACCCAACAAATTGTCTTGCCCACCCTTCCCTGGAATCTTTGTGGTCTGTTGTGTGTCCAGTGATGATTATTTCAAACTCATTTCACATTATCTTCTAAAACATGTCCATTTTAGAAAAAGCCACTGTGCACTCTAAAAGATTAGCCACTCAAAGTCTTCTTTAGAAAAATAGCAACAGAATGAGATAAAGATCTTCAGATTTGTGCTGGGCACCTGCTTTGCTTAAGTACTGTAATTGAACTAATGGATTAAACTTTGAAATCTTCAGTAATTCATCTTGCTACTGAAAGTAATGGCTATTAGTACCTTTTAATCTATTTGGAACATATTTAATAAAGTGTTCCTCTAAAATAAGTAGAGAAGCTAGCATAACAGTGATTAAATCTACAATCGAATCTTCTAAATTATGTATTTATTTATATATAAATTACATAACGCTTCTGCATAATTTCTTGTGTACCACAAGGAGGGTTGTCTTATTTTTAAAACAAGAAATTCAGAAAGATGTATTTGGTGAAACTCAAAAGCCAATATTCAAGACCTCACATTTGGGCATTTTAATAAGAAAAATACTTTGGAATTCTTACCTGAAAAAAATCAAATGAGAGTTTAAAAAAAAAAACCAGTGATTAGTACTCATTCAGAACAGTTGAGGTAAAAATGTAAAGCATTTCAATTAAATTTCCCATAAAGAGAGATAAATTTGGGAAGTGAAAGAAACAGGAAGTGAAATGTACTTGCAGAAATTCTGGATGTTATATGTTTAAAAATCTTGGTCCAATGAGAGCAGACAAGTGTCCCTAGCTGGTCTCCTCAGTGCCAGCCCAATATTACCAGGACAGACAGCTCCTGCCTTGATAGTGGGGAAGACTGAGATCCACATATAAACAAACAATTTTGTTCAAGTGTTGCTAAGTACTATGAAGAAAATAAGAGAGAGTGGTGTTTTGGAGCACAACTAGAAGGAGAGAAGCACTTTCAGAGAGGATGGTCAGGGAAGGCATCTTGGAGGAGGTGGCATCGAAGCTGGGTGTGACAAGTCTTCCAGGCAGAGAGAGGAGCAGGTGTAGGGCCTTTGGAAGGAACAAGCATGACGTGTTTGAGAACCTGAAAGATACCGGTGCCCTAGAGCCCAGTGAGCAAGGTAGGGGTAAAAGAAGATGGTCCAGAGAGGCGAGCAGGTGAGAATGACTCTCACACCACAGCAGGTACTTTGCATATCATTCCCCGCACCGATAAGAATACACAGGGAATTGGGGCACCTGGGTGGTTCAGTCAGTTGAGCTTCTGACTCCTGATTTCAGCTCAGGTCATGATCCCAGAGTCATGGGTTAGAGCCCCATGTCAGCCTTTGTCCTGAGCCTGGAGCCTGCTTAAGATTCTATCTCTCCCCCTCTGCCCCTCTCCTCTGCTCAAGTGCTCTCTCTCTCTCTCTCAACTAATAATAAAGGGGTGCCTGGGTGACTCAGTGAATTAAACATCGGACTTTGGCTCAGGTCTTAATGTCAGAGTTCATGAGTTAGAGCCCTGCTTCTGGTGAATTTGAGCCCTGCTCTGGGCGAGCCCCGTTTCTCTCCCTCTCTCTCTCTCTCTCTCTCTCTCTCTCTCTCTCTCTCTCTCTCCCCCTCTCTGCCCCTCATGGGATTCTCTCTCTCCCATTCTTTCTGCCTCTCACTCACTTGGGGGTACTCTCTCTCTCAAAAAAAATAGTTTAATTTGATTTAATAATAATTTAAAAATACACTGGGAAGAACTTGGAGAGAAACAGGTTAAAGAGATACCAAGCTCTCTGGTATCCCCTGTTCAGGTTGAACTGTTTGTAAGCATTTAAATACATGTTCAATCAGGAAGTTGGATTATGAATCAAGAGCTCAGTAGAGAAGTCTGGGCTGGAGACACCAATCAGTGACCTCATGTATAGTTCCTACTTGTCGTAGTGTAGGTTCTGCCAGAAATAGACCTTGAGACAGGCACTTGGATACAAATAGATTCTTTGGGAAGTTCAGGAAACAGTAGCAGGGAAAGTGGGAAGTGGTAAAGGAAGGTAGCCCCTTACAGAGGGAGTAGTGGGGTGCCTGGGTGACTCAGTCAGTTATGTGTTTGAATCTTGATTTTGGTTCAGGTCATGATCTCACGGTTTGTGAGTTTGAGCTCTGTGTCAGACTCTGAGCTGACAGTGTGGAGTCTGCTTGGGGTTCTCTCTCTCCCTGTCCCTCTGCCCCTCCCCCGCCTCAAAATAAACAAATAAACCTTAAAAAAGAGAGAGAGAGAGAGACAGTAGTAAGCTAGTTACCCAAGTGGGTGGTGACAAGGAACATCTGTGTAAAAGTACAAAACACAGTGCCCAGAATTCTCCCATCTCAAGGCTAATTCTCAAAAGTCATTGGTCAAGGATATCCTCCCGGCCTACTGCACGCATAAGTAGAACAGACTTCATGGTGTAAGACCCGAAGTTGCCGGTCACTGGCAGGTGGAAGGTGGCCAACCTTCACTGAAAGGTTGAAAGAATGTACGAGGATCACTGACAATGTCTGCAACATCCTTTTAAGACCAGGAAAGCTGGAGCATCTGCACGTGAATCCTAGCTCTACCACTTACCACTTATGTGACCTCAGACACGGTCACATGTAACAGAATCTCTCTGAGCTCCCTCATATGCCATATCGAGATTGTATTACCCAGGGTTCACCAAAAAACCAGAACCAATAAGAAAGAGAGAGAGAGAGAGAGAGATAATAGATGATAGATGGATAGATAGATAGATAGATGGATAGATAGATATGCACACACACACACATACATACATAGATTGATAGATGAAAGAGAAAGAGATTATGCAGAATTGGCTTACATGGTTATGAAGGCCGAAAAGTCCCACGATCTGCTGGCTACAAGCTGAAGACCCAGAAAATCAGTGGTGTAATACCGTTCAAGTCCAATGACCTCAGAACCAGAGTTGCTGATGGTATAGATCCCAGTCGAAGGGCAGGAGAAGACCCATGTCCCAGCTCAAGCAAGCAGACAGGAAGAAAAAAATGGGGTGAATTCTTCCTTCCTCCTCCTTTTGTTCTATTCAGGACCTCAACAAATTGGAAGATGCCCACCCACATGGGGGAGGGCCATCTGCTTGACCGAGTCCACCAATCCAAATGCTAATCTTGTTCAAAAACACAGTCACAGACCTACCCAGAAATAATGTTAGAAATAATGTTTAATCAAGGCACTCATGGCCAGTGAAGCTGACACAAAATTAACCATCACAGGAATACAACTACCTACCTCGTAGGGGCTGTGGTAAATTAAATTAACTTATGTACAGTGCTTACAACAGTACTTAGCATATAGTGCTAGAAAAGTATTTTCTATCATTATTATCACCACCATCGTCATTATCATTGCTATTACTACTACATTATTTATAATTTGGGGATTGATTAAGATTACCTACATCATTCATTTGAGAATATAAATAAAGATGAAAGCTCAGGGTTGAAAGCACTTCAACACTTAGAAGAGCAAAAGCTGCAAAGAAGAATGAGAAGGAGGGAATGGGTGGTAGAGAGAAAGCAGACAGGTATGAAGCCATGACCCATGGGATAAACAGCTCTTCAAGAATGAGCGAGATTCCCACATGCTGAATGATGCTGAGAGGTGAAGCAACATGAAGACGGAGATGTGGACACTGGAACTTAGAGCGAACGCTTGTACTCTAGGAGCAGTAGGTTTCCACCTGATTTGCCAGTGTAGACCTTTTATTAAAACATCTCTGTTAGTTGACAAGATCTTTGTGTAGATATCTCCTGGTTTGAACTGTCAGGTGTCCCTTCTTCTTTCGTCGGGTAGCAGCATCCTACTCTTCTTGTGAGATTCTCATGCCACGCTTAGTATACGGGCCCAGTGAATCTGTCCATTATGGTGCTCAACTCTCTTCCACCACAGATGTGGATCAGCTCAACAGAATCCTCCCCAGAGTGGTCTATTTCAGAGTTTGGAGGGGATATACTCTACTTTTGTTGTGACACTGGTAGGATATTAGTCTGGGATTATTCACAGACAACAATCTTGCCTGGCAAATGGAGACACCCACTAAGGGAGAAAAAGGCAGAGCCCTGCTTATACTATTGGAGTGTAATATTACATATTATATATTATATATACAGGTAACACTACCTTAAGACTGGATCAAGGGGATCATAGATTAATTAAGAAGTAAATGAAAATGCAAGTTAAAGACTTAGCATAGTGTCTGGCATGCAGTAATACTCCATACATCGTAGCTGCTGTTATGTAAAGAACTGGATTAGAAATCCAGAGAATGACTTATAGAAAGGGTGCTATGATGTCAGTCATCACTGGAGCTATTGAACTAGAACTTTGTGAAAGTCTCCGAGGGAGAACAGGATTGATGCAAATCTTGAAGCAAGGTTGAGCTGAATCTGCCATCAGGCAAACTGCAATTCCCTTATCCTTATCTTCCACCTCCCAACCAGAAAACAAAACTCCTTGTTAGGAGCTGAACTGTCCTCCTTAGGGTAAGGACATCGTATGTTGAATTCCTAACCCCCAGCACCTCAGAGTGTGACTGTATTTGGAGACAGAGCCTTCAAAGTAGTAATTAAGATAAAACGAGGTCATTTGTTCATTAGGGTGGGCCCTAATCCAATAACATTGAAAGAAGAAATTAGGTCATAGACAGATACGTATAGACAGTAAACCACATAAAGACATCCATCTACAATCCAAGGAAAAAGACCTTCAGAAGAAACTAACCCTATCAACACCTTGACCTTGGACTTCTGGCCTCCAGAACCACGAGGAAATAAGTTTCTGTTGCTTAAACCACCCATCTGGGCACTTTGTTATGGCAGCTGTAGCAAACTAATATACCTCTGAATCGACAACATCAAAGTTCAGTGCCTCGTCAGCGTGCCACAGTTATATCTGGCCTGTGAGCTAATGAAGCAGAGCGCAGGAGCTCAGTAAGTCCTGGAGATATTACCTATATTGGGAAGGAAATAATCTTCTATAAACCGTGAAATGATAGAAATGAGTTTGGCAAAGCTCATTGATAATCATAATCACCAAGCAATATTAAAATTTTTGATGCGGGGAAGGACCAAGATGGCGGAGGAGTAGGGAGGACCAAAGTTTCCCTTGTTTTTTTGAATTGAGAGGGACCGAAACAGAGAGATTCTCAACTCCAAGAACCTGGCAGAAAAGGTGTAGCAGCTTACAAGGAACCCAAGAAACATAGACAACGCCCTAAGACCGTGAGTCTAACCGAGAACGGACAAAACGAACTCGGGAAACTGAGCTGGGGGGAGGGTGAGCCCGGGACAGCGGGGAAAGTGTCCAACATCCGAAGGAGAGCTACAGAGAGGGGGAGTCCACCAACATCCAGCCCCTAAAGACAGGGCTTAGGAGGAGAAGCTCTGTGTCTAACAGCAGAACCCAGCAGAACTCTCCTTGTGCTGGACCGCGGACGGAGGCACAGTCAGCCCGCCCGGCCCAGAGTTGCTTAGCCGCCAGCAGCGTGAGGAGGGAGCAATAGCGGGACCTCTGCCGCTGCTATCGCTGGAGCGGGGCGTGCGCGTCAGGCACCGCTGCTGCCTCCAGCCCCCTGAGCGAACAACCGCAGGATCGCGGGCAGCTGCCGGCAGAACGGGGAGTGCGAGCTAGTCGCTGCTGCGCTCCGTGGAGAGCGAAAAACCGCTGGGACAGACACGCGGCTGCCAGCGGAGCGGGGAGTGCGCGCTAGTCGCAGCCGCACTCGGTGGGGAGCAAAAAACCGCTGGACCGCCACGCTGCTGCTGGCGGATCGGGGAGTGCGCGCTAGTCGCCGCTGGGGCGCCCGGTGGAAAGCGAAAAACTGCTGGGACCGCTGCATCGCTGGGACCACCTCAACAGGGATTGTGCGCCAGTCGCGCCACCATCCCCTGGAGAGCCGGCGACCTGGGACCATTGCCGCTGCCCGCCTGAGCCCGGATCAGGCGCTAGTCGCCGCGGAGGGCCCTGTGGGGTGCGATCAAACGCTGGGACTGCCGCTACCGCGGTCACCTGAGTGGGGAGTGCGCACAAGTCGCCCCGGCCAGCGCGACCGGCTGCCAGGGGTGCCCTCAGTCGCCTGTGGAGCACCTCTAACCCTGACACATTTGCAGAAGGTTGGGGGGTGGCAAGCAGGCAGGCGCCCACCTTCCAGTGGACCGCACTGCGCCGGTGCCCATAGCGGAGTAAGGACACAAACAAGGGGGCGAGTGGAAGCCCTGGGACTGGGAACAAAGGACGGAAGGGATGCCATTGTTGTCTTACGGGTCCACAAGCACCAGCCCCAGGAAGTCACTCCCAGAGCCATCCCTGCCTCAGTGGAGAACTCCCGCCTACACTAAACCACGCCCATCTGCGAAGGAGTGACACTTCGCCACGGGAGCTACAGAGGCCAAGTACAGACCACTGCCTGGAGTAACTCCAGGTCATTTCTTTTTAAAATAGATGCTCCCCGTTATTCTTCTTACTGATCCCCACTCCTGAGCTGACTATCCAGAGGCCTGGCTGACTTAAATAAAATCTTATTCCACTCTCTAAAGGCATGTTTTTCATCTCCTTCTGTACTTCCCTTATTCTCTCTCTGGAATAACCAGGCCACATAATCTCACCCGAGCAATTTCTGTCTTCATTCCTTTTTCCTTGTAACCGTCCTTATTCTGATTTCTCTCAGTCTGGATTAAGCTCTTTAGTCACTCTACCCGGGCAAAGACCATTTCCTTCTTTCCCCCGGAACTGTCATTATTCTCTCTGTAGACGCTCTGCCACCAGCACAGTACACACCCTGTCCTTACCGTGTAGCTGGTATTTCAGGACATTGTTCTCAGAGTGTCATTTGTTATTCTTTTTGCTGTTGTGAACCGCTTGTCTGTATCATTTGTTAGTACGTTTGAGTATTTCTGTTTTCTGTTTGTCTGTCAGTCTGTTTTCCTTTCCAGGGCAACTTCAAGAAACAACCCAAAACACATCCAGCCAAAATGACGAGACGGAAGAATTCTCCTCAAAAGAATCCACAAGAAGCAGTGACAGCTCAAGAATTAATGAAAACAGATATAAGCAACATAACAGAACTTGAATATAGAATGACAATCATAAAACTAATCGCTGGCCTTGAAAAAAGCTTAGAAGAATGCAAGGGGTCCTGCGCGGCAGAGTTCAAGGACCTTAAAAACAGGCAGGAAGAATTAAAGAAGAAATTAGAAGAAATACAGGGGAAACTGGAAGCAGCCACAGCACGGATTGAAGAGGTAGAGGAAAGAGTTAGTGCCTTAGAAGACAAAATCATTGAAAAAGAGGAAGCAGATAAAAAGAGAGAGAAGCTGATCCAGGAACAGGAAAGGAGAATTTGAGAGCTGAGCGATGAACTCAAAAGAAACAATATCCGTATCATAGGAGTCCCAGAGGAAGAAGAGAGAGAGAAAGGAGTCGAAGGGGTTCTTGAACAAATCATTGCTGAGAACTTCACCAACATGAGGAAGGAAAAGGGCATGGAAATCCAAGAGGCACAGAGAACTCCCCTCAGACGTAACTTGAATAGACCTTCTGCACGGCACATCATAGTGAAGCTGGCAAAATACAAAGATAGGGAGAGAATCCTGAAAGCAGCTAGGGACAAAAGAACCCTAACATACAAAGGGAGACCTATAAGGGTAGTAGCAGACTTATCTACAGAAACTTGGCAAGCCAGAAAGGAATGTCAGGATATCTTCAATGTGATGAGCAAGAAGGACCTGCAACCAAGAATTCTGTATCCGGCTAGCCTGTCATTCAGAATAGAAGGAGAGATCAAGGTTTTTCCCAACAAACAAAAACTGAAAGAGTTTATCACAAATAAGCCGGCACTGCAAGAGATCCTGAGGGGCATTCTATGAAGGCAAACCTGCAAAGAACACAAACTGCCAGGAACAGCCTTACAATCATGAAACCTACAGATAATACAGTGACTGTAAGCCCATATTTTTCAATATTAACACTGAATGTAAATGGACTAAATGCGCCAATCAAAAGACACAGGATAACAGAATGGATTAAAAAACAAGACCCATCTATTTGCTGTCTTCAAGAAACTCATCTTAAACCTGAAGACACCTTCAGATTGAAAGTGAGGGGATGGAAAACTATCTACCATGCTACTGGAAAGCAGAAGAAAGCCGGAGTAGCCACACTTATATCAGACAAATTAGACTTTAAAATGAACGATGTAATAAGAGATGATGAAGGACATTATATAATAGTCTCAGGGACCATCCAGCAGGAAGAGCTAACAATTGTAAATATCTACGCACCGAATTTGGGGGCACCCAAATTTGTAAAACAACTAATTACAAACATTAGCAACCTCATCGATAAAAATGTCCTAATAGTAGGGGATCTCAACACTCCACTCTCAGCATTGGATAGATTCACAAAACAGAAAATCTCCACAGAAACAATAGCCCTGAACGACACATTAGAACAGATGGACCTCACAGACATCTTTAGGGTCCTTCATCCAGAAGCAAAGGAATTTACGTTCTTCTCAACTGTACACGGTACATTTTCCAAGACAGATCACATTCTGGGGCACAGGGAAGCTCTGAATAAATATAAAAGAATTGAGATCATACCGTGTACACTGTCAGACCACAATGCTTTGAAACTTGAAATCAACCACAGGAGAAAGCCTGGAAAATATCCAAGAACATGCGGCTAAGAAATAACCTACTAAAAGATGACTGGGTCAACCAAGCCATCAGAGAAGAAATTAAAAAATACATGGAAACAAATGAAAATGAAAATACAACAATCCAAACGCTCTGGGACGCAGCAAAAGCAGTCCTGAGAGGGAAATATATTGCAATCCAGGCCCATCTCAAGAAACAAGAAAAATCAATAACAAATTCTAACTGCACGCCTAAAGGAACTAGAAGCAGATCAACTAAAACAACCCAAGCCCAGCAGAAAGAGAGAAATAACTAAGATCAGAGCACAAATTAACCACATGGAGACAGAAAAGGTAGTGGAACAGATCAATGAAACCAAAAGCTGGTTCTTTGAAAAAATAAACAAAATAGACAAACCTCTAGCCAGGCTTCTCAAAAAGAAAAGAGAGAGAACTCAAATAGATAAAATCGTGAATGAAAAGGGAGAAATTACAACCAATCCCTCAGAGATACAAACAATCATCAGAGAATACTATGAAAAATTATATGCCACCAAACTTGGCAATCTGGAAGAAATGGACAGCTTCCTAAATAGCCACACGCTACCAAAACTCAAACGGGAAGAAATAGAAAATTTGAACAGACCCATAACTAGTGAAGAAATAGAATCAGTTATCAAAAATCTCCCAGCAAATAAAAGCCCTGGACCAGATGGCTTTCCTGCGGAATTTTACCAGACATTTAAAACAGAGTTAATTCCTATCCTCCTCAAGCTGTTCCAAAAAATTGAAACGGAAGGAAAACTACTGGACTCATTCTATGAAGCCAGCATCACTTTGATTCCCAAACCAGATAGAGATCCAGCAAAGAAGGAGAATTACAGGCCAATATCCCTGATGAATATGTATGAAAAATTTTCAATAAGATACTAGCAAATCGAATCCAACAACACATAAAGATAATTATCCACCAGATCAAGTAGGATTCATCCCTGGGTTGCAGGGCTGGTTCAGTATTCGCAAATCAATCAACGTGATACATCACATCAACAAAAGAAAAGATAAGAACCATATGATCCTGTCAATAGATGCAGAAAAAGCATTTGACAAAATACAGCACCCTTTCTTAATAAAAACTCTCGAGAAAGTCGGGATAGAAGGAACATACTTAAACATCATAAAAGCCATATATGAAAAGCCCACAGCTAATATCATCCTCAATGGGGAAAAACTGAAAGCCTTCCCCCTGAGATCAGGAACACGACAGGGGTGTCCACTCTCGCCACTGCTATTTAACATAGTGTTGGAAGTCTTAGCATCAGCAATCAGACAACAAAACAAAATAAAAGGCATCAAGATTGGCAAGGAGGAAGTCAAACTTTCACTTTTTGCAGATGACATGATACTTTACATGGAAAACCCGACGGAATCTACCAAAAGCCTACTAGAACTGATCCGTGATTTCAGCAAAGTTGCAGGATACAAAATCAATGTACAGAAATCGGTGGCATTTCTATACACCAACAGTGAAGCAGCAGAAAGAGAAATAAAGAAGCTAATCCCTTTCACAATTGCACCAAAAACCATAAAATACCTAGGAATAAACCTAACCAAAGATGTGAAAGACCTCTACACTGAAAACTATAAAAAACTTATGAAGGAAATTGAGGAAGACACAAGGAAATGGAAAAACATCCCATGCTCATGGATTGGAAGAATAAATATCGTCAAAATGGCAATACTACCCAAAGCAATCTACACATTCAATGCAATCCCAATCAAAATTGCACCAGCATTCTTCTCAAAGCTAGAGCAAACAATCCTAAAATTTGTATGGAACCACAAAAGACCTCGAATAGCCAAAATAATACTGAAGAATAAAACCAAGGCGGGAGGCATCACAATCCCAGACTTTAACCTCTAGTACAAAGCGGTGGTCATCAAGACTGTATGGTATTGGCACAAAAACAGACACATAGACCAATGGAATAGAATAGAAAACTCAGAAATGGACCCGCAAGTATATGGCCAACTAATCTTTGATAAAGCGGGAAAATGTATTCAATGGAAAAAAGACAGCCTCTTTAATAAATGGTGCTAGGAGAATTGGACAGCAACTTGCAAAAGAATGAAACTAGACCACTTTCTTACACCACTCACAAAAATAAATTCTAAATGGATAAAAGATCTGAATGTGAGACAGGAAACCGTCAAAATCCTAGAGGAAAAAGCAGGGAAAAGCCTCTTTGACCTAAGACGCACCAATTTCTTACTTGACACGTCTCCAAAGGCAAGGGAATTAAAAGCAAAGATGAACTATTGGGACTTCATCAAGATAAAAAGCTTCTGCACAGCAAAAGAAACAACCAACAAAACGAATAGGCAACCAACGGAATGGGAAAAGATCATCACAAATGACATATCGGATAAAGGACTAATATCTAAAATCTATAAAGAACTTACCAAACTCCACACCCGAAAAACAAACAACCCAGTGAAGAAATGGGCGGAAGATATGAATAGACACTTCTCCAAAGAGGACATTCAGATGGCAAATAGACACTTGAAACGATGTTCAATGTCACTCATCATCAGGGAAATACAAATCAAAACCACACTGCGATACCACCTCACACCAGCCAGAGTGGCTAAAATAAACAAATCAGGAAACTATAGATGCTGGCGAGGATGTGGAGAAGTAGGCACCCTCCTACATTGTTGGTGGGAATGCAAACTGGTGCAGCCACTCTGGAAAACGGTGTGGAGGTTCCTCAAAAAAATGAAAATAGAGCTACCCTATGATCCAGCAATAGCCCTGCTAGGAATCTACCCAAGAGACACAGGATTGCTGATGCATAGGAGCACGTGTACCCCAATGTTCATAGCAGCACTTTCGACAATAGCCAAAACATGGAAAGAAACTAAGTGCCCATCAACTGACGAGTGGATAAAGAAGATGTGGTACATATATACAATGGACTACTATGTGGCAATGAGAAAAAATGAAATCTGGCCATGCGTAGCATCATGGATGGAACTGGAGGGTATTATGTTAAGTGAAATAAGTCAGTCAGAAAAAGACAGATACCATATGTTTCCACGAATAGGTGGACTTGGTGAGACTAAGCAAAAACCAGGGGGAGGGGAAGAGGGGAAATAAAAAAAAAGACACAGAGAGGGAGGGAGATAAAACATAAGAGACTCTCAAAGACTAAGAACAAACTGAGGGTGAGGGAGATGGGGGGGGGGGAGAGGGGGTGATGGGCATTAAAAAAGGGCACATGTTGGGATGAACACTGGGTGTTGTATGTAAACCAATTTGAAAATAAACTATTTTAAATTAAAAAAAAATTTTTTTTTGATGCAGAGTGTACATCCTTTTTTTAAGAAAATGTTTATTTTTGAGAGAGAGAGAGTACAAGCAGAAGAAGACAAAGAGAGGAGACACAGAATCTGAAGCACGCTTCAGGCTCTGAGCTGTCAGCACAGAGCCTGACGCAGGGCTCAAACTCACAAACCATGAGATCATGACCTGAGCTGAAGTCAGACACAACCTACTGAGCCACCCAGGAGCCCCAATCCTTTTTTTTAAGTTATTAAGCAAGAATTAATCATAGCCAATACCCAATGAAGATGTTGTTATTTTCCTATATTAAGAACATTTAATGCTTATCAATATTAAAATACGTTGTTAATATGAATATAAACAGCATTCTAATTATATCCTTAACATAAAACCCCTTGCACATGGGGCACCTGAGTGGGTCAGTTTATTGAGTAGACACTCAACCCTGAAGACTTTTGACTGCAGCTCTGTGCTGAGTGTGGAGCCCGCTTGAGATTCTCTCTCTCTCTGTCCCTCTCCCCTGCTCACACACATACTGTCTCTCTCTCAAATGAAATAAAATAATTAAAAAGAAAACCCTTGCACAGATAAATAGGTGAGGCACAGAGAGGCAAGCTAATTTTCCCAAGGCCACACAGCCAGTAACTGGCAGATTTAGAACTATGAATCTGGCTCCAACATCTGCACTCTTACCCATCATTCCACACTGCCTCACCACACAATGGGTTTATCACAAAATACTTAGAAAACACTGAAAAAAACATTTTAAAAAGTGAAAAGTACTAAGAGAATCTCTGAGTATGTATGCGTACACTTGTGGAATCTTGGTACACGGGAAAGTAAACCTCCCACCTTCTGCCACTTGAATTTTTTACCAATCGCAAGTCTATCTTTTTGGCCTAATTAATATCAGTGTGACTTTTTTTTTTAACCAAAGAGAGGTTAACATTGTTCCTTTGAAGAACGGTCAATGGTCATGAAAGAGAAATCCCCCCCGTGCTGGGTTTCAGTGACCCGCCCCTGTAACTCAACTCCTTTGTCATCCTTTCCTCGATATTAAAATCTTCATTATTAATGTGATTATGATTAGCATTCTAATTATGTATTTACATAAAGACTTCGTTTTTTCTCCCTTTTTTTTTTTTCTCTCATCCACCATTTTCAGTACTTGGCAGTCTTGGTGCTGAGGGTCGAGGTTTGGAAGCTGCTCTGGGCCCCCCATCGGCTTTATTTACAAGCCCACACAGTTCCCACACAACTACAGAGGGGTCCTGAGGCCCTAGTCTATCACAGATTTCTTTCTGTAACGCATGAGGAGTGACCCAGATTTTTTAAATGCCTACAATCTCTTCTGAAATAGCAGCTGCTTCAAAGGAGGCATTTATTATAGAGAATACAAACAAACCATTTCAGCTGGGAGCTACTCAGAGATTTTATAATTTGCCATTAAATGGGATTCTTTGCATTGGCAACGAGAAGGCGTTCCGCCAACAGCGAACCATTTCAATTGATCAGAGCCACCGTCACGTGGCTAAGAAGGCAGAAATAATCTCACCATCCAATCTAGCTAAGTAGATCAGCCAGAACACTTTATGATTACGACTCCAGAGTACTAAGCAGGCTGTGAAAGAAGATAAAGCCCTGTACCAACTGAAAGCACTTAATTTTTCCAAGTCCATGCTTGGTCAGATCATTTCCTTCCAGGTACTGTCTTAGAGCAAAAGCCCTATTTCTAAATTTCTTCCTAAGTGTGATATACAAAATACCCCCATCTTATTGGAAATTTCCAGAACACTGACTTACAACAGTGCAATATACCTTGAAGACAAATCAAATTGGTAGACTATGACTTTTTCAGCTTTATCTACACAACTGTATGGGGAATGATACCTCAAATTCATTATGATTTCAAATTAAAGTTCACAAATTTCTCGTGCGTCCTGTGCAAAACCATCTACTCCATAATACTTACCTATTATAATTTTTACACCGTGATTGCTGGAAATCATAAGAGGCAAGGTTGTTGGTCTTGAGTAGGACAGATCTTAAAGTGAAAAAAATATTACCTTTTTGGAACCCAAGTTCACTGTTTTTATACAGACTACATTAAAATCAACATCAGAACCGTCTTTAGTATAAGCACCTTCAAATTGTATTTAGTATTTTACAGAACTTTCAATATTCCTAACAGTTTCATTGGGGGGAAAAAAATCTTTCCCATGACCTGGCAGCACCGGATATAAACATTTAAAAGATGCCTTTGAGATGTCTTCCACCTGACTCTGCCTTATAATTCTGCTCCATGAACACAGCCCCTACGTCTCCCCCTCAACCCAGCCTTCTCCTTTGTGGCTCTCTCGTCAGCTTGGCATTCTCCCCACCAGCCCTCCTGCTTCTTAAGTTTCGCCTGACTCACATCCTAACCCTCAGGTAGGAATATGCAGGCAACCTCTATACCCCAACTTGACCTCAGTCCCTGTGAGAAATCTCTGCCCTTTCCCCTTAGCACTACTGCCTCCACTGCCTTCTCCCAGGTCCCCCTCCTCATGCTACGGACTTTCCACCGAGGAGACAAAAGTCTGGGAGACCAACAAACCAGCACTTTGTAAATTATTTTTTAATGTTTATTCATTTTTGAGAGAGACAGAGACAGAGTGTGAGCAGGGGTGGGGCAGAGAGAGAGGGAGACACAGAATCCAAAGCAGCCTCCATCCAGGCTCTGAGTTGTCAGCACAGAGCCCGATGTGGGGCTTGAACCCATGAACCACGAGATCATGACCTGAGCCGAAGCCAGACGCCTAACCGACTGAGTCACCCAGGCGCTGCTCAAGACTTTGGATTAGAGAAACAGAGATGATCAGAAATTACTGGTGTACATTTTGTCTCTTGGGCATCAGGGGCAGGTTGGTGAATCATTCATATTCCACAGTTCATAGCACAACCATCCATACAAGGCTCTCCTTTTGTATTGTTTAAAAAAATTAATTAAATCATGGCACACCTGGATGGCTTAGTCGGTTGAGTGTCCAACCTTTGACTTCAGCTCAGGTCATGATCTCACGGTCATGGAATGGAGCTCCGCGTTGGGCTCCATGCTAGGCATTCTCTCCCTCCCTCTCTCTCTCTGCCCCTCCCCCACTCATGCATGCTCTCTCACATTCCCTCTCAAAATAAATAAACTTATTTATTTATTTATTTATTTATTTATTTATTTATTGTTACTGTCTTATTCTCAAAACCAATTCCACTTCCTGGACTCCCCTTTATAAAACTATTCTGATATGTTTGTGTATATTCTTTTGATTAAGTGTGTTGCTATAAAATGCTCATTGGTCAGGGTGTGTGTGTGTGTGTGTGTGTTACAGGTCTCATTGTATTTATCTTCTCACTCTGGATTATTCTTAAGATCCATTATGTAGCTGTATAATCCAATCTGTTACTTTTAATGACTCCATAATACTCCCTGTGCCCATTCTCCACGTCATCGTGTCTATTGACTGTCCTAGTGATTATCTCTAACTTGCCCAGAACTCCTTGACATCACAATTAAATGCTGCAAATGCAAAGAACATTCTCGTACATGCCTCCTATGGAACTTTGTGATCAGTCCTTTAGGCTTATACTCAGGAATGGAATTATGAGCCATTCTCATTAGAGCCTCTATGAGTGCCATACCCATATCTCCTTGGCCTTACCATTGTGCTTGCACAAACACACACACACACATTACATACACACACACACACACACACACACACACAGGCTACATACACAGGCCTCTACAACTGCCCACTGCCAGCATCTGCATCTCCTTGCCTGTGGGCTCTTTCAGCAGCCCTCAAACAAGTAGAATCCCTCAGGTGGGCAAACTGTGAGGCTCTTACTCTACACTGGCTCCTGGAACCCCCCAGTCAAGCTCCATTAACCCACAGGGGTAACTTGCTTAAAAACATACGCTTTGAGTGCCTTTCCTTCTCTGTCTTACTTCTCCACTCCTCTACCAAGTTTTCTTGGGCTCGTATCTCAAAGAAACCACTTCCCTTGGTGTCTGTTTCTGGAAGAACCCAGGCTAAGGCATAGGAGGTGTGTTTATTTACCTTGACTCAGTAGTGGCTGTTTGATCACCAGAGTGACTGTATGGATCTCACTCCCAACAGCAGTGGTGAGGGAGGTACCCATGTTCCACATCCTCCCCAACACTGGCATTCTCCAGCTCTCTCGTTTGTGCTTGTCTAATTCGTATAAAAGCACATCTCATTGTTATTTTAATTTCCAGTTCTCTGGCGACAAATCTTTGCGAGCTTTTCTTTATTTGGGGTATTTCTGTCTCTAACTTGTCTTCAACTTCTGCAACAAAGATTAATGATACAGCTAACTCTAGATCATCCGTGCATATTCTGAGGCCATATTTTGAGAGCTCTCTCTATATTAATTCATTAAATCATGACACCAACCCTTGGTACTCTTCTTGCCACTCACATTTTGAAGATAAACCAAAACACAGAGATGTCACGTAACTTTCCCAAGGTCACAAAGCTGGTAGGTAATAGAGCCTGAGTTTAAAGCCAGACTCAGGCTGGGAATCTACGCTCTTAATTCCCTTACCCTGCTGCCTTTCCTCCTTCAACATTTCAAAAAACGTTCCCCCTTCCATTCTATAGTTTCCTCTGAGCATGCTTCCCCTTCCAAGCAAGTCAATAATGCAGGGATTGAGTCTTAGAAATGAGTGGGGATTTGCCGTCTGAGGAACTATAAACCAAGCGTCCTCAAGGGCACAATTCAAAGAACACTTGGTTAGCAAAATCATTACAAAGTGAAATATTCTACTTAATTAAATACTCTGGCCAACTGAGGGTGATATGACCACCATATTAAAATATTCAAAACTAAGGGACACCTGGGTGGCTCAGCTGGTTAAGCATCTGACTTCATCTCAGGTCATGATCTTGTGGTTGGTGAGTTCGAGTCCTGCATCAGGCTCTGTGCTGACAGCTTGGAGCCTCCAGCCTGCTTTAGATTCTGTGTCTCCCTGCCTCTCTCTGTACCCGCCACCCCCACCTCACCCCCCCATCCGCTCACACTGTCTCTCTCTTCCTCTCAAAAATAAATGAACATTAAAATAAATAAATAAATAAAAATAAATAAATAACATGTTTAAAAATAGTACCCTAAAATGATACCATTTATATTAGTTTGCAGCTGTAAAAATTACCACAAAGCTAGTGGCTTATAGCAATGCAGATGTACTATCCCACCCTTCCTTAAGCCAGTTTACATGAGCGCAACTGGTTTCTCAGCTCCGGGTCCCAGAAGGCCAGCCCAAGCGCTCATCTGAAGCTCTCACATGAAGCTCCCTTATCTAGAAGGAGAATCTGCCTCCAAACTCGCTCAGGGAGTTGGCGTAGTTCTTTCTGTCCCTTGTGGCTGCAGGTCTGAGTTTCTAGTTTCTTCACTTGTTGTCAGCTAGGAGCCCCTTTCAGCAATGTAAGCCAACTGCATTACTCACATGGTGACCTCTATCTTAGGACCAGCAACTGTGTGCATCGAGTCCCCCTCATGCTTCTCATCCCTGACTTCTTCTTCTGCAACCCTTTGCCTGAGTCCAAGAAAGTTGTTTGCTTGTAAGAGCTGATATGGAATAGATTGGACTCACGTCAAAAATCCAGAATAGACTCCCAATTTTGAAGTCTATAATGTTAATTACATGTACAAAGACCCTTTGCTATGCAATAACATTTCCCTAGGTTCCAGGTAGTTGGGCATGGACACCTTTTGAAGGCGTGGTCACCACAAGATCCTAGCAGGAACCCGGGGTACAATTCCAAATTTCAATGGGAGTAATAGCAACACCTACTTTACTGGGTGATCATGAGAACTAAATGAGTTAGCATTTGTAAAGTGCTTAGAACAGTATCTGGAAAGTGCTATACAAGCACTTGCTGAACAAACAAGCAAACGAATGAATAAAAATAAACAAACAAATAAATAAAATTCTGACTGCACTTGATAGATTGGAAGTTATTGGTGGGCAGAAAGGGTGGAAAGGAAGAATTATTAGAAAAATCCCTGCTGGCAGCTTGGTTTCATTGCCATTTGCAGTAGGCAATAGTAGCTGTTATTTAGGATATTCGGGTTATATAAAAGGTTGCTGAGAAGGTAAAAATGTGAATATGGTTCCTTATATAACTATTTTATTTTACGACCAGTTAGTCAACAAATCTCTGCCCTGGCAGGGGTCTGACAGTAGTAATCCTATGTGTTGCATCACATACTGTGATGTTATTACAGAGCCCTTACGCTCTTGCCTCGGTATCCCTAGAAACACATATTTCCTGGCACAAGACCATCACCCTGGAAGTTGAGAAGTAAAGACAGCCTTTTCCCTACACTCAATGGCACCTCTTAATCTCCATATTCCCCCTACTCTCTCCAGTCCCTTTTGTGGCACCCAGGATATGAGTAACGAACAGAGACCATTTGCAGTAATAAACACTTGGGTATTCTCCAATCTCAAAATGGGTTCATTGACTAAAGAAGCAGTGTGATATGGTGGATTTGAACCTTAACTCTGCTATTTACAGACTATTTGATTTTGGAAAACTTCCACATCTTGGATGCAAAGTGGGGTTGGTAATAACTGCCTTCTGCCGCTGTTAGGATGATAGTCAGTGTAGTTGAAGTACCTCGCAGTTTCTGGCACGTGAAAAGCACTGAACGAACGGCTACTACTATCACATGTTATTTCTCGGAATGACAGAAAAATATAGGATGCCCGGTGAATTTTAATTTCAGATAAGTAACAAATAATGTTTTAGTATTAGCGTGTTCCGAATATTGCATGGGGCACACTTATATTGGCATTATTTTTACTTGCTAAATCTGGCGACCCTAATTATTTCATTTGATCCTAGGACAACCATCAAAGTAGACATTTTTTCCATTTTACAGGTGAGAAAACCGGGGCTCGGAAAAAATAATCAATGTGAAGGGATCACAAACCAATTAAATGGTAGAGCTTATCTTGTTTTTAACACAGGTTCGGGTGTTTTGTTTTCTCTCTCTCTCTCTCTCTCTCTCTCTCTCTCAAAAAGACTGCTCTTTTGTGTCTCTTACTTTCCTTTCTCTTTACTCTCATCTCACTCCCCAAATGCTTACCACAGCCACCTCAACGCAGGTGCTCCACACACGGGCTGTTGACGTGAACAGAGAATAAGGGCTGGTGTGGAATTGCTGCACCAAGGCCCCCTGGATTCTCTCTCACTCCAAATAGGAGAAGGACTTTAGACACATGGGTTGAGATGAGATGGATTAAAAGGAAAGATGGATATTAAGTCTATTATTACTTACTACCGATAGAGTACATGTTGACTTACAGGCAACATTTAGTAAGGGTCCACTGCGTGCACCCAGCAGCGAGCTCGGTGTGGATGTGAAATGGGGTGACAGGAGATACCTTAGGTATCTTGACCTTGATCCTCGAGGTCAAATAATAGAATCTTTTTGTATCTTAATCCCCACACCCCCTACTCGCCTCTCTTTAGTTGTAGCTTGTTCACAACTCAGGGTTTATCAGCATCCTCATCAGAGAGTGAATAGAGAAGATAAAGTTCAAACTAAGTACTGACTCTTAACAAGTCAATACAGCTTATGTCTAGGCGTCCGTGAGATTTCACTCAGCCAGACCAGTTTCCATAACCATTAAAAGAACTGGTCTTCCAGTAATGATATTGATACCAGGTGGTGGGTTGTTGAACACCTTGGTTCAGTTGAGAGACTCCATAAAGAGTGGCCAAGTTTTTTTATTTAGCAAAAAGGGACCCTACACTCCAGAGACAAAGGAGAGGTTGATCCAAGGATGGGCAGAAGGCCTCTGACTTTCTCATTGTGCTCCTTTATGGGGGGGTATAGGGTCTCCTCCCATCTTGTTATTATCGCTCCACCCTTGGATCTGCATTGGATTCTTCCCCTCCAACCCTCTACACAAGTTTGTGTTAGTCCTCTTCCCATGAGCGCCTAAGCACAGTCCACCAACACAAGGAGGGCCCAAACCGCAATGCAAATAACCTTGGGGTTTCTAGCAGACACGACCTTTCTTAAGTGCGCACACTCCAAAGTTGGGGACATCCCTGTAGCCGGGATCTTCTACTTACAGTCTGTGCTAAACCGCAAGAGAGGTTCTTTGGTTGAAGGGACGTGGGGCGGTCTCTGAGCAGAGAGCGGGTAGTCCCAGGCAATCGTCCATCTGTTATCCGTCCTCCCCACCTGCTCATGTCTGACTGCCTACTCTAAAAATATTAGAAGGAGGCGGGAGAAGAGTTTTAAAATCAGCTTTAATTACCTTGCTTTGGGGACATGCCAATTTAAGAACATTCGCCATAAACCTGGAGGCCAAGGAGAATTAATCTCCTCGATTCCCATTGTAGGGAAGCTCCGGGCGAAGTGTGATCAAAAAATATGCTCGGGTCCTTTTATCTTCTCTTCAGAAGAGCTAAGATTTCTTATTTCTGCAAGCACACCAAAGAAATTTTTTCTCAATTTTAAGTATATACTCAGCAGAGGATTCACACACTAATACGTCGATATGGTGTTAACCTGAGTAGCTAAAACAGGAACTTACTCGTGGAGAACACGGAGTCCTTGGGACCTTCAGATTACCAGTGTGCCCAGAAGGCTGACCCTTCTTTTTCTACAGCGCATTTTGCTGACATTATCATTATTCTCAAAGCCTCTTTTTACTGTACAGTTGTAACCGTTTTTCTGCCTACTTTAGATGTTATTTTCATTGGTTTACTCGGTTGGGTAGAGAGACTAAACTTGGCACATTATTTTTAATGTGCATGAAAAATTCTCCTTTTTTCCCTTTCCATATTTATACCAGTCTGATTTAGCGTCTCCAAGAAAGAAACCACTACAGGGGATGGAAAATTCTTGCTGCAGCCTGAAAAGTGACAGGCCAACCGGGCCGAGAAAACTACTTCTTGACAACACCTGTATCTCAGCTCATTTCTATGCACGTAGAGTATCTGCCATGAATTTTCCATTGTTTACTCTCTAATAAGTCTGTAAATTGCTTAGCTCGGGAACCAGAGTTTCCTTAAAGCAACATTTCTCAAACTATGGGCCATGGACCACCTGTCTCGGAATCACATGAGGTTCTCATGTAAAAGGGTAATTTCTGGGTCCCACTGCAGACCTACTACTGAATTGAAACCTATAATTAACAACCAAGGGTCTTTAAGACCTTGCCTTAGAGAACATATAAATGCAATTCAAATTGAACCCTATGACTTATTTCCTCAACTGATTAGCTAACACGGTCTGGCTAATAACCACGCGTGATTTCGTCACTTCCCTACGTTCTCTGGCCCGGGCACCTAGGTCAAGAATGGACGAGGGAGCTTCACAGTGACCAAAAGCATTTGAGAGGACTACTGGGCAGTGCTGGGGACCCAGTTTGGGTGAGGCCAGCGGCCTGTGGTAGCACCAATGTGCATGATTCTGTGATTTCTCTACAATGAGTTCAATACCTGCAGGACATTCTGGCCCGAGACAGCCTCCATTGATTTACATCTGAGGAGGGAGATATAAACGCATAATTCCACACAAAAATGGAGAATTACGCAAAGCTCATTTGAAAAGTAACCCAAGCATGAATATATATGCTGATATATTAAAACTACAGACTAAATATCCCGTGGTTTTTCTATTAACTTTTAATCCCTTCTCACTGGGAATCGGGAAAATCATTAGTCAGCTATGGTTAACGGAATTATCCTTTTCCTGGTCTGTCTGGGTTGTTTTTCTTTGCCTGGCAATTGCATTGCGCCCTGCTCATCTTCTCTTTTAGGCTGGTCTCATCGAGATGGCCATTTCCCCGTTCTATGACCCTCGAGGCCAGCACCCCGACATTTCAGGCTTCCTGTGCTTGCTCCAGGTCTGGACCTCACACACCGAAACTGCGTCAATTGGATTTCTGTGCTCCAGCTCACTCCCTAATGACGCAGAATGAGAGTAGTTCCCTCTGAGCTGCGATCTCTCTGAAAAACGTCTGTCCCCAGAGAAGATTGTGCCATTCACACTCTGCCCCTTGGCTCTGAGCCTCCTACGGGCTGCCTGTCACTGTCACAAGAGGGCTGCATGTCTCCTCATTCTGGCAGGTGTGAAGACCTTCTAAATTAAGCCCCTCTCCCTGGAACAATTCCCTATCTACACATAAAACCCTTGCATTTTATCATATATCCTGTCACCAAACACTCTCAAAGCCACCAGTGTTACACGAACCCCTCTCAACCTGTTCGCTGCAGGTGGGAGAATAAAGGGAACCCTTTCTTCCTAAAGGGTCACAGCCTTTCTCCAGTGCACCCAGACCAGGACAGGTACAGAGAAATGGGGAAAGCAGAAGTTTATGGAACGCTTCTTTGTCTGGCGGGTGTTCTGCTTTCACGGAGAAGCCTAGGAGGAGAGGCACAGGTTCATATATTATCTGCAGAGAAGATTCTGCTCCTTGCTGGGCAAGTGAAAAAGAACTCACAATCCAGGGGCATTAGTAATAGACACTTTGGGTGCATAAGGAAGAGGCGATAATGTTGAAGGAGCCACCCTGCCCCTCCTCCCTGAAGAATGAGTTAGGGTGCATGTGTGGCTTAGTCGGTTAAGCATCCGACTTCGGCTCAAGTCATGATCTCACTGTTCATGGGTTCGAGCCCCACATCGGGCTGTGGGCTGACAGCTCAGAGCCTGGAACCTGCTTCAGATTTTGTCTCTGACACTCTGCCCCTCACCCTGCTCACGCTCTGTCTCTGTGTCTCCCTTTCAAATATGAAATAAAACAGTAAAAAAAAGAAAGAATGAGTATAGTTAGTGACCACCAGATAATAGAGATAATCAAGTGAGTAGAAAAAGACTAAAATTTTCATCAAAAAATGAACCATTATTTTAATCAGATGGTAAAAACAACAGAATGAAGAGAAACATAGATGTTTACTGGGTACATGGTGGTATTGATGGATCCTCCAAAGCAGGAAATTGAATTTTAAACTGTTCTTGGATTTTGTTCGAATTCAATTTTCAAAAAGATGAGGTGTTATAATTTTTTAATCACTACAGAAAATTAGGCTTTCTCAAAAATAGTCTATTCCTTAAGGAAAACGTTCTATAATGAAAAGCAATAAAGATGCATAATTGCATGAAATGAGAATTTTCTACTTAATTTGAGCAGACGACTGAATCAGGTTCTATGCCTCTATGCCACAAATCTTCGAGCCTCTAAACACAAGAGGGGCAGAGCCATTTACACTTATTCCCTGTGTTTTTTGTTTTGCTAGAATCATTTTGACAATACTACGTAGGCCTGAATTGTCAAAATAGAAAGTTGATTTGCTGGAATAACCTTCCTCGTGGGGAGAACAAAAAATATTATCACTATGATTTTTTTTTTAAATAAAGGGATTTGGGGTTTAAGTGTAGAAATTCCAGGCTCCCTCTAAGCAGAAAATAGACTTACATAAAGTGAAGAAATGGATCCAAGATATTCGTTTCTTCATTCAACAGATATTTATTTGGGGTTAAGCTAGCCAACAGGTGTAATGGCCATTCCTTGCCTTTAGTCTTTTGGATCAAACAGCAATGCATGCTTCCAGGGACGTTGCTAAAGATAAAGATGTTTATAAAGGAAAATTGTTTCCCTTCCTGTCTCCCCAAATGGGCGTTAACAAGCCTTTCTTAATCCCTCTTAACAATTTCAAGTGAGTCCCTTTATACATCCTTTTTAAAAAATTTTTTAATGTTTATTTGTGAGAGAGAGACCGACCACGAGTGGGGGAGGGACAGAGAGGGAGGGAGACACAGAATCCGAAGCAGGCGCCAGGCTGGGAGCTGTTAGCACAGAACCTGACGCAGAGCTCAAACCCACAAACTGTGAGATCATGACCTGAGCCTAAGGTGGACACTTAACTGACTGAGCCACCCAGGCGCCCCTTTACACATCCTTTATTTAACTAATCGTATGCACATATATTTATCATTTTCTTTACACTATACATATTATAAACTAAAGAATAGACACATACATATTACTCTGTAACTTTTTTACTTTATGATATTGATATATGTTTAAGACATACATAGAGACATTCCTCATTATTTTACTTGGCTACATAGTAGTCTATAGACTACAATTCCATAATTTAAAAATTGCAATCCCTGTCTTACTGACAAGCCTTCAGTTTTTTTCTAGTTTTTATAAATAAGAAAACTCTCATAATACACATTCTTTAAGGATCTATTAAATTTACAATGCAAAAATTTTTTTCTGCTGAATGAATTCTCAAAGGTGCACATCGCTGCGTTAAAGAGATATGCATTTTCAAATTTAATAAAAATACTCGGCACACCTGAGTGGCTCAGTCAGTTAAGTGTCTGACTCTTGATTGCAGCTCAGGTCATGATCTCAGGGTTCGTGAGTTCAAGCCTCTCATCGGGGGGCTGATGGTGCGGAACCTGCTTGGAACTCTCTCTCTCCCTCTCTGCCCCTTCCCTGTTTTTTCTCTCTCTCTCTCAACATAAATCAACTTAAAAAAATAATTTAAAAAAATACCAGATTACTTTTGTACAAGTTCTGGCAATTCACAACCACACCAAAAGCGCATGTGACTTCCTCATACCCTAGCCAGCTCTTGCTATTGTCACCATTTATAATTTTGGAATCTAACGGTTGAATACAGTAGCTCATTTTTGTTTTCATTTGTATTTCCAGATGACAAAGTTTCATATATTTGTTGTAATATAAATATTTCCCTCTTTCTTTGCTGTGGACTGCCTGCTGATATCCTCAGGTCATAGTTTCCTGGATTGTTTATAACCTGCCTACACATTTGCTAGAAGAACTTTGAAATATAATCCTTTGTTATGTGTACTGCAAACATTTTTTCTCCAGCCTGTTTGATTGTCTTCCGACTTCTTAATGTTTACTTTTGTCATACTGCAGTTTTTAATTTCTGTAGAAAAAAGACCTCTCAAACTGTGTTTATTCTTTTCTCCTGTCTAAGAAGTTTACCCCCACTGCAATCTGCGCCCCAAACATACACAGATGGTCTCTGCATTTTATAACCTTGCCACTGTAGGTTCCCATGACATCTTTCAGAGCCAGGCTTTGGCTATTTTATTCCCCCAAACCTTTTCTACATCTTTATACCTACTCTATTCCTATTCTCCATTCTCTAAGTCACCCTGGATTTTATGGGGAGTTCATTCCGTTTTATCTTTTTTTGTTTGCACACTTGATTTGTTTTGTCAAGGAAGAAAATATTATGGGAATATTATTAGCAAGGGCACTTTTATTTTACAAAAGAGCTAGAGAGAAGAAAGTGCATAGTGCAGGGAGGGCAAATCCACGACACAGGCCCAGAAGCTTCTCTGCTTCTGCCACGCACACACTAGCACACATGTCAGCACGCCAGCCCACCCAAGCACCATGTGCATGGCCTGGAATCCTTCTCAATAAAGCACCTTTAGCAGATGATGTTTCTCAAAGATGGCCACAACTATATCTTTCTTCCCAGCAGGCTTCTAGCACCTTGTTGCTCCCCAACCAAGAGGTGGAGGCTAATTTCCCTCCTCTCAAGTCTAGACAGATTCGTGGCTTTCTTGTAACCAACAGAATGTAACAGAAGCAACCGCACTGGCCTTCCAAGGTTAAGTTATAAGAGATGATAGAGCTTCTGGCTTCTCAGCAGAAATGCTAGGTCTGAAAGGTGGAATGGGTGTCCTGGAAGGGGCTACCATGCTGCGAGGAAGCCTTGCAGAGAGACTGTCTATGGAGAAATCAGTTGGCCAATCAATAGACTTAGATAGATATATAGAGATGGGTGGCCTGTCAGTCCACAGCTGCTCCAAATCCCAGCCACTCCAATCAGACTATCCTTTATGGGAGACACTCACATGAGCCCTTCCTGAATCCCTGACCTACGGAAGCCAAGTCATAATAAAATGTCTATTGTTGTTTTAAGCCACTAAATTCTGGGATGGTTTGGTAGACAGCAATAAATAGTTATAACAGCACACTAGACAGAGACAACCGATGGAATGCAGATGCTCATGAACTGAAACCTACTTACTCTCCCTGGCCTGACTACAAGTGAAATTTTAGGCATTTACAAGAAAGATTTTTTTTTAATGCTTTATTTATTTTTGAGAAAGAGAGAGAGAGGCAGGGTGGGGGAGGGGCAGAGAGAGAGGGAGACAGAGAGGATCTGAAGCAGCGAGTGCAACACAAGGCTAGAGCTCATGAACCGTGAGATCATGACCTGAGTCAGTCAGATGCTCAACTGACTGAGCCGACCAAGCACCCACGAGTTATGATTATTTTTTTCTTTTAGAAACGGAATGGGCACAAGAGAACAAGGAGCAGACAGAGAGGATGAGAGGGAGAGGGAGAGAGAGAACTGTGAGATCACAACCTGAGCTGAAGTCCAGTGCTTAACGGACTGAGTCACCCAGGTGCCCCACATGTAAGAATTTTTAAACAGAGAGCCTATATTGCTTCCTCAAATCACTCAGTGGTATTTGTTCATTTGTGTGTGTGTGTGTGTGTGTGTGTTTTCACCTTTAGGTAGAATGCTGACCCTGCTACCTTTCCAGGAAATTACCTCACCAAGGTTTCCCTATCTTACCATCATGTCTCACCCCCCGCCCCCTAGAAAAAGCATAAGAAAACTATAGGAAAAGAATCTACAACTGAGTACTGGAGCAGCCTTAGAACAGCCTACATACCGTCTCCTGGTCCATATCAGCAAGCCCTTGACATGCCCGGGCACAACGCCCTTCAGCAAGTGCAAGTGCCATATAAGCCCCTCCAAAGTCTGAAGGAGAGTTCATTGCTTCCTACATCTTTTTATACTCTTAGAGACATTCGAACCTGTGATCACATACGTGCTCCATCTTATTTTTTCTTGGCTCCCAAGAGCCTCTCTCCTCTCCTTCCCCACATATACCCCATCTCCAAGGTAACCCATGTTAACTGCTTACATGTATCCATGCCTCCTTCCATATTTCCATCTGGGCTCAAATAACACTACACAGCCAGAAGCACATGTACATTACCATATAAAAAGCTAATGCTTTTAAACGTGTTAGTCACACAGGCTGTAACTGCCACATAGCTGACGGCAAGCCACACCTCCATGCCTTTTTCTCTTCCTTCTCATTTACCCTTTGATGCAATCCCACTCCCTTTGTCTCCCTGTCACAGGGCTTACTTCAATTTAGATCATTTGGAGCCATGGCAATGCTACTTATGTTTTCATCTCTCCATCCCTCTTTCTTTCCTTCCATCGCACTCTTCCTAGGAAGGCATGTTGTTACTCTTTTGATTTCTTCTCAAGGAATTCAGGCAGTAAACCAGGTGAGATGCTGGACACTTAAGTAGAAACTGGAGAGGAATGGTTAGCAGAGGCTCTTGTCCTTCCTGATCTGGAGAAGAGAAAATGCTCACTGGATGGGCTCATCACTGACTCGCCCTTCAGGAATCACTTTGCTGCTGCTTTCATGTCTGCTACACATTCCAGAAGGCAAGTTAGAAAAACACCATTAGCTTTTCCAGCTATCATTGTCCTATTGTCACCATAGCGACAGATGTAATGTGAAATCCACCGCTTTATTGTGAAAACAATGTAGGTTGAAAACTAGCCTTGGGGACGTTGCAAAGAACATGAGATTTAATCTGATCTACTCCCCTGTGGGCTCTTTCCTATATTAGCTTTTCTTTTAAATAAACTTTATGGCACAACAATAACATAAAATAAAATGAAAAGTCAAAGGGTCATCTTTTGAATTTCTACAATGGTTATTTGACTCAATCGTATGAGAACAGACCTTGGTGCCAGATATGAAAGCAAAATAAAATATGTACAAATCCAAAGAACTTCAAAGCAGCCAAAGAAACCATAATGGTTAATGTGTCATGTACTGAACATTGGCTGAAGTCATTTTATCCTTCTGAACATTAAATTCTAATTCTGGACCAAAATTAGGAATAAAAATACATACACTTGTAATCTGATATGGTCCAATTAACTAATTAGAATCCTGATTCATCCTTAATGAGATCATTCAGAATCCAAATGCAGCTGATAAATCAAACTAAATCATAGCACAATCAAATTTTTAATCCCAAAGAAGATATATACATATCCAGAATGGAATAATGGAATGGTGTGAAAAGAAAAGAGTAAGAAAGCTGTGTTATCCTCGTCTGTTTGTGCCAACAATGAATTCGGGAGGCATGTTACCTAGAGAGCATGCTTCTGCAACTGGTTGGGTGTGTCATCTATTGAATAAGCCATCAAGATCAGGAGGACTTTGAACTAGATCTTATTTCAACACCATGAAAAATGCCTGGGCTTTTGTACAAAATTACCCAGGAAAAAAAAGTTAGGCAGAAGACAAAGATATTTACACCATGTGGAAATATGAAATTAGAAAAAAAAAATAGGTAGTAGGTAGACGTAAGTGTAGTTTCGGTACCTAATCATGACGTTACAACCACAAGTTAGAATTTAGGTATATTGCAGGGGCGCTTGGGTGGCTCAGTTGGTTAAGAGTCTGATGTCAGCTCAGGTCATAATCCAACGGTTCATGAGTTCAAGCCCTGCATCCCGCTCTGTGCTGACAGCTCAGAGCCGGGAACCTGCTTTGGATTCTGTGTCTTCCTCTCTCTCTGCCCCTCCCCTACTTGCATTCTGTCTCTCTCTCTCAAAGATAAATAAACATTAAAAAAAAGAGAATTTAGGTTTATTGTAAAGACAAATTTTATGAACTTTTTAAAAATCTTTTTTATGTTATTTATTTATTTATTAGCAATCTCTGCATCCAGGTGTGGGACCCCAACTTAAGACCCCAAAATCAAGAGTCACATGCTCTTTCAACTGAGCCAGCCAGGCACACCTTTCCAAACTTCTCTAAACAGTTACAGATATCAGATGCAGGACTCACACCATCTATCAGCATATTTCCTTGATGCTAAATAGCATCATATACAGGTATTCATATACACAAAATTTCAAAGTTAGAAATCAAAAAATGTTGAAAACCAAAGAAGGAGATCTAATGAATCTTAAGGAAAGGTAGGACTACATTTCTATATGTAGGATAAGGAGACTTGTTAGGAGTCTAAGGCATTGGTACCAAAACCTGAGTTCAGACCCTGAATCTGCTCCCTATTAGCTGAGTGATTGAGATAAATTGCTTGATTTCTAAACGTCAGTTTCTGTACCTGTAACACCCACTTCCGGATGCATTGTGAGGATTATATTAAAGAATGCTTGCAAAGAGCTTTTTCTAACTCAGAACGTTTATTGTTATTGTTGGCATTCAGCTGTGCAATCCACCTAAAAATTTCAACAGCTTTTTTTCAAACCTTAGGGGCTCATAGCTAATAATGTATATGACTTTTTGTTTGTTTTGTTTGTTTGTTTGTTTTTTTGGAACTGGTATAAAAGGTATGTCTATTAGTCTTCACGTTTACATATGATGCCAAACAAGTCCTGAAACCTATGTATTTCATCCGGAATTAGAAATCGTCATAGAAAACACAAATCTGAAAAGAGTGTTTTTAGGAAGTCTGCAAGAACCTGGAGATACCAGAAAGAAAGCAAGAAATAATGAGAAGAAAGGACATTGGAAATAAACCCATGTGCTTGAAATACTTATTTCCATGATAAAAATTAGCCTTACATTTGCAGGATCGTATTAAAAGAATATAAATGTCAATTTATTTGGAAACTAGGTTGCCTAGGATTTAGATCAACAAGCTAATGTCTTGGATAAACGGGCTCCCTCACCAGTCAGAGGCAGAAGAAGAAACAGGAAATAGTGAAGAATTATGCAATTATGTGACATTTGTTTAATTTGTGAAGTTGACAGACAGCTATTTACCCCCGAAATTGGTTTCTGAGAAATGAAAAGAACACAGGAACTTGCAGAAAAATCAAATTAGGTTCAGTTAAGAGCTTTTCAAAAGGCAGGGTACTTCTATTCAGACAGCGTCTCCTACCCCGAGCCTTGTTACTGCCCAACCATGACTTGCAGGATTCCAAGTAGCATGATTTGGAAACAGTGGGTCTCAGACTTTTTTAATATCACAGTTTTCTAAAGTATATATATATAAAAAAAAAAGATGTCCTCTGGATCCAGCCCTCTGCTCACGAGAAAACATTTTTGACATTTTCTTCTGATTCTCACATCAGATCTTAGAAGGCTGAAGAGAAGATGTTCGGGAAGCGCCCAGAGATGAAGTTCCGTCTCCAGTTCCTGTTACCCAAGATGCACGCGGCCTCGGTGGGTCGTGGAGCAGGGTCACTTTCGCCCGCTGGCACTGACCCGGAGCGCTCTTCTGTGACTCCCCAGGACTCTTGACCACACCCCTCAGGCACAGTCCTCTTCTCCAGCAGTCCCAATCAGGAAAGTGCCACTCACCTCCCATTTTCCATCCTTCACACTCGTCTTCTCTATTACCCAATAGAGAGGCAGGCAAAGTGTTGCAGTACTTGTCCAAATGTCTAAGGGTGAAGTTAAATCTGATGTCTGACCTCGGAGAACGCATACTCAGATACTTGTTTTGAAACAAGCCATCTCAACGTTTACCACGTCTATCACAGGGGCAAATCCCACTCCTACCTAATCCTGGGACAACTATTATTTCCAATACCCATAGGGTACAAACACATTATGTATAATCCCAGTCAGAAAAAGATTTCAGGAGTCTGGACTGGGCCAGTGTCTCCTTTAAAGGATCTCTTCTTGGGGTGCGTGGCTGGCTGTGTCAGTAGAGCATATGACTCTTGATCTCGGGGTTGTGAGTTCAAGCCCCACATAGAGTGTAAAGATTACTTCAAAATAAAATCTCAAAAAAAAAAATAGTGACTCTTCTTGTGGTTATCCTACAGTTCTTCTTCAGCCTGGTACAATAGCAACGCCCAGCAGATCCCAAAATATGACAACTCTAGGATTTCTCTGGGCCCCCCAAGGCTTAGCATACCTGGGCTG
The DNA here is from genome assembly GCA_030068075.1 of Paguma larvata. NCBI lineage: Eukaryota > Metazoa > Chordata > Mammalia > Carnivora > Viverridae > Paguma > Paguma larvata. The sequence continues at coordinate 115,703,225 of CM057829.1, read as the reverse complement.
GAACACTCACCTGTACTTTGGGCATGGAGAAGCGAAGAGTGTCACATCAGGCAGATTCTGGTGAACACTGAACTTCAGAGAAAACAGATTTCCCCAAGAAAATCTGCCAGAGAAGCTTGGGTAAATCATTAGACTATCCCCCTTTCTTCAGTTAAAATGTTTTTCATGGGACTATAGGTATGCAGGGTACTTACATTTAGCATGTTGGGGAAAGTATGAATTCTAAAGATCAATTGATATTTATTCACTGATCTAGTCTCTTCATTGCATTAAAGCTACACTCATGTGTCCTAAAACTATATTCTAGAGTTGGCAGAAAAACTCAATGTTTGAAACTCCACCCTTGCTCTGAACTCAATTTTCATTGGTCTTTTTATCTTGAAAAGGTCTCAATTAGAAATCAGTCTTTAGTTTCTCAGGCCTGAGGTCGGGTCCTTTTGTCAAAGAGGATATTCTTGAACTAATTTCCAAGAAAGCCTTTCAAGCAGCACCCACAATCTGTGCCAGAGTTGTCTGGCTCATTAGCGAAAATTTCGGGTAAACATCCCCCAACATCTGGATAGTTGATCACCGAGGTTAATGACTTTGGCAACCCTTTTGGTGTTTTTTCACCTTAATGGCTATGAAAACATGGGCGGTGTTTAAGGACCAGAAGGGGCTAAGTGCTTTCAGCGGAAATTCAGTAAACACACAAAAGAAGAATAACAACGTAGTTCCTGGAATAGCATGCCAAGAGTGGTTTTTTCAAACTCAGGTCTGATCTCAGGTTAGCGATTTGGTGAGACGTGAGCGAGCACTGCTCCCTGTAATCTCTTCATTGCATTCTTCAGTGATTGCGTTCTTCAGTGATCGCCTGCTTGTCTTCCCCTCCTCTTTCTGCACAGTTCTTGCCTCCCTGGGGAATCTCACAGACTAGGGCAAAGGCTGTCTAATCTATCATCAGACTCTTAGGTTTGTTCATGTTCAAGCTTAAGTCTATCAATGACTTTAAATTAGTTTATATATATATAATATATATATAAATTAGTTAATATAATATATATAATTATATACACATATATAATATACAATATATAATTTCCCTCCCAACTCCAGACCACTCTGGGACTAAATAGGGAGCTAGGAAGTGTTCAAGATAAATTGCCAATGCTTTCACTCTATTAGAAATTCCTTGGTAGCAAAAAGACAACACATTTAACTTGTTTCTGGAAGCACTGAATTCTCTTCCTTGCATCTGCCTCTCTTCCTCCTCTTAGTCCTTTGAGCCCTAAATAGATTTCCAGCAACCCACTCTGTGTCTGGGCTTAGTGACATCACTCACTAACTATTAAAACAAATATTCATAAAGCACTAAAAGTTTGTAAAATGAGTAGTAGTGAGAGCAATGTTATGGGACTTGCTCTCGCAGTTAACTTTAAGAAGCCTCAAGGTTAAAGAATTTGCATTTCTGATGCCTTGAAAATAGAATTAATTTCTAGATAAGATAAGATAGTGGAAATTGCCATGTTCTATATACTTCAAAACATGTAGTTACTAAAATCTTTTAAAATGCTCTTAGCTTTTTTTTTCCTTTTTATTTAATTTGAGGAAATAAGTTTTAACTTCCACTATAAAAATAGATTATGCTTATGTGAAGGAAACAGTATGGCTTAAAATTAGGCATTCTCTAGGTTATTTGGACAAGGCCATACATAGTTAAGTGTTCGTAATAAATATTGTATTTTCCACACTGAAATTACTTTTGTCCTACTTGATTATATAAAAATTTGCTTTTATTACTCATTGTTTTGTAGAGCATCTGGATATGTTTGGGCGGAAGAGGAAGGGAAGGAGGGAGGGAGGAAAAGAAGGAAGAGTAAATAAAGGAGAGAGGAAAAGAAGATTCTGTCTACGAATAATCCATCGCCCTATCTTTAGGCAGCCATCCAGATACATAGCTTACATATTGTCAAACCTACTCCGTGATTCTCAAATCATAGAATTTGCCCTTAACACATAATTCAGAAAATTGTCCCCAATTCTAAGTCCTTTTTCTTCAAAATTTTAATCCTACATTTTTGTCAATCCCCACCTTTTTATTACATGTATGAGTCACTCCGGCTGGGAGCCATCAGGGAAAAAGAGATGTGCACAGTGACAGTGGATATTTTCATATTCTGTTGAAATATAAACTGGTGCAAACTCTCTGGAAGGCAATGAACAATGCGTGCCAGAAGTCCTTAAAGTGTGGAGAACGTGGGCCCAGACATTTCATTTGTACGGTTATAATTGAACAAACGTGAATGTTTAGCCACTAAATGTTTAATATACAATTTTTTCTGTTTTCTTTTTTTAGCATTTTTTTCTTAAAAGGAAAAATATCAGAAGCAACCCCCATACCCTACAATGCGGGAATCCGTTGAATAAATTGGTTGAAGTCCACACAATACAATAATACACAATCATCAAAACATTATAATGCAACACTCCTAGGGCCCAGAGGGTTAAAAATAGTGATTGTCACGGGTTTTATTTAAATCATTAGTTAATGAGAAAACAGGAAGTTGATAAAACTGGTCCAAAAAACGTTTGAGAAGGCAGGCATTTATAGACAATGCAATAAACAAATACCCAGATAAGATTGCAGGGTTAGAAACAAAATTAGTTAATGTCCAAGAGGGCAATGAACCATAACCTTTGGGATTACCACTCACTCCCTCCGCTGGTTCACCAACCCAACAACCCAAGACAAATTCTTGGCACCTCATCACAAATCTACAAGTTAACCTCTGCCTCCTCAGAGTTGTAAGATAGTCCGTTTGGGCAATAGAAAATCAAGACAAGTTGCAAGCCCAGCAATGGCCTGGAAAGATACCTACTTAACTCTTTCCCCTGTTTCTAGGTTTCAGATAATGTTTCTGACATTACCTTGACGTGAGCATTGTACATGTTCATACGTGCCAAGCACAGAGAAAAGTGTCTGGCACACAGGAATCCTCAGCTACCATCATCATCATCATCATCATCATCATCACCATCACCATCATCACAGCTGTACATAAGGATTTTATTCATTAATTAAAAACCATTTGCTTATAAAAGGAAAGGAGACAAAGAAGATGACAGAGTAGGAGTTTTCTAATGAAACTGTAATTGAGACCTTGAAAGTTGTCTTAAGAGGTGCTATTTCACTCTATTTGTCTCTAGAACATCGTGGGCCTGGGAGGTGGAAATCGACATCTTCTAGTGACAAAGCTTCAAAGGTCTTGAACATTTGGACCAAGAATGAAACAAACTAGGCAGTAGGAGGCAGGGAGGAGGAGGGTTATTTAGAATACATATTATCAGCATCAAAGCAAAATGAATTTGAAAGCACCCCATGGGGGATGATGAATACGTTCTGCAGAGTTAAGAATGGTAAATGGGAATTAATTTTGTAATGCCTATCATCAACTCTTTCAGGATTTATGAAACGTCGCTCTTGCTTGCTTTATTTAACATGTCACCCCATGTATGTTGTTTTAGCAGGCTGACAGCCTATATAACAGCTTTCAGGACTTGACTTATATCTTCAGTGCCTTCCCAACTCTCTTCTCCCCTCAACTCCTAGGTTCCTCGATTCTTCTCCCATCAATATTCCAAGAGCCCTTACAGCTTGGCAAGTCTCATTTGCATCTCAGGGTCTATGCAAGAGACCACAGCCTTACAATCTCTATTTCTTAATTCCTAGTGAAAACAACAGTTGCAAGAAATAATCCTCATGGAGGGTTGGCTAAAGGTTAGGAAAGTTATTTACTCCGTTTGCTCTTATTTTTGAAAAATAGACTCCTAAAAACGTGATCAGAGTTTTGGGCCTCCTCCCAGAAAAGAAATGAACGTATGTTCATATAGACAACATTTTGTATATAAGTCCAGGAGGGTTATTGAGCCACTGAAATCCATCTATGGGCCCGTCGAGCCTATATTAAGAACTGCTGTTTTAAGTTTGTTTAACCTTTTCTCATAGATTTTTGCAAACACACAAGAATAGGCAAGAATAGGCAAGAATAGGCAGAATAGTATAGGGAACCTGCAGGCAGAGATCACCTGATCCCAACAGCCGTTCCCCAGCACAATTCTTGCTGCCTTCATCTTAATCTGTCTTTAAATCAAGTTAGACTATCAGATCAACCTTACATCTGAGATGAATGATTAGCCTCTAGACTGCTTTCACCCAAATTACCCTTAGGCATGGTTATAACTTTGGAATGCCTTGATGAATACTCAAAGGGACCCCTAGAAAAATTTGCTTCTGCACCTCTTATGAATTCACATTGAGGAAGTTCTACACTCCTCACGCATCCACTCCTCTCCCAGGGCTCATTCCTGGGACAATCGGTTCTTCTCCTAAACTGTTTCTTTGGGAATATTTTATGAATATTATGAATCTTACAACTAATCATTTTCTACCAAAGTGTTTTGGTGTGTAGTTTAACTACTGGTTGCAGTTGTGAGTGCCACTTCTTTTTTCATTATATTTAAACTCATTTCTGACTTAAAGGTTGATTTTTGGTGTAATTACCATGCATCCTGCCATTTCAATGAACTTTATGATTAATTTCTAGAATATTTCTGTCAAGGTTTTTGAATTATCTATGTATGATGATAAGTAAATGATAATGTTATCCCAAAATAATCATGTTGAGACTTCCTTTCTAACATATCTTTCTATTAATCCAGTTCTATATCCTATAGCACTGATCAGAAATTCTATACTGTTATTAAATAATAATATTGGTAAAGGATCACAGAATATATTTCCAATTTTAAAGGGAATGTGACTGAGTTTCAAAATTAAATAGGCTCCAGGTCATTGATTTCAAATTGATTTGCTTTATCAATTTAGGGAATGCCTTTTCCATTTTTACATCACAAAGAGGTTTGTTTTATTTTATTTAAGTAAAAAATGAGAGGGTTCTCTTAAATACTTACAGAACCTACTTTGAGATGAACATAGTCCATTTTTAATTTGTTCATTAATATTATTTCAGTAAGTTTCCTAATATGATATTTAAGTGCCCTTGTATTCCTAAAGTAAACTCCATTGCCCATGATAGGGTATTATCTTACATACTACTGAATACTATTTGATCTTTTGTTCATAAATGTTCATATATAAATCATTAAGCAAGATTGGCTATGGCATCTTGTCTGTATCAATTTGATACTGGGGTTGTGTTTATTTCATAAAATAATCAATATTTAATATTTTTCTCTATTCCAAATTCATTTCTATAACCTGGGAATTAATTGATCCCGGAAAGTAGGAAGCAGTATACCTATTAATGAATCCAAGTTTAGAGTCTTTGGAGGAATGTGGACATCTTTCTTAATTAATTCCATATTTATGTTTGGGTTATTTAAAATGTTAATAAGTGTTTTTACCTTTTAACTTATTTTTATTTTTGTTAAAATATAAAGACCTAAACTATGCCCTTAAAAGGGTGAATTTTACAATATGTAAATACTATACTTTGATTTAAAAAATGAATTGGGGAGATGAAGCATAGAAAGAAAAAAACTGAACTCTTGAAATTCCTAATGCTAAAACAATTTTAAGCATTTACATTTAATTGTAGTCTGATGGTGTTTAGAGATATTTCATTTTTATTCTATGACTATAAGCAGAAACAACTGGGGGGAAAAAGAAAAAACTACTGGAAAGATTGTCATTTGAAATAGTTATAATAAATTTTATGGTAATAAAGCCAATGTGGCTTGTACAATGAAAACGAAAGCAGCATAGAGATTGGAATACACAGGCGGCCAGGCTTCCACTGTCATTTGTCAATTACTGTAGGATGGAAGAAACCTGAATTTGATGCTCCGCCCTAGTACCAATCCTTTTGAGTCTGTGCCAATGTATATTAAAATCTATGGTACCTGGTATATATTCAATGATTGTGAATTGTATTCAGTCATTCATGCAATTTTGGTGTCCTATTGAAAAACCTGTTGTCAAAATACTCAGAAGTTTGTCAAAGGAAATGGAAAAACTAATTGTTTCCTTTGGTGTACGCAGTGTGACTCACTCAGAGAAGGAGGACATCTGAACTTGCTCTTTCCACTGTTAATACCAAACCTTGAAAAAGAGAATTGATAACCTGATTGGACAGACAGCAGAATTCTAAGTAAAAGATATATGTTAACTGTCTGCCTGGTGCAGGATTTTGTATCCAGTCCCTGACAGATCTGATAAAATCCAGACCTCACCCATGATTTAAGGAGTCAGTGGAGACAGTTAAGAAAACATTTGGAAGACCTTTGTAGCCTTCCAAGAACTGGTCAGAGGAGATCTTCACTATCGTCCAGCCACTGAGGAATGCCTGGTGCCAATTCACTCTTGGTCACTGAATCACTATAGAAAACATATACTCTATAAGAGATGTAGATGTCGCCAAAGCTTTGTGATATCCTTTGGCTATCCCTACCATTTTATAACTAATAGTAATAACAGACAGAACTACTTAGTTCACTGAAAAGTCTTTGAATACCTTAGCACAGACTGGGCTAGATCTAAGAATAAGATAAATCGAGATCAAAATTATTAGGCCAAGAATATGGAAAAGAAGGATCCAACAGAGACTTGTATCCAAAGGGATAAGGAAAGAGCATCCCTAAGAAAAGGAAAGTGGAGGTGGGAGCATCCAGTGGAAATGGGGAAATTTGCCAAAAAAAAAGATCTTTGAAACTCAATCCACCTTCTTCAACTCATCACATGGTCTTCGCTGAAGGTCTCACTTACAAATTACCTGAGTTTTGACAATCCTCTTGGCCTGAGACTAGATAATCAATAACTACATCTTACTGTAGAACCTACTGCAAATTCTCTGCCCACAATGTATTAGTCTCCAGACTAGTGGAGACTGATAACTAACAAAACATTATATGTTCTGCAGAAGAAAAACCCCGTCAACCAAGATTGCAGCTTCTTAGAGTATCACATAGCTATTTCTCAAAATTCTTTGCAGTATGGACTCAGAGGACCTCTGGCATAATCTCACACTTCTTGGTTGGTTTGGTGAGTCATGCAGACCATGAAGTTCCTCCCTGGCATCTAGGGAACCCATTTCTCCTGGGGTAGTCTAGGAAAACCGAAGAACCCCATCCTCTCCCCATATAATGGCCAGGTGTTACAATAGAAGAATGTGCCCTTTCACCTAAGGTAAACTCTTCATGTGCTTCATAGCCTGTATCTCAACTACCGAGAGTCCTGTCCCTTCTGCTTTCTGTATCTTCAACTTCTGCCTGCCCATTCTGTCTTCTCTCATTAAAAACAAACAGAAAAAATCAACCAGGTCCCCACCTCCACCCCATCTATGTGTTTATCTCTCTTTCTCATTTTCATAACCAAATTTCTCCAAAATGGTGCCCATTCTCACTACCTCTGTGGCCTCATCTCCTGGAAAATCTTCCACCCACTCTGCTATGGCTACCATCCCACCATTCCTCTAGAAGGGGCTCATTCAAGCTCTGCAATGTTGCTAAACCCAAAGAACAGCTTCAGACCCTATTTACTTGTCCTTTGAGCTGTGATCAGGTCTCTCAGCCCCATTCTACACACCCTTCCTCATCACTGTCCCCAACCAATCACACCAGCTTCTTTCAGTTTCTCCAGTTCTAGACTCTGTCCTTGCTTAAACAAGGGGGCTTATCACTAATATATGATAAGTTTTCTTGCAAACCTATTTTGTTCATCCCATACCCCCAGGGCTTAGCACACCAGAGACATTCAGTATACATTTCTTGAATAAATACTTTAAGTTCTAGCACTCCAGGCTGGAGACATTATTCTAGCAGTATTTCTTTGAGCACTTTCTTTGTTCATAGCTCTTGGATTTCTGCAAGCCCACCACCAAAACTGCCTGGGAAATCTGAAAAAAAAAAAAAATGTCCTTGAGCAATTGAAAAGAGAATGGTGGTTATGCATGGTAAGATAAAACTTAAAAAACCCTATTGGCCATCTAATACAACCTACATCCCGCACAAACATTGTTGGTCAGCTATGGAGAACACCGAAGTTTGGAAATGTTCACTAGATTCCATGAGGTCTGATTGATATTGGATGGTAGAGCTGAGGCTGGAACCCAGCTGTCCGTCCCAGGCTGGATGGTCCCAACATGCACATACATGATGGCGACATCTTGGGGACAGACCTCTAGGACTGGATAATGCCACAAACATCGCATATCTGGTTACAAGGCTTTTTTTTTTTTTTTGAATGCTTGAATTTAAATTTTCATCAAACTTCAATTCTATATGGAAATACAGTTCCAAATATGGAATCAGCCAGGTGTCATCCACAAAACAAGAGACAGGCAGGAGATCTAAATCTGGTTCTCTGATGCCATTTGTTGGAACTTTTTCATCTCAAGATTTTGCTATTAAGCCGAGCAGCATTGGGTTTGTCTCCAGATCTGCAGACAAGAGCCTTAATTCTGCTTTTGCTTCACTCTGTTCTCTCCATGTGATCTTAGGCAAATTACGACGGTTTTCGTTCTCCCTTTCATTCTTCCACTCGGTTGTTCACTTAATAGCCCTCTTTAGGGCACTTTGTGTTTGCAGGACATCGTGTTGGGTGCAATGATGTGTGAGATGCAGTCTAGTCCTCAACAAACTCGTAAAACGAATGAGAGAGGGAAAAAGCAATTAACTTTAGGGTGTAAATGAGCATGTAATCTAAAGATGTGCAGGAAGAGTGAAGCCTAAAGGAGACGAAATCCCAACAAAGAAGAAAAATCTATACCCTGAAATTTATTCATCCTAAATAAGTAGTTACTCTCAAGGACCAGGTCCTTTTGGTGCTGTACCTGAGTGTGATCAAGTGTGAATTCTTTAAGTATGGCGTAACAGAAAGAGCATGAGAACACGGAGTCCCATGTTGCCGCCCCCTTCCTTTGCATCCTTTAGGCCAGTCACTTAACCTCTCTGAGCCTCCCTTTCCTCTTCTGTAAAACATGGTTAATAATAAACTATTTTGTAGTTGGTCAGCTATGGAGAACTCTAATGTATGTAAAGTGGTCTTGACATCTAAAAAGCACATTCATGTATTATTTCTACTCTATCTTGCTTTCCCGCAGGATATTGTTAGAACCAGCTTGCAAAGATTCGGCTAACTACCAGTCAGGGAAGACTCTTACAAGACAATCGAGGTTGAGTTTCTGGAGACTGTGCATTCATTTTTCATTTATTTCATTTATTTTCGATGAGGCTGTACCTTGTGTAAGGCACCTCTGCCCTCTCATCTGAAAAATACAAGTAATAATGCTTATGCTTGGGGTTGACACGAGAATCAAGAAAAGTAATGTTTGGAATGCTTTAAAATGGAATAGAACTGTTAAGTGTTAAGGAACAAAAAGAGGAAATTCGCCTGCCTTTAAAAGGAGGAATGTTTTACTTCTGAGTCTACTCATTTTCCTTTGGCCAACCCCATGAAACAGTGCGATTAAATTTTGATGGCCATTCTTTCAATGAATCTCTTTATGCCTATACAGCCCTTCACACACCCCCTCCACACACATACATATTTCACATGAATGGAGTTTAACGATATATGGTTTTAAAAAAACAGTCACCTTCCTTCATCTTTGACCCTTCGCCAAAGCTTTTTTTCAAGTCAACTCATGCTGTAGTTCGTTTTTTGAGTCCCTCCTAAACATTGCCTACCCAAGGTGGAATTTCTCCTTAGCTCCTGGACCCCTCGGTGCCTCAGTCACAGCACCCAATGCATTATGGCACTTCCTTCCTTCCCAGCTATTACCTTCCTAAATGTGGGGACGGTATCCCCACTTTATAACTCTGGTATTTAGTACAGTACCTGGTACACTCTAGGCACTGAATAGGAAATCAAGGAATAAATGAAAGAACAGATGGATGGATGGATGGATGGATGGATGGATGGATGGATGAGCGAATGAACTGCCACCCAAGATGTACACAAAAAATTTTTAAATGGTTTCTTTCTAAATTAGGAAGCAAATCATAAAATTGTTTTCATCATCAATGTCCCAATTATATATACAGACCTCATTGAAGCATATATAATTTTAAATTACATATGTAGTGAAATCCAAAATATAATACTTGTGGCAGTTCAATGTTACATTAATTGAGAATAATTTTTTATGATTCAGAATTCTTTTTTTTTTTTTTGCATGATTCGATTTATACGCGGTATCTGAAATAGTTAAACTCGCAGAAACAAGGTAGAGTGGTAGTTGCCAGGGTCTGGGGGAAAGGAAAACGAGGAGTTGCCACACAGATTGTATAAAGTTTTAGTTTTGCAAAATGAGTAGATTCTAGAGATCCACTGTACAATATTGTGCCTGTAGTTAACAATACGTATTGCACACGTAAAAATGTGGTAAGAGGCTAGATCTCACGTTAAGTGTTCTTACTACAATAATGAAAAAAGAGGAGCTGTCACCGCATAACATATAATCAGATTATTCCATTTACTCAAAGCTTTATATCTCTTCCTTTGATGTTCAATAATCTGCTAAACTACCGTCGGCCAAGTCTTTTTTAATCTCATTTTTCCTTTGTTTAGCTCCTTGTCATACTTTACCTATAAAGAAGCTCAAAATTTTTAAAAATTTAAAAATAAATCTAAATCCCACAGGTGAATCAAGAGAAATTATGGAGCCCACAGCATTTAGTCAGCCCTTAAAAGCCTGTCTCAAATGTCACCTCCTCTGCAAAGTATTCTCTAAACCCCAAAGCAGGATGAATCTCTCCTTCCTCTCTCTATTCTAATGGCTCTGTGGCTGTGGGTTATGTTAGCATTAACGTACTAAAGTATTACATTTCTAACTCAACAAAGGGAGGAAATGTGTCATAACCAGCGTTGTGTCCGAGCCTAGCATACCCAGCAAACTGTAGGTGCTCAATAAATATTAGATTCGTAAATGAAGGTAAACACTTTTAGAGGTGCTTGGAAACTTTGTGTTATTTTGTATATAAAGTAGCATCCTTCAATTGATTAAGTAGCAACTGAAACTGACAAATACATAAAGATTAGGCAATGGCTGATTGCTAATTAGAAGTCTGCTCTAATAGTCCTTGTATTTGTTTGGTTACTTGGCATATATTTTTCAGAAAAATTCACAAGTGATTTTTGAAGTCATTGATATTATCCTTTCAATATATTTCTCCATGGGTTTTTGCAAACCCCACCCACACCAACAATCTTGAGGAATCTACTGAAGTGTTTCTCATTTTAATTCCTACAGTACTTGACAGATTAAAGCATTTTATAATCCTGATTTTCTGTTCCATGAAGCAATCTAAATATCGTGTTTAGCTTTTTAATTCAAAATCTTGTCAGAGAATATAGTGAATCAAGGTTATTAGAGAATTCGTGTGTTAAGTTTGAGAAGAACAGCTGCCCCAGTGAGATTATAATATGTAATGGTGATATCCTTGCTATTTCCTTCCTCTCCAGGATAAAACGTGCCAGCTCAGATTAGCTGGGGGTTTTGTAAAGGAGAATAAATGTACAGCACTTCTAAAATTTTAATTTACATGAGAATCACCCTATGAATCACGTTAACATGCAGATTCTCATTAAATCTATTCCTGTGGGGTCTAAGCTTCTGCATTTCTAAAATGCATCCTGTAGTTGTCCATTCTCTTGGCCCATGGACTGCCCTTTAAGAAGTAGGGCAATAACAAATAAGAAAAAGTAACTAACAATATGCTTGGTCTTAAATCACTGTGAACCTAACCACTGCCAATTGAGACCCCAGTCGTTGAACTTGTTTTATGAAAAGGAGAATACTTATTACTAGTTCACTCACCCTTTTTTATTTCTTGAATGGTTTCCATGGAGAAGTAATTTAAAACTAGAAAATCTTAACAAAATTTAATTTTGACATATTATCACCTTTGCTACCGGAGAAAACATTCCATCCACTGAAGTGTATTTCCAAGATACCAAATTTAATGGAAGAACAAGTAAAAAATGTATCATGTTCTACATGTGCACAAACTCCAGAGACTCTGAACTCAGCACTGGCATTCCAGGTCAGGAGAACACATGGATGAACCATCTCATAGGGAAAACTCTCCTGCCTAAAGTGAAAGCAAATGTACCTAAAAAGCTTGTGTTGAATCTGTAGAGCAATATGGGGAGAAGGGACATCTGAACAGTATTAAGTGTTCTGATTCATAAACATGGTATATCGCATATAATTATTATATCTCATTATAATTATTTCATACTTATATACATGAACTTTATATGCATAAAACTGTCTTAATTATTCCTTTCATATTTGTATTCCTTTCATTTTTTTCTTTGCTTTATTGCATAGGCTAGAACACCTAATACACAATGAATAGAAATCACCATGAGAGTAGGCATCCTTACCTTATTTCTGAGCCCATGGGGAAAGCATAGTGAGTGATAGCTTTTTCTTTTTTCAAGTTTTTATTTAAGTTCCAGTTAGTTAACATCCAGTTTAATATTAGTTTCAGGTGTAGAATTTAGTGACTCATCATTTACACCCAACATCCAGTACTCATCAACAATAGTTTTTTAATAAATACCCTTTGTCAGAAAACTTTTTCTTTTCCTAATTTACTGAGAGGTTTTTTTTAATAACATGGTGTTGAATTTTATCAAGTGCTTTTTCTACATCTCTTAAAGTAATTATATGGTTTTCTCCTTTATTTTATTAATGTTGCAAATTACATTGATTTTCAAATACTAAATCGACCTTTCAATCGTAAGGTGAGCCATACTTGGTCATAGTTGGTACACACATACAAAGACACACAAACACAGCTAGATTTTATTTGCTAAGTTTTGTTACTTATTATTGTGTCTGTTCATAAGTAATATTGGTCTGCAGTATATTTTTCTTCTTGTATATTCTTTGGTTTTGGAATCAAACTTATTCTGGCTTCATAAAATGAGTTTGAGAAAATTCCCTCTCTTCCATTATTTGGAAGAATTGTGTAAAATTTGTATGACTTGTTCCTTAAATATTTGTTGGAATTTGATAATGAAGCAATCTGAGCCTGGAGTCTTCTTTGTGGGAAAGATTTTAAGTATGAATTTAATTGCATTAATAGATAAGGCACTGTTCAATTTTCTATTTTTTTCTTGAGTCAGTACTGGTAATGTGTATCTTTCAAGAAATTTGTCCATTTTATTTAAGTTTTTTCCTTATTGACTTGGATTTTTTTCTCCTTTTTAAAATTTTTTTAATTTACATCCAAGTTAGTTAGCATGTAGTGCAACAATGATTTCAGGAGTAGATTCCTTAATGCCCTTCCCCCATTTGGCCCATCCCCCTCCCAAAACCCCTCCAGCAAGCCTCTGTTTGTTCTCCATATTTAAGGGTCTCTTACGTTTTGTCCCCCTCTCTGTTTTTACAATATTTTTGCTTCCCTTTCCTTAAGTTCATCTGTTTTGTATCTTAAAATCCTCATATGAGTGAAGTCATATATTTGTCTTTCTCTGACTGACTAATTTCACTTAGCATAATACCCTCTAGTTCCATCCATGTAGTTGCAAATGGCAAGATTTCATCCTTTTTGATTGTATCGGCATGCGTTTTTAAAGTTTCCTTTTTTACTCTTTTAATAGCAATAAAATCTGTAGAGATATCAATTTTTTCACTCCTGGCATTGACAATTTTGCATGTACTTTCTATTTTCTTAATGGTCTGGCAAGAGCTTGTTTATTTAATTGTTTTTTTTCCTCATAAAATAAGGATTTGTTGTCTTTTAAAATGTTCTCAATTATTTCTCTATTTCTCTATAGTCAGAGTACACCTCTATAATATTTCAATCCTTTTCAATTTGTTGAGGCTTGTTTTTATGGCTAGAATATGGTTTATTTTGGTGACTCATGTATACATGAAAAGAATGTTTATTTGAGTGGAATATTCTATAAAAGTCAATTAGGTCAAGTTGGTTTCTTTAGTCCTCTTCATTTTTGATTCATGTACTTTGGAACTATGTTATTGGGTTTATACATATTTATTATGGTTTTGTCTTCTGGATGAATTTTCTCCTTTATTGTTATGAAATAACCAACTTTATCATTGATAGTCTTCCTTCTGAAGTCAACTTTGTCTGATATTAAAATATCCATACCAGCTTTCTTATATGTAATATTTGCATGGTGTGTATTTTCTCATCCTTTTACTTTGAATGTATATCTTTATAATTAAAGTGTGTTTCTTGTATATAGCATACAATTGAGTCTTATTATTTATCCAATTTAAGAATACTCACCTTTTAAGTCGAAAAATTAATGTTTATGTTTATGTAAAAATTAGCTTTTATGTATTAGCATCATTTTCCTTCCACCTGAAAAATTTTCTTCAATATTCCTTGTAAGGAAGGTGTGCAGGCCACTAATTTTCTCAGGTTTCGTCTCTGAGAAAATTTCTTTATACCTTAATTTTTGAAGAATTTTTTGCTGGTTATCATTCTAGATTAATATAATTTTCTTTTGGCACTTTAAAGGTGCCTTGTATAGTTTTCACCCAAAAGTCTGTTGTCATTCTTATCTTGTAACCAATTTTCAGAAATTTATGATTTGGTGGCGGCTTGAGTATATGAAAGTGTGGATATGTGAGTGTTTATCCTTGTTTAGATTTATTGAGTTTCTTGGATTTGGGGATTTACAGTTTTTATCAAATTTGGAAATTTTTTAGGCATTATGTCTTCAATCATTTTTTCTACTCCTCATTCAACTGTAATACCCTCTTGGACTCCAGTTATAAGTATACCAGTCTCGTTAATATTGTCTCATAGGTCACTAAGGCTCTGTTTATTTTATTCCAATTGTTTTTCTCTATTTCATTTTGGAAGATTTTATTGCTATATCTTCAGTCTCATTAATCTTTTCTTCTTCAGTGTCTAATCTACTGTTAATCCTATCCTGTGAAATTTTCATTTCAGATCTTTTATTTTCGATCTCTGAGAGTTCCATTTTTAATCTTTCTTTCTCTCCTCATTTTGTTATGTTTCCTTTACATATTTTACATATTTATTATTCCTGTTCTAACAATCTTATCTACTAATTTCATTATTTTAGTGTCTATTTCTCTTGACAATTTTCTCCTTGTCATGGGTCACATTACCTGCTTCTCTGACTATCTAGTAATTTTTTATTAGATGCTGGACTTTGTCATTATGAGATGTTGAGTACCTGGAGTCTGTTGCCTTCTGTTAAAGATCAATGGTCTTTGTTTTATAGATAGTAGGCTATTTTGATCCCTTGGATCAAAAACAACCTCTGTTTTAAACTTTGCTAGAATGGTGCTAGTGTAACCTTCATTGAAGAGATCGTCCAGCTCTACTACTAAGGCATCATCACTCCGAGATCTCCCCCAGATGTGGAGTGATCACTGAGGAATCTCCAATTTACCTAGATGGTTGAAACAACTCCCTGTCCTGTGTGAACTCTGGGAATTGTTCTGCTGGTACCGTGGCTTTCTTTGCCTTGTAGTTTCATGCTCTACAAGTGTGACTTAGCACTTAGCAGTGACCCAAGAGGACCCCTGTATAAATTCCTGGAAGTCTTCTTATGCGTAGTCCCCTCTTTTCCAGAACTCTGACTCACAATTTTCTGCCATCACAGCTTCCCTGAACATTGATCTCTACATTCAACTCTGTGAGGCTATCGGTGTTTTGGGGTGGGGAGCTCCCTTCCCAGTCTTAAATTTGCCTCTGGGTGAAAGCTGAGATGTGTAGGGCCTGTTCTAGTCTCTCAAGGATGACAACATTATGGTGCTTGTTTTCCAATGTCTGAACAAAGTTGTGTTACATATTTTTGCCCAATTTTCAAGTTGTTTGTGGGAGAAAGTTATCTCTTGTCATTGATATTTTATCATGGCCAATAGTGGAAGTTTGAAGTAGTTTTTCATGAATGACATTGTGAAACTAGGCAATGTGTTGAAAAGTCCAGATGATAAAGTGTGACACATTATTGACGTGAGGGGAATACTCCCCATTCCTGTGAGGACTAATCATGGCTTTTTTCAGTAAAGACTGAAGGGAAGGCTGTACCACTTCATCATCTCAATTTTTCCACCTTTGGGAGGGAACAAACAATACTACCCTGCTCAGGGAAGCATTCTTCCAGAGAGGCAACAGAGGCATGGGTGTCAGAGCATAGGGAGTGAATGACAAAACTTCAGAAGCTAATGTTTGGGCAGCCCCTTGGTAGAAAAAAGGCAGTAAACAGCACCTAGGGCAGAAAGTACTTGATGAATCGTCTCAGATATTCTTACAATATAGGGAGGAATGACTTGGAAAATGACAGACTTATTTTTATAGAAAATTATATCTCCAAACCCTTCACTTCCAAAGCCATAGTTTTGGCTTTTAGATCTAGAAACAATGGAAAAAAATATAAGTCTCAATATGTAAAAATTTATTCAAAAATATTTATTGAGGGGGTAACTGGGTGGCTCGGTTAAGCACCAGACTTTTGATCTTGGCTCAGGTCATGATCTCAGTTTGTGAGTTGGGAGCCCTGCATTGGGCTCTGTGCTGACAGTGAGGAACCTCCTTGGGATTCTCTCTCTTCGTCTCTCTCTGCCCTCCCCTGCTTGCATGCATTCTCCCTCTCTCTCAAAAGTAAAAAACAAAAAACATTTAAAAATATATATTTATTGAGACTTTATATGTACGAAGAAAAAGTTCCTGTTGTTGAAGTCCTCCAAAACACCTGAAGGAAAGACAGCTGCGTTAAGCCAATAATTGTAAGAGTAGCTCAAGGTGCAATGAGAGCATAAAGAGAAAGCATTTACTACTGTTTGGATGACAGCCAAACACATACAATTCAAAAGAGAGTTTTCACTCTGGCATTCCTGAATTCCAAACAGGGTAACCCACCAGAAGAAATGCAGTCATTTTGCTTTTCCCAATGAAGTATGTTTAAACAATGGTCCCCTCATTTTTAATGAGTCTTTAATATAGTCTTTAATATAGTACTTTATCATTCTCTAGTGTAAAAGACAAACCAGTGAAGTGTCTCCCAGTCTGATCAGCACAACAGTGGTGACATAAATAGAAGTATTTCAGGGGGTGCCTGGGTGGCTCAGTTGGTTAAGCGACCGATTCTTGATATCAGCTCAGGTTATGATCTCACAGGTTCGTGAGTTCTAGCCCTACATCACGCTCCATGCTGACAGTGTGGAGCCGGCTTGGGATTCTCTTTCCCTCTCTCTGTGTCTCTCCTCTGCTCATGCACATGCACACTCCTTATCTCTCTCTCGCTCCAAATAAATAAATAAGCTTAAAAAGAAAAGAAATATTTCAATGCTGTGCTTGGTTATTGAACTACTCTGTTTCTTGATCGCCAACGTTTCATAATTTTAAACATGAAGTTTTAAATAAACAGGGAACAGTTGACCTCAAAGGAAATGCAGTCGAAAATTAAAATGGAAAATAAATCCATTGGTGATTATAACACATTTTATTTTTTTTTTAAATTTTTTTAACGTTTATTTATTCTTAAGAGACATCGAGACAGAATGTGAGCAGGAGAAGGGCAGAGAGAGAGGGAGACACAGAATCCGAAGTAGGTTCCAGGCTCTGATGAGCGGTCAGCACAGAGCCCGATGTGGGGCTCGAACTCACAGACCGTGAGATCATGACCTGAGCTGAAGTCGGCCGCCTAACCAACTGAGCCACCCAGGCGCCCCTATAACACATTTTAAAGAAAACCCTAGGAAGTACAGAGTTCATAGGAAAAGAGCAATTCAAATGGCCTGATATTAACCATTTGAAGAAATCAAGCAAGTTTTCATATAGCAATTCTCTAGGCTCTACTCCACCTTATATATGCTACGGCATATTTGCTTCTTTATGGGAACGTATCATTAAAAACACAACAGCAAACCAGTTCGCGATGTAGATTATTCCTGAAAGCCACCGCTCTCCATCCCCCACAACACGTATGCGTGTGCATGTGTGTGCACGGGTGTGTATGTGAGGACAGCTGGAGATGGAGGTTGCTGCTTTTATTTACTCAGCAGGTACTGAACTCTATATCTGCTAAATATGTTCATCTCAATGGGAATTCCAAAGCACGTTATTAATTCCCTCCCTAAATAATGGTTTCCATCATACAAAAGAGCAGCACTCAGCAGCAAAAAGAACGTATTGCTTAGAATGGAAGTGGGAGCACATTGACGGAAACCGGAAATGTCCCTCAGGCAGGAAAACGCAAGCTTTGGCTCTTCTCACCTCTTATAGATCCACTCGATTCTGCGTTGCACATAATTGTGCTGTGCTCCACAGCCTGTGCTGAATAAGCCTATGACAGCTTGGAAGGTCAGCAGTTTTCCAGGGAACAAGGAAATTGGCTGCTAAGGATTATCTCACCAGCAATGGAATAAGTTCAAGTGCCCAACTAACTAAAAAATTTAATTAAAAACCGAGTAATTTTGTGTCCACATGCAGAGACTAAGGGAAGTCTGCAGGGAGGTGAGTTTTTCTTCCATCATGTCTCTAGAGGACATGCATTTGAACATGCCCAAAATAGAAAAGGCAAATCAGAATACATTTGCTTTAGAGAGATGAAGGAAACTAGTGTTTCAGCAGGGTCTGAGTGACTTCTCCATTTCTTTAAAGATGGCAAGACACAATCCATGTAAGTTCCATGGTAACTGGTTCTTTCCTGTATTCTTTTGTATTCAGCAAAGATAAACATTCTTCTAAAAATAAAAAATTATGTATTATATTCAGTGAAAGAACTCAGCCTCAAATGGGCATATATTGTATAATTCCATTTCTGTGACATTTTGGGAATGACAAAAATGTAGGAACAAAGAACAGATCAGAGGTTGCCAGGGGCTCAGGATGGAGGGACGGTCTGAATACAAAGGGGCAGTGACAAGGTATGCTTCAGGGTATGAAAATTTTTCAGGATCTCGTCTGTGGAGGTGGTTACAAGAATCCATGCTTGCATAAAAACTCATAAAACTGTACACGAAAAAAATGGATTTAGCTGCATAGAAAATGTTTGAATTGGTTTAGAAATTACCTGGGTGCTTATTTCGTACCACGCAACAATGAGGCCCTCCTCACTGCTACAGTAATGCTGGGTTTGCGGTATATCACCTACAGTCTTCATCAGCGCCATTATAGTCTTCTTACTTGAGTCTCATTAAAATGTTATTACAGCATTCTTATCTCCGGCATCATTACAATAGCGTTGCTTCAGTGTCACCTAAGCATTCTAAGCTGCTTGCCTGAGTGAAGGAACTTAGACTGAAGGCTTTGACGGTGGGCGTGAAGCACCCACTTCTCGCATTTCTCCAACTTTCACTTTGTGTCTTTAGCTCTGGGCACTATTTTTATTTTAAAAAAAAATTTTTATAGCACTTTTTTATGTTTATTATTTACTTTAGAGAGAGAGTGCACACACACGTGTGCATGAGCAGGGGAGGGGCGGAGAGATTGGGAGAGAGAGAATCCCAACCAGGCTCTGTGCTCTGAGTGCAGAGTCCCGCCCGAGCTCAATCTTGTGAACTGTGAGATCATGACCTGAGTTGAAATCAAGAGTTGGTTGCTTAAACAACTGAGTCACCCAGGTGTCTCTCTGGGCACTATTTTTAAAGACACAACTGGTAAGACACATAACTAACGAGATAAATAAAGAACAGGAATTTTTTGTTATACCATAAAGGTGCATCTCACCACAAATTCTCTTCACTTTTCCCTTACACTCTTCCTTCTTTCAAACAATAACCAGAAATTGTAAGAAAACGTTACTAGTTGCACATTTTTGAAAAGCGGTTTGTTCTGTAACTGGGTATCAATGATGCCATGACATGTGAACCACGAGGTTCATTATGCTGAGTGAAATAAGTCAGGTTGAGAAAGGAAAATACTGTGTTACCACTTCTATGTGGAATCTATAGTTTTTAAAAGCCAATTTCAGGGGCGCCTGGGTGGCTCAGTCGGTTAAGCGGCTGACTTCAGCTCAGGTCATGATCTCACACTCTGTGAGTTCGAGCCCTGCGTTGGGCTTTGTGCGGACGGCTCAGAGCCTGGAGCCTGCTTCGGATTCTGTGTTTCCCTCTCTCTCTGCCCTTCCCCTGCTCATACTCTCTCTCTATGTCTCTTAAAAATAAATAAACGTTAAAAAAAAAAGCCAATTTCAAAAAAACGAAGAATAGGATGGTAGTTGCCAGGAACTTGGAATTGGGGGGGATCAGAAGATGTGGGTCAAAAGATACAAACTTTCAGTTGTTTTTTTAAATGTTTATTTATTTTTGAGAGAGAGAGAGACAGAATGTGAGTCAGGGAGGGCAGAGAGGGAGAGACACAGAATCCAAAACAAGCTCCAGGCTTCCAGTTGTTAGCACAGACCCGATGCGGGTCTCAAATCCAACGATCTGTGAGATCATGACCTGAGCCCAAGTCAGACGCTTAACTGACTGAATCACCCAGGCACCTCTAAACTTTCAGTTTTAAGAAGAAAACATTCTGAGGATCTAATGCACAACACGGTGACTATGGTCAATGATACAGCATGGTATACTTGAAATTGGCTCTGAGCAGATCTTAAACATTGTCACACTCACACACACAAAAGATTAGTTGCGTGCGGTGATGAATGTGTTAATTATCTTGATGTTGGGAATCACTCCACCATGGAAATGTGTATCAAATCACCACATTGTGCACTTTAAATATAAACAATTATATTTGCCTATTATTCCTCAAGAAAGTTGGAAAAAATAAAATCAGCCTTTCAAGTTAAAAAAAAAAATGATGCTATGAACACAGTTCAAAGAAGACTATCGTATATGGCTCCTGTCCTTGTTCTCTTTGGTTTCCTTACCCTTTTGCCATTTTCAAGTTGCTTATGAAACCTAGTATGGTACTTCATGACTGAACACACACAATTGCCATAAAGTATTGTCTTCAAACCCAGATTCAGAATCAGAGGGAAAGGACTTACCAGTTCAGTTGATTGTGGATTCAGATGTCCACACTCAACTAATACCTCCACCTGAAAACCCTTCCTGGGTGAGCATTTTTGTTTTGCTGTATTTCTGGGAACAGGAGTGTCCTTGCCGTCTCTTCCATTTACATGCCAACTCCTTTAAATCCTGTACGGATAGCAAATCCCTACGGTAAACCTTAGGAGGAGAAACTCTCCTCTCACAGTGTGTCTTAGGGTCTGTCACTGAGAGTCTTTGGACACCTAACATCGCTCACTCTTCATGCTTAATATCTGCAAATCTGCCCTTGAGAACACCGTATTCCTACTTCTTCCCATTTACCCTCCATCCTTGCTATCTTGTCCTTGCCCATCAGGTGGCTCCATTTCTTCCCTACATCAGAGACTGAACTTTTCTTGAAGGCTTCTTCTGAATTCTGTCTTCCAGGTTCATAGTACCCAACATCAGTTGAGTCACTTGGTCTAAGAGGCTAACATTTCCCAGTGTTCACTGATGCAAAGTGAATTCCAGTGCTCTTTCAGAACTTGTCATAATTTCTAAAGAAGACATCTTCAATCGTTTCTTGGGTATCCTTCCAGAACTTTCCTGTACATGTATATATATACGATGCACACGCACACACAGCCTTTAGAAAAACACACTTATGAATAGGAATATATAATCAGTATTGTCTTGTTCTTTGCATTTTGCTTAATGTACTTATCTTTATATTTCAAAATAACTATTTCCATTTTATTCTTTTTAACAGCGGCATGATTGGTGTATACCATGACTTATTAATCAGACCTATATTGATTAAGATTTTGATATTTTCCTTTTTTTTTGCCGTGATTGCCATCATAAGCTATGGCACAATCAACATCCTTATATTTGTATTTTTGCAAACACAGGCAAATATAATTATAGGAAAAATTTTTCAGTGGAACTAATTTCTGGGTTAACATTTTTGGTTTATTCATCTTCATAAATTTCACCAAATTGTCCTGTTCTGTTCATATTCTTACTAAAACAGTTCAAGAGTTCCTGATTCATACAACTTCACCAACCTTATATCTTATTGAACTTTTAAATTATTACTCAACTCCTCATGCTCTGATAGGTTTTTTTTAATTTTTTTTTTAATGTTTATTTTTAAGACAGAGAGAGACAGAGCATGAGTGGGGGAAGGGCAGAGAGAGAGGGAGACACAGAATCCGAAGCAGGCTCCAGGCTCTGAGCCATCAGCACAGAGCCCGATGCGGGCTCGAACTCACAGACCGCCAGACCATGACCTGAGCCGAAGTCAGACGCTCAACTGACTGAGCCACCCAGGCGCCCCTATGATAGGTTTTAAAAAAGGCAACTCATTATCGTTTTCACTTGTTTTATTTAATTATTAGTGAGGTCCGTATATTTGTATATAATATACAGTTTTGCCAATTTATATGTTTTTCTGTGAACTGTGGTTTTTGCTGGTTGTGGGATAGGTGAAGACCTCTGGTAGCTCTCTGGGTCCTCAGAAAATTCATCACATGGTGGAGGCAGGTGCTCTCTTCCGCCCCCTCTGGCCCAAATAAGCTCCAGCACCTTTCCTATTCCTACAGATGACCTCCGGGACAGCAGCAAGAGCGTCACTTCTGTCCTCAGCTGGCCACCTCTCTGGCACTTCCACCAAAAAAGAAGCAAAGGAGCTCCCTACTCTGGGATTCTCCAAACTCAAATGTAGGAGGGGTCCTAGCCTCACCCAACCACCTGTCCAGGGCAACACGGAGGAGGCACGGAGGACACCAGCCCAGCTATCGCCTCCATGACATACTATTCTGCCCCCCATTATTCCCAGACTCGATGCTCTTATGTGGCCCATGCAGAGGCAATGGAGTCTGATTCAGTCAACTTGCCACAACCAGTTTGTTGAACAAACAGGACTTGTGACATTATCCAAATACAGCTTTGTTTTTGTTTCCCCATCTCTTTAAACTTTATTCGGTGCAGGTAATCTTCTCCTTCACCAGGATGAAAATCCTGGCAGTCCTTTGGATTTTGTGCTTTCTCATTTGCATAATATATATTCCACCAGTCGCTTTAAGTGTCACCCATGTCTCTTCTGCTGTCAGAGTGTCCAGTCCTGTGAGTGGCTGGTCGTGACTTTTCGCCTGCCCGTGTTCCTTGGGGCAAGAGCAGGCAGTGGGGTGGGTGTGGGGCATTGGTCCTTCTGCCCTGCCTTCACTCACTGCGCTTTCCCTCCCGCAATGGAAGGTCAGGCCAGGAGACATGAGGGGAGGTGACAGTACGTCCTTGGCTGGGTGGCTTCATGTTCTCAGGACCTAAGGTTTGGTTCACACGGGCATTTGCAAGGTTGAAAACGAGATGCAATTTTCCTCTTTCTTTGTGGGCTGTTGGGGGTTCCTGCTAGGCCCTCCCTTGACCCGGAGGATATAGCTCTGCTCTGAGTGGGCCCGTTCTCCTTCCCCTGCCAGGATCCTACCTCTGCTGGCCAAGGCCTTCTCCCGTCCCCAGCCCCACAGAAAGTCCACCTGCCCCCTGACCTGTTGGGAACTGGTCAGCACCTGCCTGGGAGCCAGGTGTCCCCCTCATCCTCTGGATTTCCCACAGTGGGCTCTGGTTGTCTCAGGTGCCTGGAATGAGGTGGGTGATGAGGGGAAACAAGGGTCATAGAGAAAGGAATAAATACATCATTCCAATAGCTGAATAGATTATGAATAGATTATCTTAAAGTAGTATTTAAGATTTCATTTACGGGAATAAATGCTTATTATATGACATTTGGAAAAAATGCCAAAATGCACAAAATAGGAAGTCAACTCACTTGTAATCCCACCATACAGAACTCATCACTGTTAATAGCTTATATTCACATACAAACATACTGTGTATGTTACATAAAAGCAAAAATAGTAAATGATATAATACTAAATTATATGATACAGAATTCATAGAGCCCAAAAATGCCTGGATACTATGGCCTTGGGTGGAGGGCAGGGGGTACAATTTTGCTCAAGTTTTCTGTTGTCTTTCAGTTTGACTTGCAGGTCCCACCCTCGTCATCTCTTGCCACAATAATGCTGCATAACAAGAAACCAGGTAGCATAGAACAATAAACACCTCTTTCTCACCGACATGTCTTCAGGGGCACAACTCTTCGTGGCCCGGCTTGGCTCCAGGCTGAACAATTGGTTCAGTTGTGCTCCGCAGAACGCCGAATTTCAAGCCTTTGCTTGCCTCACATCCACATGCATCCCATTGGTCAAAACAAGTCACGTGGCCACGCCCACCATCAACCGGGCAGAGAGAGAATACTGCCTTCGATGGGATTAACTAACTGTAAAGAGACACGAAACAGGCAGCCACGTGGAAAGGGATAAAGAGAGAGGTGAAGAATTGGCAACCATAACCCAGTCCACCCAGGCTTAAATATCCAATTCATATCATTTTCTTCTAGGTAGCCCTAGGATAGGGACTGATTTTTCAAAAATACTTCATTATGGAAAGCAACAAACTATAGGTTTTGTTTATCATAAACCTAAAAGGCAGACATTCTGAATGCAATAAAGACTGGTCGTTTCTCTTAAAACATAAAAGTTGAATCCTGTACAATCTATGGTTAATGTGATGTACTCATTTTCTTCTATTTATTACATTCGTCTGCTGTGCATGCTCTGTTTAACTCTTCTCTATTTTTCCATGCATGTCACGTGACTCAGAAAGCCACCTTCCTTTGGGTTTCAGTGGAGCCCCATAGGAATAGCTCTTTCCTGTTTTTATGGTTGAACTCTTTCTAGCATGCCTCTCGGGGGAAATTAATATTTTTCATATATTAAAGCATATCCATACTTCTAAAATATCTCTAATTTATTGCATTAAAATATCCCTAAATCTGTTTATTATAAACTTTTCCTCTTAAGCACATAATGTAAAATATTTAACTTATGTTTTTATGAAATGAATGAGAAATAGCCCTGTTGTTACATTTCCCATCATGTGATATTGTTTTAGAATTTGGAGGTCTTTTTTCAATTTCTAAGTCACTCCCGCAATATATATAAGCCATCAAAATGCTTTCAATGATGACACCATTATCATTGCAATTGAACCTTCCAGCCAATTTCCATGAACAGTAAGTAGGTATTTTGATCCATGTCGCATAAAATGTGCAGGTGGCTTTGTTTTTCTGTTTCCATCTGCATATCAGATAAAGTGTGGACAGAGCCCCAGTGAGCATGTCCTCTTCAAGGCTTAAATTACTTGTAAAAATGGCCATGAAAAGAAGCACTTACTCTTTTTTTTTTTTTTAATGTTTATTTATTATTGAGAGAGAGAGAGAGCACCTAAGAGCCTGGGAGGGGCAGAGAGAGAGAGGGAAACAGAGGATTGAAGCGGGCTTCATACTGACAGCAGAGAGCCCAATGCGGGCTCAAACCCACCAGTCGAACTGTGAGATCATGACCCGATTTGAAGTAGACGCCTAACCCACTGAGCCACCAAGATGCCCTGAAGCACTAACTCTTTTATGTGGCTAGGAAAGTACTATTCGGTAGTGTGCCCCCCAACTGGAGGTTATGTTACCCCGTTGGAGGGGATTTGGAAAATGTACGGGGCACATTAAACTGTCACAATAACTGAAGTTATTGATGTTTACTGCCCGGAAACCAGGAACTTCCCACTCTACAGAGAAGTGTCCAATTCAAAATGCCAGCTGTGCTTTGTGTTGAAACACTGATTTAGTGGACTGTAGCTGGTATGAATCAGGTTTTTAGTTGTAAGCAACAGAACCAACTCTAGCCAGTTTAACTGGAAAACGAACTTTACAGTAAAAGATATTAGATAGCTCACAGAACCCCCGGAAGGTCTAGAGAATCAGGCTGGGTGGCCAAGCAGCAGGAAAAATGCTCCATCACACTGCCAGCTGCTCCAGAGCAACCCTGTTGCCACTACCCTCTGCCACCGTGTACTACCTACACAGAGTCTGGGGTCCCCCAGATAGCACCTTTGCCACTGTTTCTGAGAGCTAGAGATCTCTCCAACATCCTCAACAGAACGGACTGATTCCATGCAGAGTCACCCTCTTGCTTGGTGGAGTCCAGGTCACTTATCTGAACCCCGGTGACAAAGAAGGCTGAGAAGGTGAGTCCCTGGCCTCTCTCTCTGAGCCTCTACTCTGGGGAAGGAAAAAGGGCTCACAAGGTAGGAAGTTTCCCCAAATTAGGAAGGTGTTCAGAAGATGCTGGGAAGTCACCAGGTGTGACAAAGATCCATGAAATCATCAAAAGTCCTTATCACACGCCCCTCCATAAAGATATTTCTCCAGCATGAATCTGACAAAAATAGCTTCCAAATTTGCCTTCCAGAGTCTTAAAAAGATATACTTAGTTTCTCCGCACTGTTACATATTCATTCTATTTTCTCTACCTCAATTACCATATCAGATATTTTTTGGATTGGTGCATACATATCACTTTTGTTTCCTTTCTCGGCACTGTAATTCCTGTCTGACTGTAGGACTTATTCTTTGTTCTCTTACCACCCAGAGCTTTCTATATTGATACCTCATGAGCACTTACAAAAGAGAATTTTTTAAAAATTATGGGGGGCACCAGGGTGGCTCAGTCATTGAGCGTCCGACTTCGACTCAGGTCACGATCTCGCAGTCTGTGAGTCCAAGCCCCACATCGGGTTCTGAGCTGACAGTTCAGAGCCTGGAGCCTGCTTCAGATTCTGTGTCTCCCTCTCTCTCTGCCCCTCCCCCACTCATGCTTTGTCTCTGTCTGAAAAATAAACATTAAAAAAATTATGGATAAGATACCATACATGTGGTTTAAAAGTAAGCAAAGAAAGGACAGTGCCCTTTGACTCAAAGACATTATCATGGGGACTTTTTGCCCACATGGTTTTTGGCAGGACGTGTGGGGAGCAGTCTGAAGAGTTGTGCCAATTTGCTATGAGGTGACTTAAGAATAAGCATCCCATCTGACATATGGCTGCTTAAGTTGACAGGACCAGGACCGCAAGCGCATGGGTCAGAGAGTACCGTAGAACACATAATATACAGGGTAGTGTGGTAGGATAGTGGTTTTTCAGAAATAACTCAAACCATTAAAAAGAAAGTAACATAAGCTTCCTAGAAAGCATGAATTGATTTCTCAGTTGTATCATTCCTGTCTCTGATGCTAGAACAGAACTTAATGATCTTCCAATAAGTGACTAATAACTGAAAACACAGCCAAATAACTACTGCATTTACGTTTTAAGATTATCCCAATACACTTACATTTATCAGTTGCACTTAATAGATGCAAATAAGGAGTTTTGAGTGTATTACACTAGTGATGATCATAGCACCTTCCTTCAGCTCTCAAATTACCTTTTTATTCTCGGAGCAGGGACCCAGGGGGAAAGTGCTGTAGCTACTATCAGAATTTTAAATTCACTGAGTCAAAGTGAATTTCTCTAGTACTCATTTTCACTGCGAATGAAATAATCCAAGGCTTTGTCTTGTTTGCATGTGTGATGCCATCAAATTCATGTAGGGACTTGGAAGCTCTTTTTTTTTGCCTTTTTTTTTTTTTTAAGTACACTGGGTCTACTTATTTTTTATGTGGATTCTCTTTATGTGAGAAAAACTGGAATTCAGAAATGCATCTAAAATTTGTCCGAAGATGACATTATTACAGAAGAGTTTTGAACATGATGAAAACAGTGGATGACAATAGATTCCATTTGATTTGTTTGGAGATTCTATAGTTTAGTTGTCTTTAACTATATAATGAAATAAATCTTAATTTGTTAACATAATGTGGTAGCTGGTTTATGCATCTGTGATTAAGTGCAGAAGTGTAAGGCATAGGTCTGAAATGATGTCTAGAATATGAAGTTAAAACTGCTTTATTTACCTCCTTAGGAGAGCATCTGGCTGCTAGACTATCTGGGTGGAGGCACATTTGCGGTGTTGGAGTGAACAGTTTGAATCTTAAGTATGCTTTCTATATAAATCTAGTATATCTCAAAGGACTCCAGCTACTCTAGACTAAGAAATAGATTACTACAATAATATGATTCTATAAATAGGACCACATTCAAGGCTGACAGAATCTTGTCCTGTTGTTGAAAATAATTGCTTTTTGGGGCACCTGGGTGGCTCAGTCGGTTAAGCGTCTGATTCTTGACTTTGGCTTTGGTCATAATCTCGTGGTTCATGGGATTGAGCCCTGAGTCAGGTTCTGTGCTGACAGCATGGAGCTTGCTTGGGATTCTTCCTTTCCCTCCTTTTGCCCCTCCCCTGCTCACACACACACACACACACACACACACACGCACGTGCTCTCTCTCTCTCAAAATAAATATTAAAAAAATATTTTTTAACATTCCTTAAAATATTCATTTAGGATCTCCTATTCTTCCAGCAACTGTAAAATGTTCGACTTTTGTTATAAGTGTGTGCCATTGCAGTTTCCCTACCTCAAGTTGAGAACCAACGCAAATGGAACAGAATGTAACACTAAGCATCTTATTGACAATGGATGCACTCAGAGTTGCCCAGTCGCAGTGGCCTCACACATGGGTGGGCCCGCTGAGACAGTGGTACCAGCATGAGCAGCACTGTGGGACAGTCACAGAGTCTAGGATTCCAGGAAGTCACCTGGCCAAACTGTGTTCAATTCTAAATTGGCAACAGACGCTCAGAAAAGTGAGCTGGTTTGCTTGAGATCGCTTCTCAGTGGTAAAACGTCTAGAAGCCACAATCCCCCTCCTGGACCAAACTGAGACTCTTTCACCAACCATGTATCCTCCCTGTCAGAAGACAAGGCTACATAACACACTTAGGACAACATATTCTGGCGATGAGACCCAGCGAGGGATTATTCTATGAGTCTGATCAGTGGGGGAAAGGTCTTTTTGCAAATTCTTCTTCAGTTTTTAAATGGAATCATGAAGAAAGTATGGTGTTTTTTGTGTGTGTATTTCCCATTATCTTTGTAAACCTGATTAAATGAAGACTTCACTGATAAGGATTAGAATCTTTAATCCCTAAATTAACTACTGGGTTTTTTTTTTTTTTTTCCCCCCTGCAGTTCCATCACATCAGCTGACAGCTCTCATGTACATTCATATAACTTCAGGGCTGCAAGGGAGCTAGCCGGCTGAGTCAAAAGAAAGTGACCCCCTTTGTTACCCATCAGTAACTCGTGAAATGTATTGTACTTGGTATAGAGAGGAAGTGTTGCATTGTGGAAAGACTGGCTTTGAAGTAGAAGACCCAAGTCTAAATTTAGCCCTACCTTTTATTAGCTTTATAAATAGCCATTTAGCTTTATAGCCATTTAACCATTTACAGCTCTAGTTTCCTAGTTTCCTTAAAGGACTTTTTTATTTTTTTAATGTTTATTTTTGAGAGAGAGAAAGAGAGACAGAGCTCAAGTGGGGGAGGGGCAGAGAGAGAGAGGGAGCCTGCCGAAGCAAGCTCCAGGCTCTGAGCTGTCAGCACAAAGCCTGAAGCAGGGCTCAAACCCAAGGACCACAAGATCAAGATCTGAGCCGAAGTCGGACGCTTAACAGACTGAGCCACCTGGGCACCCCGAGTTTCCTAGTTTCCTAATCTGTAAAACAGTCCTAGTAACTTCCTAGGAGGGTCACTGAAGGGAAAAGTGTAATCGTGTGCCTGAATCACCGGGCACACACGTATCTAACCAATGGAAGCAATGATTCTTAACTAAAATAAGACCTGTAAGCCTGGATTGCAAAAAAGACACTACTTGAGCCTTTCAGATTGTTTGGAAAGACTGGAACAGCTCCTTGCGAATAAAGATGTTTATGGAAATAGGCTGAGAAGAGCTATTTCCCCTGAAATACTGTCCACCTAGATTAATGGAACAGTGAAAATAGCTCTGGAATGTTGAGATGGAGCCCTTGGGTGTAGTTCAGGACCAGTTCCCTAAGAGCAATGGCCTTGGATAAGGCACTCTGCCTCCCTGAATCTGTTTCTTCAGTTGAAAAATAAGGCGAGTCCCAAAATATCTTTGCTTCCTATCTTAAAGCTTTATTTAAGGAAAGGCCTCTACACCACCAAGGGATTTCATGGTAAGCAGCTCCCTGTCTTTGCATCTGGAAGGTTCTGCTTCTTTCATCTTCACTCCTGCTGTCACTTCACTGACACATAATTAGCAGTTTGTGATATGCTATTTAGATTTTCTTTGCATTTCACGTTCTGTTGTTAATTCTCTGTGAGGCTGACTGATATTGAGGTGATTTTCAAATCTAAAGCTGAAGGTACTCTGGCAACAGTGCTATCTTAGCATGAAGGAGAAGGACGTAAATAAAGGTGAAACGTAAGGAAACGATCAAAGCTCCTGTTTATGACTTCGCTCTACTGACACAGATCCAACAACTTCCAAGAATGAGAAAAAAAAGGAGGAGAGGCAACAAGGGAAAACGATACATTTATTAAGAGGCATGGAAATGCATAAACTCATTTATAAATAAATGTAGAATTTACCCAGTGAAAAAATAGCTAAAATCCACGAGTAAGCTGGATTTTGTATTTGAAATGATTATGTATTTGATCTCCAATAATTTCC
Organism: Paguma larvata; assembly: GCA_030068075.1. Taxonomy (NCBI): domain Eukaryota; kingdom Metazoa; phylum Chordata; class Mammalia; order Carnivora; family Viverridae; genus Paguma; species Paguma larvata. The sequence continues at coordinate 115,672,693 of CM057829.1, read as the reverse complement.
TCTCCAACATGATCTCTTAGTAGCAGCCATTTTGCAATTACTATAGAAAAAGCTGTTACCAATGACTATCATATGGGGAGAAATTTTTCAAGAATTTTCTTTAAAAATGAACCAGTGCAAACAAATTCAGATTATAAGGGATACAGTAAGACCTAGGGCTTATCTTCAGAAAAGTAGAAAATAAAAATCCCAAACATTTATTCATTAAGAAATGAAAAAGCAAACTACATTTTGATCATTGAAAAATAATACATATGGATATTATAAAACATTCTTAACCAGTAATTGTAATAATTACACTTATAAATGTTCATTCAAGTACTAATGTTCAATAAACATTCAAATTCCCATGAAAAGTAACACTAGATACAGACATGTGTGGACAATACTACTTCTGATTTAATGACAACGAAAATCACATCAACAGAAGGCAAGTGATCCTTAAAAGACTGTATTTTTTTATATGTAAATGATTTTTCACAGTCTGTATATTTTATCTGTGAGAACCCAAGGAACATCTCACGACAGCTAATTAAGAAGTCCTTTCTATAAAATGACTCTTGATATTACAGAAACAAACATACGAGAAAACAAGTTGAGCTTAAAACATAACAGGGCAGAATCCGTTTTCTTTGGCAGGAAATTGTTCATTCCCTACCAAATGTTGGTTTGCTATTGTGTGGACACTATCAGAACACTTCTTTGGTATTTACCAAAGATCTATGAAATTATCTGACAAGGTTTCATTAACTATGGTACCATGATAACAACATAGCGCTTACGTCAAAGTTGCACGAAAATCAACCTGGTTGCCTTGATTACTGTTGTTATTAACAGATCTTCCTTCAAAAAGCTCCCTCCTAATCCTGGCCTGAGTCTCAGGCCTTAATAAAAGTTCCTTTATCTGTTTCACTTTGGACTTCAGACCCATCCTTTCTCGATGCAAAGCTTCGTTAATTAAGTCCCGGAATCCAATAGGTTTCTTGCCTATGGGAAAAAAAAATTATATAATACATTTTACATACAAATGCCAGTGAAAAACATTAAATATGGCACACTGACTTATCAAAAGAAGGTTAAAAGAAACCTTTAAAATGTTGCCCACATGTTATAGAAAAGGTTGCATTTTGCCAAAAATATATAATTTGCATGAAAAGAATTTACAGTAAATAAAAATCACTGCGTAGCCACAGCAGACATAGGACAAATGTGAGACGTTATGGACTGACAGTGTGGAAAACGACTTCAACAGTGATTATTTTAAACTTAGCACTTGTTAGCTGTGTGTGTGTTTTGGCCTCAGGTAAAGTGGTCAAATGCCCTGCTAAGCGATATAAATGGCAGTATTCCATTTATGGCAAGGCCCCTTTGAGTCCATGAGGCATAACCCAAAGTCCCCTCTCCCTTGGCCATGGCTGAGGGCAAGTGAAACTTGGGCCATTCTTCTTTCAGAAGTGAATTTCCTCTGCTAGCCCCAGCACTCCATTCTCTTCTGTTGTGCTTCAGAAATGCAAACACATTGATCATGAAAGTATTAGGCAATCTCCACAGTTTGGACAAGAGACACTTAAACAGCACAATGCAAAGTAGTCCGTTGACTCAGCAGAGGAAAGCCGGATGCTTCTCGCGGAGCAGCGGGGGGGCCTGCCTGCATTGGGGTCTCATTTCCTGTTGTTGTCACTCTCAGTGCCATTCCTATCAGCCTCTTGAGTTTTCACAGAGCTCCCATCCCCTGGCTTGCTTTTGTTCTGTGTTTCTTCCAGATACTGCTGGACAGCCTTGAGCACCGCGTTCTCCACCAGCCTCTTACTGAGCCTTACCAGTTCAGCATCATCAGGCTCACCTCCATTCTTATCACCTACATTCCACAATAGAGAAGAGAGGTCACTGAGGTCATATTGCCATAGAAACTTGGCATGCAGGGGCCGGCTAGTTCGGTTAGTTAAAAAGTGCAAGTGTCCTTCAATCTGGTAAATTGGATCTATAAATCCAAGAACACTGGTGTGACTTTTCATTAGATACTTGCAGAAACATGAGACTGCCTATGCCAGAAGATGTCAGGTTGAAAAGTAGTTCATTAACCCCACTCCAAAAATATTCCACCTGGCAATGCTGGAAGCTTCCTATTTCTACATGGAATTTTTGTTCTTCTCTCATCCATGGCTATTTGCTACTATTAAAGTCCACGTGCTCACCACCTAGAGCCTCAGACATGTGAATTCACCAACTAGATCTGCATCTGCTTTTCCTTCACCACTGCTAAATGTCAGGTGATCAATATTTTCCAATCAATTAACTACTTAGGGTCACTAATTGTTTAAATGTTTGGCCCACAGATTGGTTGTTAATAAACTCTCAGCAATCCCATGAAGACAAAGGCAGTTACTACTGCTAGGAACTGGTTTAAAATAAGTTTGTAAAATTAATATTCTATGTAATCTCAGTGGTATCACTGCAATTTCAGAAACAAGAAATTCTCCAAGAGTTAGGACGATGATAGTAAATTACTAGATATTAATATTTTATAGCCATTTCATTTCCCTGCTAGTGATGACCAAGGTTTAATTATTCTACCTTTCATTTTACTGTAAAAGGGCTGATTCTCATCTATTCCTATGCTGCACATTTCCCACTCACTCTCTTCCATGTCTCCATTAACTGGGGAAAAAAGAGCTGGGGTCTCATCTCTCATACCTATTCATTCCCTCATCTCCTTCCACCAAGCTGTGGACCCAAGAAGGTAGAAGAATGAAGGCAAAGACAATGGAGCACCTAAATATGGTAAACGAATACTAACAGATCTCAAGTAAGTGACAGACAGCAATATAATAATAGTAGGAGACTTCAGTATTCCACTTTCAACAATGAATAGATCATCCAGATAGAAAAACAGAAAGGAAGCATTGGATTTGAACTATACTTTGGACCAAATGGACCTAACAAACATATACAGAACATCCAGCAGTAATCAAAACAGAGCCCATAAATAAACTCATGCAAACATGGTCAACTAATATTTGACAATGGAGCCAAGAAAACACAATGGGGAAAGGACAGCCTCTTCAATAAATGGTGCTGGGAAAACTGGAAATCAACATGCAAAAGAATGAAACTGGACCCCTACCTTATACACACTCACAAAAATTAACTCAAAATGGAATAAGGACATAAACATAAGACCTGAAACCAAAAAACTTCAAGAAGAAACCAAAGGAAAATAAGTTCCTTGACATTGGTCTTGGCAATGATTTTTTTGGGGGCGATGATACCAAAGAACAAGCAATGAAAGTAAAAATCAGCAAGTGAGACTATATCAAATGAAAAAATCTTCTGCATAGCAAAAGAAACAAATAACAAAATGAAAGGGCAATCTACAGAATGGAAGAAAATATTTGCAAGTCATATATTTGATAAGGGTTTAATATTGAAAATATATAATGAACTCCTACAACTCAATAGCAAAAACACAAACAATCCAATTTAAAAATGGGAAGAGGAACTGAACATTTTTTTTTCCAAATAAGACATACAAAATGTTTAATGAGTACATGAAAAGGTGCTCAATATCACGAATCATCAGGGCATGCAAATAAAAACCACAATGAGACATCACCCCACACCTGTTAAAATGGTTATTATAAAAAATTCAAGAGACAACAAATGCTGAGGATGTGGAGAAAAGGGCACCCTTGAGCACCGTTGGTGGGAATGTAAACTGGTGTAGCCACTGTGGGAAACAGTTTGGAGGTTCCTCAAAAACTTACAATTGTAATTACCATATGATCCAGCAATCCCACTTCTAGGTATATATCTGAAGAAGATGAAATCACAATCTCAGAGATATCTGTACTCCTACATTCACTGCAGTGTATTTCACAATAGCTAAGACAAACAACCTAAGTGTACGATGATGAATGGATAAAGAAAATGTGGTATTTATATAAAATGAAATAGTATTCAGCCCTAAAAAGGCAATCCTGCCATTTGTGACAGTATGATGGAGTGTAAGGGCATTGTGCTAAGTGAAAGAAGGCAGACAGAGAAAGAAATACTGGGCGATCTCATTTACATGTAGAATCTAAAGACACTGAACTCAAAAGAACAGAGAATAGAATGGCGGATATCAGTGACTAAGCAGGGGCAGAAAAATGAGCACTCTTGGTCAAGATTAAGACTCATTTTTAGTTACAAGATGAATAAGTTCTGAGGATCTAATGGAAGCACAGTAACTACAGTTGCCAATACTGTATCACATACAGGCATAGTTGCTATGAGAGTAGAGCTTTAGTGTTCTCACTAAACAACAAACTATAATTAAGTAAACATAAAGGATGTGTTAACTAATGTCTCTGTAGCAAAAATTTTGCAATAAATACGTATCAAATCATCACATTCTATACCTCAATCTTACGCAATGTTATATGTCAATTATATCTCAATTAGCTGGAAAAGAAAAATAAGTAATTAGAATGCTCACTACATTAAGGTCAGCTCAGTTTTGGAATATCACCCCCGGCCTCCAGGAGGTGAAAGCCCAGTGTTACAGGACTACGCATCAGACAGGTAGATACTGAGGGTGAGAGCTGGCAGATGGATATTGTTTCCTATGCTTACATGTAACAGGGATTGAAATACAAAAGCATATATGCTAACAGAGAGAACTTGCCTCCAGCCCTCCTTCTGAGCCCCACTTCCATTTAACATGTCCAGGACCAACTCTGCTTATAACTAACCATCATTCCTAGCACCATCCGAGCAGATGAGAGATAGGTTAAAGACCCATCTAGATTTGCTATCAGTGGAAGGCCTTAGCAATTGCTTTCCCCTCAAAAGTGGCAATTTGGCACCCCAGACCCATGATCGAAAGTTCTAGATAGAACCTCTGAAGTGCAACATATGCTTAGTAAGCTTCAACTCTGTGATATCTACTAGAAGTAATTCAACATAAATATGTCAGGATATTATTATTAAAAGAAAGGTAAAGAAATTAATTACTAATATGACATTTAGGAGCAATTTAAGACTATTTTTATTGATAAGAATGAATGAGTATATTGTGTAATACTTAAAGGATTTTGGCTTAATCTTACAAGACAGTGTTTATATAACTGATACCTCCAAATGTGTTACCTATATGGAACTATTTGTATAATGGCTCTTCAAACTTAAAAGGGAAAATCACACTGCGAATGAAGGGACACTTTTTAAGCATCCCCAAAACACTGAGAATGATGGCAGCTGCCACCCTACTTGTGCTCTGCACCCAGGCCAGAGGCCGCATTCCTCCAGCTGTTCCTTACCCTGGTCAGCTTTCAGATAACATCAGTCCTCATATCTGATACTCACCAGTTGTATTTGATCCTAAACATTACTCACTCTCTAAGATGCCTCAGGTGACATAATCTGTGTTTCTGAGATTTCTCTCAGTCTAATATTAAGTGCTCTTATTACTTAAAACACTCAGAGATTTAAACCACAAAAATTTCCTCACAAAAAATTAATTTTCCTTTCTGATTTTTCCATTCCTGTTTATGCTTTTATTACTATCTGAGCCAACCAAGCTCAAAACAAGACTGGCACTGTCTTTGATTCCTGCATTTCCCTCATCGACCCATTGACTCGCCAAGCCCTATTAACGTGCTTTTCACAATTCGTCCTCTCCTCAAGGCATCTGGTATAACGCCTCTAGATTAATATTTCTAAAATGTTCCTTTTAGTCTCCATTGTCTCTATAGGAAAATTCAAACTGGTCTTCCTAAGCTTCCTAAAATTTGCCTTTGGTGATCACCTACCACTGCCGTGCTTCTGCGGTCCGCTTCCAACATCTCCTCAGGAACCTCCACATCATCCTCTACTTCGAGATGGCCCTCCCTTTCTCTAACTAAAATCCCACTACTCCATGACCACCCCAGGTGGAAGTGATGGGCTTCCTCTGGATTCCAATAACTTTGGCTGCATGGATAGTATATGGTCATTTGGTCATTCATTCACATATGCACTGAGGACCTACGATACACCTGGTTATTCCAGCCTATAGGGATACAGCAGAGAACAAAACAAAGCCCTACTGGTTTTCCCTTCTTAGTTTCTTTACAAATCATGAGCATTATTTATTATTTACTTAGTGATTTATTTATTCAACAACTATTGATTATCTGCTCTGCTAAAGACACAGTCTTGAGTATAGAAACCATGTCCTAGGTTCTCAGCTATCCCCTACCCTGCTAATGTGTGGCACAGCTTATGGAATACAATAAAAGCTTGATCAATATTGATCAGTCCAGTGAATTGTTGATTAAAGTCTTTGAAGGGAGTACAATTTAAAAAATGTTCCTATCTTGCTATAAGCGTATCACACCTTGGCCAGAAATTTAAATTTAACAAATTTAAAGCAAGAGCAGAGAATTCCAGAATAATCCAAGTAGTCATATAAAAAAATCTCCAACCACTTTACTTGATAAGCCTGGTCAATGACAAAACATCCAGCCAATGGGACAAATATTAACCATCTACAATTACTAAGCAATCAATGAAAAAAAGCAAAGAAATTTATAAATCTATAAATTTCCACATCTGTCCTGAATTCCAGTCTCCACCTTACGATTTCCACAAAGCGTTCTCAGACTATCCATGTGAGCTCAAGGAAGACCCGATTAGAAGGTTCATCACAGAGCCCTGCAAGTATGCAGCAATTCAAAAACTGTGTGTCTTTATTCCAGTAAGACCCACTTTCAACAGACTTAATTCAACTTAATTAACAGGGGGCATCTTAAGATTAAAGTTATACTGTATTTCTCTTCTGCCTACAACTTGAATGAATGTCTTTGTCTCCATAGTGACCTCTAAGATAAATGGCTAGCTTTCTTTTACCTGAAGCGTAATTAAATATGGCAGTTCAACCTGCCATTGCAAGGTACACAAACTATCTTTTAATATTTCAACAAAGACACACACAAAAGATATTCCCAATGTGTGCAGCAAATTCTTGATAAAATTTTCTTTCTTGGTCTACTTGGGTTATTTAATATCATATCTACTTAAAGTGACAGATTAACTTTTGCCTTTGACATTGTTATTTTAGAAATATCCCCAGAATACCTTCAATCAATTTCTTAGGATAATACTAAAAATATAAAAGAAAGGCAAGGAGAAATTCTGTTAGGCCCACCAAATACAGTACTGCCCCTAAAAGAACAGACTTAAATGTTCAAAAAATTTCAAGTAAGTGGTTCGACACTCCAAGATTGTAACACCATTAATCCACTGTATGTACCCATGATTCTGTTTTTGTTTATATTATCTGAGATCTCTGATACCAACGCAATGTAGAGATAAAATTTATTTTTGTGGTCAAAAAAAGAGAGAAGTAAATTCCAACAAAAAATATTTTCTACCTACTGGAATAATTTAAGATCAACATTAATATGGTTCAACTGCTCTGATGTGTGAGCTAATTGCTTATTTGACGTCATACAATGGGCTCCAGGAACTACCAGCATCCCCCTCCTACCACAAATAGCGAGGTACTTGTCTTGACAAGAACAAATCATACTAATATTTTAAGAAAAAGAACAAAAGAAATTTTTCTTACAATACCATGTATGACCAAGAGAGAAAGTACAACTACATTAAAAGTACCTAATTGTCCTAATCAAAAGCCTAGCAAATTAGTTTGTGGATATCAGTGAAATGATTCTGAAGTTTCCATGGAGAAAGAGGAAAAAAATAACAGGATAGCCAATGCAGTATTCAAGGAGGAGAATGAAGTTGGAGGACTGACACTACCCAACTTCAAGACTAACTATAAAGCCATAATAATCAAGACAGTCTGGTATTGACAAAAGAATAGACAAATATATCACTGGAGCAGAACAGAGACAGCCCAGAAATGGGCCCACACAAAAACAGTAAACTGATCTTTGAAAAAGGAACAAAAGAAATACAGTGGGGGCAAAGACAGTCTCTTTAACAAATGATGGAACGACTGGACATCCACACCCATGGACATTAATGAATCTGGACCCAGGTTCACACCCTTCACAAAAATTAACTCAAATGCACCACAGACCTAAATACAAAATGCAAAACTATAAAACTCCTAGTAGATAACTTCGGAGAAAATCTCAATGACCTTGGGTGTGACAATTACTTTTTAGATAACACCAAAGATACAACCCATGAACGAAGTAACTAATAAGCTAGACTTCACTGATATTAGAACCTTCTGCTCTGTGAAAACAAAAGGAAATGTCAAGAGAATGGGAATACAGGCCACAGACTGGGAGAAAATGTTTTTAAAAATAACAGCTGTCCAAAATACGCAAAGAACTCTTAAAACTCAACGACAAAAAAATAAGCAATTCAGTTTAAAAAACTGGCTAAAGATCTTAATAGAAACCTCACCAAAGAAGATATATAGATGGCAAATAAACATTTAAAAAGATGTTGCATGTCATATGCCACCAGAGAAATGCAAATTAAAACAATGATACTTTACTAGACACCTATTAGAATGGCCAAAATCCAGAACACTGACCACACCAAATGCTGAGAAGGATATAGGGCAACAGAAACTCTCATTCATTGCTGGTAGTGCAAAATGCTTCAGCCACTTTGGAAGACAGTGGATGGTTTTTTACAAAACTAAATATATTCTTATCATACAATCCAGCAATCATGCTTAGTACTTATCCAAGATAGCTAAAAATTTATGTCCACACAAAAACCTACACATGGATGCTAACAGCATCTTTCTTTCACGTTAACTCTTTTAGTCCAATTTTTAATTTATTTTTGTGTATATAGCTTTATTCATAGTTGCCAAAATTTGGACGAAACCAAGATGTCCTCCAGTAGGTGATGACTAAACTGTGGTACATCCAGATAATGGAATACTATTTGGTTTCAAAAAGCAATGAGTTATCAAGTCATAAAATGACATGAAAGAACCTTAAATGCATATTACTAAGTGAAAGAAGGCAACTTGAAAAGGCTACATACTGTATGATTCCAACTACAAGCCACTCTGGAAAAGGCAAAACTATGGACACAGTATAAAAAGATCAGTGGTTGCCAGGGGAGGGGGAGGAGAGAGATGAATGAGCAGAGCACAGAGGATTTTTAGGGCAGCGACAGTACTCTGTATGATACCTTAATGATGGATATATGACATTACACACTTGTCTAAATCTACAGCATGTACAATACCGAGCGTGAACTATAAAGTGAACTGTAGACTCTGGGTGATAATGACGGGTCAATGCGGATTCGGCAATTGTAACAAAGTATCACTCTGGTGGTAGATATTGGCGGGGGTAGGGAGGTTTATGCATATGTCGAGGGCAGAGGGTATCCGGGAAATCTCTGTACCTTCCTCTCAATTTTTCTGTGAACCTAAAACTGCTCTTTAAAAAAATACTAAATTCTTAATAATAAAAAAAAGTTCTCACTTGCTCACATCCCAACTATCCAGGATGTCACGTGCTATCTGAACAAAGGCTTCCAAAGCATCTTCTCTTCACTTGCAACATTTTGCCCTCCACATTCCTGCCACATAATTGTGCCCTCCTTAGCAGTAGATTTTTTTTTGACTGAGCTCACCTTTTCTTTCACCTACCTAGATAAAAAGAAACACTAATATAGATCTGTAGGCTATTCAAAACATGGGAGTGACACATCGAATTTCTTTGCACACCATCTGCAACCCATCTATGATGAGGGACAGATCAAGAATTATCCCTAAGTGCACATTTAAACTCACATTGTCCTTGGGCATTCATCTGCCCAACATATTAGCTGTAATACCCCAGGAAATAGAGTTCCTATAAACGGAGCTCCTCTCCTCTTGCCAAATACCAAAATTCTTCCCACCCTCAGTATACATACATATGCACACCAGCAAATTTTAGAGTTAAAACACCAAAGCCATATTTAAAATATTTTCTAGAATATAAATTTAAAAAGGAAAAAAAATCAGGCCTCTGTAAGTTTTATTCCAGATTCAGTAGCACAGAATACATGGGAAAATGAGGATGTTTTATGTGAATAAAGGACAATCCCCTACCCCTCAAGGGATTCTGGAGATCACTACACTGTGTGTCTCTCCACCCACCCCACTCTCACTGTTTGGTTTTTTTTTTTTTAATTTTTTTTAACCTTTATTCATTTTTGAGAGACAGAGAGACAGAGCGTGAGCAGGGGAAGGGCAGGGAGAGACGCAGACACAGAATCAAAAGCAGGCTCCAGGCTCTGAGCCATCAGCACAGAGCCCGATGCAGGGCTCAAACTCACAGAGCATGAGATCATGACCTGAGCCGAAGTCGGCCACCCGACCGACTGAGCCACCCAGGCGACCTGCTCTCACGGTTTTTAAATTGGAGTTAGAGGGGGTACCATGCAGTTATACTGAATATCACTAATAGCTTTGAGGGGAAACAGAGGGGACGTCTCAACCGGCAGTGGACCTGCAGCCTGAGCGCGCTGGGCATGACCCATCCACACAGCCTCAGCCAAAGCTGTCATGATGACAAAAAGTGATGGACCCCTCTGGCCTTTTGTTAACACAGCTGGTGCTGGCACCTCCAGAGTCTTCACTTTCCCCCACTGCTCTCCAAGTCACAGCCTGAAGCAACCCCGTCCCCCCACTCCACATATCCTTGCAGGAACCTTGTAGGATCCTTGCAAACACTCCAAATCAAATGGCTTAGGATGCTTTCTATGACTTGTGCCCTCAAGACTGCTCTTTATACAGTCATAACAGAGAAGAGACAAGACATGTTTGCTGGATGTTTGTAGGTCTAACAGCCTACCAAAGAAATCTTTCCAGGCATCACATAACGGCCTCGAAGAGGCTTCTCTTTTTCATCTGTCTGTAACATCAGTTTTCTGAGTCCATATTATAATCCACACCGTTCTCTAAATAATCTCTGCTGTAATGCTGTCGTTTTTTCTTGAAGCTTTGGTGATGAGCTAGAACTACAGGTGGTGGGTGATAAAACAACTCCTAACATGTGTGTGTGGAGGGAAAAAAAAATATATGTATGAGTTTTAAGTCCAATTCTGCCATGACTGCACAGCCTTGTTCACAATCTCCCTAAACCTAAATTTCCCTTTAATAGGCCACTCCTGAGGATAACACACCTTGCATTGTTGTTGTAAGCATTAGAGACAAGGTATGGAAAGTGCCTGACATTATACCTGGAACACAGTAGGCTCTCAAAATATGGTAGCTATTTTATTAGTACATTTTATACATACATTATGAATAGATGTGAGTTCAATTTATTTTAAGAAGAATGAGTTCAATGCCTAGTACCTGCCAGCCTCTAATTTACTCATTCTATTAAGTGTCTACTATGCGCCATTGCTATGCATTTAAAAATAAATAAAATCTAGTCTCTGACCACACAGAAGTCATCCTAGGAAGATGACCAATAAACAACGATGGCAAAACACTAGGTTAAGTGCTGGAATAAAATATGTTCAAAGCCCAGTGGAATTGGGACAGGAAAACAAGGTTAATTTTCACAAAGGAGATATTTTCGCTCGGTGAGCAGGCGTTTTCAGGCAGGGGGTAGAGGGAGTAGGAAGGTTTTTCCAGACATAACAAAGTCATGAGTGTGCGCTCAGAAGAACGAAAAAACATGATGCATTTGAAGAACTGGAGGTACTTCCATGATACTGGCATAAAGAGTTCAGAGTGTGGGGGGGGTGGTGCATAAGAGGCAAGAAAGCCTGGACGGCAGGTACAGATGAAGGGTCCTGTGTACCATACTATGGAGTCTAAGTTCATTCCGTAGGCCATAGGCAATTATTGAAGAATTTCAAGCATAGCCATTTTTAGAAAATTCACTGTAACAGCCAGGTGGAGTATGGAAGAAGGATTTGAGAGGGGCAAAAATAGAGACAAGTTTTTACAGTAGACAAAAAAAGAAACAATGAGGACCTGAACTATGGTAGATGCAACAGGAAAGTAAGAGACACATTACAGAAAGAGTTAAGAAACAGGAATAGTAGGAGAGAGCCAATTTACTTAGGAGAAGGTTTCAAGAAAAGAGGAAGAGTAGTGTGAAAAAATATATATGAAGAAGTATGGCCAAAAATGTTTGAAATTCAATAAAAACTTTAATTCTGAATTCAAGATGCTCAAAAATATCAAGTTTAAGAAATGTGAAGAAAATCACACCAAAGAACATCATGATAAACCTGCTAAAACCAATATTAAGAGAAAACCATAAAACCAGCCAAAAGAAAAGGGATGCATTATATACTGAGGAACAAAGACAAGAGTGATAGCAGACTTACTCATTAGAAACAATGCAAGCCACAAAACAATAGTACAACATCTTTAAACTGCTAAAAGAAAAAGAAAAGGCAACACAGAATTCTTATTCCAGACACACTACCTTTCAAAAGTGAGGGTGAAAGATTTTTTTCAGACATATAAATGCTGAGTTAATCATCAGCCAACAAGTACTAGAGGAAATGTTAACGGAAAAACTTTAAATAGCAAAAAAATGGTACCAGATGGAAATCTGGATCTACTCAAAGACATGAAAGAACTAAAAACTGCATATATATAGGTAAAAAGTAAAGACTTTCTCTTTCTTAATCTCTTTAAAAGACAACTATTTTAAATGAAGTTTATAAAATATGCAGAAATAAAAGTATATGGCAACAATAGCACCAAGACTGCACGGGAAAATGAAAATAACTGTTCAAAGGTCCTTATGTTAAGGGTGAAGTGGCATAGTACTTGAAACCATACCATCATAAGTTGAGAACGTATATTTTAAAATCCTAGAGCAACCACTAAAGTAAAAGTGAAAAAAAGGCATAACTAGTAAACCAATAATAAACATAATATGGAATCCTAAATACTTAATACAAAATTAAGGCAGTAAAAGAGGAGAAAAAGAAACAAAGAGAAGATAGGACAAGCAGCAGCACGGTGGGAGATTTAAACTCACCCACATTGCTCATCATATAAAACACAGAATGGTTTAAACAGTCCAGTAAGATGTTAAAGATTGTTAATATGGATAAAAAATGAGAATCAACTATTATTCTACCAAAAATCTACTTCAAATATAAAAACACAGAAAGGTTAAAGGTAAAAGGATAGAAAATGATATGTCATGCTAACGCTACTCGAATGAAAGCTAGAGACTAAATATCAAACAAAGTAGATTTCAGAAAAAGAGTATTACCTGAGATAAAGAGGCGTTTTATAATCTTAGGGAAATCAGTTCATCAAGAGGATATAAAAACCCTAAACGTGTATGCACCTAATAGCAAGAGCTTCAAAGTATCTAAAATTAAAAACTGATGGAACTGAAAGGATAATAGGTGATCCACAATTAGAGTTTGAGATTTCAAGACCACTCTTATAGTTAACAGAAGAAAGAAGGAGAAATTTAGTAAAAATATATAAGGCTTGAGCACTAGTAACTAAATTCACCGAACTGACAATTATAGAGCACACCACCCAACAACCACAGAACACACCTTCTTTTTAGTATACAGAAACCTTTACGAAAGATCATGTTTTAAGCTATAAAACGAGTCTCAATAAATTTAAAATGATCAAACTCATCCAATGCATGTTATCAGACTACAGTGGAACCAAATAAGAAATCAATGATAGAAAGATGGAAAATCCCTCTAATTATTTAGAAATTGAACAACACAATTCAAATAATCCATGGATAAAGAAGAAATCAAAAGAAAATGAGAAAATATTTTGAACTGAATTAAAATTAAAACACAACATATCAAATTTGTAGAATACAGCTAAAGCTATAGTTAGAAGGAAATGTATACCATTTTATATTATATTAGAAAATAAGAAAGGTCTGAAATTAGTTATCAAAGCTGCCACATTTAAAACATAGGGAAAGTGATGCAATTAATCCCAAAGTAAAGAGAGAGAAGGAAATAATAAAGATAGTAGCAGAATGAAATAGAAAACAAATACACAATAGAGAAAAACCAACGAAACCAAAGGGTAGGTCTTTGGGGAAAAAAAATCAATAAAATTGATTAATCTCTATCCAAATGGATCAGGAACAAAAAACAGAAGATATATATTACCAATTTCAGGAATGGGAGAGAGAACATCTCCATCAATTGTATAAACATAAGAGGATAATAAGGAAACATTATAAACAGTTTTATGCCAAAAGATGCAACAAACTAGATGAAATGAGCAATTTCCTTAAAAGAAACAAACTAACCAAATGTTCAAGAAGAAATGAATAATTTAAATAGCCCTATTAAAGAAACTGAAATTATAGTTTAAAAAAATCTTTCAACAAATAGCTTCATTATTGGTAAATTCCATCAAGTATTTTAGGAAGACATTTTACCAAATCATAAAATCTTCTGGAAAATAGAAGAAAGAACACTTCCCAATTCATTCTATGATACCTAAGCCAGAAAAACACTGTGAAAACAAATCTATAGAACAATATTCCTCACAAATAGAGACACAAAAACTCAAGGAAATACTGCCGTATCAAACATAGCAATGCACGGAAAAGATAATACCTCATAACTAAGAAGGATTTCTTCCAGAAATGCCAGATGGAGTTAACATTTGAATATCAATATAATTCACCATACTAACAAACTAAATAAAGAAATACAATCATTTCAATATATTCAGAAAAAGAATCTCACCAAAATTTAATACCCATTCATGATAAACATGCTTAGCAAATTAAAAATAGAAAGAAATATCCTTAGGGTTTAAAGGACTTTGATGAAAATCTATAGCAATGTCATACTTACTGGTAAAAGATGATTTTCCCCCGAGGTCAGAAACAAGATAAAGATCGGCTCTTATCACTACTACTCAGTGTCCTAGCCAATCCAATTAGACAAAAAATAATAATAATAATAAAAAAATAAAATAAAATAAAAAATAAAAAAACCTTGATTAAAGAAGAAATAGTAAAAGTGTCTTTGTTCATGGTATATATGATTATCTATCTAGAAATCCTAAAGAATCTACAAAAATATGTTCGGCACGGTCACAGAATACAAGGACTATAGACTTTTCTAATCACTTTATTTTTTTTTTTTAAGATTTCAGCTTTAAGTAATCTCCATACCCAATGTGGGGCTCGAACTCACAACCTTGAGCTCAAATCGCCTGCTCCACCTATTGAGCCAGGCAGGCAAGGATTATATTATTTAAAAGTCAACTGTATTTCTATATACCAGCCACAAACAACTAGAAATGGAAAATTGAAAATATATTATTTTTAATAGCATAAAATGTAAAATACTTAGGGACAATTCAACAAAACGTATGCAACACCTGTACACTGATAACAACGAACTTCCTGAAATTAAGCATAGGACCTAAATAAATGGAGAGATAACCATACTCATTGACCAAAAGGCTCAACAGTGTTCAGCTGTCAACTCTCAATTGTTCTATAGATTCGAAACTACATCGATTACAACACCACTAGGCTTTTCCATAGAAATTGGTGAGGTAAATCTAAAATGTATATGAAAATGTACTAAGAAAATGTACAAAGTACTAGAACACCCAAAACATTGTTTTTTAAAAACAGCAAAGTTTTCCCAGACTTATTATGAAGCTATAGACATAAGACAGTGTAGGTACTGGCATAAAGATAAATATACAGACCAATGAAACAGAACAGAAAATCCAGAAATAGACTTACAAACATATGGCCAACTGATTTTCCTTTTTTTTTTTTAATTTTTTAAAATGTTTATTTATATTTGAGGGTGGGAGAGGGGCAGAGAGACAGAGCGAAATCTGAAGCAGGCTCCAGGCTCTGAGATACAAGCTGTCAGCACAGAGCCTGACTTGGGGTTCAAACCCTCGGGCAGTGAGATCATGACATGACCTGAGGTTGGATGTTTAATCGACTGAGCCACCCAGGTGTCCCCCAATTGATTTTCAACATAGGTTCCAAGATAATTCAACACAGAATAATCTTTTTTAAAAATAGTGCCAGGACCATGGTATAGACAAATACAAAACAGAACCATCACCCTTATCTCAATACCATATATAAAAATGAACTCATGATGGATCACAGACCTAATATAAGAGCTAAGAGTATAAAGTGTCTAGAAGAAAATAAAGAATTTTTTAATGACCTTGGATTAGGCAAAGATTCTTAAATAGGACTCCGAAAGCACAGTCTACCAAAAAAAAAAGGATAAATTGGATTTCATCAAAATGTAAAACTTTTTTTTTTAAAACATTTATTTATTTTTGAGACACAGAGAGAGACAAAGTATGAGTGGGAGAGGAGCAGAGAGAAAGGGAGACACAGAATCCGAAGCAGGCTCCAGGCTCCGAGTTGTCAGCACGGAGCATGACGCAGGGCTTGAACTCACCAACTGTGAGATCATAACCTGAGCCGAAGTCGGACACCCAACTGAGTCACCCAGGCGCCCCCAAAATGTAAAACTTTTAAGACATTATACACTGTTAAGGAGGATAGGAAAAAATATTTGCAAGACATGGCCATTAAAGAATGTGTATCCAGAATACAAAAGAACTCTTCACAACTTAGTAAAAAGACAAAGAAACAAAGAAAAAAAATTAAAATGGCCAAAAGAATAGAAGAGTTACTTCACAAAAGATAGGCAGATGGCCAATAAACATGTGAAAAATTCTCAATGTCATTAGCTATCAGGGAAATGCAAATTAAAATCACAGTGAGATACCATCACTTGCCCACTAAATTAAAAACTTAAAAGATTGACAAAATCAAGTGTTGGTGAGTGTGTGAAGCAACTGGAACTCCTTCTTGGTGGAAATGTAAAAGTGGTATAGCCAGTTTGTAAAAACAGTTTGGAGATTTCTTATAAAAGTTGTTCTTATGAAAGTTGGCCATATTCTCGCCATGTAACTAGCAATCTCATTTCTAGCTAGAACTGAAAACAAGTGAAATGAGAGCATATGGTCACACAAGAACCTACACATAAGTGTTTGTACTAGCTTTATTCATAATTTCCCCAACCATCAACTGGTGAATAAATCATCAGGCTGTGGTACAACCACACAATAGAACAGGACTCAGCAATATGAAGGAATGAATTCTCATACATCAACAACACAGGTGAATCTAAAATATCTAACACTAAGTGAAAGAAGCCCCAGTCAAAACACTGCCTAATGTAAAATTTCACTTTTATGACATTCTGGAAAAAGCAAAACTATCAGTCCTGAAACAGACCAGAGGTTGTCAGGGGTCAGGGATAAGGGGAGGGGTTGACTATAAAGGGACATAAGAGGATTGGGGGGATAATGAAACACTTCGGTCTTGTTTGTGATGGTGGTTATATGACCCTACATGTTGATTAAAACTCCCAAAAGAGTGAATTCTACTGTATGTCAAGTACACCTCAATTTTTAAAAATACTGAGAACAATTTCTTCCTCATGATGAGTGAGTGTCAGGGTCTCCTGGGGCAACATGTAGACTTGCAGATTGGAAGTCCCTAGCGCCCTGTCATTCTCTGCAGTTAGCATGTAGCTGGTAACAAAGATGATTCCTCAGCTCCTCTCTCTGTTCTAAGATAACACGTCTCAACCGCAATCTCTCAATCTCTCACATTGTAGGCTTCAGATTCTTAGTTGCTTTCCTTCTGAATCATATTCTTCTGTTGTGCTCAGTATAAAAATTTGAAAAATAATTTCTAGTGTATGGGGATGGTTTCTGAGTACGAATGAAACCCAAAACATTTTAATTTTCCCCTTCAGTGTACAAAACATGTATCATTTGTTCCAGTCTGCTCAAAAAGAGCAAATTCAATTGGTAGCCAGTACCTGATTGATAAGGGGTCACCACCAGTCTGTTGTTGAAATCTATTTCCAAGAGGCACTGTGCTCCCTATAGATTGATTCACTCACTTGTTTTGCTTTGTGTTGTTTGTAGGCCATTCCCTATCATAAAATGCTCTCGATTCTACAGAGATGATGGTTTTTTTTTTTTCTCCTTGAATTTTGACTTCTCTAGTTGCCCTGGTTGGAATGTAAGAAGTTCTCAATATCCCTGACTTCTTAGGACAACTGTATATCATTTTGTACAAAAGTGATTGGGAGGTGCTATTTGAGCGGTAATAAAAGCAGTAGAGATTTCAACACAAGCCCTGGTACAAAGGAGTATCGACGGAAGTCTGGTTACTCCTGGAAAATTATTCTTATGACAAAGAGGAAATAAACGTAGTTTCAATCATGTCAAAAGCATCAATTTTTAAATAATCATGATCAATTTAGCACAGGTAGGGGGCTAGAAAATGAGCATTGCTTTGAATGGAAAAGCTTATTATGTTCATGTAATTTTTATCATCTACTTAAGAGAGTTTTACATAAAACTTAAAAGCACAGCTAGCTGGGATTAATTTTCACTTGTATGAAAATGCTCATGGTAATACATACTTTTCTTCCAAGGGTGATATTCCAAGCTAGGAGTTGATTCAAGTAAAAATAAAGGTCACTTTCCTGATCTGAAAGCAACCAACGTTCACCAAGTTTAGATCAGCAGCATAAATGCTGCCATCCATCTAATCTGGTGACATAAATCATTTTTCCTCTTTTACAAGCAATAAGGACACACCCTGGTCAAAAGTTTCCACCAACTGAGGAAATCCCCACGGTGCCAGGTCACTAACAGCCATCACAGAAATACTTCCTTCCATGCATTTAGATAACACTTCACACTTTTCAAAGTGCTTTCAGAAATATTATTGCATCTGGTCCTCAAAGAAACCTCTTGAGGTAAAATGAGTGTTATTCTTCCCATATTACAAGTAAGAACAATGAGACACAACGGATTACACAAACTGTCTAAGATCACACAGTAGAAGCGATGAAAATCTGGAATTGTCACTCAAAACCAGGTAGATGAGCTCATCCAGGACACTCGCGCCCAGGCAGATACACCACAGCTCTCTGGTGCACCCCCACCCTGGGGAAGCGAAGGTACACAAGAGAGAAAGAGCACATAAATTAATGGTTGGTTAATTGGCAGGAAAGATGAGAAATTCAGAAAGTTCTGCTCTCAGATTAAAATTTTTATACTAAATAATGGATATTGATGGGGTGCCTAAGTGGCTCAGTGGGTTAAACATCCAACTCTTGATTTCGGCTCAGGTCATGGTCTCATGGTTCATGAGTTTGAGCCCCGAGTTGGGCTCTGTGCTAATTGGATGGAGCCTGGTTGGGATTCTCTCTCTCTCTCTGTACTACCCCACCCTACCCTCCAGCACATGCACTCTCTCTCTCAAAATAAATAAACTTGAAAAGAAAAGCTAAATAATGGATATTGATTAGGGTAGTACAATCCCTTCCCTCCATCTCCGAACTTTCCTTCTTCCCTCCTTTCATCTTTCCTTCCACATATTTAGCGAGTACACAGTGTGTGATAAGCACTGCTATGAATACAGAAATGAAGCCAATATGGGCCCTGTCTTCAGGACACCTGCAATTTAGCACAGGCAGAAACACGTGTTAAGAGATAAGTAAGAGATCATGAATGCTCAGAAGGAAAGATGTACAATATAGAGTAGGGACACTGAGGACAGAATGATCAATTCTACCTAGGGGAAAACATCAAAAGAAAGTCTGTAGAAAGTGATGCTTGAGTTGAATCTTCTAAGTGTTTCTTAAGGGGACCGGGGTAGCAATGATATGACAAGTGGAAGGGGCAAGACCAGCAGCTTGCTCGGGTAACTGCACAACTCAGACTAGTATAAAGTGAGTGGCTAGTAGGAGGGAAGGAGAATGATGAGGCTGGAAATGTTCTCAGGGAAGACACCATGAAGACTCATGTAGGGCACACCAACTAGTTTGCACCTTATTTATTTTTCTAATGTTTACTTATTTTTGAGAGAGTGAGCTGGGGAGGGCAGAGAGCAAGAGGGAGACATAGAATTCAAAGCAGGCTCCAGGCTCTGAGCTATCTGCACAGAGCTCTATGCAGGGCTTGGATCCACAGACCGCAAGATCATGACCTAAGCTGAAGACGGATACTTAACCGACTGAGCCACCAGGTGCCCTGCCCATAAACCTTATTTTTAAAGTCTGACCAGTGGAAACCCAGGGACACAGAACTATTTGGTCAGTGTATTCTGCTTGTGAATATTGATCAATCTGTGGACCGTATCTATCAGGCAATAATAGTGGATCAAACGGAGAATGTGTGATGTTAAAGAAAACTTGATGATTAATCATTAAAATAAAACCAAGAGAAAATACAGTTTAAGGTCATCCTTGGCCATTCTTCAGGCCATGTAGTAAAAATGAATAAAGAAACTGAGTACACTTCTGAGCACTGGAACCAGTTTCTCCAGCTGTAAAAGGGGCCAGCCATCCTGCCCTGCTATCCCCACAGACCACTGAGAGGTTCTGAGGGCAACAGTCTGAGTCTCTAAAGAGGGGAGGGGCGTCAAGAGGTAAGATCTCCACTCACCCTCACCACCCCACTTCCTCACACAGTCCACGCCTGTACTGCCAACTTGTGTTCCTTAAACACAGTCTCATTACTCAGTTAAAAAACAAAACAAAACAAAACTGAAGTGTTGTGAATTCCTACATTTATTGCATTAGCTTCAGGAAGAATGACTGAAGAAAGTAATTTAGGATACACTTTTCTCTTCTTAATGACCTATGACTATCAATTTACCAGAGGCTTCTAAAAAGCATTCAGACAAAAATCAAACGATTTTAAAGTTCTCTTTGGTGATATCTACTGCTCATTAAAGTTCTTTGAATATGTGAATTCTTACCATAGGAAATTAAATTAGCATATAAACTTGTTGAGTAATGCACTGACGGTAATAAACATTAATTCATTTCTTGGGTCAGTTGATGTTTCCTTCCCAAGCTCTTGTTCTCCAAGTATATGGAAGAACTGTTCCCAGCAAAGAAGTCTCAGGTATTGGTTGGAAACCTGCCTATGTTTACCGGGGGGACAAAGAACAATCAGTGTCACACTAGGTTCCTCCCCAGGCCACCCTAACGGCAAGTTTGATGTCCCTGGGGAAAGCGTCGCACCCAAAAGACGGATAGAAGAATGAGATCAGAGAGTACCTTGGTCTTGTCCCCCACCATCTTTCTCTGCCAGAGCCTGTCCCTATGTACAGCTGCTTAGAGTCTCTTCCCAGCAGCCTCAGAAGCTAAGGAGCCATGTTCCTTCATCGCCATCTTCTTCAAAGACCTAGTATCCTACATACTGAGTCCCAAGATTCTACTTATCAATGTTTTCATAACACCTAACATTACTTTACTTGGCTGCAGTAATCATAGGATCCTTTTAATAATAATAAGCCTAACTAATATTAAATGTCTATTATGTGCCTGGCTTTTCCCCCCACACACACATTTAAATAAAAAACTTACCATTATTATCACTATTTTACCTATGAGAAAACCAAGAGTCAGAAAAGCCAAAGGACTTGTCCAAGTCTATACAACCAAATATGGCAAAACTGGGACTCAAACCACACTTTTGCCAATATACCACAATGCTGTTCCTTATCTGTCAATTGGAAATATATTTCTATGATACTTTCTATATCTTTAGCACTAAAATAAGACTTCTAACCAGAAAATATTTATAAGGCTTCATGTTAAGTTATAGGGTCAGAATACCAGGACTAGAATCTTAGTCCCCCATTCACTAGCTTTGCTTCCCTGTGAAACAAAGCTTACTCCCAATGAGGTACATGTTCTTATCTGCAAACCCGGGTTAAAAGTAGTGCTATAACATAGGGCTGTTGTGAAAATTAAGATAATAATACAAAGCACTTTATACAGTGCCCCACTTATAATAAGTATTCAATACAATTAGCTATTATTACTGTTCTAAGTGAAAGGGATATTAAGAGCCTCTTTCAACTCATAAAGTTACAAGGCTATTTTCTTGCTATACATCTCTGTAAGCAAACGTGATAATAGTAACTTTCTCACTTTATACTATATATATTTTTAAAACAACGTTGGCGTGATTGCAAACAAGAAATTTATCCATTGTTCCTTATAGCTGGCATTTATATTCTTTTGCAACTAAATGACATTCCTTCCTAGGTACAAAGAAGAGCTACTGCTAATTAATCTTGCAGAAGGGCTTTCAGCAGACATATGAACAGATCGCAGCTGAAACAGTGAGGTACAGATGGTTTTGGGTTTCTAGATGCGCCACATTGAATCTGAGGCATTGAAACAGTGATTTTCTGTAAATCGCAATTGATAAAAATAATCACGTAAGTCTAGTTTCTATGCAACCTTCCAGGAACATATCTACTTCAGAACGTGTGTTATGCACGTGTGGAGAATGTGACGATTTTTCGCAGCCTCAGCTTTGCTCTTGTTTTCCTAGTAGGGCCATTTTGTACCTTCTTCAGCCACATGCTTCTTTCCATCATTCATCTGTTCATCATCCAGTCTCAAGAAGACTTGAGATAATTAGTGGCAAAAAATATCTGAAGTGAAAAGTATACTATAAGTAAAAAAGTAAAAATCAGTACCAAGAAAAAACATAAATTGTCACAGCAAGAGAAGAACAGAGGGAAGTATAGATCACAGAAGTGCAGATCATGAGAGCTGGGAGCTGGATTCTGAGCTTCCCAATATTTAAAATGAAAGGGGATGCACGGTGGTTCTCCTCGTCAGGAACTGGAAGAGCACACACAGCATGGCTCCTTCGGGATCAGTGGCTGCTCCACTGCGGACCACCCCTACAGGGCTCCGGGCCACACGGACTTTCTAATGATTGGCCCCCCATCCTTTCCTCAACTACCCTCCACCCCTTCTGATAAGAGATCCCACTTCACTCCTCCCCTCCAGATCACAGCTCATCTCACATTCCACAGGACTCCGGAGGGGGTGCTGGTCTACCAGAGCAACCACTGGTCCATATGGTGTCCCGTGGGAACGTTTTTAAGTGCCCCTTCCTCAAGATACTTCATTTCTACCTCTTGGAAAATTGTCGTTATTTACAGCTTTTATTAGTATATAAAAGTATTTTATGCCATAATATATAAATTACAACATCTTTGATATGTGTAGTACTGTCCAAGGTAGTATAGTTTATAATCTGTACCTTCCCTCAGATTTTCTATATGGGGATTAGGAAAGAGAAACATATTCTTCTCAAATGGTGAGCAGCAAAAATGTTCCCAAGAGCTGCTGTAAGTCACAGAGCCTGAAAGGGTGAGAACACAGAAACTGCTGGAAGAGACAGAGATGGAGGACTATAATGCCTGTTGGTCACCCTCAACGTTGACTCTATCTACCCTACTCTTGTCGTTTGCAAGTGTGCAACCCTTGCCAGTAAGTTCTCCCTTTTAATAAAAAAAGAATAAATTTGCCTTGATGTATGTGATTTTCTGGCATCTGACTTCTCACTGCTTTGACTCTTGACTGCCCTTTTCTATTTCTGTTCTGACTGACTGATTCCCAGATCCTTTTAAGAATTCCTCAGTTTTTTCAGAGCATTCCACATACTGCCCTGGCATCCTGGCATCATACCCTTCAGTTCCCTGTAACTTCTGGAACCGTGAGAGCACGACTTATCATTCCAAACATTAATTTCTACCTGGCTACAGGTGTAACCCCATCCCCCACACCTAATTCACCAACCTGTCCCTCTCTCATGTATTGACAGTGAACATCATTAACATGGAATGAGAGAATTGGTGTAAAAAATATTCACCAAAATTATATGTCAGTTATGTCTCAATAAAACTGAGGAAAAAAGAAATATTCACAAAAAAATCATAAGGTCGGTAAGACTGTGGAACACATAAACGTTAAAAGGTAAATTATTTTTAAAGAATTTCATAAACAACTTTTGAATTAGTTTAAAAATAATTTTGTTCTAGTTTATTAAATTGATCTGGGTGATGGATTTTCTCAGAAACATCTTAACAATTAGTTTGATTACTACTACCTATTTTTAAACTGCATTTCTTTTTGAAATAATGTTAAAACACGTCCAACCACTGTGTGCCAGTTACTGAACTCTGGTCTCTCAGCTCTGAACTCACCTTCTTTATCCAGATTTACGCTACTGGAGCTGGGACTCAGCAAATGTTATTTCTCCTCTGCCAGCTAGGTCTTCAATATGACTAGTACCCTTCAGGGTTGTATCATTTACAACCGGTACCTTCTGCAGCTTTACATACGGTTCTTCCAAGAAGAAGCTCCAGTGGGAAACCGGACAGCTGCACAAGGGGAAAGGAACTTTCCTTTGGCTGTGTGCTCATTGTTCCTGTCGGTGTTGCCCCAGCTACAGCTCGACTACCAGATAGTGGCTTCTCGTCCCAGTTGGTCCCAGTTTTCATTTCTTTCCCCACTGTTGGAACCAGCCTCACTGCATTCCCTCAGAGAGAAGAGCAAAGCAGGCCAGTGTCCCCTCCTTTGAGGCCAGAATCCCAGCTTCCCAGGGCCCGTTTCTGAGTTCTGGGGCACCTCCTGGGAGACAGCAACTCCTCCACAGAGGGCTGAGTCTCAGCTCCATGGGATCCTTCTCCAAAACTACCACAGACTGAAAGTCACTACCTATGCTTTTTTCTCAGTATTGCCTGTGCAATACTTTATTCCTCCAAACATTGTTTCATTAATTCCCTGTGTGACATCGTCTCTGTTAAAAATAACCAGTGTAATTCCCAACTTGCTTGACTGGATCCTAAATGACACAACCTGTTTCTGTATCTTCTCCTCACAATGCCGTATTCACGGAAGACTAAGACATGAATGATAAAAAGCAAACAGTACGAAGTTAGGAGCAGCTGTAGGGCTGATTTTTTTTTAAAGAAAAACTGCATATTTCGTGAACTTGCTTCTCTGTAAAACAATTTGTTTATTATGCCTTTTAATTTAATATTTAAATTTCATATGGTTTTATGTATACATTTTTTAGGTTCTATAAAACCTACAAATCTATAAATTTAATTTTACAGAGAAGATTACTGTATAGTGTACTGTATATATTAGTGGTACACAATAGCATCACATTGAATTATCTTAAACTTACTATACCCATATTAGGAAAATTAATTTAAAATTAATCTAAATTTGGAAAAAATATTTTCATAAATTATGAAATTATAAAAACAATAGGAAATACACCTTAGCTTGTTATCTCTAGGATTTATTGGTACCAACTACCACCATTACTACCGAATTCAACGATCAACATTTAATGTGGTATGTAGGTAATACAACAACACACCTGGACAACAGCCCGAAGTTGTATATTACACTTGCTTTAGAGCAAGTTTGCTGATTCTAAAGAAATTAGTTTAAAATAGTCATTTAATGGTTATTATAAAATAAAAAATAAAAAATAAATGAATAATAGTTTTCATAAGAACTTTGGTTTTCCACGTAAGGTGGCTTAAAATGAAGAATTATTAGTGTAAAATTTGACTACAATAATTTCTCTGTGCTTTAGTATTCAATTCAGTATTTTCATTATTTAAAACAAGAATTATTACAAACATAATTAACATACTACTGGGTTTTATATATCTAAAATTGCCAAAAGAAAATGTGTAAAACCTCACACCCACTGTCCTAATTCTGCCTTGCCGGAACCACACGGAATAATTCTTCTTTTCCTTCCATGTTAAAGAGTCCTCCAAATATTTCAAGACAACTAATTTATCTGCCTTCTTTCCTCCTAGTTCAGCAGCCATAGTCTCTCAGCCTTCTTCCTTAAAAATTTTTTAATGTTTATTTATTTTTGAGAGACAGAGCATAAGTGGGGGAGGGGCAGAGAGAGAGGGTGACACAGGATCTGAAGCAGGCTCCAGGCTCTGACCTGTCAGCACTGAGGCTGATGTGGGGCTCGAACTCATGAGCTGCAAGCTCATGACCTGAGCCGAAGTCAGACTCTTAACTGACTGAGCCACCCAGGCGCCCCTCTGGCCTTCCTCTTATGATGTGGTTTCCAGGCTCAGCATCCTAGCCTCCCTCCACAGGACGCACTCCTGCTTGTCAGAATTCTAAATCAGGTCTGACTGCTACAGACCTACATAGAAGGCCTTAGACTAACAGACCATCTGCTTGCCATTTTATTAGCTATCATAAACATCCATCAAAACTCTGAAAAAGCTGAGCTTCACAGCTAACTTTAGTTGAATATTTTAAATGCTTAGAAAGTGTTAATTTTATTTTTGCTCTAACAGTCAGATGTGAGACATGAAATTAATTTGCATGGCAAATGCCAACACCAACCTTCTAACCACAAAGACAAAGGGGAGGTGGGGGGAGGGGCTGCGGAAACATGTAAAAAAAAATAGGTCACACTTTTCCATCAGATTCCTTCTTCCCTCTCCCATCAGCACTACCAACTAGGTGAGCTCCGTCTCTCTCGGGAATGTGACACTTCTTTATCTACTCCAAGCATCCTGTTTTGACAACACTTTCTCTCAGGCGCTGTAATTTTTCTGTATATATAACTTAGGCTTACAAATGTCCTTGAATAAACTCACAAGTTTTGGGGGTGGTGTGTAGAAACAAAATTATAAACCTCACATACCTTTTACTCAGCCTTTGGTAAAATTAACATCATGTATATCCTAGTTTACCACAGACTTCAAGTTAAAACTATACTTGTTCTTTAGATTTGCATCACAGAATTCAGTTGTTGTCTATGACTACTTGCCAAGGACAAAGGACATGACTATACAACGGAAAGGTTGGTTTTAATAGTTCCAAGTTCCCTTAACTTGTACCTTTGGCATTATGTTTGTTATAGGAAATTTTATTTGCTAAAATGTTTGTTGTAGAAACGGTGTTTGCCTGCGTCAAGCTGTAACCAACCACTACCTGTGATGGGAGTCTGAGGCAACTTCCACTCTCGCTCTTAACATACTCTTCTTAACTCACTCTTACCGGACTTGGTGCACGTAGTCATGTAACTTCTCTGGTATGGAAGGGGTGTGTCTGCTCATTCCACTGAGAACATCAAGATCTTTCATCTTCGCTTTTTTCCGTTCAGGGCATAACAAACACTGGGATCTGACTCTTTTTAAAAAATCATGTAAATTAAAAAGAAATCCTCCAACAGGGACTGTGTGTCATCATCACCCCGCTTTTCATGACACCTGGCTCAGAGCTTTCCAAATGTATGGCGCTCAACAACACTAGTTGAAGTGAACGGACTGACTCTTCAGAACAGCTCTCACTTAGAGCTAAATTTCATTGCCACTAAAATGGAACAGGAAGGTTCAAAGGAAATCAGAGTTTTCACTTTTTTTTTTCTTTAGAGTTTTCCCTTCTTGGCCAGATTTGTAAATATTTGTTCCAGAATGGGTCTACTCTTACAGATACTGAGTCTCCTCCGTAATAGTACCTGAAGCCTTCTGGCTGCAGGTGACACAAACTTAAGCAAGTTTAAGCAAAGAAAAAGGGGAGGATTTGCTGCTTTATGTAATAAAGAAGGTCTTCATCATGACTAAACTCAGAGTTTCAAATATTATCATCAGGACTGACTCTTTCTCTCTCCTTCTCTGGTCTCCTTTCTTCTGTGCTGGTTTTATTCTCAGGAAGAGAATTCCCTACAAACCAGCAGTCTTATGTTTGTTTACATTCTTTCCACGCACAAACCCAAAAGGAAGATCGAGCCTCTATCATATCTTAGCGGGAAGACCTCAGTTAACTCTGCTTGAACCACGCATCTCTCCTAGGGTAGGGAAGTAAGGCATCCTGCCAGACGGACCCCTGGGCGAAGGGGACAGAGTGTCTCAACGGAAAAAAATGCTACACAGATAAGTCTACTCAATAATTCAAGTTCTGGAATTTATAAGACCCTTTTTTCCCCTTCCAGGCATGGGAGAAATAAAACCATAGTTCTGCCAAGCTGATTTCTAAGATCGCTACAATTATATTAATTGGGTCTGTTACATGCCCATCACAGTGTCAAGCATTTTAAAGACATTAGCTTATTTAATTCCATACGCAGTAGATATTTAAGATGAGGGTACAGAGGCTTAGAGAAATTACATAGGAAATATTAGAACCAAAGACGTAAGTTGAAGTCTATCTGCCTCCAAAATCCCTTGCTTTCAGCATGAGTTTTAGTACTCTTTTAAGTGTCTTTTCAGAAATCTGTGGATGAAAGCTCAAAGACATATATTAGGCAAGGCCAACTTAATTAACAAGAAAGCAATTATCTACAGAAAGTGATTTGTCAGATGCCCTGAAAGAGTTTTACTAGTTGCCCAAAATTCCTCCATTAGAGATTATTTTGAACTAAGTCATTACTGCTGCTTAATTTATTTCGTTATTTTATTACAAATACTTCCCAAGAGCACTTGGGATAATAAATCTCATTAAAATGCAAATGCCCCGGGAAGGGGTAATACATGAAGGTTTCTTCTATTAGCCAAAACCTTTATGTTCATCAGATTCTCCACTCCTTCACATGGCCCTCGCTCAGGAAAGAAGACACAGGGATGGGTCACATCATGTTGCTGGACAGGGCATCTGGGTAGAGCTCACAGCAGCCAGTGACTGCACTAGGGACTGGGAAAAATTCTACAACCTTTGTGCTCCCAAGGAAAATTACTCAGCATTTGATCCAAGGATCCAGGCAAACTGTTAAAGGGTCTGAGGACAGCAACAAAATGAGACAACAGTTACTCTATAGCCTATGAATTAGCAAAGGGAATTAGGGAGTTAAGACAGGAATAGTAACTATGAGAATCTGCACTAATGTTCCTATACTTAATTTTAGAAACATAAACCTCTTGGGTATACATTATTTAGTAAAGGAAAAAAAATCTTATCTTTAGTGACTATGGTTAAATGCTTTATATCACACAACATTACAGGTGTTACCACAATCCTACCCACAGGGATCGTATCCAAAGTGTCGTCTCAGGTTACACAGAGCACCCCTGGTTTCGCTGTGCTTCGCTGCTTCAGAAAGGGGGCAGCAGACAATGAACTGCCTGGCATCCCAGCCTCCTCCCAGCTCTTGGCCCCACAGCACCCCTATAGGACTGTAACAGAGAACTCCTCCAACTCCTGGCTTTTACCCACTTCCCCTCTCAACTGGGACGGTTTGGGAGCATTTGGTTTCTAATAATTTCACTTCATAAGTAGCTTTCCAAATGACCCTTGTGCAGTGCCTGACATGGAAAGCATTCAATAAATTAAAAAAAAAAAAGAGAGATGGGGGTGGACAAGAAGGAGGAGAAGAAGGAGAAAGAGGAGAAGCAGGAGGGTGGAAGAGCGGGAAGAAGAAAGAACTGTCTTCTAGCTATAATATTTATTTCCCAGACTCTTAGTTCTATGGGACAAATGGGGAGATGCTGAATAAATTTTTAAGATCATGGTAGTTCGACCCCATTTCTCAAATATGAGGAAGTGGGGCCCAGAGAGGTTAGTGACTTCTCCAGGGTCAGACAGGATGTTGGTAGCGGAGCCAAGTTGCTCACCCACATCTCCTTACTCCCAGTCCTGTGCTCTTTCTACAGGAAAAACTTCGCGCCAAGGGATGGGCCATATGTTTTCAATAGGCAGCGGAAGAACCAGAGCTTTGTTGTGGCCTGTGCGCCGAACAATTCTACAGTCAGGGAAGGAAAATGGATGTTGTTGTCCACTGATGGGAGGTTCCCTATCACACATTTCCTGGGAAACATGCTGTACCATCTAAGTGAGGCCGTATTAAAATGCTTCTGGTACATTCAGTAACCAAAGTTCTTTATAGGTTACAGCATTAAATAGCGTCATTCCAAATTCTGTACTCTGACAGACTGATTTATACTCAAGTTCTCTCATACTTGTAACAGGAAATGTGTATCATTCTTGTCATTAACAAACATTTAGAACACGCCTCCTCTGGGTAACACACTATGTCAACCTCTGGGGCTATGAAGAGGGGTATGTAACAGAAGCCCTGCATACATGGTGCTTTAAATCTGTGAGGAGATGGAATACACATATGAAAGGTAACCTCAAAGCTGGTGCGTCTCAGTGCAAACGAGAAGAGCAAAGGATATGCCTGTAGGATTTCTAGGAAGCCCTCCAGAGATTTGGAAAATCTAAATACAGACTTCCCATAGTGTAACTGAATAATATCCACAATGGTAATTAAGGCTCAAAAATGTAAGTATTCACAAGACATGAAACTAACACTGTTTACCTCAATTTAAATATTAATGTTATGTCATCAAATTCCAAATCATCGGTAAAAAACTATCTTGAAATCTGGCTCCCATTTATGAAACAAATACTATCTTGGTAACTCATGCCAAACAGAAAGACTATATTGAGAAGTATTTCAAATACAAAAGCAAAATATGCATGCACTATTAAAACATATACTTATAACCTCCCAATGAAATAAAAGGCCAGGACCGGATGGCTTCACTGATGAATTCTACCAAACATTCAAAGAAGATTTAATATCTACCCTTCTCAAATTCTTCCAAAAAACTGAGGAGAAAGGCATGTTTGCAAACTGATTCTATGCGGCCACCAGTACCCTGAGGCCAAAGCCAGGCAAGAACACCATAAAAACAGAAAATTATAGACCAATACCTCTGATGAACATAGATGCAAAAATCCTCAACAGAGTATTAGCAAGCCAAATTCAAAAATCCACTAAAAGGATCATATACCACTATTAAGTGAGATTTATTTCAGGGATGCATGGATGGTTCAACCTCAATCAATATGACATTAATGAAATGAAAGGTAAAAATCATATGATCATCTCAATAGATTCAGGAAAAGCATTTGACAAAATTCAACATCCATTTATGATAAAACTCAAGAAAATGGGTATAGAGGAAATGTATCTTAACATAACTAAGGTTATACATGACAAACCTACAGCCTTTAAGACCAGAAACAAGACTGGGATGCCAACTCTCCCCACTTTTATTCAACATAGTATTGGAAGTCCTAGCCAAAGCAATCAGACAAGACAAAGAAATAAATGGTATCCAAACTGGTAAGAAAAAAGTAAAACTGTCACTACTTGCAGATGACATGACATTTTATAGAGAAAACCCTTAAAACACTACCCAACATTATTAAAACTAATAAATGAATTCAATAAAGTTGCAGTATACAAAATTAAAATACAAAAATCTGGGTGTCTGGGTGGCTCAGTCAACTAAGCATCCGACTTTTGGTTTTTGGCTCAGGTCATGATCTCACTGTTAGTGAGTTAAAGCTCAATGTCAGGCTCTGGGCTGAGAATGGTTGGGATCCTCTCTCCCTCCCTCTCTCTCTGCCCCTTCCCTGTTCAGTTTCTCCCTCTCTCAAAATAAAAAAATAAACTTTAAATAAAATAAAATACAAAAATCTGTTGCATTTCTACACACTAATAACAAACTATCAGAAAGAGAAATCAAGACAATTTATAATTTATAATCCTATCAAAAAATACCTAAAAATAAACGTAATCAAGAAGGTGAAAGACATGTACAATGAAAACTATAAGTCAATGATGAAAAAAACTGAAGATGACACCAATAAATGTAAAGATATTCCACACTCATAGACTGGAAGAATTACTATTGTTAAAATGTCCAAATTACCCAAAGCCATCTACAGATTCAATGAAATCCCTATCAAAATTCCAATGGCATTTTTTCATAAACTAGAACAAATAATTCTAATTCTAATAACTGTATAGAACCACAAAAGACCCCAAATAGCCAAAGTAATCTTAGGACAAAAGAATCAAGTTAGAAGTATCACACTCCCTGATTTCAAACTATACTACAAAGCTATAGTGATCAAAACAGCATGGTATTGGCATAAAAGCAGATACATCGAAGAACTAAACCCATGCATACAGAGTCAATCAATTTATGACAAAGGAGACAAGAGCATACAATGCAGAAAGGATGGGATTATCAATAAATGGTGCTGAAAAACTGGGCAACTACATGCACAACAAAGGAACTGAACAACTATATAAAAATTAACTCAAGAATTACATTTGAATTTGAGACCTAAAACCATAAAACTCCTAGAAGAAAAGACAGGTGGTAAGTTCCTTGACAACAGTCTTAATGATTTGGTTTTAGATCTGACTTCAAAGGCAAGGGCAACAAAAACAAAAATAAACAAATGGGACTACACCAAACTTAAAAAGCTTCTGGACAATAAATAAACAAACAAATAAATAAAACAGCTCCTGCACAATGATGGAAACCATCAACAAAATTAAAAGCAATCTACTAAATAGGAGAAAATATTTGCTAATTATATAGCCCATAGAGGCTACTATCCAAAATATATAAAGAGCTCATACATCTCAATGGCAACAACAACAACATCTGATTTGAAAATGGGCAGAGGATCTGAAGAGATATTTTCCCAAAGAAGATATACAGATGCCCAATAAGCACACAACAGATGCTCAATATCACTCATCATCAGGGGAATGCAAATCAAAACCACAATGAGATAGATACCACCTCACACTGGGCAAAATGGCTATTATCAAAAAGACAAGAAGTAACAAGTGTAGGTCAGAACGTGGAGAAAAAGGAATTCTCATGCACGGTTGGTGGGAATGTAAGTTGGTGCAGCCACTATGGAAAACAGTATGAAGGTTCCTCAAATTAAAAATAGAATTACTGTAAGATCTACTAAAAATAGAATTACTGTAAGATCTACCAATCCCACTTTTGGGTATTTATCAAAATAAACAAAATCACTAATTTGAACACATACATGCACACTTACATTCATTGCAGTATTATTTATAACAGCCAAGATTTGGAAACAACCTAAATGTCCATTGAGATGAATGGCTAAAGAAGATGTGGAATGAATACATACACACACACACACACACACACACACACACGGAATACTAGAATACTATTCAGCCACAAAAAAGAATGAAAGATTACCATATTACAACATGAGGGTATTATGCCATGTGAAATAAGCCAGACAGAGAAAGAGAAATACTGCATGATTTTATTTCTATGTGGAAGCTAAAACAGACAAACAAAACAAAACCCAGACTCATAGATACAGAGAACAGACTGGTGATTGCCAGAGGGAAGGAATGGGGAAGTGAAATGGTGAAGGGTATCAAGAGATACCAAATTCCAGCTATAGTATAAATAAGTCAAGGAAACATAATATACAGCATGGGGAATACATATTGTATTAACTTTGTATGGCAACAGACTATAGTTACCAGTTCCCAACGTATACACATGTCGAATGAAAATGTTGTACATATGAAATTAATATAATATTGTAGGTCAATTATACCTCAATAAAAAGACACATTCTTGTAGAATTAAAATATGTGTCTTGTTGAAATACATACTGTTTTATTTTCAGTATCACAGAATATCAGGGTTACAAAGTAACCAAGTTGTCTGTGTATCCATTCATTAGCCCTTCCATTCACCCTTATAACATTCCTAGAATGGCTTCTCATCCTACGGTGAATACCTCCAGTGACAGTAAACTGACTAACTTATGAGTAGGAAGGTTCATCTTTGAACATTCGTCTATTTCATTCTACATAAAAGCGATGTGCTTCAAAATGGGAAAATCTGCAATAGGGAAAGAGCAAGTAGAATGTTTTCTAATTAGTTACAGAAGTGTCTGCCTTCAGTTATTAAGTTTTCTTTTGAAGTCTACTTAATGACATGGGTAGAGTACAGTGGTCAGTAAGGCTACAACAACATTCCTATTTATGGATATTCCTTTCAGGAAACTCACTATGAGAAATTAGGCAATTCAGAGAAAACAGGGATTATATAAATATTCAGTAAAAACTACTAGATTGAGAGTATCTACAACATCTGTTAATCCTACAACACCTACAGTAATGTTTAATGTTAAGTATGTTCCTGTGTAGCAACAGAAGAGCTTGGTCTTGCAATGAATGCATTTGTCAATCTTGTAAGAAACATGCATTTATTGTCAGTACATTCTATTTACTGTGGCCCAAAAGTATACAGGTTAAGAAAATGTTCACTGCTGGGATTTAAACAAAAAGGGTATTGTTGTTTTGTGCTGCATTAATTGAAAAAATAAACCATTTTTGGGTCCTACCATATTTGACTATTCACCCCAATACCAAGATTTCTGACTACATACGCAGTTCACTCTTCACACAAACTTAGGTCCCTGCACGACTCATTGATTAAACAGCTTTTTGTTTGCTATCGATAGATTAAAATGGCACTAAGAAATGAATTAAATGGGAATACTTTCTATCTACCACCACCACCGAGGGTAAAAGCAGAATAAGGGGTCACTTGATTCTTACCACTTGGCCAGCTGGGTACATCCTTTCTGTACCTCTGCAGGACGATAGAGGACGGGCTTTCCAACTCACCTGTGTTTTGAGAATGACATCCACAAATTTAAACTCTCACCAAAACCTCGTTCGGTTCTCCATAATTTGAGCTGCCCTAAGCAGGTATACTCCAGAGCCATCATCCTTTACAGCAGAACTGAAGGAGGTAGGCATTTGCATTTTTTGTGCTGTGCCCCTGGGAGGTCCCCACTGAGCTTGTTGGCTCAGAGCAGGATAACAAGGCTACTAGGTGGGGACACAAAGATGATGAAGACCCAGGAGGTTACTGCACAATCAGAGAAATGATGGGCCCTCCCGAATGTCTATTATAGATTCTTTTACATGTTACCAACACAACTTACAGACTGGCTATCTACAGTTAGTGCTAATTTACTTGTTTCCATTTTTCTTTTAATTTTTTTAATGTTTATTTATTCTTAGAGAGAGAGACAGAGAGAGAGAGCATGAGCGCAGGGCAGGGGGGGCGCAGAGAGAGAGGGAGACACAGAATCCAAAGCAGGCTCTGAGCTGTCAGCACAGAGCCCGACACGGGGCTCGAACCCACAAATTGTGAGATCATGACCCAAGCTGAAGTCAGCTGCTCAACCAACTGAGCCACCCAGGCGCCCCGTAATTTGCTTGTTTCTTGAAGCATGCTGGCTAATGAATTCTCTACCACTTTTTTTTTTAAGTCCCCTTGTCAGTACTGTTAGACATGTGTTACCAGCACAGCAGTGCCTGGCAGAGAAGCTTCTCTTTAGACCATCCCATAGCAGAGAAATTAAACACAGCATCAGAAAACAGCTGATGGGATGTGTTATGGAGTGTGGAGCAGATCGTGAGGAGGAAAACAGTGAAGCAATGTCCAAATCAAAGACAACTGCAAGAATGGTGGGGGGCCAGAAGGTCAGCAGCAGTGGGGGCAGGGGGGAGAAAAGGGGTGCGAATGCATTGACCCCAGCCATAATCTGCACTTCTGAACTGGAAAGTCACTTCAGACAGTGTCCTATCCTCATTTTCTTTTTAAAATCTTGGAAGTTGAGGAAGTAGCCCCCAAAAGCAGTATATACCACTTCCTATCAAGCAATAGTAAGAAGCACTTGTATAAAATACAAGATTTTGTACCCCACAATCCCAGATGAAAAAGTCAGAGAAGAGCAAATTCCTCAATGAGACGAAATGTGACTTCTGTTCGCACCTAGAAGACTGCTTACACACAGGGAAGGACAGAAACAGAGCAGAAGGAAAGCAGGTGTTCCGAGGGAAAGCCTGGAGCGGTGGAACAGGAAGTGGAGAAAGGTGAGGAAGGATAAGGGGCGAGTTCACTATCCCTGCATCTGTCCATACCACAGTTTTCCAGATACAGATGTTGTTTAAGCAACCAGTCCATCAACCAAAACCCTTAGGAACTACAAATAAATCATTCTGACAAATCCCTGAAAAGTTTCAGGCTGCCAAGCGAATGCCGGTGCTCACTGTTGACAAATGAATGGTTCTGTTGTAGGTTCATCTTGGGCTTTAAAACCACGAACCGTACGGCACCATCCTCACAGGTAAAATTTACAGCGCGCCTATCGGCTCTTTGTTAATAGTCAAATGCTCCGAAGGCTCCTAACGTTTATTCCAAAGCATTCTCAGAAGGTTTCTGGTAAAAAACAGGCTTATTTCCCAAGTGAACAGGTACAGGATGTATATTAATTTTTTTTCAAAACCTGTCCCTGGGTGGTTTCCTAAAGAACAAGCAGTAGGACATATAAGCCGGATGTGGACCTCTGAGTATCTGAACCAGATATCAGGAAAGTCTATAGACTTATTTAAATTTATTTAAGCGAAGCACTGATGTGACAGAAATATGGCTGCAAATTTGATGACCACAAACATTTTAGTGAAAAAGAACTAAAAATTCAGAATTGGGGTGGGGAGGTGGGCAACTAGTGTAAAGCAGATTCTATTCAGCACATTAATTGAGCCAAAATGTAAGGGAATACACACAATCCAGTGAGGAAAAAACCATCAATGCAAGTATCGTCACTTTAAGTTCTGTTTTCTACACCATAAGCAGATGTGGAAGCTGCCTCCTGACACTGGCTTAAAAACATCCACGAGGTTCTTGCTGGGAAGCACGACCACATCACTTGTTCGGAGTGGCCTCCCAGTTACACCTGAACCCCCCTCCACAGAGAACGAAGCGGAGGACACAGGGAAATATCTGCTAATGTGTAATATATGTCATTTTAGAGCCAGCTTTACTTCTCTGTCTGCTGTTACTGAGCACTGCTCTGAAAATACCCCAATTTCAGATAAGAAAAATGAAGTCTGGCTTATACAAATATATCAGATCACAGGAAGCGATTTAAAGAGAGTCAAAACTCAACTCGACTCTAGCTAGTGTGATGAGGATGAGCTGTAGGATTGATCAACAGCCAAAGTCAAAAATGAGTTTTCAGGATTTTGTATTTTAACGCAGCCTATTTATTGAGTTATTGTACTTTAGCCAGTTAATTATTGACTACATACCTATCCATCCTTTTCAGAAACGCACATGAAAAACGACAGCTCATTACTCTGTTACCTTTCCCATAAGAAAAACAAAACAAAAACCAAAATCCAAAAAACAAAACAAAAAAAACAAACCCCAAACTACCACTGGAAGACAACCACACAAAATAGTCAGGCACTCGGGATTCTGCACGGTACGATCACCACACTTACTGATTTTTTCCTCCTCTCTTGAGAAAGGAAAGCAGCAAAGCTGGCCCATGGCACTGGGGCTGTCTTTCCTTCCCGGTGCTCTTCTCCCTGGGCACCCCAAATAGAAACTGCAGTTTATACCGCGGTCTGCGAGCACACCCTGCCTATTCCACTCCGAGGAGCAGCACGCGTGGCTTGGAGAGCCAATGCACAGCCGGCAGCGAGAAAGCAGAAGGAAAGTCGCTGCTGCGGTGAGCAGGAAGGCTCCACCTCCCTGTCCTCAGCCAGAGGCAGCCGCTCGGGGACAGCATGCAGTGAACCAAGTAGCCATATGCTCGCCCAATTCTCACACAACTGAGAGCTCCCAGCTTCCCAGCCTTAGATGGGTGCCACCGGCACCGTCGGTGTAACCGTGTGTGTCTTTAAGAAAGATATCAAGGACAAACCACAAGGAGTCCTCCTTTCTCGTGCAGACAAAAAGAGTAATTCCACAGAGAAATTCAAAGACAAAAATCCCTTCACTTTCTGTCTGCTATTTAAACAGGAAGAGCTATCTTTTTATCCCCAGGAGGTTTTTGTTTCTTTGTTTCATGAACGAGGAACCTGACCTTGCAGAACACTGAAAACACAACTTGAATGAAGTACCACTGACTACCCCATGAACTGAGCACACAGGAGACACGACAGGGAAAATGGGGGTAAAAGAGGATACCAATTGTTGGCTGTACTGTACAGCGTTATCTTCGAAACATCTGCTTTCTGAAATACAGCTTTGCTTTTCTATGAAACCATTACATCAGTACTAGGAGTTTTGAGATTAGAGGATCAAATATTCGGTAGCCCAGAAAATTCCCAAATCTAGAAATATCACTGAGAAAAAGATCAGAAACAAGAGCATCTTTTGGAATGAGTTCCAGAGGTGGGTAAGCAAATTCGGGGACGGCACGACTAGTTTTAAAACACAGTATTTGAACTTCCTGACGTGAGATAACTGATTCCAAGTAACGGCTTCAAACCTGTTCCCTTGAGTGGGGAAGAGCCTTACTTTATGACACTCCAGGAATAAAAGACTGCTCTTAGTGCCAGAAACACCGTCCAAATCCCTGCTTTCCTGCTCTACTTCCCAGCAAGGCACATACACCCATTTACCAGGAGGTGGAAAGAGAGAGCTCTGGACGATAACGAAAACCTCCCATGTTCCTGAATGCAGTAGGTCTGCTTTCATACTCCTCTGAACAAAAGAGTACACAGGTTGGAAAAATAAAATCTGTCATCTTTTATGTGAAACGTTACTTTGAGCATTAAAGAAAGAAATATCTGTAGTAAACACTCTTGGCTGAAAAAATTGAGTGGGTCCTGGCATTCCCTAATCACCAACACTGCTGCAGCCATCACCTTCAGAAGTAGAAAGCCAGAGGTTTGAATCCAGATCTGTCAGGTCTGAATGGTTCTGAAATTTGGACCTCATTGTCCTGAATTTTGGGTATCTTCCTTTGTTAGATCGGCAGATCAGGTAAGTTCATTATAAAGTTCTCAATTTGCTGTGGCCAAGAAAGTAGTTAAGTGTTTGGGAGGAAGGGAAGAAGCAGAGAACAGACTGGGTACTATATCTATTTGCACTCAGTCTTTCTAGCACCAGCCTACAATCTCTCCTCTGCTCTTCCAGTTTCCCGCCCTGCTGGCTGCCGTCTTAAGTCCCTGCTTCCACATGTGGAATCCAAGCAAAAAGCATTCAGGGGAGAATACTCTGTGATGAACCCCACACGGACTCCACTTTATTAATCAATTCCTATTCGTACTACTTCCAACAACATGCAATTAAGCATTTTAAAATAGGGGCTCCTGGGTGGTTCAGTCGGTTAAGCGTCCGACTTTGGCTCAGGTCACGATCTCGCAGTTTGTGGGTTCCAGCCCCACGTCGGGCTCTGTGCTGACAACTCAGAGCCTAGAGCCTGCTTCAGATTTTGTGTCTCCCTCTCTTTCTGCCCCTCCATGGCTCACACTCTGTCTCTCCCTCTCTCTCTCAAAAAAAAAAAATAAATAAATAATCTTAAAAATAAAAGAATAAAATATATAAAGTGTGTCATTACCTAAATAACAGTATCTACTTCAGGATATTCTGCAATCTCAGGGGGAAATCTATATATTAGAGATTTTTTTTTCATAAGGATTAAGAGTGAATCAACCATAATAAAAGATTAGAAAACAATTGAAAAATCCAACACGGGAATTTTGAAAATGGCTTTTAATTGCGCAAATAATTAGCACACCATTTAAACTCAAGGAGTGGATGCAGTCTGGTTTTCTATCACTAAGGTTTCTCTCCATTCTGGAAGGCTCTAGTTTCATACCATAGGTTAAGGCTACTCTCAGTCCGGAATTTCCAGGAATGGTTGTCTTCACATTGCATTCTTTCCTGGTTTTTTTTTCCAATAAAGATGATTCATTAATTATACAATTAAATGTAATTTCACTTCTAGAGATTTCTGAGGAGTTTCCATATACCCAAATTTTCAACTGAAAATAACGGACACATTCATGTGTCCAGATGTTTGTTTGTTTAAAACAAAAACCATACATATGTTAGGAATACTGGTGAAAATATGGATTTTTTCCCCCACTATCACATGCCTCTCCTCAAATGTGAATAGCTACCATACAGAAGGGCCCAGAGAGTACCATCATTTAAACAACTGTTTGGAATACAACAGTGCACAACTGACTTGAATAGTATAAGATATAAGCCCCTCCTTACCCTTCCCTATCTCACAACAATAACCAAGTAATAAGTTGAACAAGGACAAACACTAAGATTTCCTAGACACTTACTATATGCCAGGCCCTTGCTTGCTATGTGCTTTCTATTTGTCCATTTATTTCATCCCTACAGCAGTCCTGTGAAGTAGGAAGTATTACTATCCCTTTTTACAGAGGGAAAAAGCTGAGCTCAGCAAAATGACTAAGCCAAAATCTCTCGGAGACTATGGGACAGTCATGGGATCTGAACTCGATTTGTCTGGCTGCACAGACCCTGGGCATCTCATCCCAGAACTCTGTATCATTAAGCACAATCTGTGTGTGGTTACCAGGTATATACCTTAGGAGGCAGCTCATTACAATTTCAGAATAACGCGCAGCAAAATAGCTATTTAGCCAAGCTCAATGGTGGTATGTTCAAATGTCTTGGGTTCTCGTGTTTTGTCAGGAAACCCCTTTATTAATGGGGCAAGAGTAATAGCCTCTCCTAAGGCGGATCCCTTATTGGAGGTGGAGCCTAGCTCTGCTGCCTGCCACGCTGTGGAGAGATGACCTCTCTAGAGCAGAGATACCAGAATGGCCCCTGAAAGCATTCACCTTCGAGGAAAAATAGCAACTTATATCGGTCATGAGTAATCCCTGAGAATATCAATGGCATTCTATTAGAGGGCTAACAGACTCCTCTCAGTAATATAGAGAGATCTACAGATATTAGTCTCAATGAGAAAAAAATATATCTGATGTAGTGTCATGCTCATAACTTTACAGCTATAACCTTTTCCCACAGGCCTGGCTATGAGCAAATCACGGTTAGGACAGCTATCTCTCTGCTACGGTTGTTTGGAGTCTTGTTCTAACCACTAACACGGTAGGGAGGAAACTAAACAGTATGAGGGGTGGCAACCACCTCTTCCCCATGTGCTGTGAAATATCAGCCCTGACAATATTGTCTCAAATGAGAAAAGGACAATTCTTAACTAGGACCAAAGCTCTATTCTCTGTATCACTGGTTGGCATTATTTTCCATCTAAAAACACATATACTTGGATTTCTGAGCAACCTCGCTATATAAAAGTTGGACTCAAAAGAACAAATCTCACTATAAGATTCTGAATCTATAAAACCTTACAGATCCCCACCTCTTCTGAGACCTCCAATTCATTAATGAAAGGAAATCTGAGTTTGACAACTTACAGAAACACATGGTAAAGAAAAGAAAAAGGTATATATTCCTTCGACCGAAAAGAGAAGAGAGAAAGAGGACGTTAAGTTGTGAAGTATAAAGAGAGAGGGGAAAATCCTTCATCCCTCCAAATTCTGGAACCAAGCCTTAGGAGACATGCCTTTAAGCACAAAGACACACTTCAGGAAGATTTCATTATACAGCGGCTGGCACGCTTATGGAAACTGCTATGTCAAGAAATGTCACAGTTTCAGCAAAAATGTATGTAAGTTCAAGAAATGCTTGACAATTCATGAAAACACAACTCATAAAATTGGAATCTTTTGGAATATATCCCAACTTTTTATGTTGACACCGGGGTCCAAAAGATAAAAACTATTAATCTGGGCCTTACAAAGGTTGGATGGACATACACAATACTGTATTTTGTTTCTCTATGTTCTCGTAAAACCAAATTTCAGTTCTCAAGAATCCATCCACAAAGCATGTATCGCCCAGACCCAACAGGTGTTCGTCTATTCTCTGGCCACTGTGACATCCTTGCAGCCACTTTGTGACCAAAGGGCCAGGTTCTGAAGCTATATGATTAAATATTGATCTTTGAAAGTTGTTCTGATGAGTGTCTGTCTATAAGGAAGAGAGGCTGAAAAAGTTATAACTGAAAGACTTTTAAGAGTTACCTGTTAATCTCACTGGTAAAGTCCTGGTTTTAATTAGCAGACACAAGAATCTTGATCTAACTGTGAAATTTGGGAGCCAAGAAGATATTTTTACCATTATTCCTCTGTTAGTCCTATTTTCAACAAAGACTTTTTATTTCTCTTTCCAGGGTTTTGGTTGTTTTTCTCTAAAACTGAAAGTTACAGGTGTTTGAATTTGCAATTGCCATATGCTATAGAATTTCAATATGTAATAAAACACGAGGGGAAAAACATAATGTACCGTATGTGCACTTAGGAAAGGGGAGGAAGCAAGCAGATAACTAGAGTTAGAGAAGAAATCGTTCTTCTTTACGGATCCGTAACAGTCACGCTCAGATCTCTGTTGCTGAGGGCCTACTCAGTGCCGATTTTCAAATGCCTCCTCCATGCTTATTATTCAGTACTTTCCTGTGTGTGTGGCCTAACTTTAAACAGTGTACGTAGTTGAGGCCCTTCCCTTAATTGGTAAGAAAGAAATTAGGTTGGGGCATCTGGGTGGCTCAGTCGGTTAAGTGTCCAATTTTGACTCAGGTCAGGATCCCGCAGTTCATGGGTTCAAGCCCTGTGTCGGGCTCTGTGCTGACCGCTCAGAGACCAGAGTCTGCTTTCAGATTTGTGTCTCCCTCTCTCTCTCTCTCTCTCTCTCCCTCTCTCTCTCAAAACTAAATAAACATTAAAAAAAGAAAGAAAGAAAAATCAGGGAGGAGAATTTGTTTTCCTGCTCAGAGAACAGACAGCAGTAGAGCTCTTGAGGTAGGAGCCTGGAGGGTGGGCTGACAAGTTCCATTATCTCCCTGGACACCTCCAATTTATATTATACCATTTTACCAATTCAATTTGATAACCAGCCACTATTTATTAAACACTTAGTAGGGGCTAATATGATAATCGCAGTGGCTCTTGGGGTCAAGTTAACTTTTGAAACAAGGCGTACGACCAAAATAAGTGAGAGAGAAGGCCGTGGCCAGGCCAGACAGAGTAGGAGGCAGAAATCTGTAGGCAGGAGCCCAAGGCAGCAGGCGGTGCATTCGCATTGTGGTAAATTCCATTCGAGAGTTTTATTAAGGCGATGCAGTAACGGGGAGAAGGAAGGCCGGTAACAGTCACCTATTCTAGTCAGCTGCTGTTCAGTCCCGCTTTTACAGTCTGTCCTTCTTTTTAGGCATTAACAACGAAATCACAAAAAACCGACATGAGTTCCTTAACCTAAGGACAAGTTCAATGATTGGCTGTTAAAACCTATTTTTAAGAAAAAAGAAAGAAAAAAAAAAGGAAAAGCAAAGAATACATTTAATCTGCTGGACAGTATTTGTATTATCTGCTTTCTTATTCAACTGCTTTTAATCCGTTAATGCCCTGAGCCTTTCAGAGAGAAAGCAACATCCTTCACGGCAAGAAAAAAAAAAACATATTTAAAAAAAGCCAAGAGGACCCAAGGAGTAGATTTTACTTGCAATTTAACAATGTAAACAACAAAAATTTGGTTTTAGTTTCTAATTTACTGGGTTTTTTTTCCACAGGGTACTACTTATCCTTTACATGGGACCTCCTCAGTCTGTATTTAGCTCTGAAAGTGCTGCGTTGGTTGACCTTGGGTAGTCACACTTCCTGCTGTAAAAAGGACTTGAGGACTTCGAATTAAAGGTGCTTTAATAACTCAGTGCATTATTATTAAAGTTTTTTTCTCTAGTAGCAGTGAAATGGATAAGGAAGAATGAAAGTAAATCCCCAAAATAATAAAAAGAAAATCCACTTATATTAGATGAAAGGCAGTTAAACCAAGATTAGGTTTGGCAGGCCTCAGGATCCGTCATGGTCTACCGTGGCCCAGGGTAACACTCATCAGATACGCTACGTCAGTATTCATTCTGTTTTCAGACACTTCTAACAACATCTGATAACTGTTGTTTAAGTACCCATAAAACAGAGGCACCCGGCTGGCTCAGTTGAAAGAGCAAGTGACTCTCAATCTTGGGGTCTTGAGTTCAAGCCCCATGTTGGGGCTTTACTTAAATAAATAAACTAACACACTTAAAAAAAAAAAGTTCAAGTACCCATAAAACCAAAATATTGATGATGTGAAGAACAAGGCAAAAGAAATGTACATAATATTAAATGTCCTTACACTTTGCAGCCTATGGACAAGTACTTGAGACAGGCAGAGTGAAACTCCTTAAGGAACTCACAACTGCCTTAATGTTAATGCTTTTGCTACAGGCAAAAGGCAACCTTAGCTTGACTTTAGCCAGGCCTCCGGGATTCTGTAAGTCTTCTTTAACACATAAAATTCCTTTTGGAAGCTTCCTTTATCCCTGCCCTTCACAGCTTAAAAGTATGTAATCAATAGCTCCTCACAATACCAGTCCAGATCTTTCTGCCCACGGATTCTGTTCCCGTGCTTTAATAAAACCACCTTTTGGCAGACGCCTGGGTGGCTCAGTCTCCAAGCGTCTGACTCTTGATTTTGGCTCAGGTCATGATCTCGCGGTTTGTGAGATCGAACCCCTCATCGGGCTCTGCGCTGACAGCGTACAGCCTGCTTGGGATTCTCTCACTCCCTCTCTCTCTCTCTCTGCCCCTCCCGTTTGCACATGCATACACATGTATGCCCCCTCTCCTTCTCTCTCTCTCAAAAATAAATAAAAACTTAAAAAGAAAACACCTTTTTGCACTGAAAACATCTCAAGAATTCTTTCTTGACCTGTTCAATCCTGAACCCCAACATTTTCCATTAATATATTTCTTAGTTCATATTCAATATGTATTGAATGCATTCAGCTGCAAGTAACAAAAACCTCTTGATTCAAATGGTTAAAAAGTAAAGAAACTCATTATCTCCTAGAATCAGAGATGGAGTGGCTCTAGGGTTGGTTAACTCAGTAATTTAACAAGATCATCAAGATTCACTTTTCTAGTCTCCCATACACAGTATGTATGCTTGTAGTCGCCTAGTGTCCCCAGGTTAAGGTGGCTGGTAAGCCCTGACATCACGTGTATAACCAACAATTCCCAACTAAAACTGATGCTCTCTTCCATTAGAATCTCTAGGTCTCAGCAAACAAATAAAAACAA
This sequence comes from Paguma larvata, assembly GCA_030068075.1. Lineage (NCBI taxonomy): Eukaryota > Metazoa > Chordata > Mammalia > Carnivora > Viverridae > Paguma > Paguma larvata. The sequence goes on along the minus strand of CM057829.1, from coordinate 115,627,986 downwards.
CCAAACAAAAAACTATTCTCTGAGGTGTCAAGTACACTTCTCCTCACATATCAGAATTGGGTCACACACATGCCACTTCCTAAACTAATCACTGGCAAGAAGAATGGACCCAATCATCAGCAGGACTAAAGCCAGGCTTATCTGCCCTAAAGTTCACTGCCTCCCAGGGAAAGTGGGGTCTGCCAACAGGGAAGCAGGGGAAGAAAATGGACTCAGAACAGGCAAACCAATAGTGTCTGCTATTGGTCAATTAAAATTAGTAAAGTCATTGAAAGGGTTGATAAACGATTTTGCCTAGCAAAAACAGGAAAAAAGTTCTAAAAAGAAATCATTGAAAAAGAGTGCCTTGCTAGTGAAACACAAACACAAAAACAAACAAACAAACAAAATAAAACAAAAATGGGGGCACCTGGGTGGCTCAGTCAGTTAAGCATCCGATTTTGGCTCAGGTTATGATCTCACGGTTCATGAGTTCGAGCCCCGTGTCAGGCTCTGTGCTGACAGCTCAGAGCCTGGAGCCTGCTTCGATTCTGTGTCTCCCTCTCTCTCTGCCCCTCCCCTGTTCACGCTCTGTCTCTCTCTCCCTCAAAAATAAACAAACATTTAAAAAAACATGATTATATATGGATGAATGTATGCCACACTTATATACTGAATTCTTGCTAAATGCCTAGATGGAGAACAAGTATCAAAACTATTAACTGTCTTTCTCCTAAACCTTTAAACCTTATTATCCTTAGATGGACTTCTTAAATAAAAGCTTTTGCTTTGATCAGTGGTTAGCCCTGACAATATTTTTGGCAGCTATGGCTCCCTGGTATGAAATACAAAAGTTATGACTATCAAATGCAGTTTCCTTTACTCATAACCCAAAGCAAGACAAAATATTCACTTGAATACCTTCATCAGCAGAAGATCAAACAGAACCACAATGAATGAATTGACAAAATGTTGTTCCTTCAGTTAGCCACAGTTACATGTTCTAGGAATTTCATATAAAACGTTTTCAGTCACATAAAACAGTAAAGGATCTTTATGGGTCAATGAAAAAAAAAAAGAATTTAAACTTCATAAGGAGAAATGAGTATACTCAGTTTCTTCAGCCCTCATGCACCCTGTTTTTACCAGAACAAATTTCTCTGTAAAAGAAGCAAACTTGTGGGGTGCCTGGGTGGCCCGGTCAGTTAAGCGTCTGACTTTGGCTCAGGTCATAATCTTGCGGTTCATGAGTTTGAACCCTGCATTGGGTTCTGCACTGGTGGTGTGGAGCCTGCTTGGGATTCTCTCTCTCTCCCTCCCTCTCTCTGCACTTACACTCTCTCTCTCTAAAAATAAGTAAATAAACTTTTAAAAATGTGGGTTTTTTTAATTTAAAAAAAAAGAGAGAGAGAAGCAAACTTGCATAGTGAAGGGGCATTTTTATGCCATTGCTGTCCAGACCCCATAGACCGAGAAGAAACAATAAACATCTGTCATATTTGCTTAACCAATTTCTACCACCATTTATTTTGGCTCTTGGTTTTAGATCTCCTTCCTTCCTCTATAATAGTTACCTCAGGTAACTGGCTACCAAACTAGTCTGAAGTCCCAGGTTTCCCAGGTAACCCCCAGCTACTTCATTCATACCCGCAGCTTTCAACTTAATGCCCCCGAATCCCAAATTGATTTGTCAGATAGATCGTCCTCCATGCCCCAGACCTCCCTCTGGCATGTGTCCCTTGACTGGGCCACAGGTGTTTAATATGTCTAAAATTAAACTCATCTTCTTGTCACCAAAATCTGTTGGTCTTTTATCCCCTACATTAGTGTAGGGCACTACCGTCAACCCTGCAGTCAAACCCCAAATCTGAGAGCCATCCTAGACCCCTTCCCTGACTATCAAAATCCACAGTAAACCTGAAAAGAGTGATTCTCCTGCCTACCTAGACTGCAAAAGCTCACTGCAGACAATCATCAGGACCTGCCTAGGCTAGTGCCTTCGTCTCCTCATCATCTTGCTGATTCAGTCTCCTGTTCTCCTGTCATACCGGGCTTTTATACTACTGGTAGACTAGACTTTCTGAAGCACAAATCTGAGCGTGCCATTCTGAACTCCAAAATTTTTGAAGGCTCCCATACCCTACAAAATAAGATCTGAATTAAGATAAGATCTGAAGGGTAGGGAATTCATGTGCAGAGTGCATTACTAACACTCTTCAGGAAGCTATTCAGCCTGGAAACACCCTCCCTTTCACTTGCCCTTCCCACATGCCTGCTCTGCAGCTCAGAACTGCCCTCTTCTGTGCAGCCTTCCCTGACATTCCCAGGCTGAATTACAAGTACACTCGGTGGGTTCCCATGAACTTCAGGCAGTCAGTATCACTTTAAATTACAATTGTTTGCAGGACTTGGCTCAGAGCAGACGCCATGTTGGCCCACCTTTGATCTTTAATATACAACATAACTCCTGGCACTTAGTAGGTCCATAAAAATCTGTTCTGTTCAAAATTTGCACAAGTAAAATACAACAAAATGTGTTTATGTGCACGGCTAGCAGCTCTTCACATGCCCCAAGGGAGGTAGCCGGACAGCTCAGGCAATACCGATGAGCCCCGAGATCACTGTACCAGTAGTGCGGCAGTCACGGGCCATTTAATCACTATGGTCATAGTCCCCCTTCCGATTCCTATTTTAAGAGCAAATCTAGAACAGAAGAAGAATATGGTGGAACTGGATTTTCAGACAGAGCTGGACAATGAGAATATTATTCTCTTCCAATTAATCAGATACAATAATAACCAAAGTCTAGCTCTGGCAAAAACTAAAGTACAACAATTTAACACAAAACAGAGAATTTGTGAATTTGTGAATTGTTATGGAGGAAATTTCATGAGGTCTCTCAGGCCTCCATGTGAGATGACCCACAAATGGTACTCCTTCTTCCCCCTTAAAAGATGGTCAGTAAAGACATTTAACAAATCCCTTAACACCTTTGTCCTAGTGTTTAACAATCAATCTTTTAGAGTCCATAGTTTTTCCTAATTCCTAAAATAGAATATTCCCAGTAAAGACTAAAAGGAAAATGACTTTTGGGGCACCTGTGCGGTTAAGTCAGTTAAATATCCAACTTAACTCAGGTCATGATCTCGCTTGCGGTTTGTATGTTCGAGCCCCGCGTCGGCTCTGTGCTGCCAGCTCAGAGCCTGGAGACTGCTTTGGATTCTGTTGTCTCCCTCTCTCTCTCTGCCGCTCCCCAACTCCTGCTCAGTCTGTCTCCCTCTCTCTCAAAAATAAACACTCAAGAAAAATTAAAAAACAAAAAAGAAAGAAAATGAGTTTTTCCCCTTATAGGAACCCTTCCTTAAGTCACTCTCTAGCCTTCTCTGTCCTGGATTTAAGAATTCCACACACACTTTGTGATAAACACAGCAATAATAAAGGGCACAAGCGAGTGAGCGCTGAGTATGTGTCAGGCACGATGCTAAGTGCCTGTCATGCATTGTCTCATTCAGCCCTCACAACATCCTCATGAGGGAACCATCATTGTTAACCCCGCCTTACAGATGGGTTTAGGGTCATTAATGAATGTGTGCAAGGTTGCCTCACTGGGCAGTAGCAGTGACCATTACAACAAGGTCTGCCTGACTCTAAGAACTTCTGGGTGTGTGCGCGCTACGGAGGGAAAAGCTTTTCTGCCTCTCCACTCTTCTGCATCCTCTCTAATTCTCTATTGCTTCACTGAAATGGGCATGAACTTCATGAGTTTTACATATTTATCTCCTGTGATTGCATCACATTGTCACATTGATTTTTTTTAAAATAATATGACATTAAAGAAGATAGATTGCCAACTTGTTGTGTGTTTCCCATAGCCAGGAAAAAACACAGTGAAGTTTTTATCCTCACATTGTACCTATATATATGTTATATATAAATATGTATGCAATATAAAATATTATATAAATATATAAGTCAAAAGCACCTGATATATATCTATGCATTTTTCTTTTTTAAATGCACCAATGTTAATCACAGGCCAATTAAAGGAAAGCATTAAGAAGAACGCAAGTCTCTAATAACCCGAAATGGATGTTCTGATGGTAGGACAGTAAGAACACTGTTACTAATACTACTGTATTCTAATATGACTAGTACAGCTATTCGTATGAATAACTAACATTTTTACAACATTATATGTCAGGCACTACGCTAAGCACATTTATGGTGTTAATTACTGTGGTGAAAAAGTGTATTCAGACACAATTAGGCAATGTGACGGGCTAGTTAGCCATAACTTTTGGCAACTAGAAAGGTCTCCTAACACTAGTTTACTACAGTGTCTGATCACAGACTCTGCACTCCAATAATATCATTCATATAGCTTCTTTTTATTTGAAATTCAGTATTTACTTTCATATTTTCTAAAATATACTTAAAATCAAAGGCCCTACAAATAAATCATAAAACAACATAAATTACTCTTGTATCACTCTAGCATTAATGTTTAATTTGTCAGGTTGTTAAATTTACCACAGAGCACTTCCCCTTTAATATGCAGGGTTCCTAAGGCATCTGATATAAATCATAAGGTTTGAAACCAGGCCAACAGATGGTTGCATTTTCAAAATAGCTTGAGCCACAGCTGCCACTTTGTGTTAGCATCCAGACTAATCGCTGATAAACCAGTTAAAATACAGTGAGCCATCACAAAGATTCATTTTTTTTTTCAGTAACTTAATCCCTGTCTTCCTCTAACTCAAGCAAATGTAAAGAAATAAGCTGAGAATTCTAGTGATCAGTTGTTTGTTTTTTTACTCGGGGCATATAACCATGAAATTTCAAATGCTTTCTCTTTAGAAGACATGTTTCATCAAAGAAACATTTAAGAAGAGGACAATTAGAGTACACAAAGGAATAACACGGACATTTGAGAAATTTTAACATGTTAAAGGTTCTGCTTTTTCAAGAGCATTCTGCTTTCTAGGCAGAACGACACAGTTCCAGTTAAATCTGGACAGCCTTGGCTTTCTTTTTTTATCCCAGCCTAGTACACTTCCAAGGGAACATTTAAATGATAAATTATACGGTCACTCAATTTCTGTGTCAGAAAGTAAATGATTAAATACTCTAGAGTACTCAGCTCTTATTAATTTACTTGATAATTTGAACAGAGAAAATTTCCAACTGTTAAAGTTTTCAAGTGAAAAAAATGTACAGTTTCCTCAGATGATAAACTGTCTTTTCACTTCTCCCTCTCCTAACATACTCAAAATAGATCCATCTTAATTGGCCTAAGTAGAGATGAAATTTTCTTAATCATCTTCCCTGTCAGCCTGTGCAAAAGAAAACAAGACAAACTTTTTTGGTCCTGCCCGCAGCAAAAGAGAGATTCCATATTATACAATATCAACATCACATAAGAATGATTTTTAAATGAGGCATTCACATAAACATGCTACTGTCACTCTGGGGTATTTTGGTTCTTGTTACATTTTTACTGTAGACTGCTTAAATGGAAATTAAAAAGGGACAGAGAAAAAAATCGATAGCTCTGTAGCCATCCAAATTAATTTGTTGGAAGAAAAGTTTAGAAATATTGATCAAAGTGAAGGTTGAAGAGTTGTCTGAGGGTTAGTTTTTTTCATGGTTTTCCTGGACCATGAACTAAAGCCGCAGTTCTTAAATGTATTGGCCTCGGGACCACTTTCTACCCCTAAAAATTACTGACAATTTCCCCGCTCAAAGAGCTTTTGCTCATGTGGGTTATTACTTATCAACATTTACTGCATGTGAAATTTAAACAGAAGTTTCTGAAAATCTATTAATTCATTTTGAAGTATCTTAAGCCCATTATCAGTAATAAATATTATCATTAGGAGTATTTTTATGAAAAATGACTATATTTTTCATTAAAATTTTTATAGGGAGAAGAATGGCCTTCATTTACATTTTTGCAATTTTCTTTAATGTCTGGCATAATCAAAGATGGCTATATCCTCAGGTCTGATTCTGCATTCAATCTGTTGCAATACATGGTTTCGTTTGCAAACTAAGAAAAATCCAGCCTCACAAAGATATGAATTTTCAAAAGGGAGGAGAATAACAGCTTTTTCAGATAACGGTGGATATTCTTCTTTGACACTATGCCAAAACTTGACAAGTTGCAGTTTCTTGAAGTTTAGTTGCAATACAGAATCTTCTGAACTTCTCTTACTCTTAGAGTCAAATTTTTTGGTATCTTAAATTTTCAATGGGCCTTTTGTCTATGCATGTCTTTGTGGCAAATATTGGTCACTTAAGAAATATTGACTGAGTTATGCAGATCTGCCATATTTTGACCTACTTCATCACACAACATCAAAAAAACCCATACTGGACAATCATTAATATCACCCCATGGATTGCACAGGGGCACTTAGTAAGCTTCTGGGGGTGACGGAAATGTTCACTATCTTGATGGTGATAATGGTTTCACACTTGTGCACATACATTAAAAAATTGTGCACTTTAAATTATGTGCAGTTTTGTATATAAGTTATACCTTGGTAAAATAAAAAGAGTATGACAGAGGGGGGAAAAAAACTGGGAAAACAGAGTCCGTTATTCTACTCTGTCCTATCTAGTTTGTTTGTGACATTTTCCATAATAGAAAGTGGGAAAAAGTCTTTAAGGTTTAGGAAGCTGTTAAACTCATGGTAATAGATCAAAGTTTCCCCAAATCCTTATTTTTGCTTGAAAGCTTGGATTTTATCATTAGTAGTAAATTAGGTCAGCTGCCCCTGATGTGACAAGTTTCTTTTAAAGAAAACGCCTGCCAAATGCCCAAATGTGAAAATGATAGTTTGTGAGTCATTTTTCAAGAAAAAAATGATGTTTCGGAAAAGAAAGTGGCCACTTTAGCTCACAGTGTAACTAAAGACGCAAGTGCTTTTCCTGAGTCAACCTCCTGCTTCAATCAATATGCAGCTGAGGTACTCTATGAACACTTCTCATTTTTGTTAACAAAATACGAAAAAAGGCACACAGAGACAAATTAAATACAATTAATTATTTTTACTACTCAGCAAGAGCATTCTTACATGAAATTGGCTTTTTTTTTTAACTTTTTATTTTCGAGAGACAGTGCAAGTGATGGAGGGGCCAAGGAATAGAGAACCCCAAACAGGCTCCATGTACTGTCAGCACAGAGTCCGACATGGGGCTCCATCCCACAAACCCTGAAATCATGACCTGAGCCAAAACTAAGAATCAAACACTAAACTGAGTTGCCCAGGTACCCCAAAATTGTTTTTTTTTTAATGTTTTTAAGGGCACATGGGTGGCTTTAGATAGAATAAATTCATTGATTCACATATAAAGTCTGAGTCTGGGATCTTAATGGTCTGACCTGTTGGGCACTGGATATAGACTGAGTTGACTATACGGAGTTGGCTCTAACTTGCCTAACCGTGACCCTTTTCATCTTCTATAACTGTATCTTGCACACCTGCATGCTTCTATTTGAGACAATGGTTGACCCAATCTTAACCGTCTCATTGCCTCTGTGCTATAGCCTGAAACTAACTGAAAGTCTTATCTTCAGGATCCAATCTGCGTTATTAATGTGAAGTATTAAACTTCACCCTCTTTTTATCCCACACCTATCTACTCAGCCTTTTTATTACATATCCTCTGCTTCAGCATGTGTGACTGTGCACATCTCCTTTCCTACCTCTTCCACTACTCCCACACCCAAACCTAGCACGCTCCTTGCCATAGGCTTCCTTAGCTAACTAGACTACAGGTTCAATCGTTTGTCTTTGTGGTGTGTCTCCTATCACTAATACTGCCTCCCCACTGCTTCCCAACCCGTCGCTTCTCTCCCCCGTAAATCATACCTGCTGCTCCTGGAAGGTGTCCTTTTGCTACTCTCCATCTGTCTCTTCAGTGTCGTCTGATTCTTTTGAGCTCCGCCACTCCTTACTCTCACGTTCTCTGAGATTTAATTATAAGCTTCTTCCACTGTGTCCTAACGAAGCCCACTATTGTTATGGGCAAAACCCTGTTCATCTATTCCTCCTTCCTCTCCATTTCTCGTTGCCCAGTGGCTATCACTCTTAAGGATTGTCTTATAGTTCTCCATATCTCATTATACCAAAGAGAGGCATATACATGTTGTGTATATGTTAATATTCACTAAGTCAATGATGACTCAACAACATTCATTAAGTTATGTTATTCATAACATATATGTTCATATGTTATTATGAAACCAAAAAATAGTCAGGGTTCCCCAGCAAATTATGTTTTCTACCTCTACTTGCAAAAGTTATAAAGAAATAAGCTGGCCTGCAAAAAAAACACAAAAAACAAAAAACCTCTAGACCTTTCAAATTCCCCATTGCCTCCTACAAGATATGTCTGACAGCTGAAAGTAAACTAGTTTTGCAAGCATTAAATTGCTCATCAATCCTACAAAGGGTGTCATTTAATCAATTACCTCCCCTAAGGAAATATAAATGGAATATAGCTGCCTGAGAAAAATGAATTCACCCAACTCCAGTAAGTAGCTCACTGAGAACAGCTTCCATCACACTAAGATATCTCAGCCATATTTCATTCCTGGTTTTGCCAGTAAATATTTTTTTTTGCCTTTTTTAAAAAAAGTTTTATTTTATTTTGAGAGAGAGAAAGCATGTGGGCATGCAAGTGGGGGAGGGGCAGAGAGACAGGGAAAGAGAGAATCCCAAGCAGGCTCCATGCTAAGGGGCTTGACCCATGAACCAAGAGATCATGACCTGAACCGAAATCAAGAGTCAGATGCTTTACCAACCGAGTCACCCAGGCGCTGCTTTTTTTAATTTTTGGACTTTTAGCTGATTATTGCAGTTAGGTTTGTAAGGAGTTGCAGCCCAATATTAAGTGTGCATAATATTACCCAAAGTTTTGATTATGAGAGAACTAAGATGTATCTTGAATCTGAAAAGATGAATGACATCTCCATATTCTACCAAACTCCCCTAACACTTACATAGGGGTATGTGATGGCTAAAGACATAGAGTAAAATGCTCAGCATGGAAATGTACGGCAGGCACAGGAAATAGCAGTAGCTAGCAAGGGAATCCAAGTTCAGATGGCTTCAGGAACCAAGCACATAGTGTGAACAAGTTCATCAAATTTATGGTAAGAACAGCAGAATAAGGAGGATAACAAAAGGCAGCTACTTCTAAGGTCAGTGTGCCTACTACCCTATTTAGAAAATCATTACCATGCAAGAATGGAGACCCAGTATCATATTTTCTGATTGTTCAGAAGGCCGCAGAAACCCAGATTTCTTACATAAATCACCCCAATACTAAAATTAGAGAGAGAAAAAACAAGCCTGTGCCAGTGAAGTACAAAATGGAAGGTGCTAATTTGTGATCTTGGAACATACAGTTAGGGTATAAAAACTATTATAAAAATGTATTCCTAAAACTAAAGCCCTACTTCACACACACTTTTAGCACCTGGATTTCTGCATTAATCCTCTGTGTCTAAATGCTTGTATAAATGATCATACCAGGTAGATTAAAAGCTCAAATGCAAAAACAATAACAAAAAAACTGGAAGATATAAATGAATACGTATTAAATCTTTGATTTGGAGATGACTCTAACTATACTAATGAAAGAAATCACAGGAGAACTTTTCCTCTATAATTTAACAAAAATTAAAAACATTTAATGTGAAAAATATCTTGTGACCAAAATTAAATGCAAAATAAAACCTGGAAAATATTTGATCCCAAATGGCAAAGGGCTAATTGTCTTTACTGTAAAAACAAAACAACACAACACACCTCAGAAATTGATAAGAGACACAAAAAGAACTGATTCCAACCCCTTATGGACAAGCATGGTTTGCTGTTGCCAGTTCCTGACCCAGTTCATCTGCCAAACCACACACATACAACACAATGAGCTCTCAAAAACCCCAAAAAAATCAGAGTAAACAAAGTACCATGAAAGATCCAACAAATAGAAGAATGCACACCCAAGGAACTAGAGACTTAAAAAATATGAAAAGTCTTGTTTGGAGAAATGTCTACTTTGCTCTTCGACCTATTTTTAAATCAGATTATTTGTTTTTTTATGTTCGAAATGGCCAACAGACACATGAAAAGATGCTAAACATCACAAATCATCAGCGAAATGCAAATCAAAACCACAACGCATTATCATCTGACACTTGTTAGAATGACTAAGACAAGAAGCAGTAGGCACTAGCAAAGATATGGCGAAAACGGAATCCTTATACACTTTTGGTGGGAATATAAATTGGTTCAAAGACTCTAGGAAAGAGTAGCAGATTCCCCCCAAAATTAAAAATAGAAACACCACATTGAGGAGGGCTCTTGTTGGGATGAACACTGGGTGTTGTATGGAAGCCAATTTGACAATAAATTATATTAAAAAAAAAATAGAAACACCATACAATCTAGTAGTTCCTTTACTGAATATAAACCTAAAGCAATGAGAATAGGATTTCAACAAGATATATGAACTCCCATGTTTATCACAGTATTATTCACAACAGCCAAAATATGAAAACAACCCAAATGCCCATCAATGGACGAATGGGTAAAAAGGTGTGGTACAGACACACAGTGGAATATTATTCAACCATGAGAAAGGAGGATATTCTCCCACTTGCAACAACATGGATGGGCCTCAAGCACATTATGCCAAGCAAGGTAAGTTAAAGAAAGACAAGTACTGCATGATATCACTTATAAGTGGAATCTCGGAAAATTAAATCTGTAAAAAAAAACAGTAAAACAGTGATCGACAGAAAATTGGGGGATGGAGGAGTAAGAGTAATGGTGTTTTAAAGTGTACGAACTTATAACAAGTAGTAAATAAGTCATAAATATCTAATATACAATATAATAAATATAGACATAAATATTGTACTACAGTTATATAACGTGATAAATATCACTACGTTGGCAATTATATCTTAGTACATAGATGTATCAAAGTAACAACTGTTATTCCTTATATTTATACAAAGTTACACATTAAATTCGCTCAATAAAAAAGAAAATAAATTATTTTTAAATATATAAAAAGAACATTAACAATTAATTATATCGAAATCTTCAAGTAGATGAAGCAAGCACTAGCATTCACAAAGGAAAGAACAGAAAGGGTAAATATGAAAAATGATCAACCGGAAATCTTGGAAATGAAGCATATAGTCATTGATATTTTTAAAATAATAATGATAAGATACCCAAAATGGCGTAATGGAGACAGCTTAAAAGAAAATCCATGACTTGGAATCTAGTACTCTCCAAGAATGCATTATTACCAACTTAAGACAAAAGAAATATGCATATCCAAAGAATTCCCTCCTCAGAAAAATTCACTATGTACCTATATACAAAGTTTTATAAATAATTCCCAGAGTCTTTGAACCCAATTTCTACCCTAAAATTTCTGAATGTAAAATACTGAGAATTGAAATCTGTCCCATTCTATTAATGCATACAATAAAATATCGGTTCAAGGTACAGGAAACAGGCTTTAAATTTGAGCCAGGATAAAATCAAAAAGAAGCAGTTAAATCTGATCAAGAAATGAAACGCACAAAGAAAGTATCCTGAATCTTCCTAACTATTCTGTTACAAAACTCAGATAATATTAAGATAGAGAAAATCAATAACTATCCATAGCAAATAAAGTAATTCTAGTGTGTACTAATTATAACATAACACAATAATTATTATTCTAGATGCAGATATTATTTTAAAATCTTTTTTTTTTAGGTTTCTTTATTTTCAGAGAGACAGAATGTGTGAGCAGGGGAGGGACAGAGAGAGACACAGAGAAAGAAAAAGAATCCCAAACAGGCTCTATGTTGTCAGCGCAGAGCCCAATGCAGCGTTCAGCCCAATGCAGCGCTCCAACTCACAAACTCTGAGATCCTGACCTGAACTAAAACCAAGAGTCAAATGCTTAACCGACTGAGCCACCCAGGTGACCCATAGAGGCAGATATAATTTTAAAAATTCATTTTGGCATCACAAAATGTGACGAAAAAAGTAGAGTATTTGTAATAGGCAAAAACCATTTTTTAAAATGATGTTAAATGATCGTAATGGGGATACAAGATTGGTGGAGTTTAAAAGAAGCTAAATTGCTCTGAGTTAGAAAAAGATGAGCAATAAAGAAGCCTGAGGGAAAATCTAGAGATACTGCCTGGAATACAGGGAGTTTTAAAGATGAAGCTGAAAAGAGCAATAAAATAAACATTCAATGGTCGATGCACAGGGATTTGGGATGAGCTGAACAGAGCTGTCTAACCACGGCAATGTCGGTGATACAAGCCAACCCCGCAGTATCTCCAGGAAAATCTACAGATTGCTCAGGGGGTTTTGTTTGCATTTTCAATGGAGTAGGAGAGGCAATGAAGCGCTGAGCTCTCCTTCAAGGGTGGCCTAAAGTAATCGCAGGGAAGAAATGGCAAGCTAGCCAAAATCTGTGTTATGCAAGAAAACTGTAAACTTGCCAATTGCAATGAACCTAAACGGAAATGTTTGGCCCTCCTCAAAACTTCAGTGGAAGACAGCGCTCCGACAGAGTTCCTGAAAACACAAAAATCTTCCTTAAAAATAGACTTGAGATGTTTCAGAACATAAATCCGAATGACGTACTGAAGATCTTCTGTTTAAGAGAGCTAAGATCTTTGGAAGATAAAATGATGACCTCTCTGGAGATTTCTAGTGAGAATTCGGAAATTGTGACTCTGGAACGTTTCCTTAATGCATTAAAAAAAACTTCAGTATTAAGATTCTTTCAGGATGTACACTTCCATAGGTTCTCTTCAAGCCGATGTGGAGAGAAATTATCTTGGTTGCAGACCTTGAAATATTTACATATGGTGTGGTATGTATCTTCTTTGAATATTTTCATGTTACTTCAAAAGTATACAAATCGGGTTGTCTTGAAGTTCACAATTTTATAAGAATAATGCCTGGGTTTGAAACAGCACATCTGAATCACAACAGATCAAATATATTCCAGAATATATTCACACTGAGGAATAGCCCTGCTCTAGTTTTTAAAAAAAAATCTCCATTTGGTGTATACACTCTTCACCTGGAAACGTAATTGTGAAAGAGTCTCTCTTAATCACATGCCATCTCCCTGATAAGATGATAAGAAGTATTCATATATGAATCTGTTTCCCCACAAAACATGTTTCCTTTGGAGAAGAAATTGAAGGACAAGTTTTCAATCTTTGTAGGCCACCCAGACTTTATCTTCTCAAAGTGAAACGTTCTGACCTGGAATATTCTATTCCTAATTAAAAGCAGCAAACATGAAAATGCCCTGTGTGGAATGGTGTGTTCATTCAGCTCTTCACTGGAGAAAATGTTTTCTTCATATTCACGAGATAAAATTAAACGGAAATGAATTTCTAATCAACATTTCAAGACTTCATTATAATTATACTTAAAGCACAAAAGTATAAAAACCAAAGGTACTAAAATCCTTACTGATAAATACGAATCATGCATAGGTTCTACAAAATTTCCAATGTATTACTGCAAAATATAATATTTATAAAAATATATCATTGAGAAAAACATACAACTAGCCCTAAATATCTGCCAAAGGAAACAATGCTAAAGAAATCAAAATTAAAGATAATAAATAATTTTTAAATGGCACTCACCAATCACAATTGAAGACTCACAGTGATAATAACCATTACTTTGTTTTTTCTTTAGCATGGAGCAAAGATCTATGCGGTGTACCATTTCTTCTCCAAATCTGTGACTGATAAATTTTTCATAGATTTCGGGGTCTATTTTTTTCACTCCTTGAAATGACAAAACAAAATCACATCACTCAATCATTCCACTGAGGCAGCGAGTTCATATTTATAACACTTTCTTAGAACCTGATATCACACTTTGGTACACAATACTGCCTACTGGCATTTGAAAATGGATACCACAAAATGGCTTTAAAGTTGTTTTTAGTCTCCCTGTCTAGGATGAGTTGTATTAAAAAAAAGATCATTAAAGAATGTTGGATTTAAAATTGGCAGCAATCAGAATGTCATATGCTCTAAGCTTCTGAAATAATAAAGTACATCGAGTTGAAATTTGAGGTATCAAAATAAAGAATAATCATTTTCAAAAATCGACAAATGGATGGATATTTAAAAGTGATATAGATTTTTAACATTTTATAGTGTATAAAATGTTTTAATAAGATGAATGCAATTTTTAAATTCCTTATATAAGAATCATTTAAAAAAATTTTTTAACGTTTATTTATTTTTGAGAGACATAGAGACAGAGCATGAGCAGGGGAAGGGCAGAGAGAGAGGGAGACACAGAATCCGAAGCAGGCTCCAGGCTCTGATGAGCCATCAGCACAGAGCCTGACGTGGGGCTCGAACCCACAGACGTGAGATCATGACCTGAGCTGAAGTCGGCCACTCAACCAACTGAGTCACCCAGGTGCCCCGAATCATTTTAAAACAGGGGCACCAGGGTGGCTTGGTTAAATCCAACTCAATTTCAGCTCAGGTCATGATCTCACAATTGTGAGATTGAGCCCTGTGTCAGGCTCTGTGCTCAGCATGGACCCTGCTTGGGATTCTCTCTCTTCCTCTCTCTCTGCCACCCCTCAAAATAAATGAATAAATATTTTTTTTAAAAGAACCATTTGAAGACAAAGGTTATTTGAACTGGAGGAGGAAGTCAGTGATCTTCCAAGTCATTCTCTACCTGCCTCTCCTTATTCTCAGTGCCTTTCATAGCAAGAAGAGGGCTGGTTGGTGAAAAATTACAATGGAAGCCCACCTGTGTAGTTACTCATAACAAGGGAATGAATCTCCCTCTCCCCTTCCCATGTAATGGTGCTGCAGCCAGCCTCACAGTCTCAAAACACAGTCCACAAGATAAAGGTACAATACTTTCCAGGTCAACTTTACTGGCTGTGTGTGAATTTTTCCTTTTAATTAATAACTTAAAAAATTTTTTTATCCTGGCAATACTTGTCATCTGTTAAAAATTAGAAAATATGAAGAGTCAAAGAGAAAAGAAAAATACTTCATGTCCTTGCCAGCACATTAACAGTGTGGGTATATCCTTCAGGTCTTTTTCTATATATATTACACTCAGATTATATTTATAGAAATCCTATTAAAGTATAGTTAGAAAACACATTTTCCCTTTTTATTCACAAAAAAATTTATGACAAACATTTCAAAAACATATAAAAACAAAAAATTAAAATTAAATCACCCCACACTGCAATTACTACAATTTTGTTATGTATTTTATTTCTCCTGTGGAAAACAAAGTACTTGTTTTCTTTTTTATAGGAATGTGGTTGAGCCATGAGTACTATTTGGCAATCGGCTTTTTTCCCCCAGTTAATATGTCAATAAATTATAGATGTGTAAAATATTTTTAATATTTTTGTTTCCACAGGATTCCACTGTACGGGGGCATCATTAATTTATCCATCCAACTATTTATTGTTAGATATTTAGCTTGCTCTTAATTTTTAATATTATACTTAACATGTTTTTTGTTGATAGCTGTTCTGGTTCTGTATCCAAACTGAGCTGCTGCCCTTTCCTAACTGCTTCACTCACAGACTTTCCCACCTCAGTTACTAGTAAATGTTCTAGCTGGCCAGGCGGAAAGCCCGGAGATCACCCCGAATTTGCCTCTTTCTCTCAATGTTGCCTCCAATCCAATCATGTCGCTGTCCCTTCAACACACGACTAATTCTCACCAGCCCCTCGCTACCTTTGTCCGAGCTTCCCCTGTTCCTGTCTTTCACCTGGAATATCCTGATAGCCCCCTGACTGTTTTCTCACCCTTGCCTCCTCTACAGCCAGAGTGATCCTATCAAAACATACATCACATCAGGTCACTCCTCCGCTCAAAATTCTCCGAAGGGTTCCCATTTCTCTCCAAAGAAGAGCCAGCTTCTCCAGAACAGCCCACAAGGTCCTGCTCTGCCCTCTCAGTAATTTCTAGGCCTTGTCTCCTGCTCGACCCCCTTCCTGCTCCCTCTTCTGGCAACGTTCTTCTCCCAGATATCCTCATGGCCATCTCCCATCTTGCCAACCTGGCTCAAATTTAACTTCCTTTCTTTCTTCCTTCCTTCCTTCCTTCCTTCCTCCCTCTTTCTCTTTCTCTCTCTTTCTTTCTTCTTCCCTTCCTTCCTTCCTTCGTTCCTTTTATCTGAGAGAGCGCACATGCACAGAGACCGAAAAAAAGAAAGAGAGAGAGAAAGAGAGAACCTTAAGCAGGCTCGCACTCAGCACAAAGCCTGATCCAGGGTTCAATCTCACAACCCTGAGATCATGACCTGAGCCCAAATCAAAGGTCCGATGCTTAGCTGACTGAGCCACCCAGGTGCCCCTCAAATTTTATTTTCTTAATAGAATTTCACCTGACCACTCTCTTTAATTTGCACTCCCAAATCCTTTCTACCCTTCTCTCTTTATAAATATCTATGCACATTCTTCATAGCACACACCACTTCCTACCGTACTATGTAATTTACTTTACTGTGTTCATTTTTCACGGTTTGTCACTATCTGTCTCTCCCCATTAGAATGTATGTTCCCCAGACACAAAGATTTTTGTCTGACTTTTATTCACTGAAATGTCCCCAGTGCCTAGCACACTGCTTGTCATGGAATAGTGCTTAACAAATAATTGTCACAAATGTCACATGACTTCACTCATATGTGGAATTTAAGATACAAAACAGATGAACATAAGAGAAGGGAAGCAAAAATAATATAAAAACAGGGAGGGGGACGAAACATAAGAGACAAATACAGAGAACAAACTGAGGGTTGCTGGAGGGGTTGTGGGTGGGAGGATGGGCTAAATGGGTAAGGGACATGAAGGAGGACATTTGTTGGGATGAGCACTGGGTGTTATATGTAGGGGATGAATCACTGGATTCTACTCCTGAAATCGTTATTGCACTGTATGTTAACTTGGATATAAATTAAGAAACAAAACAAAACAAACAGCACTGAAGTGAAAAAAAAAAATAATTGTCACAAATGCAGAGGATAAAGTTTCAAAAAAAGGGTAGTTGACATCAAATGCTGTGCACTCTAAGTCCAATAAGAGTGAAACCAAGTGGACTTCTTTTGGTTTGGTGAGTAGGGGGCCCGGAGAAAGAGCAAGTGCTAAGGAGCAATCAAAATGTATGAGTTCAGGGCGCCTGGGTGGTTTAGTCAGTTAAGCGTCTGACTATGGCTCAGGTAATGATCTCGTGGTCCGTGGATTCGAGCCCCGTGTCGGGCTCTGTGCTGACAGCTCAGAGCCTGGAGCCTGCTTTGGATTCTGTGTCTCCCTCTCTCTGCTCCTCCCCCACTCGTGCTCTGTCTCTCTCTGTCTCAAAAATAAATAAACATTAAAAAAAATTCAAAATGTATGAGTTCAAATGAGTTCTGCTACTTTTCAAGATGCGGTTTTGCCTCAGTTTCCTCATCTATAAAATGAGGTTAACAAGCAAACCTACTTCAAAGTGTTATATGGACTAAATACGTGAACTTCTAAAATGTTTGAAACAGTGAAATAGAGTAAATGCTATCATATTTCTATGACGAATGCTATTAAATATTATATAACATACATATATATTGTCATGGGTGAACTCTGCAGAATAACTTCAATAGGTAAGGTTTCAGAAATTTTTTTTAAAGGTTCTGAGTAAATGGAAACTGACCATGCTTACTTGTCTTTTAAATGCTTTTTCATTTGTGCATGGGGGCTGGTTGGTAGCGGGAAGGCAGGGCAGGAATGAAATTTTAGAAAGTGGAATGGAATTAATTCTTTAACTCATTATTTATAGAGAGAACTGTGGTTCAAAAGACATGCCTTAGGAGGCCCTGAAATTATATGTCCTGAACAGGAAACATCTTTAATAATAAAGAATCTAGAAACAGATAAGAATCTTCTTTGTCTGATATATAATATTAACATGGTCTTTGTTCTGTAGGAAAGTTTTTGGAAATATATTTCTCTTTTTTTTTTCAGGTTCTTTTTCCCATAGCAATATGTATCTTCTCTAATAAAATGTATCTGAATGGGTCTCACCACAGCTGCAACAGGTGGTGTTTTTTCCATAATAAAAGAAAGGACTATTGTTCTAAGAAAATAAATGAGTATATCAAAATTGGATATCATTCAGGGTAAGGCTAAGAAGGTTCCTACTTTCTGAATGGATCCACTGGGTTGTCAAAACAGTCCCAGAGATATCACCCTGAAAGGTTCTTGTTCAAAGCTAAAAAGACTGGATTAGGATTATTTTCAGGTTTTAGACCCCCATATTATTCCCTGTTTCCCTTCTTCACAGGCCACACCCTTTCTTTCCAAGGTACCTTGTCATTTAAGGATCGGTGGAAGAATAACACGTAAGGAGAGCTCAAAGAAAATTTATAAAAATGGTTAAAGTCAGAAAAATTTGACCTGTAAAGGCCAAGAGAGTTGGGATTATTTCAACTGTCGAGAACAATGTGTAGGGTATCTTCAACAAGACCATGTGAAGGGGGTTGCAACCCGAATGTACCATGAAACCCTTAGAACTTCATTCTTGATTGTAATTTGGCATCCAAAGAGCCAATACAGGAAAAATGCCATTGAGACCATGATGAGTATTTTTAGAATCATCCAAGGCTGCATCTGCTAAATAATGGAACCTACTTACCCAGGAAGCACTCGCCAACCATATCACTTACATTTAGCTAAATGATGTGTCTAATTTAATATGTACCAAAGAGGCCTCAGGCTGATGTTACTATGCACTCAACTCTATTTTCAATATATAAGTAAAGACAGCCACGAAATACGAAAATTCACTTTAGTTCACAATCTGAATACGAAAATCACTCTAAGGTTCTGAAAGATGAAATTTAATTTAATTTCTGTGAGAAGGTTATTGTGATCAGAGGAACAATGGAATACCAGCTCCATTAAAAAGATTAAGATTTTTTTACAATAGCGGATAATTTCTTAGCGAGACTTGTTATCTTATGCTAGTCACAACTTCCATGATGAAAACATAAATAGGCTGTGTATCAGACAAAGAAATTACCTGCAGATGGTAAGCCTGATATTCCTGGAGCTCTACTGTGTTTTCTAATATTTTATTCCTGTTACGCAGTAGCTATAAAGAAATGTATGTTAGGGAAAAGTGGGTGATGGGCATTAAGTAGGGCACTTGTTGGGATGAGCACTGGGGTTGTATGGAAACTAATTTGACAATAAACTATATTTTAAAAAATGTATGTTTCCTGTGATAATGACTTGAAACCGAAATTCAGAATGTAAATTAAAAGCCAGACCAAACTGGTTTGTCATTTTGGGGATTAGCTGGTCAAGAAGAATGATAATCTTTTATACTCATTTTCATAACTGGAAAAAGTTTACATATCTGTACTAGTATGCCGCTAGGTAAAAAAACTAAAATCATTTTTAATCATCACTGCCCCTAATGAAAAGTCACACACTGGCAGTTCAAAGTTATAAAAAGAATATATATAGATATTATATATCTATCTATATATATAGATATCTATATATAGATATATTATCATTCTATATATCTATATATATCTATATATGTATATATTTTATATATATATATATAGACATGGGACTTCTCTGAGGCAGATCTTACTTTATAATTCTTAATGACTCCTTCCTTCATCTCTTGGCATAACTACGCTTTACATTATTTGCACTGTCTCATTTCCATCTTCTTCCTGATACAGACCCCTCGATTACCTTCTTGTCAGCAGCAAGACTGACAAGTCTTGCTCAAGCCTCCCTCAGCCCCCCTCAGTTGGGATATGGGAGGCCCTTGCCATTCGGGCTCAGTTTCATCCAGGCCTGTTCTTGACAGGTATGCGAGCAGACAAAGGAGCCTCACCACACCAGTCAACGGGTCCCAGATTAGTGGGGGGATTTCAGATCTGGCCCCGGCACCCCTGGGTGAGGACTCTTCTGCCTCTCTGGGGCATCTGTTGGGGCTAGGCTCTGCCTTGGTCCCTCTGTCCAGCATGCCCGTTTGCTGCCTGGGTGAGGCCCTGATACCCTGCCTCATGCTTGTCTTTAACTTTAGAGGTGAAAAAGCAAGAGTGATGGAAAATAGAAAAGACAATGATACTTTGCTTATTGTTTTGAGCCAACCTGGAAAAAAAATGATGCTTTATCATCTGTTTAACAACAGTAATAGAAAACTTAAATATGTACGGATGTATGTACATACTCATAGACCATGTACGTACTTATACTATGTATGGGCACTATTCTAAAAACTTTTATTAACTCATTTAATAATCACAATAGCCCTATGAGATTGGTACTACTATTATCCCCAGAGAAGGAAACTGAATCACACAGAAATTAGGTCACTTACCAAAGGAAACATAGCTAGTACGAGGCAGAGTGTGGATTCACATTCAAGAAAAGTGGAGAACACAGACAAATTGAAAAGAATAGAATGATAATATTCAAGCTCATTGCTATTTCCTTTAAAGTATTAAAATTCTAACAGTATTAATCATCCTTAATATATAATCATGTGTATTACCATATTTCTAAAATCAATGTGAAAATTACTTTGGGAATCTCTAGCATTCTAAAAATACCTGCCTTTAACATGCTGCATTAATATTAATAAATCAAGTGATAATTATATGTCCATAACAAATGAATTTCATAGAGGGAAATGAGAAATAATTCATAGACGTTACTTAGCCATGGAAAAAATTATCCAAATAATCCAGCCTATAAAAAGAACTCTCCTTATACTGTTAATACCCAAATAATGGAGTAAAATATTGGCAGAGATTGTCTGCATTTTCCAAACCATCTGTTTGAATATACAGTACTTCTCAAGTAGAGCGAGAGCAGAGGAGAGGGGTAGAAAGAGACAGAGAGAATCTCAAGGAGGCTCCACACTCAGCACAGACATGGGGCTAGATCCCACACCGTGAGATCATGACCTGAGCAGAAGTCAAGAGTTGGGCACTCAACCGACTGGGCCAGCCAGACACCCCCATTTTTCAATTCTTCATTTTACTTTATGGTAGAGCATCTATGTACTCTACCATGGGGTTTTTGGATAGGCCATCTCTTCAATGCCTTGATTTATAAATTGGTGCTGGGCACTACTGCCTCGTTTAATCTTGAGGCTTTAGGGAAAGAAACAGAAACTCTTCACCCTAGCGCTATACCTAATATTTACAATATCACACCTTTCCACAAGTGAGAAGTAGAAATAGAGCTGCTAGAATTCTATGTTTTTAACCTACTGCTGTCACCTCCTTCTACCCATCATAACACTTTTGAGAGGAGCTGAATGCTCTTTGGTGGTATCAAGCGGCAAAGAAAGCCGTCACATAGTAAAAAGATGATGTGTAACTCTTATACCACAAACCACTTCACAAAATCACCAAGAATATATTGCTTTTTGGAGTTTCTTTCCATGAGGTGCTGCCATCAGAGAGAAGAGAGGAAGAAACAGGGCTTCCATCGCATTTAGTTCATTTATACCAATGACATATTGATCAGAGAGGGAAAAGTCTGGTGATACCCAGGGCATTCTCAAGGTCGCTAGCTCAATGGAAAACTACAACATCTTTATTTTTATTTTTTTCAATATTTATTTTTTTTGAGAGAGAGAGAGAGAGAAAGAAAGAAAGTGGTAAGGGCAGAGAAAGACAGAGGATCTGAAGAGGGCTCTGCACTGAAAGCAGGTAGAGTCTGATGTGGGGCTTGATCTCACAGACCGTGAGATCGTGACCCGAGCCAAGGTCAGATATGTAACTAACTGAGCCACCCAGGAGCCCTTACGACACTTTTATTTACAACAGTCTGTTGCCACATAAGCTCCTTCTTTGTCTACTTGGCAAAGCTCTTCTCAGTTCCTCCTCAAGCCTTCCTGAGGATAGTATGAGAGATGATATGCTCTTTGGCCATGTAATTATTATATTTGCCTTGGCTCTTTTCATTACATTGGAACAAAGAAAGAATCTGGTCAGCGAGGCATCCAAGACTGGCTTCCTGTACAGCTCAATCTCAGTCGGATTCTCAATTCCCCGAGATCCAACCCCAGCCGTGTTCTTGGCTCATCACAGTCTTGTGGTCACTCAGATGTAAACAAGCTGTAGCCTATTCCTCCCTCTCACATCTGTTTTCCTAATATTTTGCTGTTTGGAAAATTTGGAACAAATAACGAATTCTCCCGAATTCACCAGCTTAGCCACTTATTTCTATAAACTGAAGATAAAACATTAAATATCCCCCACCTCAAATATCCCCCCATATCTCACCATATGTGGTCTATTCACTCACAACTTAAGCTAAAATGTTTTCCTTTTTTAATCGATAGCTTTCCCTTCTAATCAATCCTCCCCAACATGAAGTAATGCCAGCCAGCCAGAGGTATAAAAAATTTTCAGGGTCTCAACAATGAGACAGGAGAGTCAAGCTGTTCTGCAGAAGATGATTCGGAAACAAGTTCACGGAAAAATCCTAATAATTTCAACTTGTCCTATAACACTTGCTTGTATATTGCAACATACATATTATGGTTGAACGTGGTCTGCTTTTATACCTAAAGGTCAAAAACATTCACCTAAATTGGTTAGGTGTCTATAGACAGAATTTCAGACCTAACTGTAGCTTCAGATATGATCCAAATGAGAGTTAAATACCTGGACAGTGTAGAAGGGGCCATATACTTGACAAATTATTTTAAATGCATCCACAGACATCACTCATTGTAACTTTCTGGTTTTTTTTTTAAGTTTGTTTGTTTGTTTTGAGTGAGAAACAGAGAGCGGGGAAGGAGCAGAGAGAGAGAGAAAATCCCAAGCAGGCACCATGCTGTGAGTGTGGAGCCCTGTGCAGGGCTCGATCCCATGACCATGAGATCATGACCTGAGCCAAAATTTAAGAGTAGGTTGCTTAAACGACTGAGCCACTTGTAGCCTTGTAATTTTAAGCAAGAAAGCCCTAGAGTGTTTTTATAATTCATCATGCTCCTATGCATCTAGTAGTTGCTTCTTCTCCCATTTTCTTACGAACGTATCAATTTCCTTGATTTTCCTCCCCTCGACATTCTTCCTTCCTCCTTCCTCCCTTATCATTCTCGATAGAGCACTTGACTCATTTCTTTCAACTGCCCTGGCATATTCTCTGTACATTACTTAGGACAGAAACCCCTAACATAGGAAGGTGTCCCATTGAGGGAATGTTACGAGAACTGAGTGGAGGAGCAGGAAAGAAATAACACTAAGATTTACACTGCGTGTGTTATAGGTTAGGAAATAAAACAAGGAAGAAAGGTACTCAATGATACAGGCTTTTACACTCTACTTAGTTGGAAACATTTCCTGCACATCATATTAGATAAGAGTTTGGTATAAAAAAAGCAACAGTTACAGGGGTGCCTGGGTGGCTCAGTCAGTTGAGGATCTGACTTCGGCTCAGGTCATGATCTCATGGTTTGTGGGTTCAAGCCCCGCATCAGGCTCTATGTTGACAGCTCAGATTCCGTGTCTCCCTCTCTCTTCCCCTCCCCTGCTCACACTCTGTCTCTCTCTCTCAGAAATAAATGAACATTAAAAAATATTTTTTAAACAAAAAAAGCAGTAGTTACATATGAAACAGTCATTAAAGATACAACCTGGGAATCGTGTACTTCTTAAACCAATTCCAAAATTAATGTTTCTCTCTAGGTAGAGCAAGAAATGTATATAATGATTTTCTTTTTTAATATGATACACATTGCCATGCAAAAATAATTTTATAAGTAATATACAATTGGAATCCTTCTTTTGTCCTCATTTCAAACTTAATCACACTTAATGTGAAATCTCCCCATGGTATACTTTTAAAATACAGAATTACATAAGGATAAAATACAGGGATTACATAGTTTCCCCAATGGACTCAGTGTCAGTATATATTTATGAATATGAGATTACATATTGCTTCCAAAAAAAGTACAGAGATAAAGATAACAAATTAACCAGTAATTTTGACACAACTTTCTCTTTTAGAAAATTTTTAAATAAGAACATTTTCAAAATTTCAAGAGGCACTTCTAGATTAGTAAAATAAGCAGTAGGTTTGGTAGGGAAAAAATTTTAATGGAAAAGTTAACAAGAAGCAAGGGATTAGCATCTTAGGATAACAGTATGCAAAAAAATTATAAGAACTGGCCTATTCTTCTTTTGCTATACCTGGTCTGTTCTATCACAGTGAGATGGGCCTCAGAAAAGCTAGACTGGCCAAACCTGACACCATCCCCTTCTTATTCACCCTACCTATCAAATATCTATCCCTTTCCAACACACATATCTCTACCAGCAGGGATCACAATTTTGGCACCTGCCATTAGGGATATGTGGGATAGAAGATTACAACCCACTGAGATGGATATCTGATATAATTTCCATATCCATTCAGCTTTTTCACAGGTGACCACTTCCCCCCCAACACACACACACACACACACACACACACACACACACACACTTAATTTCACTGAATTAAGTTCTAGCAATGTTTGTGCTAGAAGTCCAAAAGTACAAAGTACTCTGTCCACCATTTTCTGATTACCAGAGTAGGGGAGAAGTAAGAATCCAAGAGGACCAAGGAGGGATGAATAAGGAGGGATGTGGCTAAAGGCACAGGACCACCAGAGGGAGTCAGACAGAAAGAACATTATCCCAGCTAAGGGCTCAGTAAGATCTCACGCTAGTGCTGGAGACCAAACATGAAATTACTGTGAAAGAAATGTTCTGGTCTAAATAAAGTTATGTAACAAATTATTATATAATCAAATTCATCTGTGGGGGAGGCAGTAACTAAAGAGGGAAGAGAAGGACTTTCATACTCTGGTCACTGCTTAAGGGCAGTGTACAGTTACAGTTGTACATAGAAGGCCTTAAAATGGGCCTCCAAAGTGGTATCAAAATTTTGGCAACAATTGAAAACGTTGCCACCAGGTAGGTTTTAGAGAAAGAACACTTAACTGCAGAAACTAAGCTGGAATTCCTGTAGTCAGGGATGGCTAGTCCCTTAGGTGATAAGAGGAAGTTTTGTTATGTCTTCAACTACATATGTGAAGTCTGTACCTGGCAAAAAGGCCAGTAATATTTTTTCTTTAACTTACTGGAGTAACCAATAGAAAGCCAACTGAGCAATTTAGTAATTTAAACTAGTACAGTTCTGTTTTTAAGGTACCTCTCCTTGAGAGAATAATATTCTAATAAATGGTCAAAAGTAATTCGCTCATATTTAAGAACAGAAGTATAATTCCAATAGAAATTAGTTACAGTTCTGAATTGCAACCTTAGTTTTCCCTCAAATCTAAATGGGGCTCTCAAGAAAAATTATAGCTTTACCTTCTTTTATTATACAGTTAATTCTAATTAACAAGAGGTAAGTGACCAGTCTCCAGTCATAGAGAAAATCTTATTACCATACAAACAACACAAGCCAGTTTGCTTTTATGTGACTAGTCAACTGGGTAAGGAATTAGCTACTTTAACTAAACAAACTAAATAATTCTGTATCAATACTATTTTCAAATAAAGTTTAAGTTTTCTGGGTCATATGTTCCATTTTGTTATTCATCATAATCAATCCACTGTGGGGTGTGCCAGTTTCATACAAGATCATTACGCTCCATTCTGTCCTTAACTAGGAAAATGAAATTAATAGAGGTTTCAAAATGTCTAAAAAAGACTTGTTTAAAAAAAAATTTTCAGGGGCCAAGATGGCAGAGCAGCATGGAAGTTCTCTGCATCTCTCATGCCCTGAAACACAGATAGATCAGCACCAAACCATTTGGCACACCTAGAAAACTGATCTGAGGACTAACACAACGATCTGCATAACTTGAGCCACAGAACTCGATAGGTATGTGGCGCAGAGAGGTGAACTGGGGGAGAGAGAAGCTGCGGAGGGCAGGGAGCTGTTTTTGTGGAGAGAGGACAGAGAAAGGGGGGAGAATACAAGAAAAGCACTGCTCCCCAAAAGCAGCTGTAAAGAAAAGAGTAGAAACACCCACAAGTGACTGAACAAGAAAGGGAGAAAGGAAAAAGGAGAAAGGAGAAAAGGAGAAAGGAGAAAGGAGAGGGTTTCAATACCATTAGGACTCTATAAACAGGGGAGAGCAGTCAGAAATTCTGCGGCTCAATACCTGGCAGTGCTTTGGCAGGAAGGGTAAATCCCCAGGAGCAGGCAGTGAGATCTGAGGGGCTCATGGGCCACACAGGGTTCCCCTGCTAGGAGGGCATTTGGTAGAGGCCCTATGGCTTCCCCACGTGCAAAGGTCCCAGTGGACCCTGGAGAACCTGACTGCTGGTATTGGAATGAAGATGCCAGGGTATGGTGAAACCTGGAGCTGATTATGTGTTGTAATTTACCATAATCCCTGAACTGCTGCCCAATCACACAAATTTATTCTGGGGCAAGTCAGCACCCAGTCATAGTCTCTGAGCCTTCACAGCAGTGCAATCCCACAAATGTTCCTGGGGACAATCCAACACCTGCCCCAGAGGGTCTGAATGGGTCCAAGCCATGGGCCCTCAAAAGTGAAGACTATGGAAACACAGCCCCATCTGAGATAAAATTCAAGAGGGAGGTGCTACCTGGCAGGCTGACAGCTTAGACACAGACAGTGTAGAAGTGGGGAGTGGAAGGAAGCTGGAGACAAAGGAGGGGTGTTTGACTGCCAGACGGTGAGAGCACAGAGTTCTGGTGCTAAGGACTGGGAAGCTGGGTGATGTCACTTCCACCTCTCCCCTCACACATACACTACACCGATCCACCCCAGTAAGCTAAGCAGTGTCACCTATTGCCGAATGGAGCCATTACACTCAGCCCTGTCCAACTGTGCCAACTAAGCCCTAGAGGAACACCACAAAGTCTCTCCTTCTGCTTAGTTTACGGACTATTAAGTGCTTCATAGTTTGACTTCTATAGTTTCATTCAGGTTTCATTCTGTTCACTGGTCCATCCATTTTTTTTTCTTTTCTTATTCTTGGATATAGAAAGAGAAAAAATCTGTTTTTATTTTCTGTTTTTATAATTTTTTATTTTTTTACTATATTTTTAATTTTTATTGTAATTTCTAATTCTATTTTACTTTCTTCATTTCATTTTATGCTTTTTTATTGTACACATTTTTTAAATTTTTAAATGTTTTCTTACTTCTTTTTTTCTTTTCTTTCCCTTTCTTCTCTATTCTACAAGTTTCTCTCAACAACCAGACCAAAACACACCGAGGATCTAGCTTCCTTTATTTGATTTCTTGTGTTGATTTTACTCTTTAATTTTTTTAATTTTTTTTCTTCCTCCAAAATGATGAAACGAATGAATTCACCCCAAAAGAAAGAAAAGGAAGAAATGACAGGGACTTAATAACACAGATATAAGCAAGATTTCTGAACTAGAATTTAAAATCACGATAATAAGAATACTAGCTGGGGTTGAAAAAAGCATAGACTCCCTTTCTGTGGAGATAAAAGAAGTGAAATCTAGTCAGGATGAATTGAAAATGCTATAACTGAGCTGCAATCTCAAATGGATGCCATGGCGACAAGGATGGATGAGGCAGACAGTGAATCAGCGATATAGAAGACAAAATTATGGAGAATAATGAAGCAGAAAAAAGAAGGAAACTAAGGCACGATATAAGAATTAGAGCACTCAGTGACTCATTAAAAAGGAGTAACATCCGAATCATAGAAGTCCCAGAAGATGAAGACAGAGAAAAAGGGACAAAAGGTTTATGTGAGCAAATCATAGCAGAAAACTTTCCTAACCTGGGGAAAGACACAGACACCAAAATCCAAGAAGCACAGAGAACTCCCACTAGGTTCAACAAAAATCAACCATCAACAAGGCATATTATAGTCAAATTCACAAAATACACAGATAAGAAAAGAATTATGATAGGAGCAAGGGAAAAAAAAGTCCTTAACCTATAAGGGAAGACAGGTAAGTTTTGTAGCAGACCTACCCACAGAAACTTGGCAGGCCAGAAAGGAGCCTCAGGATATATTCAACATGCTGAATCAGAAAAATATGCAGCCAAGAATTCGTTATCCAGCAAGTCTGTCATTCAAAATAGGAGATAAAGAGTTTCCCAGACAAACAAAAACTGAAGGAGTTCATGACAACTAAAACAGCCCTGCAAGAAATTTTAAGAGGGACTCTCTGAAGGGAGAAATGATGAAACAAAACAAAAAATACCAAAAGCAACAAAGACTAAAAAGGACCAGAAATCACCACCAGAAATTCCAACTCTACAGGCAACATAATGGCAATAAATTGATATCTTTCAGTACTCACTCTAAATGTTAATGGACTAAATGCCCCAATCAAAAGACATGGGGTAACAGAATGGATAAGAAAACAAGACCCTATATGCTGTTTATAAAAGACCCATTTTAGACCTAAAGACAGATTGAAAGTAAGGGGATGGAGAACTATCATGCTAATGGCCGCCAAAAGAAAGCCAGAATAGCCATTCTTACATCGGATGATCTAGATTTTAAAATAAAGACTGTAACAAGAGATAAAGAAGGGCATTATATCATAATTAAGGGGTCTATCCACAGAAAATCTAACAATTATAAACATTTATGTCCCCAACATGGAAGAAACCACATATATAAATCAATTAAAAACATAAAGAAACTCATTAATAATAATACCATAGTAGGGGACTTCAACACCTCACTCACAGCAATGGACTGATCATCATCTAAGCAGAAAATCAACAAAGACACAATGGCTTTGGATGATGTCATCCACTGGATGGACACACTGGACCAGAAGGATTTAGCAGATAGATTCAGAACATTTCATCCTAAAGCAGCTGAATACACATTCTTCTCAAGTGCGCATGGAACATTTTCCAGAATAGATCATATACTGGGACACAAATCAGCCCTCAACAAGTACAAAAAAGATCAAGATCATACCTTGCATATTTTCAGACCACAGCCCTATGCAACTCAAAATCAACCACAAGAAAAAAGTTGGAAAGACTCAAATACTTGGTCCTACTAAAGAGTGAATGGGTTAACCAAGAAGTTAAAGAGACAATTAAAAAGTGCATGGAAGCCAATGAAAATGATAATACCACAACCCCAAACTTCTGGGATGCAGTAAAGGCGGTTGGTCATAAGAGGGAAGTATATAGCAATCCAGGTCTTCCTAAAGAAGGAAGAAAGGTCTCAGATACACAAACTAACCTTACACCTTAAAGAGCTGGAAAAAGAACAGCAAACAAAACTCCAAACCAGCAGAAGATGGGAAATAATAAAAATTAGAGTAGAAATCAATACGATTGAAATCAAACAAACAGTAGAACAAATCAATGAAACCAGGAGCTGGTTCTTTGAAAGAACCAAAAAAATTGATAAATCCCTAGCCAACCTGATCAAAAAGAAAAAGAAAAGGACCAAAAGAAATAAAAATCAAACATGAGAGAGGAAAGATAACAACCAACACTGCAGAAATTTATGAGCAATTATATGCCAATAAATTGGGCAATCTGGAAGAAATGGACAAATTCCTAGAAACATATAAACTACCAAAACTCAAACAAGAAGAAATACAACATTTGAATAGACCCATAACCAGTAAAGAAATTGAATTAGTAATAAAAAAAAAAAATCTCTCAAAGAACAAGAGTCTAAGGCTAAATGGCTTTCCAGTAGAATTCTACCAAACATTTAAAGAAGAGTTAACACCTATTCTTTTGAAGCTGTTTCAAAAAACAGAAGTTGAAGGAAAACTTCCAAACTCATTCTATGAGGTCAGCATTACCTTGATTCCAAAACCAAAGACCCTAGTAAAAAAAAAAAGGGCTATAGACCAATTTCCCTGATGAACATGGATGCAAAAATTCTCAACATGATACTAGCCAAATGGGTTCAACAGTACATTAAAAGAATTATTCATCACAATCAAGTAGGATTTATACCTGGGATGCAGGGCTGGCTCAATAACTGCAAATCAATCAATATGATACATCACATTAATAAAAGACAAGAACCACAAGATCCTCTCAACAGATGCAGAAAAAAGCATTTGACAAAATATAGCATCCTTTCTTGATAAAAACCCTCAATAAAGTAGGGATGGAAGCATCATGCCTCAATATCATAAAACCCATATTCAAAAACCCCACCACTAATATCATCCTTAATGGGGAAAAACTGAGAGCTTTCTCCCTAAGTTCAGGAACAAGACAGGGATGTCCATTCTCACCACTGTTATTAAACATAGTATTGGAAGTCTTAGCCTCAGCAATCAGACAACACAAAGAAATAAACGGCATCCAAACTGGCAAGGAGGAAGTCAAACTTGTACTCTTTGCAGATGACATGATACTCTATGTGGAAAACCCAAAAGATTCTACCAAAAAACTGCTAGAACTGATCCATGAATTCAGCAAAGTCACAGGATATAAAACCAATGCACAGAAATTGCTGAGTTTCTATATGCCAATAATGAAGCAGCAGAGGGGAAATCAAGAAATCAATCCCATTTAAAACTGCACCAAAAACCATAAAACACCTAGGAATAAACCTAACCAAAAAAGTGAAAAATCTGTACACTGAAAACTATAGAAAGCTTATGAAAGAAATTGAAAAGACACCAAAAAATGGAAAAATATTCCATGTTCCTGGATAGGAAGAACAAATATTGTTAAAATGTCTACACTACACAAAGCAATCTACACGTGTGTTCAATGTAATCCCTATCAAAATAACGCCAGCATTCTTCAAAGAGCTAGAACACACAATCCTAAAATTTGTATGCAACCAGAAAAGACCCTGTATAGCCAAAGCAATCCAGACAAAGAAAACTAAAGCTGAAGGCATCACAATCTGGGACTTCAAAATGTATTACAAAGCTGTAATCATCAAGATGAGATGGTACTGGCACAAAAACAGACACACAGATCAATGGAACAGAGTAGAGATCCCGGAAGTGGACCCACAAACATATGGCAGACTCCTCTTTGGCAAAGCAGGAAAGAATATCCAATGGAAAAAAGATAGTCTCTTCAGCAAATAGGTGTTGGGAAAACTGGACAGTGACATGCAGAAGAATGAACCTGGATCTCTTTCTTACACTATACCAAAAGTAAACTCGAAATGGATGAAAGACTTAAAGGTAAGACAGGAAGCAATAAAAATCCTAGAGGAGAAAGCAGGCAAAAACCTCTTTGACCTCAGCCGTAGCAACTCCTCACTGAACAGGTTCAAGGGAAGGGAAACAAAAGCAAAAATGAACTATTGGGATGTCATCAAGATAAAAACCTTCTTCACAGTGAAGGAAATAATCAGCAAAACTAAAAGGCAACCGATGGAATGGGAGAAGATATTCGCAAATGACATATCTGATACAGGGTTAGTATCCAAAATCTATAAAGAACTTACCAAACTCAACACCCAAAAAACAAATAATCCAGTGAAGAAATGGGCAAAAGACATGAATAGATGCTTTTCCAAAGGACTAACAGACACATGAAAAAATGCAGAGAACAAAGTGAGGGTTCCTAAACAACTTGCTAGTCAAGTACATTTGGGAAACGCTGATATTCACTGTCCCTCCTTGCGGTGTGTCCTTTCCTGAAAGTATATTATACATCCTGCTTTGGTGAACTCAGAAAGGACCATGTGACTTGCTTTGGCCAATAAGATATGAGCAGAAATGACGTATGTCACTTCTGAGCTTTAAATATCAGCCTATGGGGCGTCTGGGTGGCTCAGTCATTAAGCGTCTGACTTCACCTCAGGTCATTATCTCACAGTTCATGAGTTTGAGCCCCACATCGGGCTCTGTGTTGACAGTCAGTTGGGAGCCTGGAGCCTGCTTCAGATTTGGTGTCCCTCTCTCACTCTGCCCCTCCCCCACTCATGCTGTCTCTCTCTGTCTCTATCAAGAACAAATAAACATTAAAAAAATGTTTTTTAAATAAAATAAAAATCAGCCTATGATTTGGCATCTCCTGTTTCCTTCTGCTGAAAGACCAGCAAGGTCCTACATGGAGGCTGCTTAGCCAAGGTCCTCAGTAAAGACAGTGTGGAGCAGAGCCACACCTGACCCATGCTTGTGAGCAGAAAATAACTCTTTGCTGCTGTAAGCTCTTGAGATTCACAATACATATTAGCAGTTTAAAAACCCTATGGAGTGTTAGAACAAAGAATCAGATTAACTGTATCAAACCCCTCATTGCTAACATTCACTTGATGACAGAATCTTTGCCTCACATAAAACCCTGGGAGATATTCAAAGAGAAAAATTTCAGGAAATGACAATGAAAATACTTGCTTTGAATCTCCATTCCACTTTGCACAGACTTAAAATTAGGTTTCCTGTGTTATTCCTTCTAGAGTTCTCAAAGTTTTCAAAATCTTTAAGAGAATTAGGGTCCAACCAGGTATATCAATTATTACTCTGACATTAATCAATTCCTAGAATCCTCTCTCAAAATATTTCAGCTGTCTATAGTTTATATAAGATGTTTTAATCGTAAAGATGTATAAGGTGGTAAACAGTTTCAAATGAACATTCGGTTTACCTACACACAATCCCTGCGATTGTTAAATAATTGCAAACTTAGTGGTTTTTTTTTTAATATATGGAAAGAGACAACACAACAGCATGAAGTTGAAAAATGCGGGGCACCTGGGGGGCTCAGTTGGTTAAGCGTCCAACTTCAGCCCAGGTCATGATCTCGCGGTTCGTCAATTCGAGCCCAGCGTCTGGCTCTGTGCTGACAGCTCAGAGCCTGGAGCCTCCTTCAGATTCTGTGTCTCCCCCTCTCTCTGCCCCTCCCATGCTCATGCTCTGTCTCTCTCCATCTCTCAATAATAAATAAAAGTTAAAAATAAGAAAAAAGAAAAATGAAGTCACTTGCTATAAATAGTGCTCTTTGACACACAACAGATGACACGGTTGACTAATGGCACCTAGAATATCTCAGAAGAAATTCTAATCCCATCTCGGGAGACTTCACTGAATTTTCAGCTTTAAAAAAACCATGAAAACAAAAAGAGATGTTTTGCTGTGTTTTGTTTATTTACTGATTTTTAATTAAGAAAGTTCCAAGAATTCTACTCAAGCCTTAGCTCTGAGTGCACCTGGTCATATAAAGAAATTCAAAACCAATTAAATATCACTAGTAATTAAGTCATTCGGGCCTCGGGAGATTCAGAAATCCGTTACTGAAGAAATCTGCTATACCTGGTACCAAGGATATTTTAAGACAAGCCTTTGTCTGCAATGATAAAGGCTCGCTGATTCCGGCAGTGCTGTCTTTCGGCGACTGGGTGATGGGAGTGGCAGGGCAGTCTTGCAGGCTCGCACGCTCAGGGCTTCCTCCTCTTCTAAGTCAGGGATGGACTACTGTGCATATGCACCCCTGGAACTTCCGCCTCCCTGCTGCCAGGCCTGAGCTCCTTTGCTGCTGCTGGAGGGATCCGCCCCTCCCCTCCTCCCCACCTTTGGAAGGTGCCGCTTCCTGAGAGTCACCTCTTCCAGGTCCTCTTTCACACCTTCTGTGTCTTCTAACAGTGGAGCCCTCACCCTCTGGGAGTGAACGTTTGCTGATCATTTCTGACATCTGTCACCCACAGGCCTGCCCCTGCCTCTAGTCTCCCCCAGCCTAGACACCAAGCGGCTCTCATGAAAGCCCTGCTAGTCCCAGCTGCTTCTGCACATACTTGCACAGCCTTTGCTTTTTACAGATTTCACCGAAGATGCAGTTTGCGGGTATTTTTCTCTGTTGTCTTTATTGTTCTGTATGGTTTCCAAGAGAAGAAAAGGGAAGATTCAAATCTAAATTGCCACCATCTTCCTACACTTAAAGACCTTTCTCCTTTCTGTATACAAGAAAACCTCTCTCCATGCATATAAGAAAATCTATCTGAAGTTTAAAAAACCAAAAACCAAACAAAAACATTTCTATTTGAAGCCATATTCACCTATTGGGCCAAAATGCTTACTATATAGACATTTTGGAATAGTACATGAGTCAAGAATCATTAAGACTAAACTCCTTTTCTATGAGTTAGCAAAGGTCAAGAAAGGCTGTAAGATTTGTCCAGGGCTAAACAACAAAGGGAACACAAGAAAACTTGTGCTCCTCCAAATTTATTAGAGACTCCCTTGAGAAGGAATAGTCTGGTACTCCTGAGTTTTGAAATGGTTTACAAAGGCACATCGTTGTGCAGACCCAGGAAAGTGAGTGGCAGCTACACTATACCAGCCACTTAATAAAATTCTGAGAAAATGTTCTACCTGCTTGATACATAAGAGTCAATAAGGGCAGTAGGTAAGGAAAGACAACAGCAGGAGGTCCTGGCAGAGGAAGGTTAGGATTTGGCCAACCTGGTATAGAAATTCTGTATTGCAACTGGTCCTGTGAATCAAATCGGGGACTGGGTTTTCCCCTGGGAAATCCCTGGGGATTTCCTATCCCCAATAGATAATTGTGGCATCATCCATACACTCTTCTTTTCCACTTCCCACTGCCATCTCTCCTGATGACTTACCTGTATTCTCCTCCCTGCTTCCCCCAGCCTCATCATCTTATGGTACGATAACCTTACCCTTTGCCCATGCTTTCTGCATATCAAATCCTGCACTTGAAACAATTCAATCTAAGTGACACTCGAGCTAACAATTTCAAAGGAGATCATTTCTTTCATTCTAAAGTTCTCTCACAGTCTAACTCTGTGAAAAGCTGCTACAAGGAAGTACCAATTAATACACTATAGCTTTGATGGGTTAGTGCTACATTAGTAATTTGAAAGAGTCATAGACCAGGAAAAGTATCTAAAAAGGCCAGAAAATAATTAATACTTAAAAAAAACTGATTTATCCATGAAAATATCACATTTATGTCTTAAGAAATCTAGATCTGCATTAAGATACTTTTTGACTTGAAACTGGTCTTCTTCTGCCACCAAGTGTTAGCACACATTTCTAACCAACCAGTTTTTGCAATGGTTAAATCACAGAAGTACGAGGTGCCTCAGTGAGAAAACTAAATCCACAAGAAGGCCTTATAAAAAGCATGGAGGTGAACAAGTTGCAGACTAACCATTTAAAACAAATATATTCCAAGAAAACTACACAAAGAACCTAAATTTTAGTTGCTACTTCAGACACACGGCAATTTAATAAGGTTTTCTGAGGCTCCATTCGTTTAATGAAAGAAACTGCAGCTCTCAAAGCACAACGCTACACAAAATCAAACTACCTTTAAAATATACAATAACTACTTTCAATAGTCTCTTATGCAATATACCCTACTAGAATTTCATGAAACTAAGAATATGCGAAACTAACACATTGACTAAATGCCTCCTACTGTTAGAAAAACATATAATGCCAAGGAAAATCTTAAGTTTCTCAAAATCTAAATTAAGAGAACTCAGTTCCGAGCTTGGGAACCAGAAAACCATGCTGTAGCAGAGGAAGTTCTATAGCAGGATATTTGAAGAAGAGTTTCTGTATTTTCAAAATCCTTACCAAAGTCTGCAGGACTTCTGGTTATCCCACTGGGCTTTTGGTTAATTCTACTAAATGGTATTACCTACAAATAGGTGCCTACCAGAGGATGGCACCCCAGAATCCTAGGACTTCTGCAGCCAACACTAAACACCACTGGGAAATCCTCATTCTAGACCCTATGACCATTCCAGTGATGGTAAGAGATCTGTTCATATCTTTTACATCAATGAGACATCTTATCTTCATGAAAAGACCAACCATGGCTCCAACCTTGAATTATATATATATATATACTGGCATGGATAATGGCTTCTTAGATCATAAAAATGATCCAGTATATGGAGAAAAAAATTTCCAGCTGAAGTACTCTTACAGAATAATTGGTTACACTTCCTGTAGATAGTAATGAATGGATCATCTTAACAACCTCGGAACTTGCCTATAATGATGCAGGGCACTCCTCCACCGAGAACCCCCTTTGTACCAATAATTACCGTGTCTACAGTAGTAACAGCAGTATCTGAGGAGTGGCACCAGTATCTTAGAAGTACATCGGTATCTACTCGCTACACAAAATGATTTCCAGAAGACCTCTTAGCAGGTCACACTGAAATCTAAAGAGTATACCAACCTTCAAAACAGAGCATCTTAGTGGGAGATATTATTAGCTCTTTTCTAGATTCTTTCACTATGCACCACCTGTCCACACCAGAAACAACACTCCTCAAGATGATGGAAAACCTTCAAGTTTTCTGCATCTAGTGGCTTCGCCTTACCCTGGATTGTCCTGAGACATCTAACTTGCCCATCACCGTTTCGATGATTAGCCCACTAAGGTCCCACTCTTCCTCAGAACCTCAGCAAAACCCCAACCAACCAGAAGAGAAATCCTGTGTGTGTCAAGGGAAATTTACTATATTCCAGGTGACGTTAAGATCAGAGGTAATTGCTGACCTGCCGGAAGAATTATGGACTAAAAGAGCAATTGCAGGAACCCATGTTTTACCATCAAAATAAAAGCAAGTTACATTAAGCTGTATTGAAGGCAAACCCAAGGAAAGTATCTTTATACACTCTTTTAAATTTTTTTTAACATTTTAATTTATTATTGAGATACAGAGAGAGGCAGAGCATAAGCAGGGGAGGGGCAGAGAGACAGGAAGACACAGAATCTGAAAGATGCTCCAGGCTCTGAGCTGTCAGCACAGTGTGGCCTGAACTCACAAACTGTGAGATCATGACCTGAGCCGAAGTCAGATGCTTAACCAATTGAGCCACCCATATACAATCTTAATTATAGTTTACATTCTACATTTTATTTACCTTTTTTTGTGCTATTAACACAATCCTTCTAAGGATCTATTTTAATAGTTTCTTAAATCATTGATATGATATACCATAATTTACTTAATAATTCCCTCACTGTAACGGAAGTTTTTTCTAATTTTTCTCTATTATAGATAGTGCTTCAGTAAACATCTTTATACATAAAGAATTTCTTCTTTTAAATGTTTCTTAGTTATCAAATAAGTAAGTCCTGCAGATATAATGTACAGCACAGTGATAATAGTTAAAAATAACTATATTGTAAAAAAAATACTATACTGTATTATTTGGAAATTACTATGAGAGTAGTAAAGGTTCTCACAACAACAAAAAATGGAAACTATATGAGGTGATAGATGTGTTAACTAACCTCATTACGGCAATCACTTTGCAATATATTCATATACTAAATCATTATGTTGCACACGAAACTTATGCAATGTGATATATCAATTTTATCTCAATAAAAATTATTTGTTTAGGATAATCTCAGCAGCATGAACCTCTTAGTTAAAGCATATAAATATTTTAACTTTTTTATGGGAATTGCTCAATGCATAGCTCTAAGGGCCATACCAAGTCACCATTCATAATCCTTGATGGTCCTTCTACCTCAAGCTTATGCTTATAAATATTCCTCTAATTCCTCTAAATATTCCTAATAATGGTTGGAAGTTTAAATTAGGACCATTGTTTGTGGTGTTTTGAAAAGTTAAAACGTACAATGCCCCTTGACCTTGACATTCCACTTCAAAACTTTGGTTCTCTGAAATACTGGCATGTTTACCCAAAGAAAAATGAACAGGCATGCTCACTGCAGCACTGTTTGTGCTAGAAACAAACAAACATTAATGTAACTATTCATTAAAGGGAGAATAAATTATCATAAATCAAAATAATGTATATGTATTTCTCTTTTAAAGAAACTGTAGGCAGGTGTTTGCACCTATATATGTATTTGCAGTATACAGGAAAAAGTCAAGGGGATATACTACCTACTCTGTAGGTAACCTACAGAGAGAGAAATTGGGAAAAAGGGGGTGATGGGATAGTGATAAAGGAAAAATTATATATTTCACTCTATAGGTTTGCATGAGTTTGGACTCTTTACAGTGACTAAATATAGTGAATATTTATTCATCTAATACTTTTATAATTAAAATAACTTTTAAAAGAAAAGAAAGTACTTGAAACAAGACAAACCTCGTAACACTTGAGCAATAAAAACCTATTATTTCCTACCTCTCTCTCTCTCTCCTTTTATTTTGTATCAATCTAAATCACACTGAACACTAGCAGTACATTCCATTACTGATTTTATCCATGTCCATCGCCTTGTGAATGAGTGAACCAGAATAAAAACCCGGTAGAGAATTGGTGCTGAGAAAGAATAGACGGTTGGAAATGTAAAAAAGTTAAGAAGCAAGAGACTGAAGAACCACGTATTTTTAAATAATCCGTATTCCAAACCACGAAGCATAATAAAAATGCACTTTTATGCATGCTACCTTCTCGTACTGGCTTCAACTTTTACAGTGGAACAAATGACTTGCTGCATAAAGAAAATGCTGGCTATGTATTTAAACCTGCAGGTCTCAGAGTAAACCGCTCTGCAGACTGTCTGGATCGGAATCACCTGTGGTACCACCTGAACATGGAAAGCAAGGTCTTTAGGTATAACTCCAGATCTGAAGCTAGAGGGTGGAGATCTTCAGCTTCGGTGTTAACACAGGAATCCCAAAGCTGAAGATATACATTCTTAAGCATTCAGGAACACTGAGCATCACAGTAGTACATAGGAACAGAGTCGTTCCATTATTTAAAAGAAAAAAATCTCACTTGGCTCTCTGAAAGACAGTAAACTCATAATTTATTTTCTAAAGATTATGCTTTCTAATCTAAACAAAATACAATCTGATTTAGATTTTATATTCCATTCAGGCAGGGACTGTTTCTATTTTGATCATAACTCTGAGCCCAACACCCAATGTCTGGCATGTATTAGGCACTCAGGAAATATTTGCTGAATTAACATGATTTGGACCAGGGAGCTCCTGACGTGAATACAGAAATTAATTTGGATGAACGGGACGTGGTTAGTGGGAGCAAGGAGTATGAGCCTGGGAAAGAGATAAGATGGATTCCACACAGGGCCCTGCAAATGGAGGAATGGGATCTCATTTCAGCCACTTAACATTTGTTAGTCTCATATCCCTTTTCTATAAAATAAGGGAGCAGATTTTGGGAAATTAACTGCCAAGGAATCATTTAAATTTAGCCTGAAACGTCGAAATTGAGATTCTAGAGTAGCTGAAACACTCCTTTGATAAATGTCCTTGCATGCTCTCATGTAAAAGCTAAAAACTGTAGAGACAAGGAAACGTTTTGAAATGATAGCTATTACCTTCACCACTGATTTGTCATTCTGTGATTAAGTCTGAAATCACTGGGAAGAGGACAATCCATTTGAAAGCAAAACAAGAAAGATAATGAGTAAAAACAGTAAACCGTAGGTCTGCAAGTTTTGACAGTTGTTACTCCAAATTTCAACATCTGTTCCTTACACAGATTATTCTTACCTAAATATTTAGGAATGGTACCTGATATAGTTATTATTGAATGTGGGGCATAGTTATCAGAAGAAAAAAAAAGCATGCAAGATATCTTTTTGAGAAGGTATTCACAATAGTCTTTAGAAAACTCACAACCACAGGATGGTCAGTCACCCAAACAGAGGTTCTAAAAGATCAAAAAGACTTTCTGAGCACAAAGACATTAAATACAGTATGTGCCAAATTTAGAAAAGAGATCTACTTACTCATAAACATGACCTTCATTTATAGAGCTGCAAATCAATCTTAACTGCAGCAAAGGGTCATGGAGAGGAGGAACGAATATTAATCTGAATGCCCATCTCCAAAACTCTGGTATGTTAGAGCAGGTCAGAGGTCTAAATGTGCATGAGAAGCTTCCTAGGCTGAAACAGGAAAAACAATCAAGGATGCCCTTAGGATTCCAGGAGAAAAGCTCATGAATCCAGAAGAAAACCAAAAGTTACTCCGACCTCTGAGAAGGCAGGAAGTCACCCTAAGATGTGGGACGTCAAAAGACAGATCCCTCAGCTCGTGTCAGGGAGAAGTACTTATAAGTAATGGGGCGGGGGGAATGGGGGCTCCTCAGTTACCCTCTTGCCCAGCCTGTGGGACACCTGTTCCAAGCCCTCAGTGGAAACAACTGCTGAATGCACAAGGTCGTCTACTGGGACCCTTGAAAGAGATGCATAAAGGGGCATAGAAAAGCTTGTCCCACCTTGAAGAACCCAGTTCCAGTGAGGAGTACCAGGGTGCGCAGGCCAGAGGAAGAAGCCTTGAGGGCAGCAGGCTGCAAACCACCATAAGCAAAGAAAGCAGTAAAATGGGACCCTGGCCGTGCCCCAACGCCCTTCAAGCGATGAAGCAGATGCGGCAACAGACGAAGCAGCAGGAAATGTAGGTCAGAGTATGCAGCTAGCGGCCGCAGGGGCAAATGAGGGCACACGGGTAACAGCAAACTGCGTGGAATCTCGTGAGCCAACGCAGCATCGCTGGGCACGGGAAACGATCTCACTTGGAATCCCAGGACCAAGAGCACTAGGGTGTCAGAACCACTGCCAACGTCACTCATGCCCCGACCATGCTTGTTAAGGCCAGTGTAGCTGGTGAAACAAGGCTTATGATAAAGACGTCCACTCACCTTCTTCCGGAGCCATGGTGCTTTGGACAACTTCATAAAAGTCAAATGAGGCTGAAAACTCCTGTTGTCTCCTGACAAGATGCCCTTTTCTTGAAATGTCCTTTTTGCAGCCGCTAAAGAATACAAAAACCAAAAGTATGCTACTGTAACACATAGCTACCTTTTATTATAAAAACGGCAATTCAAAAAATAACAAATTACCTTATAATGAAGATTAAATACCTGTATGAGATATTATTTTTAAGAGAGAAAAAACCAGTGTATATAACAAGCATATTATTAAATCTGCAGAGGTTTCATATTTTAAGTATAGCACACAAAAGCAACAATCTGAAAAGGAAACATTTAATTAAAAAAAAAACCATGTGTCTGATATGTTGATTTTCACTAAATATCCCCGTGGTGTCCATACTCACACAGAAGGACCAGCTTATCTGTAACCCATAATATCTAAAGACCAAGACAGGATAAAAGAAATCAGATCTACCCTCCCAACTGAGACAATAAAAGGACGAGGTACATAAAACAATGGTTTGCAAGACACTGTATGTATTAGGCAAAAAAGTCAGTGATCCCTTAGAGATGAAAAACAAACAAGGTAAGCCTCTTAGGGTTAGGGTTAGGGGTAGGGTTGGAGTTTGGGGTTAGGGTTAGAAGTAGGGTTAGCGTTAGCATCAAGATTTGGGAAAGAGGTAAAAATGGGTTTGGAGAGGTAAGCAGGACCATTATGGACATGCAAAATCTTCAGATTTTATTCTCAGTATGGTGGGAAAGCCTGGGGGGTTTAAGCAAGGGAAATTATGTGTGAGAGTAACTTTTCTTTATTCCTCTGTATTTCAACTAGAATGTACACTCCTTCCTTGTGGAGGAAAGTTAATCTCAGACAATTCCAAGTGCCCCCCTCTTTTCCTAGGACTGTATTTTAGTTGAATAGAAGGTAGCTGATGGGGTGTCATAGTGTTTGAGATGGGGATGTAGCATCTGGCTCTTGGGTCATCACCTGGCAACTCCTGAGACAAGCACCATGCTTGGTTTTTGTGCAGGATCCTCCCTCACTCCCCTGCATAATGACCGCAGCTTCTGCGCCATCTCAGGTTTGCAAGATTTCATTCTATTGGTCGCCATACCATGACAAGCAGGAACTTCACTGGACCTGTCTGAGCCCCTTTCCCATTTTCTTGCTATTCCTGAGCACACAAAAATAGAATTACCCGGGACCAAGGTGGAAAGGGTCAGAACCCTATAAGGACACCCATCACACAATACCACCCTCACTTCACCTCCACCACCCCTCTAGAAGCACAGGGGATTCTGGCTTGCCACCTCTATGGGCGCACCTCAGGAGCAAAGCACAAGGTCATTCCTATTCTCGGACTCATGAGAGTTTCTGCTGTTCCATTCAGGGGATTATGGGGGGGCAAGAATTCATACTCTACCTTGGCCTCTGGCTCTCTTCTTTGCCTGGCACTAGGAATCTTTTCTAGGATCAAAGCAAGAAAAACTTATCATCGTGCTTAGGTGTTGACCTTCCAAATCCTTTTCTCGATTTTTCTTGCTATATTCTCTTTCTTCTGAGAACATGGGTGCCACTGACTAGGGCAGG
Source organism: Paguma larvata (assembly GCA_030068075.1). Taxonomy (NCBI): domain Eukaryota; kingdom Metazoa; phylum Chordata; class Mammalia; order Carnivora; family Viverridae; genus Paguma; species Paguma larvata. The sequence continues at coordinate 115,585,749 of CM057829.1, read as the reverse complement.
GGCAGGGTTGGGGGGACAAGGAGGGGATAGGCACAGAACAAGGCATGTAAGAAATACAAGGAGAGGGACGCCTGTATGGCTCGGTCAGTTAAATCTCCGACTTTGGTCATTTGTGAGTTCAAGCCCCACACTGGGCTCTGTGCCGACAGCTCAGAGGCTGGAGCCTGCTTCAGATTCTGTGTCTCCCTCTCTCTCTGCCCCTTCCCTGCTCAGGTTCTGTCTCTCTCTCTCTCTCTCAAAAATAAACATTAAAAAAATTTTTTAAGAAATACAAGGGGATATCTCAAAATATTATCCCACCACATTTTCAAAATCTCAGTTTGTTATTTTATTTTTCATAATATCTACTCAATGCTGACAGCTTGGAGCCTGGAGCTTGCTTCAGATTCTGTGTCTCCCTCTCTCTCTGCCCTTCCCCTGTTCACGCTGTGCCTCTATGTCTCTCAAAAATACATAAACATTAAAAAAAAAATTTAAAATAAATAAATGAATGAATGAATGAATGAATAAATAAATAAATAAATAAGAGTATATTCATAATTACTATCATAGTTAACCTATTAACTTTTGGCTCATATCAATTATAAGCAGGTATATCTTTCCTCAACTACCCTACCATACCCCAGCTTTGGCCCTCTCTTTTCTGGCATACTCTCAACTGTTTTAAATTTTTTTTTAATGTTTATTTATTTTTGAGAGACACAGAGATAGAGACAGAGCATGAGCAGGGGAAAGGCAGAGAGAGAGGGAGACACAGAATCTGAAGCAGGCTCCAGGCTCTGAGCCGCCAGCACAGAGCCCGACATGGAGCTCGAACTCACAGACCGTGAGATCATGACCTGAGCCGAAGTCGGGCGCTTAACTGACTGAGCCACCCAGGTGCCCTTCAACTGTTTTAAATAGACCTAGAGTTAGGGATGCCTCGGTGGCTCAGTTGGTTAAGCAGACGACTCTTGATTTTGGCTCAGGTCATGATCTCACAATTCATGAGTTTGAGCCCCGCATTGGGCTCTGTGCTGACAGTGTGGTTCCTGCTTGGGATTCTCTCTCTCTCTCTCTCCCTCTCTGTCTCTGCCCCTACCCCTGCCTCGCTCTCTCTCAAATATAAGTAAGTAAACTTAAAAAAAAAAGACCTAGAGTTAAAATATTAAGCTAAATCATACAAAACCATCATTTTTATGGGTCAAAAACAGTCAAATACTGGCGATGTCTGATGGCTTAACATATACCATGGTGACTAACTTATTAAGTTCCTAGGATCGGACTGAAGGGATTAGGGCATATTTTCTAAGTCTTCAAGTATTTGAAGAAGTATCACATAGAAGACCTACTGACAGCAACTCAGCAACACGTTCATATCAACCCAGAAAACAGACACGGCATGAAGGTGGGAAAGAAAAATTCATTTGTTCATTTATTTTCTTAGCACTTCTCATATGTGTCGGGCACACTGTCTGCTTAAAACAGCAAACATGTCCCTGCTTTCAGAGAGCTTCTAGTTTCATGGGACAGATTTTGGTCCAGTAAAGAGAAGGACTTAAGAGTGTTTGGAATTATCAAAAACTACAAAAGATATAAAGAAAGGAGAAATTAAAATAGTAGGCATTTGTATTGTTCATTACTATCTATATTAGTTTTCACATATTTATTTGATATAACAATCTTATTATCAATTGATTCTAAAGATATAACATTTTCCTATTTTCCTGGTTTCAGTCACATTAAAGAGAGGGGGGTAGAGAGGGAGGGAGAGAGAAAGCATGAGCTGAGCTGGGGAGGGGCAGAGAGAGAGAGAGAGAGAGAGAGAGAGAGAGAGAGAGAATCCCAAGCAGGCTCCTCACTGTCAGCACAGAGTCGGATGAGGGGCTTGAACCATGAACCACAAGATCATGATCTGAACTGAAACCAAGAATCAGACGCTCAACCAACTGAGCCACTCAGGCACCCAGGCCTTAAATCTTTGATGATACAGATCTATTTACAATATGTTTTAAATAATATTTGTCACAAAGCCCATATAATTTGTTATTAATGTGTTTTTCCCAGTATAGTATATTCTCTAGGTAGGTAGAAATAGGAAAAAAAAAAAGAAATTTTTGTCTTCTTTTAGAAAACTATTTCTTAGTATTGGTGTTTTACTCGTAATAGCAGTATAACCTATTGCTTAGCCAGACCACAGGGTAATATAGATATGTCATTCTTGACGGATACCTGGGTAGCTCAGTTGGTTAAGCATCTGTCTCTTGATTTTGGCTCAGGTAGTGATCTCTGGGTTAGTGAGTTCGAGCCCAGCATCAGGCTTTGCTCTGACAGTGCCGAGCCTGCTTTGGATTCTCTCTCCCTCTCTCTCTGCCCCTCTCCTGCTTGTACACTCTCTCTCTCAAAATAAACAAACATTTTTTTAAAAGATCATCCTTGAGACAAGAAGAGTTTTTGCTGGTGTGAAAACCACGTGTCATTTTTCATCTACTCACGTAGAGTTAACTCACGTTCTGGAAGAGAAGCTTATGAATAATTTAAGAGATTATTCCATCCCTCCTAGTCCACAGACATTCCTTCAAGCGCTAAACAGAAAATCACGCAGCAAACATGTCAGACACCCTTCAAAAGACAACTAAGAACGCTTCCTAAGTAACATAATTTACCTCACAGCTAAAGGTGCAAACTGTCTGAAGAACAATTTCTTAAAATGTATTTAAACACTAGGAGACTTCACTATATAAAAGAAGACTGAAATGAATATTTCATTAAAGAAACAATATTTTGTAATCCTAAACAATACAGTTTTATGTATTTGGGGGGATTGTTTGTTTTATTCAACAAACATTTATTGCGTATGCACTGGGAAGTTTTGTCTGTTTTTTAATTTTTTATATATACTTATTTTTATATAGGAGATTTTTCTTCAAATGAACTTTTAAGTATGTAGCAACAATAAATTTATAACTAAAATGTAAATAAATTGCTAAAAGTTGTCTCAAAGTAACTGTTGTAACAGACTAATTTTAATAAAATTGTGTCTTTTTAATTAAATACACTTTCTTTTTTTTTATTTTTTTTTATTTTTTTTTTATTTTTATTTTTTTCATTATAATAGTTTATTTTCAAATTGGTTTACATATAACACCCAGTGTTCATCCCAACACGTGCCCTCTTTAATATCCGTCACCCTCTCTCCCCCCTCCCTCACCTCCCTCACTTCCCTCACCCTCAGATTGTTCTCAGTCTTTGAGAGTCTCTTATGTTTTATCTCCCTCCCTCTCTGTGTCTTTTTTTCCTTTCCCCTCTTCCCCTCCCCCTGGTTTTTGCTTAGTCTCACAAAGTCCACCTATTCGTGGAAACATATGGTATCTGTCTTTTTCTGACTGACTTATTTCACTTAACATAATACCCTCCAGTTCCATCCATGTTGCTACACATGGCCAGATTTCATTTTTTCTCATTGCCATGTAGTAGTCCATTGTATATATGTGCCACAACTTCTTTATCCATTCGTCAGTTGATGGGCACTTGGTTTGCTTCCACGATTTGGCTATTGTCGAAAGTGCTGCTATGAACATTGGGGTACACGTACCCCTATGCATCAGCATTCCTGTGTCTCTTGGGTAGATTCCTAGCAGTGCTATTGCTGGGTCATACGGTAGCTCTATTTTCATTTTTTTGAGGAACCTCCACACCGTTTTCCAGAGCGGCTGTACCAGTTTGCATTCCCACCAACAGTGTAGGAGGGTGCCTGCTTCTCCACATCCTCGCCAGCATCTATAGTTTCCTGATTTATTCATTTTAGCCACTCGAACCGGTGTAAGGTGGTATCTCAGTGTGGTTTTGATTTGTGTTTCCCTGATGATGAGTGACTTTGAGCATCGTTTCATGTGTCTGTTGGCCATCTGAATGTCCTCTTTGGAGAAGTGTCTATTCATATCTTCCGCCCACTTTTTCACTGGATTATTTGTTTTTCGGGTGTGGAGTTTGGTGAGTTCTTTATAGATTTTAGATACTAGTCCTTTATCTGATATGTCATTTGCGATTATCCTTTCCCATTCCGTCGGTTGTCTATTAGTTTTGTTGGTTGTTTCCTTTGCCGTGCAGAAGCTTTTTATCTTGATGAGGTCCCAATAGTTCATTTTTGCTTTCAATTCCCTCGCCTCTGGAGATGTGTCACATAGAAAATTGCTGCGGCTCAGGTCAAAGAGGTTTTTTCCTGCTTTCTCCTCTAGGATTTTGATGGTTTCCTGTCTCACATTCAGATCCTTCATCCATTTAGAGTTTATTTTTGTGAGTGGTGTAAGGAAGTGGTCTAGTTTCATTCTTCTGCATGTTGCTGTCCAGTTCTCCCAGCACCATTTGTTAAAGAGGCTGTCTTTTTTCCATTGGATACTCTTTCCTGCTTTGTCAAAGATTAGATGGCCATATGTTTGTGGGTCCATCTCTGGGTTCTCTATTCTATTCCATTGGTCTATGTGTCTGTTCTTGTGCCAATACCATGCTGTCTTGATGACTACCGCTTTGTAGTAGAGGTTAAAATCTGGGATTGTGATGCCTCCCGCTTTGGTTTTATTCTTCAGAATTACTTTGGCTATTCGGGGTCTTTTGTGGTTCCATACAAATTTTAGGATTGTTTGCTCTAGCTTTGAGAAGTATGCTGGTGCAATTTTGATTGGGATTGCATTGAATGTGTAGATTGCTTTGGGTAGTATTGCCATTTTGACGATATTTATTCTTCCAATCCATGAGCATGGGATGTTTTTCCATTTCCTTGTGTCTTCCTCAATTTCCTTCATAAGTTTTTTATAGTTTTCCACGTAAAGGTCTTTTACATCTTTGGTTAGGTTTATTCCTAGGTATTTGATGGTTTTTGGTGCAATGGTGAATGGGATTCGCTTCTTTATTTCTCTTTCTATTGCTTCATTATTGGTGTAAAGGAAAGCAACCGATTTCTGTACGTTGATTTTGTATCCTGCAACTTTGCCAAATTCATGGATCAGTTCTAGTAGGCTTTCGGTGGATTCTTTTGGGTTTTCCATGTAAAGTATCATGTCGTCTGCAAAAAGTGAAAGTTTGACTTCGTCCTTGCCTATCCTGATGCCTTTTATTTTGCTTTCTTGTCTGATTGCTGATGCTAGGACCTCCAACACTGTTAAATAGCAGTGGTGAGAGTGGACATCCCTGTCGTGTTCCTGATCTCAGGGGGAAGGCTCTCAGTTTTTCCCCATTGAGGATGATATGAGCTGTGGGCTTTTCATAAATGGCTTTTATGATGTTTAAGTATGTTCCTTCTATCCCGACTTTCTCGAGAGTTTTTATTAAGAAAGGATGCTGTATTTTGTCAAATGCTTTTTCTGCATCAATCGACAGGATCATATGGTTCTTATCTTTTCTTTTGTTAATGTGATGTATCATGTTGATTGATTTACGAATGTTGAACCATCCCTGCAACCCAGGGATGAATCCTACCTGATCGTGGTGGATAATTCTTTTTATATGCTGTTGGATTCTATTTGCTAATATCTTGTTAAGAATTTTTGCATCCATGTTCATCAAGGATATCGGCCTGTAGTTCTCTTTTTTTGCTGGGTCTCTATCTGGTTTGGGAATCAAAGTGATGCTGGCTTCATAGAATGAGTCCGGGAGTTTTCTTTCCGTCTCAATTTTTTGGAACAGCTTGAGGAGGATAGGTATTAACTCTGTTTTAAATGTCTGGTAAAATTCCGCAGGGAAGCCATCTGGCCCTGGACTTTTATTTGCTGGGAGATTTTTGATAACTGATTCAATTTCTTCACTAGTTATGGGTCTGTTCAAGTTTTCTATTTCTTCCCGTTTGAGTTTTGGTAGCATGTGGCTGTTTAGGAATTTGTCCATTTCTTCCAGGTTGCTCAATTTGACGGCATAGAGTTTTTCATAATATTCTCTGATGATTGCTTGTATTTCTGAGGGATTGGTTGTAATCACTCCATTTTCGTTCATGATTTTATTGATTTGGTTTCTCTCTCTTTTCTTTTTGAGGAGCCTGGCTAGAGGTTTATCAATTTTGTTTATTTTTTCAAAGAACCAACTCTTGGTTTCATTGATCTGTTCCACTACTTTTTCTGTTTCCATATGATTAATTTGTGCCCTAATCTTTGTTATTTCTCTCTTTCTGCTAGGTTTGGGCTGTCTTAGCTGTTCTGCTTCTAGTTCCTTTAGGCGTGCTGTTAGAATTTGTGTTAGGAATTTTTCTTGTTTCTTGAGATGGGCCTGGATTGCAATATATTTCCCTCTCAGGACTGCCTTTGCTGCATCCCAAAGTGTTTGGATATTCGTATTTTCATTTTCATTTGTTTCCATGTATTTTTTAATTTCTTCTCTGATTGCTTGGTTGACCCATTCGTCTTTTAGTAGGTTGTTCTTTAGCCTCCATGTTTGTGGGCGCTTCCCAGACTTTTTCCTGTGGTTGATTTCAAGTTTCAAAGCATTGTGGTCTGAAATTGTGCATGGTATGATCTCAATTTTTTTATACTTATTCAGCGCTTCCTTGTGCCCCAAAATGTGGTCTATCTTGGAAAATGTACCATGTGCATTTGAGAAGAATGTAAATTCCTTTGCTTCTGGATGAAGGACCCTGAAGATATCTGTCAGGCCCATCTGTTCCAACGTGTCGTTCAGGTCCATTGTTTCCATGCTGATTCTCTGTTTAGTGGATCTATCCAGCGCTGTGAGTGGGGTATTAAGGTCTCCTGCCACTAGCACATTTTTATCAATAAGATGGCTTACGTTTGTAATTAGTTGCTTGACAAATTTGGGTGCCCCAGAATTCGGCGCGTAGATATTTATAATTGTTAGCTCTTCCTGCTGGATAGTCCCTGTGATTATTATATAATGCCCTTCTTCATCTCTTATTACATCTTTTACTTTCAAGTCCAGTTTATCTGATATAAGTGTGGCTACTCCAGCTTTCTTCTGAGTTCCTGTAGCATGGTAGATAGTTCTCCATCCCCTCACTTTCAGTCTGAAGGTGTCCTCAGGTTTAAAATGTGTCTCTTGAAGACAGCAGATAGATGGGTCTTGTTTTCTAATCCATTCCGTTACCCTGTGTCTTTTAATTGGAGCGTTTAGTCCATTTACATTCAGTGTTAATATTGAAAAATGTGGGTTTAGCGTCAAGGTGTTGTCTGTAGGTTTCATGTTTGTAAGGATGTCTCTGGTGCTCTGTGTTCCTTGCAACCTTTCCTTCATAGAGTCCCCCTCAGGATCTCTTGTAAGATTGGTTTATTTGTGATGTATTCCTTCAGTTTTTGTTTGTTTGGGAAGACCTTTATTTCTCCATCCATTTTGAATGACAGGTTGGCTGGATAAAGGATTCTTGGCTGCATGTCCTTCCTGTTCATCACATTGAAGATTTCCTGCCATTCCTTTCTGGCTTGCCAAGTTTCTGTGGATAAGTCCGCTACTACCCTAATGTGTCTGCCTTTGTAAGTCAAGGCCCGTTTATCCCTAGCTGCTTTTAGGATTCTCTCTTTATCTTTGTATTTTCCCAGCTTCACTATGATGTGTCTTGCTGAAGGCCTATTTGGGTTACGTCTGAGGGGAGTTCTCTGTGCCTCTTGGACTTCAATGCCCATTTCTTTCTTCATGTTGGGGAAGTTCTCATTGATGATTTGTTCAAATACCCCTTCGATTCCTTTCTCTCTCTCTTCTTCCTCTGGAATTCCTATAATACGGATGTTATTCCGTTTGATTGCATCGCTCCGCCATTACACTTTCTTTTAAATGTGTTTCTTTTTTCTCTTTTGCTGTTTTACCCTTTTGCTAACATTGCGAGGGATATTTATATGATAGCATGATCTATAATTTGAGAATAGTCACAAAAGGTTTATTTTTTTTATTGAGGTATACAAAGAAGTTTACTAATAAGAATAGTCTAGAGGTGCCTGGTGGCTCAGTCAGTTAAGCGTCCAAGTCTTGATTTCAGTTCAGGTCATGATCTCATAGTTCGTGAAATCAAGTACCATAATTGGGCTCTATGCTGACAGAATCCTTGGGATTCTCTCTCTTCCTCTCTCTCTCTGACCCACCCCTACGTTTACACAGCACGTATGCACACACTCTCTCTCTCTCTCTCAAAATAAACTTAAAAAAACAAAGAATAGTTTAGAATACTAAATGTAAATTACATAGTGATAATATGTTCTTAAGTTTAAATATTCTATTTCAGATGCAACAGAAATAATAAGTTGGATTTTAGGGGTTTTTTTTAAATAATTTATTGTCAAATTGGTTCCCATACAACACCCAGTGCTTGTCCCAGTAAGTGCCCTCCTCTGTGCCCATCACCCACTCTCTCCCCTCCCAACCATCCCCTCCCCTCAGTTTGTTCTTAGTCTTTGAGAGTCTCTTATGTTTTGTCTCTCTCCCTCTCTGTGTTTGTTTGTTTTTTTTTTTTTCCTTCCCCTAGATTTTAGTTTTAAGACTGATTTGTAATTAGACAATAGGGCGCCTGGGTGGCTCCTTGGTTAAGTGTAATTAGACAATATACCATACAATAGGGGGTGATAAAGTCTTTCCACGCTTTCCAATTGGAAGATACTTTCTTATACCATTGTAAGTTACAGTAAATCTGTGTCACATACAATATGAAAAATCTCAATAAAACTTTAGAATCATTTTTTAGTCATGTAAACTTGAATGAAACAAAAGCCATACAACTGTTTCTGTTGTTCCTATGTTACTACTATTTGAAGGATTCTTGTTCCATATGCTACTTAAACTGTTTCATTTTAGATTTAGTAAGTTATTTGAACTAAATGCTTCAACATAAAGGCTGCCATAATGTTGAAATTAACTTCAATTCAAAATTTTTATACTCATTATTTTAAGCAGATATTTCCAATTAATTACTGCATAAAACTGTCAAATAGAATTTTAAAATGTTTCATTCTTAAAAGCAAGTCTTTAAAATTACACCTGATGCCACAGGAAATCATATTCATTCCACTGCAGTTGAGCAAAGAGACCTAGATTGAGCATTCTAACACTGGCCCAGTTCTCTTATTATTCAATTTGTGTTCTTGGACAGGTCACTTAACCTCAACAGTAAGAGTGAGGAGGCCATTACAAATGATCTCTCAGGTCCCTCTTCTCATCCAAACGACCAGCCAGTCCAAGTGGACAGTCAGAGAATGTTGGTATATTATCCACCAGGGATTCTAGACACCAGGACTGGATTTTAGTCTCATGCAAAGATTTAGACATAAATATAAATAAGAGAAGAGAGACTATGTTCTCTCGGTTACACTTTTATGTTTACATCATACATTTTTCATTGACTTACACATCTCTTTAAAAAACATTTATTGAGTATCTATTAAATATCAGGCTCTGGGGACACAAAGATGAAAGATTCTTTCCAAAAGCTTTCACTCTAGTTGAGAAACATTGATTTTAAACAATCAAATGCAATGAAGCATTGCAGTTTATACAGTAAACATTTATATGTAGAATATAAGGAAGATTAAAGGATAAAATGATCATTTCTATTTTGAAGAAATCAGAAAAGCCTTTATTTTGGAAGTGACATTTGAAATGAGTCCTATAAAATATCAATTATGCAGTCTGAAAATGAAATTAAGAAAACAATTCCATTTATAATAGTATCAAAAGTAATAAAATACTTAGGAATAAACTTTACCAAGGAGGCGAAAGACTGACAACTCCAAAATGGTACTGAAAGAAACTTAAGAAGAAACAAAGTAAATGGAAGACATCTCAGGTTCATGGACTTGAAGGTTTAATACTGTGAAGATGTCAATACTGCTCAAAGCGATCTACAGACCTGGTGCAATTCCTATCAAAGTTCCAACGACACTTTTTGCAGAAATAGAAAAAAAATCCCCCTAAAATCGATATGGAGTCTCAAGAGACCCTAGCCAAAAATTCTTAATAAAGAGAACAAAGCTGAAGTCTCATACTTCCTTGTACCAAAATTTACTACAAAGCTAAAGTAATCAAAACAGTGTGTTCATACCTGTCAGAATGGCTAAAACCAAAAACACAAGAAACAAGTGTTGGTAAGGGTGTGAAGAAAAAGGTACCCTCATGCACTGCTAGCAGGAATGAAAATGAATGAAGCCACTGTGGAAGACAGAGGTTCCTCATAAGGTGAAAAATGGAACTACCCTATACTTAGGGTATTTATTCAACAAAGACAAAAACATTAATTCAAAGGGATACATGTATCCCTATGTTTATTGCAATGGAATATTATTCAGTCATAAAAAAGAATGAAATACTACCATTTACACTAATATGGACAGAACTAGGGAATATAATGCGATGCAAAATGAGTCAGAGAAAGACAAATACCATACTATTTCATTCATATGTGGAATTTAAGAAACAAATTAACAAAGAGACAGAGAGGTGAACCAAGAAACAGATACTTAACTATAGAGAACAAACTGATGGTTACCAGAGGGGAGGTGGGTAGGGGAATGGGTAAAATAGGTGATGGGGATTAAAGAGTACACTTATCATGATGGACACTGAGTACTGTATAGAACTGCTGAATCGCTATACACCTAAACTAATATAACTGTTGAATCACTCGCTATATTGTACACCTAAACTAATATAACACTTTATGTTAATTGTACTGGAAAAAAAAAAACAGTGTGGCACTGGCAAAAACACAAATCTACAAACCGATGGAATAGAAAAGACTGCCCAGGGGCACCTGGGAGGCTCAGTCGGTTAAGCGGCCGACTTCAGCTCAGGTCATGATCTCACGGTCTGTGAGTTCGAGCCCCACGTCGGGCTCTGTGCTGACGGCTCATCAGAGCCTGGAGCCTGCTTCAGATTCTGTATCTCCCTCTCTCTCTGCCCTTCCCCTGCTCACGCTCTGTCTCTATGTCTCTCAAAAATAAATAAAAACGTTAAAAAAAATTTTTTTTAAAAAGAAAAGACTGCCCAGAAATAAATCCTCTTGTATACTCTCAACTGGTTTTCAACAAGAATGCCAAGACCATTCAGTGGAGAAAGGACAGTCTTCGCAACAAATAGTATCAAAAAAACTGGGTATCCACGTTGCAAAAGAATGAAGTTAAATCTCTGCCTTATATCACATACAAAATACTACAGTTGGGGCAATGAACCAATGAAAAGAAAAGGTAGAAAATACAGAAGTACAGAAGAGAGAGGAAGGAACTGGTAGAGCAAGATCCAGACTGAGACGTCAGATCAACACAGCTGAAGAGATTAGTCTTAAGTAGACCGAAAATACCTCTTTTCCTAAAACTGTATGGGATTTAAAAAGCCAAATGCAGCAGCAGCAGGTTTACTAAGTACAGGGAACAAATGAAGCATGTCCCAGCCTCAGTTTTGTCTGTGGAGGGAAGGGCAGAAGGTTAAGGGAACTTAACAAAACCCTGGAGCAGTGACGGGGATAAGAGAAAGAAAAGGCAGAAGTGGACTGTCAACAGGATGCTCCTGAGTCTGGAAAACTTACTCTTGTAGGAGAACCAACATACGTGACATGAAAATGTTTTCTTTTTTTCCCATGCCTTTGATAACTACTCATTTATACCTGTTCTAGAATGCCACACATTCTAGAAGGTACTAGGTAAGTAATAGTCAACGGAACAGTCATGGTCCTTGCCATCATGGAGCTTAATCCAGGGAAGACTGTCTAACAAAATTACACTATTATAACCTGTGATGAGATCTGCAAAGGAGACACACTGGGTACAATGGCAGAGAACTTACTTATGAGGAGACTCTCTTTACAGAGGACCAGGAAACACTCTCTGAGGTGGTGACATTTGAGCTAAAGAATGAAAAGATGGAGGGTCAACTCATATACTTGCAAAAGTTCCATGGCAAGAAAGAACTTTTTGAGACCCAGTACTGGAGAGAAAGCAGTGTAACCACGTGAGCATGGTGGGCAAGAAAAGAGAACCAGAATGAGACAGGAGATGCAGACAGGAGATCAACACGGAGACACCGTGGACCACAGCAAGGAGTCTGGATTTTATTTTTAAATTTTTTATTTTAATGTTTATTTCTGGGAGACAGAGATAGTGAGCACACATGTTAGTAGGGGAGGGGCGGGGGGGAGGCGGTACAGAGGATCCAAAGAGGGCTCTACACTGACAGAACAGAGCCCGATGTAGGACTCGAACTCAAGAACCATGAGATCATGACCTGAGCCAAAGCTGGACACTTACCTGACTGAGCCACCCAGGTGCCCCAGGAAGTATGGATTTTCATTTGCTCAGGTGTCAGGGTAAAAAAGGAAATGACTGAATTGATCTACCAGCATGGTCACAGAACAGAAGAACACGAAAACAGCGTACCCAAAAGTGCCACCAACAGAGTAATACACCCTGAAGCCATGACCAGTTTAAGAAGGAATAAACCATGTTGGCCAGAAAGAGGAAATGAGAGGCCTCAGTGAGGTCCCACAGCACGAGTAGAAATGGAAAGAAAGTGAAATAGCATGAAAGGTGGGAAGTTAGGGTGATGGACAGTTATATCCGATTTATGGCCTTAGAATAGTTCTAGCAGGTGAATAGCCAAAGGTTTCACTACACTTACGAACTTGCTGGAGCAGAGTATGAGTGTAGGAGGCTATCTTCAAAGGAGCCAAGGGATTTTAAGAAAAGTAATAGCTATGATGGCAGCAGTGGGGGGAAGGGGGTAGGACTTTATTATTAATGATAAGAGCTACCATCTATTTACCATTCTATACGTGCCAAACACTGTGCTAAGCATTTCATGTACGTTATCTTATTTTATTTTGAGAACAGTTACTATCATGCTCATCTTACAAACAAGGAAACTGAAGGCAAAGTCAGTTCCAACAGACTCACTCTGAGCCTGGATGGTTGATGGTTGGGCTCATGGCGCCGCAAGAAAGGGTCATGGTGTGAGGTTGGAAACAAAGTGCGCAACAAGGGAGAGGAAATACTTGGACAACAGCAAGCAGGAGAGGTAGAGGGCAACAAAACTCCACAGCATGAAGCACCAAGAAGAAAAGCCTTGTGTATGAGGGCAGATCGGGGACAAAACAACAGAGACGAGCAAATCTCAGATCAGCTAAGGCAAGAAGATCAAGGGGGATGCTCCTGCGAACTAGGAGTCCAGCTGCTAAGTTACAGTGTGACTGACTAGCACAGTGACGAAGGACACAGACTCCGGTGCAGGGTGGACCAAAAGAGCGCAGGCAATCAGAAGTACAAATTTCCAGTTATTATGTAAGGAAGTCAGGGGATGCAGTGTACGACATGGTTTCTATACTTAAGAATACTGTATTGCATATTTGAAGGTTGCTAAGAGAGTAAACAAAAGTTCTCATCACAGAAAAAAAGTCTGTTACTATGTGAAGTGATGAATGTTAACTATACTTTCTGTGGTGATCATTTCACAATATATCTGTACGTACCAAATCATTGTTGTATACCTGAAACTAATATAATCTTCTATGTCAATTATATCTGGATAAAACAATATGCTAACAATAGGGGAAGAGTAAAATAAATTAGGATGCAATGAAATATTATACAATCATTCAAAAATACAATTATACAGTAAAAAAATTTTTTGGAGACTATGTCATGATGCTGATAATGATAACTAACATTTCTTGAGTGAGTATTTATTCTGTACCAAATAGTGTTCTTTATAGACATTATATGTCACACATATATTATAATGAATAAGAGTAACAATAATAGTAACAATTTTTTTTTAATGAATACAGAATTGAGCTAGACTGCCTGGATTTGAGTCCTGGCTCTACCACTTACTAACGAATTATTTAGCCTCTTCATGCTTCAGTTTCAGATGGGGATGATAATAATGGGCCCTCTCTCATAGAATTGTTAAAATTAAATGAACTAATGTCTGTAAAATGATTAGAATAATGGCACAAAGTTAATCCATTTAAGTGTTTGACAGAAAATTAAGTAAAATAAAAGAGGGGATGTAGGGAACCCGAGTATGCCACCCCCAAATATACTACTTTGGCACAAGAACTTTGAGCTGGAGGCAAAGAAGAATCAGCAGATGCAGAAAGAGACCTTCCCAGAGTTTCCCTTATCTACAAGCAGACACTTCTACAAAGTGAAACTGCCCAGAACCCCCTCTCCCAGGAAAGTTTTATGGCCAAGGAGGACCTGTACGAACAAACCTTACTTCATGAGAGCCCCCACATATTTACCTCCCCATGGTTTGCCACTCTGGAAAACCTAAAACCTTTTCCTTGGTCTTACACTTCTCTACAAAGTAACTGTTCTTCTGCTAAGATGCTCTATCAGTACAAGTTCTAACCACCCTTTTTTTGGTTTAACGTTTATTTACTTTTGAGAGAGAGAGAAAGACAGAGTGTGAACAGGGGAGTGGCAGAGAGGGAGACACAGAATCCGAAGCAGGTTCCAGGTTCCAAGCTGTCAGCACAGAGTCCAACATGGGGCTCGAACTCATGAACCATGAGATCATGACCTGAGACAAAGTTGGATGCTTAACCAACTGAGCCACCCAGGTGCCCCTAACTATCCTTTTGAGGTACTCTTCATCAAGGCTTCTCCACGGGATATGTTAACACACATTAATACACATTAATAAACTCCTTGTTTTTGTTGTTGTTGTTGTTGTTAATCTTTTGTCAGTCTAATGTTATGGGTCCTTGGAGGACAATCCAGGAGGGCAGGAGGAAAAACACTCTCCCTCCCCCAAGGGAACAGAAGAAAGGGGTAAAAGAGTAGCGAGAAGGCATAGGAAGTGTGGGGGACTGTACCTAGAGAAGGCTACACATGAGCTGGGGCGTGCAACAGAGGCTCTGAAGGTCCTCAGTGGTCCAAGGCTGCTATTCATCCTGACTGGGGAGAAAAGTTGGTCTTTGCTTATTCTAAATGAAGTGTGCCTGAGGGGTTCTGATGTCTTTGAAGACAGACTAGCCCAGGCCTTGAAGGGGAAGGATGCCCACTGCCTGCGGTGGCTAGAAGTCCAAGATTTCATGTGGTCATAGAGCAGCCTAGAAAGGCTCGAAGATGCCAGCAACCAAATGGGTTCCCCACAGGGCAGGAAACACAGGGCATAGGCTCTCCATCTTTGGGGGGAAATGACAATCAACATAACATTCAAACAAATATCCTAAAAACCTTTCCCTCTTCCTTATATGAGATAAATACACTTGGAATCTTTTCACATGCTAGCCAAGGGCACTCTCCTCATTAAAAAAAGAGATTTGCAAGAACTATTAAAATTCTAGCAGGCTAAATTTTCAGCAATCTCTCAATCTAATACATATCTTAATAAAATTACATTTTGCTGAAATAAATGAATAAAATCACATATTCACTTCTACACAAAAAGCTTTTCAGTGCAATTTCGTCATTGTAAGATGTGGAGAAATACCATATAAATGCATAATTTTCAGTACCTTCTTAGCTCTAGGAGCTACCGTGTCTTGCTAAGGAAAGGAGAGGGTGTTTTATTCTGGAAAAACAGGTCAAGGTCAAGAGAGGAAGCTAACACTCAGAGATCTGATGCCACACACGGTACCAGCTTCCTCAAGCAGCTATCACCATAAACCTACAAGGACACGGTGTGCAAAGATGGGCTTGGTCTCTTCAGCACTCTCTACTATTTCTCTACCAGAAATAACAGTCAGTAGCCAGCATATTCAGATGCCTACCTCGAGTACTGATGGTAACAGCACATGTATTCAGACTGTATTAATTAAAAATGTAGAATAATTTTCCTTAATCTTACACATTAAAAACTCTAAATTATTCTTTATCCTGCAAAATTTTCAGCAATGAGTTCAAACATTGGCATCTAAAATTCAGTCCTTTTTTTATAACAACTATGTAATAGTTTAAGAATTTGTTAACTTGTAAATTTTAAAACTCTGAAAAGTAGGCAAATCAGACTACTCATGAATTATAATTTTCAACTACTTTTCAAGAGAGTTTTACTTCACAACATGTACTTAAACTTCTTTATCAATACTTTAATAATTAAATTTATTTTCTCTAAAAATTCTCCTGCTTTCTACTAAGTACACCTAGCTTGGTATCCTGAACAAAGAAGATTTTAATGCTCATGTATAGGCATAGACGTATATATAGTTTAGTATGTATTAAGAAATGTAGTGGCCTGGTCAATAGAATATATTCTTTTAAAAGTTAGAATATATTATTTGAATAGTTTACAAAATATGATACAAAGATAAATATTACATAATTTACTGATACTGTTGGACTAAAACAATACTAATCCTGAGGTATTCTTGTCAAAATAAATCTAATGAAGTGAAATATTGACAAAAATTTCATGTATTGAACAGTCTACCTGAACACTGTATATATGGAGTGCTCCAACTAAAAACTTCAATGAAAATTTTCCATATATGTATTTAGGTATTTAGATTTCTTATACAAGTGCATAAAAACTATGATCAAAAGCAACAGTAAAATATACACGTAAGAGATTAGAAGTAAGTATAACAAAACAGTGATTATATGAGGACAGAATGCTATTCTCCCTCTATTTTTCCATTTTTTGCAATGTTTTGCTTAAATTTTGGAAAAGTATATATATTTTTAAGCAACAGTCTCTTGCATCAAGAAAGGAATTGCAGGGGCAGTGGCCTTCCCTAAAATGACAAACCAACACCCTTGGGCTCACAGTCATACTAAAGCTGGCAAGATTTCACATTCCTCAGCACACAATGGGTCTTTCACCAATACTGGAAACTGCCTTTGTGAGAATATTTGCTAAGAATGGATGGAATTCTCAATGTTGCAAGCACCCATTGAATTATTTAAAAGAACAATGAATGAATGACTAGTTAGAAATGTTTCTTGGGCTCAGAGAAATTTATATTACAAAAGAAAAAGTCTACATCTAGCATTTTCTCCAGAGCAGTTAGGAAGAACAGATTAAGTTGCTAACTGTGGGCACTGGTTCCCAAATGCTTTGCTATCAAAACTGTCAGAGTTGCCTTCTCCTCGACCAACTAGTAATTTTAAGTTCTTCTTGACTCATAAATATTGTTGTGTGTTTGTTTATATGTACTTTGCTCCACAAAAGATATCTTAACCAACAATGAAATGAAGCTTGATCCTTAATGCCTCCTTTACCCCAAAAGAGATGTACTTTTCTTTTGTGGGGAGGGTTATTCAGGTTTTTGATATTATTTATTTATTTAAGTAATCTCTATACCAACATGGGTCTCCAACTCATGACCCTGAGACAGAGTCACATGCTCCTCAGAGTGAGCCAGCCTGGCACCCCAAAAGATGCACTTCTGAATAGACAACTATAAAACTGCATAAAGGCAATCTAATATTCAGTAAAAAAAAAAAAGTATGTCTCAAAAAATCATATACATGATAACCTTTTTATAAGGTTAAAAGCACTTAAAAATACATACACTTTGGAAGAATATAAGGAAATAATACCAACTTCAGCTTCAGGATGGGTTAGCTTAAATGACGGACAATCACGGGATGTGTTGACAAAAAGGATCATACAGTTATATTACTGCCAGCATCCCAGAATTTGTTTCACGGATTTTGTTTTGTTTGTTTGGTGCTGGATTCCCAGGTGTTTATGCTACCATTTTAAAATAGATGGATGAAGGAGTGCCTGGGTGGTTCAGTTAAGCATTCACCTTGAGCTCATGTCACAATAACACGGTTCCTGAGTTCAAGCCCCACATAGGGCTCTCTGCTGCAGCATGGAGCCTGCTTCAGATCCTCTGTCCCCCTCTCTCTCTGCCCCTCCCCTACTAGTGCTCACTCTCTCAAAAATAAACAAACATTTTAGGGGTGCCTGGGTGGCTCTGTCAGTTAAGTGTCTGACTTCAGCTCAGGTCATAATCTTGCAGTTTATGAGTTCAAGCCCCCAATCAGGCTCTGTCCTGATAGCTCAGAGCCTGGAGCCTGTTTCAAATTCTGTGTCTCCCTCTCTCTCTGCCCCTCCCCCATTCATGCTCTGTGTGTTTCTCTCTCAAAAATAAACATTAAAATAAATTAAAATAAGTAAATAAACATCTTAAATAAATAAATATATAGATAGATGAATGGATGGATGGCGGATAGATGACAGATAGATAGATAGGTAGGTAGATAGAGTGAAACAAGCATGAACCAATGATGAGTGTGTTATTAACCAAAAATCACTAAGCCTGAAATGAAATTACATGAAATGATCTGACGTGACATGAAAATAAAAAATTTTTACAGCATGTAGACTAATCACCCAAACTACACTCTCTGGATCAATTCAAAAGTCATCCATCCAGATTTCGTAACTTTCTACTTGCACTTCCCTAAGCACTTTCAATTGTGCCACACTAAGTAACCTGTTCCAACGGACAGGAGGCCTTCTAATATCACCGACGGACGTGCTCGGAGAGCAGAACCTAGAGAAAGGGGAAAAAAGTGGTACAAAGGAAAATGCTGCTGACTCTCTAGAATGGGGCTGACAATGCCCACAAGCCTCTGAATAGGCAATTGGTGATTCTTATTCACACAGTCAATACTTATTAAATGCCAAGTGTATGTCGAATGTCATAAAAAGCACTAGAATCCTTCAGACTTATGATTAGGACATCCTAATGTCCTAATCCAATCCATCGAATCCAATCCATCACCTTCCAGATAGCCAAGAATCAACATATCCTCAGGTCACAGAATCAAGATAGTACAATCACTATGGAAAACAGTATGGAGGTTCCTCAAATAATTAAAACTAGAAACACCATATAATTCAATAATTCCACTCATGAGTATTAACCCCAAGACAAAAAAAAAACTAATTCAAAAAGATACATGCATCCCTATGTTTACTGCAGCATTATTTACAATAGCCAAAATACGGACGCAACCTAAGTGTCCATCAGTAGACAAATGGATAAGGAAGACTGGTATATACACAGTAGAATATTACACAGCATAAAAATAGGATGACATTGTGCCATTTGAGACAGCATGGATGGACTTAAAGGGTATTATGCCAAGTGAAATAAATCAGACAGAGAAAGATAAATACCATATGATTCTATTCATAAGTGGAATCTAAAAAACAAATGAATAAACAAAAAGCAGAATCAGACTGAGAGATGAATGATGGTTGCCAGAGGGGAGAGTGGTAGGGGGGTGAGCAAAATGAGTGAAGGTGAGTAGGAGAGACAGGCTTCCAGTTAAAGAATGAATAAGTCCTGGGAATAAAAGGCACTGCGTAAGGAATCCAGTCAATGGTATTGTAATAGCAATGTATTGGGTCAGGTGGTAGCTAGGCTATGTGGTTAACACAGCACAATGTATAAACTTGTCAAGTCACTATGTCGTACACCTGAAACTAATGTAACACTGTATGTCAACTATACTCCAAAAAAAAAAAAAATCAAGGTAACTTTCGGGTGTTTTGATTGGCTCATACCTACACAAGCGGATGCTGAAGCAGCTCACTTATAAAGTAAGGTTATAACGGCTCCCCAAATTTAAATCTCTATGACAAGAATGGCGACGGGGAGAAGACTGTTTCTTCACAAGATGAGATTTCACATGGACGTGTCGCTGGTCATTTTACCTGCTATCTCCAAAAGTGGGTTTATGTGATCTCCTTCTGCCAGCTTCACAAATCCAACCTGATTTCCAAAAGTGTCAATCCCTTGAAAGGGCAAAATCAACTGTTTTCCTTGGAGGATTTCTTCTACGAATGGCTTTAATTCCAAAAGAGCACCAATACCACTGGTAAGAGATAATATAGTTTTCAGTAATATATTAAGTAATAAAATATACAAAACAAAACAAAACAAAAAATAATCAGCTTTTGGGAAGATAAATTAATTTTGATATTTGTTTTAATTACTTTTAAAGCTCAAAAATAACTTCAAAACCTAATCTGTATGATTAAAATAAAACTAATATTAATTTTTAAATAAAAACGATGGAAGTAAATTAAATCTTTACTTAACTGTAATTATATTAAAGACATGAAAGAAAGTACTATTTCATTGTTCACCAAGAAGTTTTTAATCAAGGCAACACTGCAGGGACAACTCAAAATCATTACTGATAATATATTCCAAAAAGCCTATTACCACAGGAGCTTAGATTAGATTAGATGAAAAGTTCTAGATTCTTACTGAAAGTACTAATACAGTATTTCCTATTTGCAAGGCACTCTACTAAAACTTCATTATCTCAAACTATATAGCCTCCATAAGAAGATAGTACTGTAACTAAATTAAAAATAAAAGGTTACATTTGCCAACTACAACCACATAAGTTTGTTATTTGTGTTTAACCTGTGTGATCATAGGGCTACTCTGTGTTTCAAGTGTCTTATTTTTCTTCATAAAACAAGTGTGTACTATATTAATGAATTAAACATCATCAAGCTAGGAATAGTTTGAAAATTAAGATGAATTATTTCCATCTTAAAGAGAATTCTGGTGTAAGTATGTGTTATGAGAAAAAAATTAAAATCTCACTAGAGGGCAGCAATTACTCCAAAAAGAAATAAGCACCTTCTTACATAACAGAGAGGGCTTTAAAACACCCTTCTGGTGAAACATCATTAATTTAAACTATCTTGATCGTCCACTAATTATAAGTTAAATGTGTGAAAAGAAATTTAAGTATTTTTCTAATTCTTTCGTATTTCTAAATTAGCTTTCATATAAAAGTTTTTAACTGATTTCATACATAACTTCATTATGAGTCTCAATTCTCATCTATGTCATAACATAATATACAATTGTTCAAAATAGCCTAGGAAGGGGTGCCTGGGTGGCTCAGTTGGTTAACTGACTCTTGATTTCAGCTCAAGTCATGATCTCATGTTTTCATGGGTTCGAGCCCTCCATCGGGCTCTACACTGGCAGGATGTAGCCTGCTTGAGATTCCCCACCCCACTCCCACTCACGAATAAATAAAAATTTAAAAATAGCTTTTAAAATGTCCACATTTCCCATCGTACCTCCAAATCCACATCCTAAACCCAGTCTTTCCTAACCGTATTTGTGTTCATCCTAAAAGACACAACGTCCACACTCTTACTGCGGCACGGTCCTTCACTATGTGCCATGAGTTAGAGCACGTGAAACCAGAACAGCCACTTCTGGCTCATCTTTCATAAATTGGGGCAATTCTAGATACTCATTTTAATCGTAACTATATACTAAAGCAGGCCATGCTAAAGATTAGGGCTTTTACAGAGACTGTGAATTCTATATTCTATTTTTCATTCAAGAAATATAGATGATCTAAACTCAATCCAGTTTTTTCAGTTCTCTAGGAGCATAAATCAATAAATAAGTCCCAATGAGATGTCACTGACCACACAGTGAGAAAAAGTCATAGTGTCTGTTGGTAAGTATCACTAACTTTCAAATTCTTTTAAATAGAATACCTTTGGAAGAGTGGTTTATGGAAAGACGTCTTTATGGTAAAAGAAGTAAAAAGTATATGCACATAGGAAAAAAGAAACTCTGAAACTAGAGTTCAGACCAAAAGGAGGATTTGAAATTAAGACAGGACAGCCATCTTTTCAACTCAGCAGCTGGGTATGGTTGGCCTTACAAATTTCTATATAAAATTTCTTTTACATTGTAAGGGCAAAGGACCTTAGGTGATATCTGAAGAAATTCATGATTTTTTAAAAAAAATTTTAAGTAATCACCACACCTAACATGGGGCTCAAACTCACGACCCCAAGATCAAGAGTCACATGCTCTACTGACTAAGCCAGCCAGGCACCCTTGAAGAAATTCATGATTTCGAGAAAATGCTTCTGCATACTCCACACCCAACCCATTGATCAATACATCATTAAATACCTAAAATATGATACTAGGTTTTGAAAAGTAAGAACATAGAACAAGAAACTGACAACACAGATGTAAGCATATTATACAATACAGGATGAAAGGTAAAATTAAAAGATTAGAGACTTAAAAAATCCTTCATACAAATAACGTCTTGCCAGAAGACCCAATTTGTTTCTCTCACCATATAGCAACCCAAAGTGAAGCCACGCCTTGATTCTGTTCCTCACTTACAAGTTGATACTGCCACAGACACTTCCCAGGTTTCCCAAACTAGTAGTAAATCTTTTCTCCTTTGAAATTCCACTAATATTTTATATTTCATGTAACACACCAGTTTTTACATTTTTATGTTATAGTTTTTGAGTTTCTATGGTATCTAGCCAACTTAATTGTATCATGCATGAGCATAAGAGCCATTCCTGATTCATCTTTATTTTCCCCAAAGCACTTAGCTCAGTGTCTTGCGCACGGCTGATACTCCTGGTTGAGATGTAAAACACTATCTCTTGTCTGTATAGCAACCTTTATTTATTTCTTAGATTTTTTCATTATAACTTAGTCAAGAGGGGGGCATCTGGGTGGCTCAGTCAGTTAAGCATCTGACTTCAGCTCAGGTCATGATCTCACGGTTTGTGACTTCAAGCCTTGCGATGGGCTCTGTGCTGACAGCTTGGAGCCTGGACCCTGCTTCGGATTGTGTGTCTCCCTCTCTCTCTAATCTTCCCCTGCTTGTGTTCTCTCTCTCTCTCAATAATAAATAATAAACATTTAAAAATTTTAACTTTGTCAAGAGTAATTACTAAATTGCAATATCTGGTCATCATCTTCTAGTAGAGATAATATTTCCAGTATCATAAAGTTGTATAAGGATGCCACTTTAACTCTCCAAACACAAAGTAGACTTGCTAAACATTTACGGTTTGTTTTTTTTTCTACAAAACTGAAAGTATCTGCAAAATGACATGGTGACACACAGGGATAAATGACACAGACTGTCACCATGCTCTGTACAGTAATTCTTTAATGAGTGATGCCACGATTTAGGGCAAGAAAATGCCTCCTAGTTCAGGACTCTCCCATATACAGCAGGTGGTTTACCAACGTTCACTCCTGCCCAGCAGATGCCCACAGCACTCCTCAGTAATTGTGACAACCAAAAATACCCCCAAAATATTTCTAAAAGTCTCTTAGGACTTGGATGCAGTCATAACTCCATTGAGAAACGTAAACAGTATAATACGTCAGGAGGCACGCCTGCCCCTCACCCTAACCCCACTGCCCGGCATGGCACACCACGTGCCCATCAGTAGAGAACACTGAGATACAGAACGCCACTCACACCTATGCAGACTAATCCTGCCCACTGCTTTCATGCCCTTGTGTTCATCCTCTCCCTTCTGTCTCCATCTCACCCCCTCTCTCTCCACCTCCCCATCTTTTACACACACGCCGCATGGAATGATAAGAGAAGTGACTAGTTCTGGCTTCTCTACTAACCAACATTTGCTTAATTCCTGAAGCTTTTCCCTCCTTGTACGTATAAGAGAGATGACATTTCTGCACTGCTTCACAATACTGTTAAGAGAATAAAATATAATATTTGTATGGGAGATGGAGGCTGAGGAGCAGGACTGACGTATACATGCCATAAGCCATGGCCAAGACCTATTGCTGATGACAGAGATAAACCTAAACTTACTGATGAATGGGGACTCAATCTTTTCAGGTTTAAAAAGGTCTCTTTGGGGTACGATTATTCAGTTTATTCAAACCTTCCTTCAGGAGTTTTTCCCTTCCCTCTCCTCCTCCTTCCCAATGAATCTAGCATACTCTTCTAAGAAGACTGAGGAAGGTCTCTAGACTGATGGCTGTTTGAGTCCTCAGAGATTCCCATTCTAGGGGGACTGGTCTGGCCATATCCCTGGGTGTCCCATATTAGGGCCCATGAGACCAGGCTTACTCTTTCTAGGCTTTGTACCAGCATGTACTGAAGCACGAGATCCCTGTCAGAGTCTCTGATCAAGAAACATGGATATTCAGCGTGTCCTTGTCTCTTATACAGTTATTTCTGAACCACCAATTTTTTCTGAGTTGGGCCTCCAAGTCCACCCACCATGGCACAAGAAATTTCTGGATCCATCTATATGTCTTGATAGGCGATGAGGAATTGAAGAAACTACCTCAGGTACGTCTGTTGGAAATCTGCCTCAACTCTAATCTACCACCTGTATGACACCACATTCACGTAGCATTAGTTGAACAGGAACTTCTCCAAAGAGCTCGAGTTTTCCCCCAGTTTCACCCTAAGAACCCCAAACCAATGTGAGTGTCTCTATCATTCCTAATTCTCTGTTCCAGCACTGGTGAGGGCCAGGTTTAGAAAAAAACATTCAATCCCAAGAGGGGAGCCAGGACATTGTATCTGGTTTCATACCTCTTCCTCTGCTTTTGCTCACTCCACCTAGCACTAGAAGGACTCTACACTCCCTCCCACCCTGGACAATAAGCCTCAGAGCAGCCACCTACAACCTCCTCAAAGCTGTCTGAGTTTTCACGGACCACACTGAAGGTCTTTTGAATTTACTGCTGGTTCAGTGGCTCCTACTTGCCACCCTTTACACCAGCTTACCGAAAGACTGAGCTCCCCCAAGAAAGAAGGAATTCTGCCTCTAGACTGCTTTTGGACTTGAGACCACAACAACTCTTCCCTGGGTCTCCGGCCTGCCCTGCAAATTTTGTACTTGCCAGCCTCCACAGTCACGTGAGCTAATTCCTTAAAATGAATTCTGTTTGTAACCATAGATACAGATATATTGAGATTATCAAAATATCTAGATACGCATACAGATATACATCCTGTTGGTTCTGTGTCTCTGAGAACCGTGACTAATTCGCCATTCTAACAAACACATGACACTTCTCTCAGGCTTTCATCTCCTCGTGTCACGTCTTCTTTGACTTCTTTTCCCTTAAGAGCATCACAGTATTATTTTGTCTTCTGACTGGCAAAGTGAACAGCGAAAATGAGTCAAGTAAAATCTTCTAGTCCTCTCCGCAAATGCAGGGTGCCCGAGACCTTCTCTTGGGTAGATTAGGTTGGAATAGATCAGAAGACTGATCTCTAAAGACATGACGGTCTACTGTTTAAAAGACATAACTACAAGAATTATAATTTGGCTTCATATTTTGAGTCACTAGTTTACTGTTTTCTCCCTTTTTTTCACTCCCTTCCCAATTCAAGCCTTGTTCTTCATTCCCTCAGGAGACTATATTTGTCAGGGTAGAAAATGGAAGTCACCTGCGTTGAGTTTTGGCCCTAGTTTTCCAAAGAGCTAAAGCTTAAACTCAATCCAGAGAGCTATACAGACAGTAACAGGGAAAGGAGTATCCCAGAGAATTGGGGAAGACCAAGGTTTTTCCACTCAAAGCAGCAATCAATGACTTATCCTCAAACTTTATGGCACAACTCTGGAATTAGGAGTGGGTAGTATACAGGTACTTTAAGAACAAGTAAGGTAAAACTGTAATTATCTACTGACTTAGTGGAATGACAGCTCTAATAACTAATAATATCAGCCACCTACTGTGTGCTAGGGCATACAAAGAACTCTTACATGTATTGAAACTATTCATGTTTCCCATTTACTTAAAAAGTAAACGATTTGCCCGAAATTAGGCAGCTATTCAGAAATGGTTGTTTCATGGTTCCAGAATCTCCACCAAGAATTCTAACCTAAACAGTCGGCCTCCAAAGTGCTTACATAATTAACATGGGGAAAACAACTGCATAAACAAGGGCTACTATTTGATAACAATAACAGAATGTAAAAGCCTAGATTAGGAGGAAGATTTATATTGCTCATTCTGTACGTTGACTCTTAACTGGAATAAATTATAACAAAGAGTACTTCCTTACAGTTTCAAGGCCTCTTTGGGTTCTGCTATGCATACTCATATAAAGCAACAATTTGGAAAATGATATTCTAGTAAGACATATTACTCACATGTTTACTTCCTCTTCATTTAATAACTGCATCACTAGCAGGGTAATATGAAAGGAGCCATCACTGATCATTGCTTTGGCCAGTTGTTTGTCTTGTTCTATTATTGCATTTTGTAGGATCTTAATTCCTCTTGTAATCTAATCACATACACACACACAGACACACACAGACACACAAAATAGAGATCAAGTAAGCAACATTTCTTTATGGCAAAAAGTAAATCAAGAAGAAAAATAAGCAACAACCACAATTAGAACAATGTCAATATTCTTCAACCAAACAAGGCTTAATCACCTACTTGTTCTCAAATATCCTGGATAAAATGACTTGGGAAGCTTAATATGATGTATAAGGTTTTTTAAAATCATACGATTCTTGTCTATCTTGAACACACCAAGCCTAATACCCTTGGTTTACACACTGGGTCACTGGTTGAACCCAATGGTTGAAAACCTCTCAGTGACCATGCATCTTTTCAGAAACTTGCAGTATGACTCACAATCATTATGATCTTTCCTACAATAAAAAAAAAGTTTTATTCTTGCCACAGAAAGGTCAAACCAGCAGACGGACGACATTCCATTCCTGTTGGAAGTATTATTTATTTGTCCCCAAGTGAATGTGTCTGAGAACCCATTCTTCATGGCCTTTAAAATTTTTTAGGACAGCAATAATCTCAACAGGAGTGACTATTGTCATTTTTCCAGATGTGTGAGGAGGGGCATAATGATGGAGAGAGAGTTGCAAAGACGTCCAAATGCATACATTAGAAATACAGTCACAGGGAGGTGCGAGCCCTCCTCTTCCATCAGACTTCCCCTCTCAGTCCCTGCTCTGAAACAAGGGAGGGAATGATGCTCTTCCCTCCTCCATTTTCAGTCAGACACATTTCTAGTCAACCTGTACATGTGACTAGAAAAGTATACTGGAAAATGGTTTGAATATGAAATAGCAAACCGAGCAATACTCAGAGAAAACAGAGCACACAGAAGCCCTGAGGCAGCAGAATTAGTCAGAGAAAAAAGGGGAAGGAGAGGGAGCTGGCGATGGAAGCAGAATCCATTAAAAAAACAGCAGAGATAAGAAAAAACTGAATCATGAGCACAGCAGACGGTTCTGATACTAGAGTAGTTGTTTTATCCTGAACAATGTTCCCATTATCTGCAGAATGTGACTCGACAAATCATGAGACGCCATCCTGGGATCTGACTTCCCAAGTGTCTTTACGATAAATCCACATTGCCCGAATAACCTCAGCATTTCTCTATTCTTTGCAATATGGTAGAGCGCGACACAGGAAATGGTGTTTTCCTAGGAGGAGGTTATGCAGGAACACCTAACATAATATTTCCCAAGGCAAGAGATCACTTCTATGAAACCTAGCAGAAGAATACTGATAGCCTGATAAATAAAATGCTCCTGATGTAATAGCACACAAAGATCTTAAAGAGCCACTTTCCTCCACTCTATATCAATAAAACTAAATTATAAACTCCTCGAGGGCAATGTTTATTTCTTCTAACCCACTGTTTCACCACAGTGACCAGTAATAATAATAAAAATAATATTTAAAATATACCTGAAACTAATATAACACTGTATATTAATGATACTGGAAAGAAAAGAAAAGGAAAGAAAAAAGAGAAAAGAAAAGAAAAAAGAAAAGAAAAGAAAAAGACAAGAACTGGCATGAGGATACATCGGTAAGTGTCAGTTCACAATATTCTAAAATGTGCTTTTTCAGGGGCGGTGGCTCAGTTGAACTAAGTAAGCACCCAACTTCGGCCTAGGTCATGATCTCGCTGTTCTGGAGTTTGAGCCCTGCATCAGGCTCTGTGCTGACAGCTCAGAGCCTGTAGCCTGTTTCAGACTCTGCGTCTCCCTCTCTCTCTCTCTCTGCCCTTCCTCCACTAGCGCTCTCTTTCACTCTCAAAAATAAACATTTAAAAAGAATCAAAAAAATTAAATGTGCTTTTTCACCTAAAAAGGATTAGACATTTTCCATATCATTAAATATATAGTGTCTTCATTTTTTTTAATGCAATACAGTTCCCACTGTACAGATGTCCTGTAATTTAGTTACCTAATCACTTAACTTACCAAAATAAAGTTTTTTCCTCAAAAAAAAAGTTTTTAATTAAGAAAAATAAAACAACGTTTAAAGAACAATAGCAGTAACTAACTGTTATTGTGTGATCACTAGGTTCTAGGTACTAAAGTGAGCATTTTATACATATCGGTTCACTGAAGCCTCTGAACAACCCTATAAGGTAGATATTGGTGTTAACTCTATTAAAATAAATTGAAAACCAGAAGATTAAAAAAAATCTCTTCAAAATCATATACCCAAAACAGCAAAGGAACTTAGGTAAAGATAAATTACAATACATGAGAAAAAATGCAATGGTTACAAGGAATTGGTTTGTTTCCAGAGGGGGCAAGGATGGGGCTGAGATGGGGTACTGACTTAAGAAACGAAACACTGAGGGGAAAAAAGGAATTCAAAGGAGATTTGTGGAAAGTCTTGCTGGATACTATGTAATGGAATCCATGCCCGCCTCAGAAAGACTTTTACTGTAAATCTGTATTGCTCACGAATGATTTTAAATTTGAGTTTTTGAGTTTTTCCAGGTACAATGAAGCGCCAAGAGTAGCTCAAAGCAGCTCAGGGGGGGTCAAGGTTCATATGCAAAGGGCCTAGTCCAGCATCAAGTATATTAAAGGTGCTCAAAAATGTTAGACCTCTGGACACACATATCAATGGAACAGAATAGAAGTCCCAGAAAGAAAAATACTCTTATATGGTCAACTGATCTATGACAAAGGAGGCAAGAATATTTAATGGGGAAAAGACAGTCTCTTCAATAAATGGTGTTGGGAAAACTGGACAGCCAAATGCAGAAGAATAAAACTGGACCATTTTCTAACCTCTACACAAAAGTAAACTCAAAATGGAATAAAAGACCTAAATGTGAGAAATGAAACCATACAGCTCCTAGAAGAAAACAAAGGCTGTATCTCTTTGACATTGGCCTTAGCAACATTTTTCTACAGATGTCTCCTCAGGCAAGAAAAATGAAGCAAAAATTAACTATTGGGACTACACCGAAATACACCTTGTATTGCCAGGGAAACGTTATCAACAAAACGAAAAGGCAACCTACTGAATGGGAGAAGATATTCATAAATGATATATCCACTAAGGGATTAATATTCAAAATGTATAAAGAACTTACACAACTTGACACCAAAAAATAAAATAAAACAAAACAAATAATCTGATTAAAATGTAGGCAGAGAACTTGAAGAGATATTTTTCCTAAGAAAACATACAGATGGCCAACACACATGTGAAAAGATCCTCAACATCACTAATTATCAGGGAAATGCAAATCAAGACCACAATGAGATATCACCTTACATCTATCAGAAGGGCTAGAACCAAGAAGACGAAAAAATAAAGTAAGTATTAGTGAGGATGTGGAGAAAAAGGTACCCTTGTGCACTACTGACGGGAATGTAAACTGGTACAGCCCCTGTGGAAAACAGTATAGGATTTCCTTAAAAAATTTAAAATAGTGGGGTGCCTAGGTGGTTCAGTCAGTTAGGTGTCAACCCTTGATTTTGGCTCAGGTCATGATCTCACGGTTTGTGGGATTAAGCTCCATGACCGGTGCTGACAGTGTAGAGCTCGCTTGGGATTTTCTCTCTCCCTCTCTCTCTGTCCTTCCCCGACTCTTCCCCCCCACCAAAAAATAAATGAACTTTAAAAAATTAAAAATAGAAACACTATATGATCTAGGAATTCCACTATTACCCAAAGAAATTTACCCAAAGAAAACAAAAACACTAATTCAAAAAGATGTATGAACCTCTATGTTTATTGCAGAATTATTTACAATAGCCAAATTACACAAGTAACCCTGGTGTCCATTGATAAATGGATAAATCGTGTGTGTGTGTGTGTGTGCCTGTGCATAAAACACGTATAAAATGGAATGTTACTCAGACATTAAAAGGAACGAGATCTTGGCATTTGCAAAAACATGGATGGGCCCAGAGGGTATTATGCTAAGTGAAATATGTCAGACTGAGAAAAACGAATACCATATGATTTCACTTATATGTGGAAATTAAAAAACAAAGCATATAAACAAACACCAGAAACAGACCCAAAGATACAGAGAACAAGTTGATTACCTGAGAGGTGATTACCACAAGTTGTGGGAAGATAGGCAAAACGGGTGAAGGAGAGTGGGAAATACAGGTTTCCAGTTATGGAATGAATATATCACCAATGGTATTATAATAGCATTGCACGGTCACAGATGGTAGCTACACTGGTGGTGAGCACAGCAAAAATACAGACTTGTCAAATCACTATGTTGCATACCCAAATCTAATGTAACAATGTGTGTCAACTATACTTCGATTTTTAAAACAGTCATACCTCTATAAATAATATAATTACATCTGTAAATCTTAGCTGGTATAGACGGTAATGTTGGTTTAACTGAACATGAAAAGTATCTTATGATGAGAACTCTGTTGTATAAACAGAGTAATACAAATTAAGGAATGTAGACTTGTTTTAGAAATTCTGGATCTTTTTTTAAGTTTATTTATTTATTTATTTATTTTGAGAGAGACAAAGACAGAGCAAGTAGGGGAGGGGGGGAGGGAGAGAGAGAGACAGAGACAAAGAGACAGAGAATCTGAAGCAGGCTCCACACTGTCAGCACAGAGCCAGATGTGGAGCTGGAATTCAAGAAACCATGAGATCATGACCTGAGTGGAAACCAAGAGTTGGGTGCTTAACCGACTGAGCTGCTCAGGCACCCCAAAATTCTGGATTTTAATTCCAGGTCTACCACAGCTGTGACCACACACAAGTCACCTAGTCTCACTAGATCTTGGCTTCTTCAATTGCAAAATAGGAATGATAAAATCTGCATAGCCAAACTTACAGTGTTGTGTTACAGATTACAGCAGGCAAGCTACATGAAAACACTCCATAGGCTCTACACCATCTGCCCAGTAGAAAGCATGCAACACCTCCAATATTAAAATCCGTGGTTCTCTACCCTATGGAGTTCTGCGTCCCAAGTACCATTTGGCAATGTTTGGAGACATTTTTGTCATAACTGGGGACTTGCCACTTGCACTTACTGGGTAGGGTACCTACATTTTTACAAAAATATACTCTTGATTCTGGGCTCAAACACACTAATTATATATAAATTTAGGGCAATGATCAAAGAATTCTATTCATTTGTGTGTCCAGCATTTTAGTGCAATGCCCTGCATGGTAAAATAGTTTCAGACCATCCCTATTTTTTAATTATCTGGTGGCTTGTAAATTGCGAATTAAAAACTATAAAATACTTTGGGGCGCCTGGGTGGCTCAGTCGGTTAAGCGGCCGACTTCAGCTCAGGTCATGATCTCACGGTCTGTGAGTTCGAGCCCTGCGTTGGGCTCTGTGCTGATGGCTCGGAGCCTGGAGCCTGCTTCAGATTCTGAATCTCCCTCTCTCTCTGCCCTTCCCCTGCTCACGCTCTGTCTCTATATCTCTCAAAAATAAATAAAGTTAAAAAAAATTTAAAAAAAACTATAAAATACTTTGAAGACTAATTATCTGATGTCACACAGTACTTACGATGCAGGATTAACCTCAACCTATGAAAATTCTACAGATAATCTAATCAAATGATGTATTTCTAGAGACGCTTTGCTGCTCCAGATTAATTTATATATTCTTTGATATCATCTTGAGTTTTTTTAAATGCTTTTTTATTCCTAATTACATTGTTAAAACATAAAAGAAAAAGGAAAAATACTTGACTCTTTCTGTATCCCATTTTAAGAAGTACCAACATCATTACAGGCCAAAGGAAACCAATTTCTACAGCCACTGTTTAAAATTCTATAAAGCTGTTGAAGCTTATCTGTCCCCATCATCCCCAGCCATTGACAGTACTGCAAAGAAACATTTTAAAAACCTAATACTGTAGAATCATATTTAAATATGATATTGAAAGAAGCTTTTAAAAATAAGAGTGTTATTAAAATCTTAAATATTTTATTGAGTATTATCTTTGTGTTTAGGAAATAAAAACAAACATCTATCTGTTAAACCTCGGCACTAACCCATATTCTATGTGCCTAAAAATAATGCAATAAGAAAATTCATATTTATATCTTTTAAGCTTTCTAATTAACTCAAAGCATATTATATATATATACATATATATGTGTGTGTATATATATATACACACACACACACAAAGAAAAATCCTTAAAGTTATACATTTCTGCACAAGAGACAGAAGTTACAGTCTAACACAGAGTAGGAAAACGTCTTTGACCTCATTTTTTGACATTATTTTCAGAATTTTTCTAAGGTTTTTACTTAAATTGTCCCTAAATTTGCTGCCTCATTAATATTTACTAGAATTATCACTTCAATTTGCTACATAATTTTTCTTCAATGCTGAATACTTTCATTTTTCTTATCTACAACCATGAAAAGAACTTGAAAAATTGATAACATAGCAAAACTGGAGTAAAGGTAAAAAGTCTTTCTGAAACAGTAGAATTTTCTATATCTACCAAATGCTTAACATATACACCATGATATTAAATACTTTTATAACTACATTTCCCAGAAAAGAACTGAATGCACAAATCTATTTTTATTATTTTTATAAAACTAGGAATTTTCATATTACTAAATGATGAAATAAGGAATTAAAGGTTACAAATGCCTTTTAAAACCTGAGAGAAAATCATATTTTTCCAATAGTATAAAAAAAACTATCTGGGGCACCTGGATGGGTGGCTCATTTGGTTAAGCATCTGACTTTGACTCAGGTCATGATCTCACAGTTAACAAGTTCATGAGTTCGAGCCCTGGATCGGGCTCTGTGCTGACAGCTCAAAGCCTGGAGCCTGCTTCAGATTCTGTGTCTCCCTCTCTCTGTGCCTGTCCCTGGCTCATACTCTGTCTCTCTCTCAAAAATAAATAAAACTTTTTAAACAATTTTTTTAATTATAAAATTTTTCTTATAAAATAATTAATACACTCCTGAATTCTATCAGTTTCTAATTGTTCCCTTGCATTTCTTCAAAGTTGATTTACCTTGTATTTATTACGACTCATAAGAAAGCCCATAAAACCAACATGAGTAATCCAATTAGAACTGATAATTAAACGTTTCTAGCCATTTAAGAAACATATAGGATTTATTATAACTATATAACTATATATTTATTATACCTATATAACTGTAACTATATTATAATTATTTTCTTATTTATTTTTATTTTTAAACTAATGTATAATTGCAGGTAATGGAGAAACACATCCTTTCGTATACCTGCAATTTGGAGATTTTATGCAGCCATTCTAGTGCATTTTCCAATTCTGATTCTTAAAAGTATGAAAGTACAATTTTCCCTTCATGAAGAATTTCAAACACCTAAGAACGTGTTTAAAAATCAAAGACCCATGTCAGTCTGAACACTTTCTTCTTTAAAAGTAGATGCCAACGCGCAGAGGCCAAAAGTAGAGCAACCCATTGTGAATGTGCTAGCTTCCAAAAGCTTGTTTGCAGGTCACTTAATTGGAACTTGGAATACAGTCTCCCATTGAAACAATGTTATAAACGCTGCTTCTTTTCCCAGGCCTTCCCACAAAAGCTCATAAGTAGTTTAAAAGAGAAAATTAACATTTGATACTTTAAAACAAACAAACAAAAAGGATATTCATAGAAAAGATGTAAAATGTATCTCCTAACCTCGTCCCATCCTACCCTCCTCCCCCGCCCTCTGTATTTGTATGTACACTTCCTGCTAAGGATAAATAAGTCTCCTGAGAGGGAGACATTAAATTATTTCGTTTCCAGGTCACTTGATACCGTGTTCCCCACTGCTGCGACTGACCCTACTCTCAAAGGATGGCTGTTGAACCTATATTATGAAACCAACATTTGTAATACTGCATTTCTTATTTGTAAATTATTGTAAATGTTCTGGTTGCAACTTGGTATGCCAGGAACACATCTTCAGCCCTGAAATGACAGTATTTTGTGTGTGTGTGTTTCTGCTCCTGCCAAGCTCTGCTCTAGGTAGTGGGAATAAGCCGAAGATTTTGTGAGGAAGACAAATAAGTTCCGATTACAAGAATGACAGATCACAAAGGGAAAGCTATAAGAGCCTGGAGGTGGCAAGCTAGGGGGTGACCAAGGCAGGATGGTCACAAGTGAAGAAGTGTGAGCTGAGAGACTTTGACATTAACAAAACCAAGACGGGATGAAAGAAAATGCCTAGACAGAAAAGGCTTTCTCTGGAGGGGGAGGGCACCTGGCAAGTTCAAGGCCAGAGGGGCTCAAGCAGAAGGAACAAGTGCCAAAGTGGAGAAGGTTGAACCGTGTAGAATCTCACAGACATGGTAGAATCTTTGTCTTTATCCTAATGCCAACAGGAAAATAGTGAAGTACAGAAGTGGGTAGCATGTCCAGATTTGGGTTTAGAAAATAATCATTATTGGGGCGCCTGGGTGGCTCAGTTGGTTAAGCGCCGACTTCGGCTCAGGTCATGATCTCATGGTCTATGAGTTCGAGCCCCGCATTGGGCTCTGTGCTGGCAGCTCAGAGCCTGGAGCCTGCTTCAGATTCTGTGTCTCCCTCTCTCTCTGCCCTTCCCCTGCTCATAGTCTGTCTCTATGTCTCTCAAAAGTAAATAAAGGTTAAAAAATTAAAAAAAAAATAAAGAAAAAAGAAAATAATCATTATTGGGTGTGGGAGGGGGGAGAGTGGGTGATGGGCACAGAGGAGGGTACTTGTTGGGATGAGCACTGGGTGTTATATGGAAACCAATTTGATAATAAATTATTCAAAAAAAAAAAGAAAATAATCATTATCACCTCCATTTTACACCTAAAGAAACGGAAACTACAGAAATTAAGTAATCTGACCGACATCCACAGTGGAGTTTGTAGCCCAGATGGTATTCAAACAACGCCTGTAGGATTCCAAAGCCACACTCTTCCCACACCGTCTCCCAGAAGGTGAGAAGCAGACACAATGGCTACGGCAGCTTACAGGGTGAAAACTAAGAGCTGCAGACCATTCTCTCTCTCTTTCTCTCTTCCCCTCCCTCCGGTCACTTTAGTGGCCCAAATCCTGAACTAAGCCTCAGAAAGAAAGAACTTCTCTAGCCCCTTTCCTCTCTGGCCCTTCCCCACCAGACATCCCCTTGACCTTCACAGTCAGAACAAGGCTAGAGAGGAAGGACAGACATGAAAGGGACACAGAGCTGCTGTCCAGACTATCACGGGTGCCAAGAATGGAGGTGTGAATGGAGATGACTCAGTGAAGGGCCTCATTAAAGCACCTTATAGAAGTGTTCCCCAAACTTCCATACTTGACAGAGTGCAGTGCAACAATCTCTAAGCAGCAAATCAGAATAAGGAACCTGGGGTCTCGTCCAGCCACAAATCACATGTCCTTGGGGAAGTCACTTGGCCTGTTTCACATTCTGGGTCCTTTGGACCTGGCTTCAGACGGCTCACATAAGCAGCACCACCTCTGACTTCCGGATTTCTTCTAACTCCCACATGTACATATGACCCTAAATTTCAAAGAAAACCTGCCCAAATAACTCAAAAGTATTTTAATATATATTTAATATGTAATTGATAATGACATTAAAGCTTGTATCACCTAAACACTTTTAAGGACTATGGTACTGTAAACATAACAGTTTTTACTGGCATGCACCAGTAAAATCAGAATCTAATTCTTTTTTTTTTTTTTAATGTTTATTTATTTTTGAGAGAGAGAGCGAGAGGGACAGAGAGAGAGGGAGACACAGAATCCAAAGCAGGCTCCAGGCTCTGAGCTATCAGCACACAGCCCAATGCGGGGCTCGAACTCACAGACTGCAAGATCATGACCTGAGCTGAAGTCGGACGCCTAACCGACTGAGCCACCCAGGTGCCCCCAGAATCTAATTCTTTACTGCATTAAATTCTAAAACCTTGCATTGGTGGGTTATACAAATTTCTCTTCTTATGTATCTTCTCTCCCCAGCTAACCTGTATCTCACAGGCTAGAAATTTCCTGGAATGCCTCAATAAAATTTATTTTTTTCTTTTGATATTTATTTCTTTGGTTTCAGTTTCATTTGCTCTGATTTTTAAAAATTCATTAGCCTTCCCTAAAAACATTCTAGTTAAATAAGGGGAGAAACAAACTTAAAACGTGCTTAGTGTTAAAAAGAAAGCCACAGACCCAAAATGGAGTCACATGTTAAGAACCTCACATCAGCAAATCAAGACTTAACACCTAACCTAACTACAGTGTCAACCCCCCAGGAACGTAACCAGTCAACATGGAATTTCCTGGTCAGCACCTGAAAATTTACTGAAAGATCCCTTCCATTCTCCTTAGGAGGGCGCCCTGCCTAAAACAATGGATTCTTTGCTAATTGTTTCCTTCTTTCTCTTCCCTCTCTACCTTTAAAACCCCTTCCTTCTCTGCAGCTTTGTAGAGCACTTTGCTGTTTGCTAGATGGGGTGCTGCCTGATTCATGACTCGTTCAATAAAGCCAACTGAGTCTTCAAATTCACTGGGAATTTTTGTTGTTGAACACTAGTAAAAGAGATCATAGCCCACAGTCAAAGAGAAATTCAGATCTGCCTCTCAAATTGGGCCAAGATAGGAAAATGGTCAGTCTTCCAAGTGAAGTGTTCTTTCCTACCTTACTGCTTCACCAGTTTGAATTAGATACTGTAGCTCTCAGCCACGTACAAGGGTTTCTTAGTTCAGGCCAACTGGCTGGTCCCATTTCCTATTAGTCATTCCACATTAATTTTCTAGATTTGTAATAGATTTTTACCCAAGTTTATCATGCAATATTAAACTGGTACAAGGAATAATTTTTAAAGAAACTATGTCATAATAATCAGTACTATACATAGGACTGAGCCGCAAGAAATCCCATTACTTTGCTGGCAGAGATTTCAAATCCCTCTTTTTCTACCTGGTCACTGCTTTCTGCTTCTAAAAGGTCTTCCATTTGGTGAACAAACAGGAGAAACTTGACATGCCATCTGGCAACACATGCAAAATTAATACTTAAATATGACTGTTTAATATTTTTTTCAAAATTACTGTTTAAATATATTCTATTGTTTAAATAGGGCTATTTCTGAGGTGCCTGAATGGCTCAGTCAGTTAAGCATCCAACTTCAGCTCAGGTCATGATCTCATGGTTCATGAGTTCGAGCCCCGTGTTGGGATCTGTGCTGGCAGCTCAGAGCCTGGAGCCTGCTTCAGATTCTGTGTCTCCCTCTCTTTCTGCCCCTCCCACTCTCACTCACATGCATACTCTCTCTCTCAAAAAATAAATAATAAATATTTTTAAATTTTTTTAAATAGGATTATTTCCAAGGAACTACCCTACAACCCAGCAACTGCACTACTAGGTAATTATGCAAAGAATACAGGTGTGCTGATTCAAAGGGGCACATGCACCCCAATGTTTATAGCAACACTATCAACAATACCCAAAGAATGGAAAGAGCCCAAATGTCCATCGACTGACAAATGGATAAAGAAGATGTGGGATATATATATATACAAAGGAGTATTACTCAGCAATCAAAAAGAATGAAATCTTGCCATTTGCAAAAATATGAATGGAACCAGAGTATATTATGCTAAGTGAAATAAATGAGTCAGAGAAAGACAAAATCTATGATTTCACTCATCTGTGGGATTTAAGAAACAAAACAGATGAACATAGGTGAAGGAAAACAAAAATAAGATAAAAAGAGAGAGGAAGGCAAACAATACGACAGCCTACAGTCTTAAACACAGAGAACGAACTGAGGGCTACTGGCAGGGTGTTGTGTGGGGGGATGGGCTTTAAGAAGGCCACTTGTTGGGATGAGCACTGGGAGTTATATGTAACTGATGAATCACTAAATTCTATTCCTGAAACATTATTACATTATATGTAAACTAACTTGGATTTAAATTTTAAAAAAAGTAAGATGATAGTAAAAAAGAAATAAAATAAAAATAAACAGGATTATTTCCTATAGATCCCACCTAAAATACCACCAAAGACCCTTCAGAGTTGACAGCAAATGGGCTTACAAGCATTTAGGGTATCTTAAATCTAATTTAAAGTAAAACTTTTTGCAAAAATAGTTTTTTTTTAATAGCACCTCTAAAACAAATGAATAAACAAACAAAAAAAAGCAAAACAGACCCATCAATACAAAGAACTGATGGCTGCCTGAGGGGAAGGTGGGGTGGGGGGGGGATGGGCTAAATAGGTGAAGCAGAGTGGGAGATACAGGCTTCCAGTTACGGAATGAATGAGTCAGGAATTGAAAGGCACGGCACAGGGAATTTGGTCAATGGTACAGTAATAGCACTGTATGGTGACAGATGGTAACTACACTGGTGGTGAGCACAGCACAACGTACAGACTGTCAAATCACTATGTTGTACGACTGAAACTAATATAACATTGTGTGTCAACTATACTTCAATTAAAAAAAAAAGCACCTCTTTGTTGGTGATCGGAATGGATAGGAAATAGTTGGGTTGATAATCTTTTTGCTTTTTTTTCTTCTTCTTTATTTGATCTTTACTGATGCGTTCATTTTCTTTACTTCTCTCCAAATTTATGTGAGGTACATCAGTGACTAGAGGAAAAAAGTCAAACAATAATAAGGGATTGGTCTAAGGGATTTAAACAAAGATAATGTAGCCAAAAAAAAAAAAAAAAGGAAACAAGCATACATAAATAGCAATCGTTCATAATAGCCATTTTCAAATCTAAAGCAGGAGCTAGCAACTATTCTGTAAAGGACCTCAGAATAAATATTTTAGGCTCTGCAGATCATATGGTCTCTGTCAAAACTACCCAAGTCTACTACAGACAAACATAGACAAACAGGTATAATTGCATTCCGATAAGACTTGATTTACAAAGCAGATAGTTAGACAGATTTGGCCCATGATCTAAAGGACAACTAAAACCATTCTCTCCCCATGCCACAATTTTCATGATACTAGAAAAGATCACTTTTTTCATACATCTTGTATTTGTATGTTTGTGATTTCTGCACCATAACCACTCATAGCAATGCCACTCAAAGTTTGGTTTGTGGTCAATGTCATGCTACAAACTGTTGCAAAAATTAAGACTGCTTTAGAAACTTTCATAGCCAAGTACGCAAAGAAATTCTGTCTACTGAATTTTGGTTTCTATTTTGTGTGGGTTTTTTTTTTCGTTTTTCTAATAGTTCTTTTTTGACTGTATTTTACAGAAGTATCAGTTGGCAACAAATAGGAAATAAAAAAAAAAAACTGGTCCTTGACCACAGATAATTGAGAAGCACTTAGCTACTTGTTAAAATCATCTTCAAAATACTCATTTACAACACCCAATAATTGTAATTATGAAGCTCTGCCCCCAGAACGAATTACCAAATCAGTAGGAAATGCCACTGTCTCCTTTTTCACAGATTCGATCAGGAGCTCCCCTCTGCAGGCAAAACTACCACTGACTGAGTTTTCAGGCTGTGTCTTCTTGAACAGTAGCTTACTGTTCAAAAAGGAGTGCCTTATAGAGATTTTGTAAAAATTCAAATATAATTGTATATTCTGAGGTATGATTTCAGAAAGGGGTGGGAGGAAGAAATCCCCTTATTTACATCCAATCCTATGAAGTTGGCTCCATCTTTGGGATCAACTCTTATCGACCCTAGAGATCACCTGCACATAATGCCTTTAAAAGGATTGTGGGGAAAGTCTGAGCTCAGCCAACAGCACAGTGACGGTGTGTCTACTCCATCCTGATCTAACTCAACTTCTTATCATATATGAGGAAATGGAAATGCAGAAAAACATTTAAAAACTACTCAATGACACAGAGTCAAAAATAGCATTTAGACCTTTTTTAACTCTCTCCGTCTAGTGTATTTTCTACTAGATCAAACTGCTTCTCTGTCAAAGTTCTCCAAAACCAAAGAGCAGACGTAATTTTCCTTAGCCTATTGTTCTTTTTTTTCAAGATTTTATTTTTAAGTAATCTCCACACCCAACATAGAGCTTGAATTACAATCCCAAGATCAAGAGTTGCATGCTCTACTGACTGAGCCAGCCAGATATTTAATCTTTAAAATATTAAGAGTAGGGGCACCTGGCTGCCCCAGTCAGAGGAGCATATGACTCTGGATCTTGGGGTCAGGAGTTCAAGCACCATACTGGGTGTAGAGATTACTTAAAAATAAGTAAATAGGGGCACCTGAGTGGCTCAGTCGGTTGAGCGCCCGACTTCTGCTCAGGTCATGATCTCGCAGTTCGTGAGTTCAAGTCCTGTGTCTGGCTCTCTGCTGTCAATGCAGAGCCTGCTTCAGATCCTCAGTCTCCCTCACTCTACTCCTCCTCCAGCCTCTCTCTGTCTCTCAAAAAGAAATATACATTAAAAAAATTTTTTAAATAAAAAATAAAAAAAGTAAAACTTTAAAAAGATTTTTAAGAATAAAAAAGTATTAATAATAAACAA
Organism: Paguma larvata; assembly: GCA_030068075.1. Lineage (NCBI taxonomy): Eukaryota > Metazoa > Chordata > Mammalia > Carnivora > Viverridae > Paguma > Paguma larvata. The sequence goes on along the minus strand of CM057829.1, from coordinate 115,545,338 downwards.
TTTTTAAATAAAAGTCACAAATAGTGTCTTAATGCTAACTTCCAGAAAATTAGCAAGGTTAAAATTTTAAAAACTAAGGGTTTATGGAAACAGACGTGCTTTCTTTCTAGGACTAACACACCCTTGTGACATCCAGAAGGTGGGGGTAAATTAAAAGCAAGGGGATCTGGATAACAAGTCTGCCGACATCATTTAGAGTTAGGACAAAATGATCTGGTGCGTTTGTGCATCCACTTCACTACCACATACCTGATGATTCATATGGTTAAAATGATGTATCTTCACAGAGAACACATATTTGAAATGTAAGTTATCAGTTTCTTTTATATACATGAGCGTGTCAGAACTTTACAAATTCTATTGCTAAGAAAAAGTTTCCAGCATTCTCATCTGTACTATGACCCTTATCTAAATTGCCTCATATGATGCCACTGGGTTTTATTCCCCCTGCAATTCTTTCAATGGAAAATGACACCAATATGTTGTGAAGCTGCTTGTAATTTTAGACATCTAAATTTGACTACATTTGACTATAGTAACACAAACTAAATCTACTAATTTTAAACAGAACCCACAAAATATGCTAATAAAGTACCATATATATTTTAAATCCATGTCTAAATACATTTCTAGCCCACCTCCATCTGTCCTTAGTAAAATGGTACATTAGAAATGGAAACCAATTTTAGTACAGTCTAGATCGGAGTTTGTAGGTTAGAATCCTGGCTCCTCTACTTACTAGCTGTGTGATCTTAGATTAGTCACATGAACTCTCTTTACTTCGGTTTCCTCCTCTCTAAGTTGAGAATAATAATAATACCTACCTCCCAGAGCCATTTTTGAGTGAGTTAATACATGAAAGCTCTTAGACTACTTCCTAGTACAAACAAAGCACTTTCATTAGCTATTATAACTATTAGATATTACCCGGAGCTCAACAGAATTAGAGAGAGAAATGTGTATCTGCTAAGATCACTGAGAAAACTCCAAAAAGAAACTGACATGAAGTATAAACTATCCATTGTTTTTCATCATCCAGACGACTCATACCCCCTATGATTATATAAAATGAAGAACAATCTTAAGCAGTTTTTTTAAAAAACTAAATATAATACTGCAAAATAGTTCTAAAGCAAAACACCCACTTTTTAAAGTAAAACCACAAACTAATTCTAAGTAAGTTCTCAGCATCTTCTTTTTATATCCCATTGTCCAAATCAGGACACAAGCCCAAGCAGCACTGGAAGCCGATATAGTAAGTACCTGGCAGTTCCCAACCTACGCCCAATGTGGAAAAAGAAACCTACAAAAGGAAAAGGAGAGAGGGACAAGAAGTTGGCAAGGCAACTAGCCAGGCCGACTTCAGTCCTGTAGAGGCAGCACTAGATAGTGAAAGAGCATTGACCCCAAGACTAATCTTCCAACAAGCATCTTTCTATCAAGTCATTTCATTTCTCTATCTGCAAACTCATAAAGTTGGCCAATCCTTAGAGAAATAGCTTATTCTAGGGCTGAGGCATAAAATATACCCAGGGAGCCTGGCTCTTCAAAGACTCCTGGCACCATATCAGAAGGTCTCTAGAACCAATTGGAAAGTCCCCCCACCGGCCAATGATGGCACAATTTGAGCATCAAATAGAATAATAACTCCAACACAATAGGAAATTCAAAGCATTTTTGCAGCCATCTTGCCAATATTCCAAAACTTATCAAGATTCCTTAATCTGGGATGCCTGGATGATTCAGTTAACCATATGACTGGAATGTAAAGGGCAGAGAAATATATTAAAATACCATAATGTAGGTACTTCTATACAACCTGATTTCTTCAATAAACACACACATACACACCCACACACACACACACAAAAGAAAGGAGAGCTATAGATGAAAAGAAACTGAAGACATTTGTCTATCAAATACAATGTGCAGACTTTAGTTCCTAATTTGAAACCATTTTTTTAAAAAAAATTATGACAGAGAAATGTGAATACTGACAGACTATTTGATGACATTAGGAATTACTCTTATTTTTTGTCATGGGAAGGATATTTTGGATATGCTTCAGTTTGCTTATCTTCTGAAGACACATACTAAAGTATTTACAGGTAAAATATCTCTGGAATATACTTCAAAATAATCTAGTGAGGAAGAGATGATAAATAGCTGAGGCTCAGTCTACTATTCTACTTATAAATATGCTTGAAAGTTTCCATAATTGTGTATATAAAAAAAAAACCCAGGGGCACAGGAAGGACAGCTAGATAATCTCTTCCTAGAGTCTCTTCTAGTTACAGATTTCTGTGATCTGTGATCAAGGGACCAACTTAACACCTATAACAATTAAGACATTTCATGGTAAAATTAGATCAAGGATGGTGTCCGGCAGCACCTAGCTGGCTCAGTTGGAAGAGCATGCCACTCTTGATCTTGGGGTCTTGAGTTCAAGCCGCACACTGAGTGTAGAGACTACTAAACAAAAATAAATAACCTTAAAAAGAAAAGGTGTCCAAACTAATAATCCAGCTGATTTTATAACCTCTAGTTCATCTCAAAACTAACACAGTAGAAAGAGAATCCTGAACCCATAGTCTAGTTTTTCTTGTTATTTTTTTTTTTTTCAAACTGCTAGTATCAACCCACTACTGGGTTACGGAATCACCATAGAAGATAATTTAAAAGCACTTTTTAAAATCTAGAATAGAATGGAATGCGGTGGGGTGGAGTAGAATGAAATGGAATAAAATGTCGTAGACTAGAATAGAATACTACAGAATAAAATAGAATAAAAGTAACATTCTACCTGCTTATGGCAGGCCTAAGTATTGCTCCATGAAATTTGAAGGTTTTGCATACACGTGTATACTGGGTGGCAATATAAAATGTATTCCTTACTGTGCACTAAGACATCGAATCGTTTCTGCTGTATTTTAGTCAATATGAACAGGCTTAAAAGCGTGGTATTTAAGAGACTATTGAGACTCTTAGCATTTTCAGTTGTTTCAAACATTCCATAAGTCCATTCTACAGACATCCAGAGAAGGAAAACTATAATCTTGGAAGATAATAGTTATAATTGTATAACAACTCTTAACGATTCTGGTGTCATAAGAATGAATTGGGTAAAATCCCAATTCAAAATACCTCTTAAAGGGGTGCCTGGGTGGCTCAGTCAGTTGAGCAACCGACTTTTAATTTCGGCTCAAGTCATGACCTCGGCTTGTGTGATCGAGCCCCTCGCTGGGCTCATGCTGTCAACACGGAGCCTACTTGGGATTGTCTCCTTCTCTCTCTGCCCCTCCCGCGCTCGGGTGCACACGAATGCATGCACACTCTCTCTCTCAAAAATAGATAATATTTAAACAAGCAAAAATACCTCTTAAAAACAAACAAAAAAACCTCTTGGTTTTTTTAAAATAAAGAAGTACAGTGTTTTTCTAACTTCCCTTAGCTTTCTCTAATCTTATCCATAACTATTTAACTTTCTTTCCGGTTGGATTATTTAAAATTTTCTTTTGTGGACACCTGGCCGGCCCATTCAGTAGAGTATGTGACTCTTAATCGCACGGTTGTGAGTTGAAGCCTTATGTTGGGTGTAAAGCTTACTTTAAAAAAAGAAAGAAAGAAATAAAAATAAACAAAATTTTCTTTTGTTAGGCATCACAGACAGGGCAAAGCTGAAAATTATACAACAAGAGCTAGGCAAAAAAGAAAAAGAATCCTGTGACTACTTGTTGCTATAGCACAGTTTTATTTGCCCTTGTGATAAGTTTATTATTACTATTTTTTAATTCAGTGAGTACTGCAGACTTATGGTCAGGGTTACCCATGAGCCCAACATCTCTTTTCCCTGGTTTGCATATCTTCTTTGCCTTTTATTAGCAAATTTTATTTATATGGCCAGAACATAAAAACATAGACACTTCCTCTGTTTCCTCATCAAATTTCATTTTATCTTTAACTTTGATATCACAACCTAACTTCTAAAATACAATCTGCAATTATTCTTTTAATTTCCTTTATATGAAAATATAATGAGCCAAGTATTCATGTAGTATCTAGTTTACTAACAAAAGCTTCAGTGATCACAGAAGCAAAATGGATGAGGCTTTGGCCATGCACCCTGTCCTTCACTGGATTAGAGCTTGAAACCTCATCTCATAAATTTAATTCATTACACTGCTAATTTTCATAATGATTCTGCTAGCCATTTCAGTGTGCTCTGATGAATCTGGTCCTGCTGATAAAGGCTGAAATTCTCCGATCCATGCATGTGTTTTCTTACCCAAAGCACATGTCATTTTGTATGCAATTTATCTAATTTTTCCTTAGGTTTTATTTATTTCCTAAAGGAAAAAAAAAACTACAAGAGAATGAATTATGGGAGAAATTACTTTAACTGTTTTTGTTGGTTGATTGCTTTCACACTTCCTCTTAGCCAAAAGGCTGTAAACAGACTAGATTCTTTGTTTTCATAATCTTTTCTTTTTTTCTCAATGTTATGTAAGCAGTCAAAATCTTTGAAGTAACCATTCTTAAAACTCCTCAATATATGTCTTAGAATATTACCTCCTCTGTTTGATAGCATTATTCTCCCTCATTGAGTAATCTTTAGCAAATTACTAAAACTTTAAAAAAAATTTTACCTCCCTCATTGAGTTTCTCTGAAGATTAAGAAAATATAAAGCATTTAGTGATGTGCTCGATGCCCCTGATAATATGATTATAAAATACTGCTCTCAAGATGAAAATTTGTTAAATATTTAATTTACCAAGTATACTTGGGCAAAAACTTTGTTGAGATTTATAAAAATTTACATGTATTAATAAGTTGAATCCTCTCAGCTCCTGAAATAGCTACAATTACTATGATAATTTTCCAGATAATGAGATTGAGCATAGACACTTGCTCAAATGACACAATAAGAAAGCATGTAAGCATGGTGCTGGCAAAACTGGACAGCTACCTGCCAAAGATTTAAACTCGATCACTTTCTTACACCAGACATAAAAATAAACTCACAAAATAAAATAAATGTGAGATGTGAAACCCTGAAACTAAAAGAAAACAGACGGTAATCTCTTTGACACTGGTTTTAGCAACATTTTGCTAGATGTCTCCTCAGGCAAGGGAAACAGAAACAAAAATAAACTATTGGGACTACACCAAAATAAAAGGGACTACATCAAAATAAAAAACTTTTGCACAGCAAAGGAGACCATCGACAAAAGAAAAAGCAACCCACTGAATGGGAAAAGGTATTCACAAATGGTATGTCCAAAAAGGGGTTAATATCCATACTGTATAATGAACTTATACAACCAAAAAAAAGCAAACAAAAACAAAAACAAAAAATTAAAACATGAGCAGAGAACCTGAAGAGACATTTTTGCAAAGAAGACATAAAGACACATGAAAAGATGCTCATCAGGAAACTAATTATCTGGAAACTGCAGATCAAAATCACAATGAGATATCACATCACACCTGGCAGAAGGGTTAGAATCAAAATGACAAAAAAATAAGAAGCATCGGCAAGGATGTGGAGAAAAAGGATCTTTCATGCACTGTTGGTAGAAATGCAGATTCATGCAACCACTGTGGAAAACAGTATGGAGGTTCCTTAAAGGGGTGCCTGGGTGGCTCAGAAGGTTAAGCATCTGACTCTTGATTTCGGCTCAGATCTCATGGTTGTGAGTTCAAGCTTGGGATCTCTCTCTCTCTCTCAAAAATAAATAAACTTTAAAAAATATAATTCAAAAACAGAAATACCACATGACCCACTAATTCCACTAGTGGGTGTTTACCCAAAGAAAATGAAAATGATAATTCAAAAAATATGCACTGCTATGTTTACTACAGCATTATTTACAATAGCCAAGATATGAAAACAACCCAAGTGTCCACGGATGGACAAATGGATAAATTTGTACAATTTAGTATACACATACAATGGACTATTAGCCATAGAAAGAATGAGACCTTGCCATGTGCAACAGTATGGATGGAGCTAGAGAGCATTTATGCTAAGTGAAATAAGTCAGACGGAGAAAGACAAATAACATATGGTTTTACTTATAAGCATAATCTAAAGAGACCAATAAAAAACAGACTCTTAAACACAGAGAATAAACTGATGGTTGCCAGAGGGAGGGGAGGATCAGAGAAATAGATAAAGGGAATGAAGAGGTACAAACTTCCAGTTATAAAATAAGTAAGTCATAGAGTTAAAAAGCACATTGGGAAAACAGTAAAAAATACTATTGTAATGTTGTATGGTGACAGAGGGTGACTACACTTATCATGATGAACACAGAGTAATGTACAGAATTGCTGAATCAGTTATGTTGTCCACCTGAAACTAACAACATTGTATGTTAATTACACTTCCAAAAACCTTTTTTGGGGGGGCAGAGATGGGCAGAGCCAGGGACAGGGAGAGGGGGAGTGGGGGAGAGGGAGAGTAGGGAAGAGGGAGAGAGTGAAGAGAGAGAGATCTTAAGCAGGCTCCATGCTCAGTATGGAGCCAAATATGGGGCTCAATCCCAAGACCTTGGCTGAAATCAAAAGTCAGATGCTCAACTGACTGAGCCACCCAGGCATCCCCCCCAAAAGAAAATCGTTTTAAGTTCATTTATTTAAGTAATAACTACACCCAACATGAGGTTTGAACTGACAGCCAGCCAGGTGCCCCAAAAAAGTTTTTTTGAAGAAAATGTGTAGAACCCTGATGGTCTGACTCCACAGCCCTCGCTTATAACCACCACAGTTTAACACTATTAGGAATAATGTTAGTGGACATGATGAAAGAGGAATAAGCTTATTCAACTCTCTACTCACTGAATCAATGAAGCTTACATTTTTAAAAGCAAGTTTTTAAGCACATTTAAAAATTATAATCGTCGGGGAGCCTAGGTGGCTCAGTCCATTAAGTGTCTGACTTTGGGTTGGGTCATGATCTCACTACTCATGGGTTCTAGCCCTGTGCCGGGCTCTGTGCTGACAGCTACAGCCTGGAGCCTGCTTCTGATTCCCTTCCCCCACTCACCTTCTGTATCTGTATCTCTCTCTCTCTCTCTCTCTCTCTCTCTCAAAAATAAATAAACATTTAAAAAAATTTTCAATTCTAATTGTATTTTTTCATAAAAAGAATAAAAACACTCATAAAAATTTGAAAATTAGAGAAAGGAACCAAAAGATTGCTCAAAAAACCACTATCTTAACACAACCACTATGAATTCTAGTGACAGGTCACGCAAAATATTTACACTATTGTAAACAAACAGCAAACTTTTTTCCACCTACTTTTTCACTTTGCATTTTAGGTAGGAAATATTCCTCATAACACGGTTTTCAGAAATATTATTTTCATAACATGTAATTGCATAATGTGTAATTTAAGGCATTACTATAGCTTATTCAATCACTCTCTAATTTTGGACATTTGTAGTTTTTTCCCAATATTTCTACTATTTAACAGAGACTATAACATATATATTTATGAATAAAACCTTTTTCCATAATAAGACTTTGTCCTTGCATGGGGAATCCCATGAGTGGATCTATCCCATGTCTGAACATTGCTGGAGATCTCAACAAACTCCATTCTAAAAGGACTTAGAACATTGTCACAAGCAATGTAGACAGGACATTAAAGCATCGCATATTATTTTGAAAAGATGTTGCCAATCTGATACGTTACAGCCATATTTTAAGGTCCATCCTTTTTTTTTTTTAATGTTTATTTTTATTTATTTTTGAGACACAGAGAGTGAGCAGGAGAAGGGCAGAGAGAGAGAGAGGGAGACACAGAATCCAAAGCAGGCTCCAGGCTCTGAGCTGTCAGCACAGAGCCCGACGTGGGGCTTAAACTCACAGACTGCAAGATCATGACCTGAGCCGAAGCCGGCCGCTTAACCGACTGAGCCAGCCAGGCGCCCCGTAAGGTCCATCCTTTAATATACCTGAAGTCGGATAACTCTCCATGTATTTACTTACTAATTGAATTTTGTCTTCTACATCGTTTGCCCAGCACCAGTATTACCTGACACATTGCAGGCACTCAATATGTGTTGAATGAATTAATGTATTTACCGGGATCTTCCAATTTTCTTGTTTTCTTGTGTATATTTTGAAAGGAAAAAGATAAAACCTTTGTATTATTTGACACAAATTTTTGCCTTAAGCCCTTTCATAAAAATTTGGAATGTGTACTCCATGCTTCCCCAATCCGAGATGACACAGAACATAACTGATTCTTTTTTATTTTTTTACAGTTTACTACTATATACTTTTTTAGCAATCTCTATACCGAATATGGGGCTCAAACCCGTGACCCCAAGATCAAGAGGTAAGAGGCATACACTCTTCTGAATGATCCAGCCAGGTGCCCCTACTTTATCCTTTTTTAAAATTGACTTGAGCGGGGCCTCTGAGGGGCTCAGTCGGTAAAGTATGCAACTCTTGATCTCGGGCCAGGAGTTCCAGTCTCGTGTTGAGCACAGAGATTACTTTAAAAAAAAGAAGTTAAAATTGACTTGGGATAATCACTTATTATACCAGGTGTTAAGATTCCATCTTTATTTAACACAGCATTTTTCTATAAAAATTTTTTTTCAGGAAAAGGTAGGTTTCAATCAATATTTTAAAATACTTTAGAGTTGAAGAACTTTTTTTTTTTAGCGTTTTTATTTTATTTTTTGAGAGACATAGAGACAGAGTGTGAGCAAGGGAAAGGCAGAGAGAAAGGGGGACACAGACTCCGAAGCAGGCTCCAGGCTCTGAGCCATCAGCACAGAGCCCGACGCGGGGCTCGAACTCACAGAGTGTGAGATCATGACCTGAGCTGAAGTCGGCTGCTCAACCGACTGAGCCACCCAGGCGCCCCTGAAGAACTTTTTAAAATACAACTTAATGATATTAGCTAATAAATAAGTAACAAAATAATACTTTCCCATATCTTTAAAGTCTCCAAAAATTACAAGGTTAGAATTCTGTGTGAGATAAAATACAGATTATAAAAACTTTGATATGAGAACTGAATTCTATACTTAGGAAAGAAAAAAGGTACTCAAATATTTTATTTTGGAATTTGATTTAAATGTGGCCTGATAGGTGAGGGCTATGATTCTCTTACAAGAACTGAGTCAGTTAAGCTAAAGCTCCCCACCAATTTACACTCTATGGAGAGCACACTAAGCCATTCCTAACAGCAGTAATGACTCTTCCTTGCAGACTCTCATTCAACTTTCAGAGGCAAGACTAACAGCAACTCCAAGCATTTTCTGGATGGTTTGCTGGGTTTCTAACCAAATGACCAATGACACTTCCATCTGGTAGAGAGAACAGACCCACCCAGGCCCAGGTCAAAAACTCACTAATGCTATATATTATATATATATTTTCTCCCAGACTATGTTCAACCTATAAAGCCAGAAGACAGGACTCAGGTTGTATTACTTCCTCAATATTTGTAAAAGATTCTCCTTCATACTTACATTTAGATATTTTATTTCCAATGTGTATATTTATATTCCTATATATAGTTCTAATGCATTTTATATTTAATTCAACATGATACTCTAAAACATTTTATATTGCAACATATAATTCTAGGAAAATAATCTCTTCTCAAAAACAAAACAAACAAAAAACATAAAGACCCATTTCAGCCAACCAGACCACATGACACCTAATTGTGACACAGCACCCACTCAAGGCAACACAGTTGGTGCCTAAGCCCTCTGAACCAAGCATTTGGGGAAGAGTTTTCTTATTGGCAAGGATTCCCCTTCTCACGATGTTCTTGTTAGCACTACTGTCCTCATCACTCTCCCAGGGTTTCTACCGGCAAGAATGTCTTGGCAGTTAACTCACACTTTCCACCCACCAAAGGAAAGTGAAAGAACCAAAGGCGATAACCAGCAACTTGAGAATTTTCAGGTTGTTGTCCACCAGAGGCCAGTAAACTGGTTATATTTCCATGTTAATAAACATAAGAGAAAGCCACGCAAAGTCCACTCAAGCCACAAACCAGTTTGGGATACAAACACTATTACTATATCTATCTTAAGTTGAAGGGTTGACAACAAAACTCCCAGTTTTTGTGCATTTCTGTAAAAATCTCATTTTACAAAAACTAGCTAGTCGTTTCTAGTTTGTGAAGAATTTTAGTATTTGTTTCTAGTGTCTTAGTAAATTCTATTATAAAAATGAGAGAGAACAAATTGTCCCCCAAGTAACTTAGGGATATGATTCAAAGCTTTTGTAAATAGCATGTGTGCATTATTTTATGTCTTCAATGGCCCTCTTACACACATTACCTCCTCTGGTCTGTAGAGCAACACTGGAGGGAAACAGGAGGGAATTCCCTACGGTTCACAGTCAAAAAGCCCAGCTCATACAGTTTAACTGTCCAGGGTTACACGAGTAGAAAATGAAATAACCAAAACTCAAAATGTAAGTCTTCTGTTTCTCTCATACCACACTGACTGTGTGTAAGTTGGAGCTTGGAATTTGAAATCTATCTTCCCACAAAAATAATATTGTACATGGTGGTTTGGAGTCTAGACTAACCCACAAAGACCTCTAATTCACAAAGAGTGAACTATCAAAACGTATGAAACAGCTAAAAATGGACTCATGTGTGAGCCTGGGTGGCTCAGTCGGTTGAGCGTATGACCATGGATTTTAGCTCAAGTCATGATCCCAGGGTTGTGGGATCAAGCCCTGCTTCGGGTTCTGGGTTGAGCAGGGAGCCTGCTTGGGATTCTCTCTTTCTCTCCCTCTGCCCATCTCCCCCTGTTCACAAGTGCACGCACTCTCTAATTAAAAAAATAAATTTAAATAAATTTTTTAAAAAAGGACTCAGGTCTCTGAGTGGCTCAGTCGGTTCAGCGTCTGACTTCGTTTCAGGTCGTGATCTCCCAGTTGGTGAGTTTGAGCCCTGTGTCGGGCTCTGTGCTGACGGCTCAGAGCCTGGAGCCTGCTTTTTATTCTGTGTCTCCCTCTCTCCCTCTGCCCCTCCCCCACTCGTGCTCTGTCTCTCTCTCAAAAAATGAATAAACATTAAAAACATTTTTTAAAAAAAGGACTTGCATGGATTGATCCAACCCCCTAACTTATATGCATAACACTTCTTTAGTAATAAATACAACATACACTGCAGAAAAAAGATCCTATTTGTATAAACGATTAGCTAACCTTCCCAATGCCCATCCTTTGAAGAAGGAGCTAGTGCATTCAGAGCAGGAAAGGAGCACAAAGCCACGAAACACATCCCTTTCCTTCTTTCTGGTCCCAGTGGGCATTGTTTCTCCTCACCAGTGGAAATACAAGAATACAGCAGCTTCAGAAATAGTATTTGCTCTCAGGGATTCTGGCAGTATCTCGCTGTTGGGAGTATTCTCCCAAGTAGAAGCTGTTTGTTCAAACAGATAAGCTCCGTGTCAGTTATGTAAAGTCGCAGGTGCCTAGAACTGGACCGGAAAACACGTTCCCCTTTTGTCCCAGCCTTACTGAGGAGCACTCCAGTGGGAGCGATTCAGATCGCAACAGGGTTCTGGGGCAAGAAGGGTGGATGGGAGATCACAGGCACGGAGGCATGGTTACTCGTGAAAATTCTTCTTTATTCTGTATCCAAATTAGAGAAAGGAGTGACATCAGAAAGAAGGGACGGCATTTTTTTTAGATAATACTCCATTTATTTGCTCAAAAGGTAGGAAGGTAAAAGGAAAACACGATTGAACCCTTGCTATGCTTGCCCCTCGTTCCCAAACGATATCTTCTTCTACCTAACAGGTAGAGTCCTTCTTCAAACGAAGGCTCTCAAACAGCTATAAAAGCCCTAAAAGCTGTTCTTCTCTACAGGCCAGCTGTAAAGGAGAAGATAGGAAACTGCACTGTGCCTGAGCAAACACCTCTGTCCTTCCTTCTCTCCTTGGATTATGGAATGGGAAAAAAATCACCAGAGATTTCATACATTTTAAGTATCCCTCTCTCCTCATCCCAAAATATAAATCAGGCTTGCTGGGTAGGAAGATGGTGAGATCAAGAGCAGTGCGGTTTCCGAGGCTGCGTGAGCACCAGAATCGCGTGGGATGTTTAAAAACAAAAAGGATCCCCCGGCCTGACACAAAGGTGGACAAGAGGACTCTGCACTTCTCCATCACTCCACGGAAAAGCCGGATGATCCGCTAAATCCCAGGACAGTTAATATAAAGGAAAGAATCCTGGCTGGTTCATACTTATCCACCCGGCCTGTAGTCTTGTCACACCCCCAGGACGCTTCCCAGGACACCCACCAACCCCACATCCAGGTCAGATGCCTCTCTGGACACACTCTCGCCCCATACGCCACCCCCACCCCCCAGCATTCTGAACAGCATTCGTCTCAAGAGATTATAACTGTTCACCTAAGGGGCGCCTGGGTGGCTCAGTCGGCGTCTGACTTCGGCTCAGGTCATGATCTCGCAGTCTGTGAGTTCCAGCCCCGCATCAGGCTCTGTGCTGACAGCTCAGAGCCTGGAGCCTGCTTCGGATTCTGTGTCTCCCTCTCTCTCTCTGTCCCTCCCCCACACATGCTCTGTCTTTCCCTGTCTCAAAAAATAAATAGACATTAAAAAAACATAAATAAATAACTGTTCACCTAAGAAATGACTAACAAGTCAGAAATCACAGATTCTGAAAGTAGTTATTTTCAATTGTGTGAATTTAGCTAATTAACTTCTCTGAGTATCATTTTTTTCTTAGAAATGAAGAGATTCGGGGGCCTGGGTGTCTCTGTCAGTTAAGCATCTGATTTCCGCTCAGGTCATGATCTCACAGCTGTGAGTCTGAGCCCCGCGTGGGGCTCTGCGATGACAGCTTGGAGCCTGGATCCTGCTTCGGATTCTGCATCTCCCTCCCTCTCTGCTCCTTCTCCCGCCTCTGCTCACACTCTGTTTCTCTGCCTCTTTCAAAAATAAATAAAATTCAAAAAAATTTGTTTAAAAGAAATGAAGAGATTAAACTAGTTTTTTTTTCAATTTTTATTTATTTTGAGAGAGAGAGAGAGAACATGCAGGGATAGGGGCAGAGGGAGAGAGAAAAATCCTAAACAGGCTCCACGCTGTCAGCACAGATTCTGACACACAGGGCTCGAACTTAAGAACCCCAGATCACGACCTGAGCAGAAACTAAGAGTCAGACGCTTAACCGACTGAGCCACCCAGGTGCGCCCTTATTGTTTTTCCAAACTACCACCTGGCTTTATTCTTAAAACGCAAGCTAAACACTGAGAGTAAATAAGGACCCCAAAGAACAGAAGTCCACACCCATGGAGCCAGGAGTGCGCCCAGCCCCTTTCGGCCACCTGGACACATGTTTCTAGCAAGGTGGCAAGAACCCCACAATGGGGGAGAGCCAGGTAATTTCTTATGGATCCTCCAGGGATAGGACCTCACTCAAGGTAAAACTGTATCAAGTGATAGCAAGGCTCTGCAGAAGACGGCAAAGAAGGAGCACAGAGTATACAGTCAATAAACATTTGCAGACTACACTGGTGCTTTAGCTTATTTTCTATTCACTAGTAACCTGGATGATAGGCAAATCTGTCTCGTTTTCAGCACTTACTTGCACACTCATCTTGAATATCTATAGTGGCAAATGGCATGTCTATCAGAGAAGCCATAGCATTAGCATCAAATTCTTCTGATGCTTCCTTTTCTTTTGACATGTTTTCACACTCACTGGAATCTATTCCTCCTGCAACATATCAAAAAGAAAAATATTTATTTAACTTATTTTTAAAAATTATATCCTACACTAAAACAAGTCAACTGAATTCAATATAAATTAACATCTGTAGAGAAATGATACAACTTGTATTCAAACATATTGTAAAGCTATCTAAATATTATTTAGACCATATTCTACATTTTTATAAATGCACTTTTATGTCAAACAGCATTTAATAATTTTCTGACGCACAGTATTCAACTCGGGGTTAGATGGAGACAGAGTTAATCAACAATCCTCAAGATCTTTTATAGCTATTTTTTCTTCATTCTAAAACTACATTTTTTCCACACCCTTTTTGAAAACAAATGTACAACATTTTGTCAGTCTCTTTCATGTTTATTTTTAACAATATGACCTATGTGTACTCATGTGTACAAGTTCTAACCTTTATTTTTTTTCCAGTAAAGACTTTTAAATTTTTTCTCTCCATTATATTCACATTGGAAATTCTATTTAAAATGCATGGCTCTAAATATGCTTTTCCTAGAAATTCAATGATTAAAAAGCAAAGATCTTATAGTTTCCCTCACAGGCCTCCCAGGGACATTTGCTAATATTAAAGCCACATGTCACATTTGGTCTTTGTTTTGTTTTCTTGTTATGGGCAAAACAACCCTATGTCTCCGGTGGAGGTTAAGGGAAAGTGGGTGTCTGTTCAAACTGATAAAGTTAATTGCAAAATGTATCAGCAGGTGGGAGTTCCAGTACCATTATTTTGCAACACTTTTATTGACAGAACACAACTGTGGTTTGAGGCAGTACTGAACAAAACCTTGGGATAACTGTATTTATTAAAGACTAATTTACAATGAAAGGTATTAATGAAGTCATTTATTTCATTCTGTTGTAATCCTCTATTTTCAAATATAATACCTAAAAAGTACATTCGATTAAGAATACGGCTTACAATATGGGGCACCTGGGTAGCTCAGTGGGTTGAAAGTTTGACTCCAGCTCCGGTCATGATCTCACGGGTTCGAGTTTTAGCCCTGCGCTGGGCTCTGTGCTGATGGCTCAGAGCCTGGAACCTGCTTTAGATTCTGTGTCTTCCTCTCTCTCTGCCCTGCTCTCTCTTTCTGTGTCTCTCAAAAATAAATAACCTTTTAAAAAATAATTTAAAAAAAGACTTGGGGAGGAAAAAAAAGAATATGGCTTACAATATACAACATAATTATCACTAAAGGTCATAGTTAACATATATACCCCCGACTCTAAATTTTTATTGCAATCTGAGTGATCTCTGTAGTTCTCACATACACACCACACATGTACACACACACAAACACACACACATTCATTTTATAGATATAAGCAAAAAAAAAAGATTTTTATATAAATTAGTCATGTTCAATACCAAAACAAACCAACAAAAGCATTAGTATATTATTAATAATGATGCTATTTATCAAGTATGAGTGCCTGGCACTCAGGTGTTCAACAAATATTATTTTAGCATGAGTCTAATCATAAACTCACAACTATGTGAAGTATGTGAGAACAAGTAAATGTTTCCTCTCTATTTTTAATGCTTGCATTGAAAACTACAAATGCAGTTTATACCTAAACAAAAATCTGAATAATAGATTGATACATATCGAGTACCTTTGGGAACTTGCAGCTACACATAAAGAATCATCACTGACCAGCTTACACTTGAAAAGGTAGCAGCAACGAGTATTTGGGCAGTTAAATATGCACAAAGCTGAATGAAAATAAGAACAAAATGTAATAAACCCAATGTTTGTTTTCCTCTATTGTAGTCTCACTCTAAGAACCTGTTACCAAGCTCTGAAGAACTGGTGTACACCATGGTTACTGTAATTAAATACTGTAGAATACACCTGAAATTTGCTGAGAGACCTTAAGCATTCTCATCCAAAAAAAGTATGTGACGTGATGGACGTGTCAATTAACTTGACGGTGGTAACCCTCTTACAATATACTATAGAAAATCATCACGCTGGACACTTTAAATATATCCAGGTTTATTTGTCAATTACATCTCAATAAAGCTGGGAGGAAAAAAAAAGAACTCAGTGACATGAAACTGGCCATTAGCACTGACATTTCAATTGTAGCTCTCGAGTCCATGCGCCACTTGGAAATGAACTGGATTCTTGACAATACGTGGAATGGCATAAGAGGCTGACTTCTGGGCTCTAGTAACACACTCTGAAGGCAAAAGGAAGACTTGAAAGGCATGACGAATTAAATTTTGTCATTTTTTTTAATGCAAAAAGTTCTTGAAATACTTTTAGTTTCTCTAGAGCTCACTTAACCCACAGAGGACAAGTGTGGTGAGACCTGCTCTGGCTACACCGAGAGCAGACTCAGGAAAGGACAGTTGGTAACAGTGGCATTTAGGTAGTGATGCGGGGCCAGCTGGCCGCCGTAACAGAAAGGGCTTGGTACCAGAAATTAGAAGGCCGGCGTGCTAGCACCGTGCTGCTCCCACTCACTAGCCGTGGGATCCCAGCAATACATACCAACTCTCCAGGCCCCACTATTTATCTCATCTCCTAGATGACACCGTTGTCTACTTGAAAAATTCTAAATCCTGGCTGCACTTTAGAATCACCTGGAGCTTTTTAAAATTACCACTGACTGGGTCCCACTCCAGGCCAATCAAATCAGAGTCTCTCGAGATCAGGGCAGCTGCTGGTGTTTTCTTAAAGCCCCACAGGGTGATTCTAATATGCTAGGAAAGCTTGAGAATCACGGCTCCAAAAGATTCCCTTTCACTTCTCCTATACCTTGATTCCATACCACATCAAGAGATGTTAACAGTTGAGAATAATCAACTTAAAAGTAAAAAGTCAGGGCTGCCTGGGTGGCTCAGTCTGTTAAGAGTCCAACTTCAGCTCAGGTCATGATCTCGCGGTTCATGAGCTTGAGCCCTACACTGGGCTCTGTGCTGACAGCTCAGACCCTGGAGTCTGCTTCGGATTCTGTGTCTTCCTCTGTCTCTGCCCCTCCCCCACTCACACTCGCTCGCTCTTGCTCAAAAATAAATAAACATTTAAAAACTTTTTTAAAAAAGTTAAAGCTCAGATCAGGTGTTTACTGTTAGGGAAAAACTTTCCTGATCCCCAGCTCAGGGCTGAGTTAGGGAGTCCCATCTCCTTCCTCCGGTCACAGTACAAATACACAACGTGGTAGGTGTCCATTAGTCTGTCTTCTCCTTTAGATGCTAAGCTAAAGTAATCATATAGAATTTACCGCCCAAACTGGGACACTTTTGAAAGTGAAAGGGGACACTTTTCATAATTACATCCTTATCAATAAGTATGGTGCCCGTATTCTAAGTTCCTGAAGTGCCACATCTTCTCATTTGATTCCTCAATGCCCAGTACAATGTTCAGCTCACGACTGGTGACCAATACATTTGTACTGAATGACTGGATACAGGTAAGCACGCATTTGAGGGTGGTTAATAAATCACTCAGGTTGTACTGCAGTGTGGCTACTCAATGCCCAAGAAAAGATCACCTCTAGTGCTCAAACGGCAGCTGCAGGACCCCGCAGGGTCTCCTTTCCACGGGATGATGAAGAAAGGTAGCTCCATCCCATTCGACATAAAAATAAAAGGTAAAGTATATGACTTGCTCAGCATCATTCTCCATCTTGTTAAATAAGGCATAGAGAAACTCCTGAATGCAATGTTATGTCAAAATCAACAGTCTAGGACTTGAAATACACACACCATTCCATCAAACTGCAGAACGACAGAAACCATTTTTGTAGCTATGAATTATTAAGTCCGAAAAAAGAGAACACTGCTTTCAAGTAACTCTTGAAGAAACTGCCGGTCGTTCTCCAGAGCAATGTGTCTCAACAGAGTTCACATCTCGAAGCCTCCCTCCAGTTCTCTAAGCTCCACTGTTTGGGCAAAGGTGGCCGATATGACTTAAAGACGTCCATCCCAACACTTTTTTACAGAAGCTGGAAGGATTTCGCTTTTGAAAAACTGCCTTAAAATAATTGACTCTTAAATAATAGCATTTAAACCATAAACTGGTTGTTTTGAGTACTTAAAACTTGGTCTAACCATAGTTGGAATTCTATCTCTTGCACAAATCCAAATAAGAATGATGCTAAGTGCATTGGTAACAAAAATGAGATGAAACTGTTGAACTACTACTACTACTAAAAGCAACAGCTACCACTTGAGCATGTAGTACCGTTAGGCAAAGCTGGAAGCACTTTATAGGTAATGACTCATTTAATCCATACAGCCGTGCTATCAGGGAGGTACTATTAACTTACTGATTTTACAGACTAGCCAGTTAAGTAACTTGCCCAAGGTTACAGCTAGGGCTAGGGCTAGAATTTGAATTGCCCGTCTGCAGTCAAAACTTCTTTCCTGGAGACCTATCCTGCTGTGTCTTAAACATACGTTTATGGAGCTGTAAACTGAGGGGATCCTTTCAAAAAACACACTGGCAATAGATCAGAAGCTATAAAAATGTCCTCGCTAATATATCTGTACCTATCACATATATAGACAAAGACTTGCCACAGCTTTGTTTGAAGAAAAGGTGGAACAACTTAAATGCCTAGCAACAGAGAAATAAATAAAGCATACTCACTCTACTGACAATCAAGAACAATGGCTATGAAGACTACGACAACGGAAAAAGTCTATAATACTGACTTTTTAAAGCAAATACGGTATTGCATATGTTCTATATAGACAAAGGCTAAAGGAAATATAAATTATTTCTAAATGCTGACATAGCCATACTTAATAGATTTGTATTTCCCTCTTTCAGCTCTTCAAATATTTTAAATAAAATATCACTTTTATAAAAGTTAATGCGTACATACAAAATGTATTATAAAACTATATATTAAGTATACACTAATATTCAAATATATGAGCACTTCGGCAAATGACTTTATTAAAGACAGGCCTACAAAGGAAACACGGAGAGCCAGTTTTGCCCTTTGTCACAAAAAAGGCAAGTTTTCCTATTTGGATAATAAAATGGGGCTTCCTTAGGCAAGATTCTTCTACTCAGTCTGCTAGTTATATTCCCCAAGATCCAGTGGGGATCACTGCTATCCATGCTAGTCCTGGCTTAGCTTCTAAAAATAGCATCTTACATCTAGATAAGTATTGAGCTGCGTGATAATCAACAGGTCAGCTTTGCTCTCCTCTTCAGAAACAGAACAGAAATACAATCCATTACTGGAAAGAAATGAACAAAATAAGTTAATACTATGGAAAAGGAATGAAAAGAGGCGGTGCACTCCGAGAACATCTTAAACTTCACTAGTGTACAGGAAAGGCCCAGATACGCTATCAGCCTCCTGAACTGCAAGGACACACAGAAGCAGGGCGCCGGGTTGTGTGTGTCTCCTTTCTCCCGGCCGATCCCCCACCCACTCTCCCCGCCCTCCGCACCCACCCACAAGGTCTTAATCATTTCATACCCGTAACAATTGTACACATATTTCTATTAGTTAACAGCTATCATGTAACACATTTTACATTACAAGGCTCTTTATATCTTTCAAAGCGTTTATACTACAAATATCTCGCAGAGAGCATCTATTCTCTAATTGGCTTTTGGTCCCTTTCACCCTAAGTCCAACCCCCACGCTCGCTCTACTCACAAAGTTCAGTTCACATGAAAAGCGGACTTAAACTGGAAATGAATTCTGGGCCCTGCTACAGATTTGGCGCCAGTTTAAAAGAGGCCACTTCCACACCTAGAATAAAATTCTACAGGAAACAGCGTGGTAGCTCAGGGCTTTAATGTCTGCAATAGACAAGGAACACCGCGATTTTGTGGGTTTCGTTGACCACACAAACACCGTCGGGGGGTGGGGTGGGGAGAAGGGGTGACTTGAAATTTGAACTGAAGGTCACAAGACCAGAAAGGGGGAAACAAAAGTGAAACTTGGGGCAGGTTCACACCCCTCGCCGCCCGCCACAAGCCGCGGCGCCTGCACTGCACGCTGGGTTCCAAGCAGCAGCGAGCACACCGGGGTGCGCGGGGGTCCTCGGCGCGGCCCCGAGTCCCGCCGGCACCGACGAGAAGGGACCCGGAGCGCAGCGGGCGTGAGGTCGCGCGCTCCCCGCGCTGGTGGCGCCGACGGGGCGGCGAGGCCCGTCCCCCACCCCCCGAGGCCGGGCAAGAGCGGGGCCCACGCCCCCGGTTCGCGCCGCCCACCCGGCCCGCTCGGCAGCCCGGGCTCACCGGCTCCGGGGCGCTCCATGGCGGCGGCGCTAGCGGGCTGCGCGTCCGGGCAGGCGGCGGCGGCGGCGGCCGGGCGCTGCGGCCCGGGGCCGGGCGCGAGGAGGGGGCGGAGGCCGAGGCGGGGC
The DNA here is from genome assembly GCA_030068075.1 of Paguma larvata. Lineage (NCBI taxonomy): Eukaryota > Metazoa > Chordata > Mammalia > Carnivora > Viverridae > Paguma > Paguma larvata. Next base: position 115,525,227 of record CM057829.1, on the reverse strand, counting down.
CGGGGGCTCGAGGGCGGCGCGGGGGGGCGGGACAGGGGGCGGCAACCGCGGGGGGCGGCGGGGGCTCGGGCCGCTGCGACCAGCCCAGCGGAGACGCCGAGCCCCCAGAGCCGCAGCGCCCGCGGGAGCTGCATGGCCAGGCCCGGCGCCCGGCAGCGGCGGAAGGGGCCGGGCGATTCGCCCGGTGGTACCCGGATTGGAGCGGGCGACGCCAGCCCCGCGCCGGGAGGGCGGAGCGGCCGCCGCGACCGGCGCCCGCGGAGATCTGGGGGCGCCTGTGTGCCTCCCGGCGCTGCGTCCCCGACTGCGCCCCCGAGCCGGGGGCCTCTTGCGGCCTTGGGTAGCCCTCGGTTATTTCCCGCGGCGCGGCCTTTCCCGCCCCTCGCTTTGGGATTAGGGTGAGATTGGGACCTGCCTCCAAGCATTCCGTGGCCTCCTAAGGATTCATATATTTGGTTTTGCAAAGAGCTTTCAAAACAGTTCTGATTACAGAATATTTGGAAAGAGTGAGATGTCCAAGAATGAGACCATGCCCATCTGTATAATTAGATGTCTTACTGACTTTGCTTTAAAAAAAAGTCAAATTGTGGCAAAGTCTCTAATGTTTAACAATGGCTTTATGCCTAGAAATGGAAACCGGCTCACTGATTTTTGTAGATTAAAGCATTGGTAAAATGGGAGGAAAAAGCAATTTACTTAATTGAAGGAGGGGGGACTTTTGACCTTGGAACAGAATTCCACTGGACTTTTAAGTGCAAAGAAACCATGCAGTTAAGTAAAATTAGATGCACCCCTTAAATTAATGTAGCCTGGGGCGCCTGGGTGGCTCAGTCGGTTAAGCGTCCGACTTCGGCTCAGGTCATGATCTCATGGTCTGTGAGTTCGAGCCCCGCGTGGGCTCTGTGCTGACGGCTCAGAGCCTGGAGCCTGCTTCGGATTCTGTACCTCCCTCTCTCTCTGCCCTTCCCCTGCTCATAGTCTGTCTCTATGTCTCTCAAAAATAAATTAAAAAGTTTAAAAAATTTTAAAAAAATTATTGTAGCCTATTTTGTGGATACCACTTCTTCAGTGTGTCCTAGAATGGGAATGAAAGCAAAGAAAACCTTGTACAACCACAAGAGTTGACGTGAAGACCGTACACAGGAAGTAATAAAGCTTGTTACTCTGATTCTAAAATAATTCTAGCAAGTTGAGTGTTTGATTTGCACACTCATAACAATTATGGGCTGAGCTGATTAGAGAGGTCCAATGGGTTCCCCTAACTGTCCTGAGGTTGTGCAGGTGAATAAGACATCTTTTTCTTAAGGAGCTGATCACATAATAACAGAGAAAGAAACGTGAGTATCTGCAATAAGTAGTAAACTAAAAGCTGCAAAAAAACTAACAAAAAACAATCCACACTTACATTGAAGGGGATAAGAATATACCACCTCAGAATATGTCACTCTGACATTAGGATTTGGGAATGGGAGGAATTGAGAAACTGCAGTGAAAGAACTCTGTCCTCCCCCATTCTGTGAAAAGCAGCTCGTAAATTTCACTTTGTGAAGATGACATACATTTCCATTTGTAAAGATTTTCCCCTTTTTGGGAAGAGAGGAAAGTCATACCAGAAGAGAAACGTAACTCTTACCTACATAAGGAACCTTACTAAACAACCCTTATTTACCAAGCATTTCCTGGTCACCACCTGAGGGCAGAGATAAAGTCTGTATTTCCAAGTGCACAGAGGTAACTTGATGTATAGTTGTTGAATGAAACTTTTATAAGCATTAGATCTGTTTAAGTAGTCAGATTTGTCAAGAAAGAAAGCAACACACCCAAATAAATTTCATAAAAAAGAAACAGTATCATAAGTAATAATGTCCTAAAGCTTTGCCAACCTGAGGCTAAAAATTTGCTGACATTAACATTAACATCTGACTGTTAATTGCTGGTCCTGCCAAACACCAGCCCCTGATGAAATGCCTCCAGAATACCTCTGGGGTTCAAAATGGTGTCTGACATCCCCAATGAATCTTCTGGGCTGCCATCCGTCCCCAGCCTTTGCCTCACTGAGCTCTTCTGGTTCAGTCTCCTTGCCAGGAAGCGCCCTCTGTCCTCACCAGACATCAGCTGATTGATGGTTCACCTGGCCACATGGTAACAGTCCTCATGGTTACAATCTCTTGCAAAGGAGAAAACCAATTCGTCCCCCCATGCTTTACATTCTGCTTGGTGATGATGAAAGAGACAACCAGAGACCACAAACCCAAAATGGCGTCCCTTATGTGGTAAGTCTTAGGTCAGTAAACCAGGACTTGATACCTCACCTAATTACAGTTTCAACCTTTCCCAGCAATGTAGTCGTAAGCCAGTAAATCTGGAATTTCGTGGTCAGCACTAGTGAGGTAATCTACCTATTGACCCCTTCCAGCCCCCAAAGAAAGATAACATGATCTACTGTTTCCTTGTCCCTGTCTCCTTTTGCCTATGAAAGCCTCACATTTGCTCAGTCCTTTGGAACTCCTTCTTATTTGTTAGATGGCATGCTGCCCCTATTCATGAATCATCGAACAAAGTAAATTTGATCTTTACATTTATTCCATTGTTATCAACGGATAGGGGGACACAGAAGATTACTTGGACCTCTGAGAGTTAGAGAATTCATTGAGAGAGCATATTCCTTTTTTTAAAAACAAGACAACAGGCCCAAAACAGAGTCACTTATACTAAGCCCCACATCACCACACCAAGACTTCTTAGAGTTTCAACTATCCTAGAAATGGAATCTTAAATCAGTCAATCAGGAGTTGCCTGATCAACATTAGTTAGGGAATCTGCCTGAGAGACCCCTGCCATCACCTAAAGGAAAGTAACCTTGCAGTAATCAATCCAGTTTTTGCTACTTGTTTCCCCTCCCTTCTGCCTATAACAGCCTTTCATTTTGTATGGCTCCCCAGGGCTCCTTTTTATCTGCTAGATTGGATGCTACCAGCTTCAAATCAATTTTTGCTCAAATAAACTCCTAAAAATGGAATCTGCCTCAGTTTACCTTTGAACAGTTCACACACAGGCTTTTTCTCCCCTGAGGACAATGTACAGTGCCAAGATGACTGGATTGGAAAGGTTTCGGGTCAAACTGCAACAACCACCCTCTCTGACCACCCCTCAGGACCTACTACCAAACTGGCTCATTCATCCAGCCAACTCCATTCTGTATGGTGAGTTCCCTCTTCAGGTCCCTCAATTCTCTTTTGTGCTGTGGTCCTGTCCCCATACGTGTCTACGAAAACAGTTGTTGCTGCTTTAGTTTTTGTCCTAGAAGGTCCTTCGGTCCTCCCAATAAACTACACCTACAAACGGTTATCAAGGAAAATGAAGTCATACAGTTCAGAAAGACATAGTCAAGTATCAGTAGAAAGTCAACTGGGACTCTTGGTCTCCCAGGGTGACTCAGGATGACCTTTCATTTTGTTGGACAAGGAATATGTGTTTAACAATAAAATATGTATGCTTTTTTTTTTAAAGTATATTTGTTTATTTTCAGAGAGAGAGACGATGCATGAGTGGGGAAGGGGCAGAAAGAGAGGGAGAGGGAATCCCAAGCAGGCTCTGCACTGTCAGCAGAGAGCCTGAACCTAGGTCTTGAACTCAAGCCAACTAAGCCACCCAGGCACCCCAAACCATGTATGCTTTTAAATTAATGTTTGAGTGTAACATCTGTTTAAGAAATCACTGTTTTGGAGTACCCGGGTGGCTCAGTCAGTAAAGCATCTGACTTGATTTTGGGTCAGGCCATGATCTCATGGTTGGTGGGATTGAGCCATAAGTCAGTCTCTGTACTAACAGCATGACCCTGCTTGGGATTCTTTCTCTCTTTCTCTCTCTGCCCCTCACCCACTCATGCGCACGGGCATGCATGCGCTCTCCTTCTCTCTCTCTCTCTCAAAATAAATAAACTTAAAAAAAAATCACTACACCTAATTAATAATAGATTTATTTCAGCAAGCAGACACAGTTAAAGGGTCTAAAAATATTAAATATTCAAATGCAATATTGTAAATTATTTTAAATACTTCCGACTTCAAATTTCTCATTTCTAACTTATATAAGTAATGTGTTACTTTGTACAATTTTTAAATGCAGAAAACTCATAGAATAACATTCCAAATTATCTATAATACATCAAACAGAAGTATACCTGTCTAGAAACAGACATACATACACACATGTGCACATACACAAGTGTGCTATAGTATATATTTAATAAAAATAGAACGATGTGGCATCTGGCCTTGTAACCTACTTTTGTCCTTGCAATATGTTGTTACTAATTTCTCATATCATTGAATATTCTTTTATTCCATAATTTCAAGGCTGAATTTTACTTTATTTATTGTTTCTTGTTTTTTGCTTTTGTTTCAATGGCTGAATCTTAAATCTTTACATAAATGTGTATCCTGGAGTATACAATACTCGTTCATCCTGTCTCTCTCTGCTGCTCCAGCAGCTTTCCCTGCTTGCATATGTTATAGGATTAGTACTGAGCTTCAGGCAAGGGGGCCCATACCTGGAAGGTTCCCTAAAGCTGCTGACACACACTTGCTCTGTCGGAAAGAGGCAGAGACAAGTACTCCTGTCCACAGGTCCCTCATGTCCATCTAATGCCTCATGATTATTAGACACCTCTTGGTCCTTCCGTCCTTCTTAATATGCGTCTACATGTAACATGTACATGTTTCACTCACTATTGATCTCTACGTAATATATCTTAGTTCACTCATTCCGTCTTCTTCTATAACAAAAGGAACAATTATAACAGCTTTCTTCTATAACAGATCCAAAGTGCAAGTGCCTGTTGCAAATCTCTGACACAATTCTCTGACTAGCTACCTGCTGTTGTTTTAGCAAACCTTTCTAACCCACCTTAGATCTCAATTTAGCATCAGAAAGTCTGACCTTAACGTTTGGGTTTTGTTTACTTCTCCTCATACTAAATAGCTCCTATTCTGTTTCCAAGGTAACAATAAAAAGAAAATGTTGTTTACCCGTCTAGATACTCCTCTTAGTTCTAAGATTTGTACTGTTCCCACCCACTTAGCTCCTTATTAAGACTCCTTTACTTGGAATATATCTTTGTATTCACCCTTGCTCTTTTTTTGCTGTAATGTCTTGGTAGGTACCAAGACATTAGAAGTTGGGTAAGTTGTCTTTGCTCTTCTTGATTCCTTCAAAATTAATTAATTAATTAATTTATATTTAACTTATATATAAATTAATTTATGAGTGTATACACATATATATAATGAAGAGAACTGCAGAAATGGGATCTCTCTTTGGCTATGTGTTTATCTGAAGGTCTCTGCCCCGCTTGGCATATCCTTGGGGCCAATAAGTGTCCTCACTCACCTTCCTTTTCCTTCCCTGGAGTTTTTTGTGGACAGCCCTAACATCTGAATTTCCACAGTAGGTACCCAAGAAAAGCACTGACTTCCTTTCCCCCCTAAGAACCATCACCACATGTATTACAGGTAGAGTGACCAACTGTCCCGGTTTGGGCCAGAACTGTTCAGTTTTAGCATTGAGAGTCTCATGTCCCAGGAAACCCCTTGGTCCCTAACAGAGACAATTGTCACCCTAATACAGATCAAGAAAAATGAAATAATGTGTCCAAAGGATAAAGGTTTTCCATGGGCTGAGAGAGCCAGAAAAGGCTTGGCAGAGAAGGTAATATTTGAGACCAGGTCTGAAAATGAGTGGATGAAGAAAGCGAGACCATGGGGATAACACATTCCAAGTTGGGAGGCAGGACTGTGCAAGTAGACACAAAAGAGAGTGGGTCTACCAGTCTGACTGGTTCAGGTGGCGGGGGACTGGGAGATAAGGCTGGAAAATTAGGTTGGGACCAGATTATAGACAGTCTTAAATGCCAGGAGAAGCAATTGAGACTTTATTATATAAGAATTGGGATTTACTAAAGACCTCTGACCTTGGAACTGACACGGTGAAGGATGGCTTTAGAAAGACACATCTTTCAGGTTTGTGCAGGATTTATTGGAGAAGGCAGAGAGAGAGTCAGAGCCCTGAGTCTAGTTAGTTCACTGGGATACTGTAGTCATCTAAGCATGAGGGGCAGAAACCTAAACTAAGGTGTTGGCGCAGAAACGAAATGCAAGCGCTAGATTTAAGGGATTGCAAGACAATCCATGGCAAAACTTAGCAAACAATCATGTGGAGAAAGAGAAAATTGACTGGTCGGTACCAAGACATTAGAAGTCGGGTGAATTGGGTGTTCCCAGAGCAATACAGAATGAAGAGGCTGAGAAGTGAGAGAATGGAGAGAGGGACAAGTTGAGCAAGCAAGATGACAGGAGTTGTGCGCTGGGTAATGAGATACTTCTCCTTAGGCTTCGGGCATCTTGAGTAAAGCCAGTAATTAAATTACCAATTTTAGGTGTGAGGGATTTTGCTGTGAAAACAAAGAGAAAACTGAGGAACACAGCATGCAAGGACTCCTGTGGTTAGCAGCTGGGAGGGTCGTACGGTTGTAAGCACCTAAGAATTTGCAGTTATCGTGCGTGGGTGGTTGGACCTTCACAGCCACCAGAATTTGAGCAGTGTCAGTAGCTCTTGAGGGGTGGGAGTGCCATGCAACTGGGTTCCATTTAAATGCCGATGGAACTCAGTCAGTAGAGCATTCAACTCTTGATCTCGGGGTTGTGTATTTGAGCCCCACATGGGGTCTACGTAGAGATTACCTAAAAATAAACTCTTTAAAAAAATGCCCATGGAGATGAATTAGTAGAGAGATTAAGGAGAAAAACTGATTGAGTAACATTGGGGGTATAACGTCAGAACATGAGGAAGGTGTTGATCTTAGATAAGAAGAGTGGGAGGGATTTGTAGGATGGATGAATTCTGTTAAGTTTTTGGACGGGGTTGTTTAAGGGAGCTACATTCTAAAGACATCAGCTTTCTTGATGGAAATAGATGGTGGATTCATTTGCTGGGAGGAGAAGACACTAAGAAGAATCCTGGTGATTTAGAAGTTTTATAGATGTACGAGTGTTCGTTGAAACCATGGGTTTGTTTGAGGACACCCAGGAAGAGTGTATGGAGTTAGGAGATGATGGATGGAACACTTTCATCATCTTTGTGACCATAATCTGAATCTTTTTTTTAAAAAAAAATACATTTCATCAACTGCTTGACTTATTACATACTTATTACATTTCTTCTTTTCCGGGTAAAAATAAGAAATAATCACTAAGAATATATTCATCAAGAACATGATTCATTTCCTTCAATCAAACAAAAGGGGATCATTTACTTATTATGAGGACTATGCTAGTTTGTATCATTACTTAGAGATAATAATGTTCTTGTATTGTTGGTTTTGAGATAATCTCTATTTTCATACACTAAAGCAGTGCTTCTGACCACATTTTGGTCACATGCCAAATTGAGAGATTAGGCTTAACAGCTCTAATTAGGCTTCCTGAATTTGATTAGTGCTGGGGATTTGTTTCTCAGTTGATAGGTTATCCTATACGCTTTAGCTCAAAGCCGCATGTTTTCTTAGCTAGTTTTTGTATCATATACGTCATGTAAACTATCCACTTTCCAATAGACCCTTCTGCATTCATGATTTTTTGTTGTTACTTTCTGGTAAGACCTACTGAATACTGAAATGAAAGTGTTATGAGCTGTGTCAAATTCCATTTTGTGAGTCACCAGGGCTGGGTTTTTCGGGTTTTTTTGTTTGTTTTGTTTTGTTTTTTACTATTTATTGGTTTCATTATCCTCTTAATGTGCTAGAAAGTGTTGGTGTAGTTTCTATTTAAATTTCTCATCATCCATTTTAACTATGTGTTACAATTCTTTTTCAGGGAGATAGTAACAAACTACATCAATAGGATATTAATTAAAGATTTCACGTCATTCCAAATTTAGTTACCTCGTTGCTTACTTGGCATAAGTCTTCCCGTTTTTTAGTTGTGAAATTGATATTTAAAACAATATTGCACAAGATGGCACTGGCAAGACTAATCTTATTTGCATGCCCATCAGAGTATAATTGACAATTATGTGGTTTTTCTCTGAATCATGTATGAATTAGATGACATAAGGAGTGGAAAAAAAAATAGAAAGAGTTTAAAAGTCCCAGAAAGGCACCCCGGTAGTTGTATTTCTTACTTGTTCTTCTTACTCCGCACTGATGGTGTTGTTTGTTAAAATCTCAGATCTATGCATTGATTTTGCATAGATCCTTGACTGTATCTGCTGTCTTCTGCATACCATGTAATTGCAAAATGTACACTCAGAAGTCCCGTAGGTTGATCATTAGGGTGCAAATCATCTCTCCAGATCACATACCTTTCAGGACTCTTTGCTTTTCCTTTTTTTTTCTTTTCCTTTTTTTTTTCTTTTCCATAGATCTCCGACTGTTCCATGAATTCCATGAAACATTTATAAATATTTTTATACAGTTTTCCCAGTATTTCTAGTTGTTTTTGGCAGCAGGGATCAAGGAGAAGGTGTCCTGAGGGGAGTGTCATTCAGAGTATCTCAAATGCTTAAATGCCACATATGCTTAAATACTTTGTTCTTGCTAACTCTGAAATCTGGTATTGTCAGTGTCTCCTTCAAGTCTTAATATTCTTTACCAGTCAATAGGTCTAGCCAGGAGTATTTAGTGTCATTTGACTTTGTTTTCACGCTCTGCATAGCCTGGTGATCTGTCCGATGACAGGCTGTGGGAGCTTTCTCTGTGTTACACCTGACGATTTGAGCCACTCCCACTTTTTTTCCTACCCATGCTCTTTCTCCGAGTTAGAACCCATTTCCCTATGCCCTAAGCTCTGGAGTTGTATAGAATATATGCCAATCTAATGCTACCACCACCAGTCCCCCAACTTATCTTCTGACTTAGTCCGAAGGAATACCATTCTTACTGGTGCTTCTGGAACCACACCTGAGACCCTCATGGGATTAGCCTTAGATTAGTTTTCTACTTGCCTTTAGAAATACCAAATTTCAGAGTGAGGTTAGCTTGTTTTTATTCTAGGTCCACCCAGCCCTGTACATTCTTGGTACCAAAGGTGGGCTAGAGCTGGTTCACACCGGATTACAAGAGCCAGTTAAACTTCTAGAACTGAGACCTGGTGAATAAGACCAGCTGTGATTAAAAATTAAATTATAGAGGGGCACCTGGGGCATTCAGTCAGTTAAGAGTCCTTAACTCGGGACACCTGAGTGGCTCAGTCGGTTGCGCGTCCGACTTTGGCTCAGGGCATGATCTCGCGGTCCGTGAGTTTGAGCCCCGCGTCGGGCTCTGTGCTGACAGCTCAGAGCCTGGAGCCTGCTTCCGATTCTGTGTCTCCCTCTCTCTCTGCCCCTCCCCCACTCATGCTCTGTCTCTCTGTCTCAAAAATAAAACATTAAAAAAAAAATTAAAAAAAAAGAGTCCTTAACTCTTTTACTTTCTTAGTAGTGTCCTTTGAAGCATGAAACTTTTACCATTTAAAAATTAAATTATAGAAACTTATAGTTAAATTATATTAAAAATATATATGGTAAATGTAAAATTCTTAGAAAAAAACATAGGAATCATCCTTTTTGCCTTGAGTTAGCAATTATTTCTTAAATATGACACCAGAAGCATAGATGGCAAAAATTAAAGAGTAGGTTAACTGGACTGCATCAAAATTTAAAAGTTTCATGCTTCTCAGGACACTACTAAGAAAATGAAAGTAGAGCCCACGCAATGGGACAAAATATTTGCAAATCATATATCTGATTAGGGACTTGTATCTAGAATACATTTTTAAAAATGCTTTAACTCAGTAACACTTTTTAAAAATAACCAGAATTAAAAGACTCATAAATGATTTGAACAGATATTTTACCAAAGATATACAAATGGCCAATAAGCACATGAAAATATCTTCAACATCATTAGCCATTGAGGAAATGCAAATCAAAATCACAGTGAGGTCCTTCATGCCCACTAGGATGGCTATAATCCAAAAGACAGTAACAAATATTGGTGAAGATGTGGAGAAATTAGGAATGTCCAAAAGAGGCATGTCCATGGAAACAGAAAGTAGATTTGTGGTTTCCCAACGCCGGTGGGGAGGAGGAATGACTTAGAATAGTCACTGAACCCAAGGATGAGCAGCAAAGCCAATCACTGAGATGCTGAGTATACAGCAAGAAAAAGGGTTACTCAGGCAGCAGCCAAACGAGGAGACAGAAGGGTGGCTCAAATCTGTCTCACCGGACTGAGATTACAGTAAGTTTTTATAATCATAGGGGGCGGGTTGAGATTATATACATATTGAAGAGAAGAGCAGGAAAATGTATGACTGTTGATGAGGAAAGACAGAGCATGTGCATTGAGCAAACACATATGTAACATACATCCCATGTTCATTTTGGGGTGGAGACTTCACATTAAAGTGAGGCAAATTCTGGCCTCTGACAGCAGAGGCTATGGGCATGCCCTGAGAGCTGGTACAAACTGGATGGTGTCCTGGGCTCATTATCTCAGGTAAGGAATTCAGAGCCTTGCTTGTTCATGGGACAGAACCATATCAATGACCTTCATTTGTGTCAGTTCGGGCCTCTGTGGAGATGGCTAGAGGGTCTGAAAAGAAACAATAGCTGATTAGAGAGAAACAGGTCTTTGAAAAACAAGCTTTAAATTTCCCATTGGTCTTAATTTCATTAATCCTCTGGGACACAGTGTCCCAGAGTTTCTTTTTGGAATGTTGAAAATGTTCTAAACTTAGATCGTGGCGATGGTTGCACAACTCTGTAAATATACTAAATTACCATTGAATTGTACACTTTAAATGGATGATTGTATGGTACGTGAATTATATGTCAACAAGCCGTTAATACAAAAACAGGATAACAAGTATTCAAAGTACACCACTTTATTTTACATTTTACCTGCGCTCTTGAAGTTATTTACTAAGAGGTGGTGCCCAAGTGGCCCCAGAACATAGGATCAAATTGTATATGATATTAAACCGGCAAAAACTGTTTATCTCCACTAATATCTTGTTTATTTCTTCCTAACAGACAGGCAGATGGCAGGGAGTGATAATACTCTGTACTAATCCCTTAGGAAGACTCATTTGCTTGAGATTTAGACGCAAACAATAATGATCCCCACCATTATAAGGAAAATAATGATGCCACAAAGGGCTTCATGACAAAATTATTAGAATATGGGTGCAATAGATCTCTTCAGTCATCGTGCTGCACTTCATCAACAGATTTTGTTGAGTATTATAGAAACTGCGAAATGAATTTGAGCCTGTTTCTGTATGTAGTCAAAGCTCAGACAAGGAAGTAGAAACCGGCGGGGGTGGGGGAGGGGGCGCCTGGGTGGCTTAGTTGGTTAAGAGTCCGACTTCAGCTCAGGTCATGATCTCACAGTTCGTGGGTGTGGGCCCCTCATCAGGCTTTGTGCTGACAGCTCAGCCTGGCGCCTGCTTCAGATTCTGTGTCTCCCTCCCTCTCTGCCCCTCCCCCACTCATGCTCTGTCTTTCTCCATCTCTCAAAAATGAATTAACATTAAAAAAATTTTTTTTAAATATAGAAACTGGGGTGCCTGGGAGGCTCAGTTGAAGGCTCAGGTCATGGTCTCACAGTTCGTGGGTTTGGGCCCCGCATCAGGCTCTGTGCTGACAGCTCAGCCTGGCGCCTGCTTCAGATTCTGCGTCTTCCTCTCTCTCTGCCCCTCCCCTGCTTGTGCTCTGTCTCTCTGTGTCTCTCAAAAATAAATAAACATTAAAAAAAAAATTTTTTTAAAGAATAAAGTAGAAACCAATGTAAATATTTAACACTAAAGGCATGTAATACGGGGAAATAGGTACTTTAAACTCTCGAAAGGACTTGATGAGTGAAAGTTAGGCAGCTGCCACCAGCTTCCAGATTCACTAAAACTGAATCTGAAACTTCTTGCTTTCATGCAGAAATCAGAAAAATGCAAGAGATGGAAATCAGTGATCACGGTTGCCTTGCAGCCCTGGGCTGAAAAGCAGGAAGGCACCTCTTAGGCAAACAGGCTTGAGCAATGGAATGTAGAAAAGGCCTACAGTAATCCCCGGGCTGAATACAGACGGGCCTATTAGGAGCCCCACCTCAAAATATCTATAGACCCTGACTGATCAATGGGCTACTTACAACCAGGCACAGTTTCCAAAAAAGGGAGAATTCCATATCCCGTCTTACCTCCTCATCTTCCCCCTTTAAAAACAGCACCCTCCTAAACTGTCCGGTAGTGGATACCGGGGTCCTGGCTGAGGCTCCCTCGCAGTGTGTTCAGTAAACTTCTACCTCCTTTGTTCTGCCTCAGGTAAATTCTTTTACCTCCTGTGCCACCAGCTTCCACCCAGTCATCACCCCATCCCATATTTGGAGGCCCCCATCCAATTAAGAAATACCCCATTTAGACACCACAGGAAATGCATGCAAAAAGTCCTATCTTAAGCTCACATTTCCAGCACCACTGCAGGAGAAAGAGGAATGGCTTCTACTTCTCTTCTGCCTTATAACTTGTAACTCTTCATGTCTTAGAACTCATGCATGTGAACACCTCATTGGCAGAATCTAAACTGTACTTGGAACCCTCTGGCAAGGGACTGTGGGAAGTGTAGTCCTCATTCATCCAGCTCCTCCGATGAAAGGGAGAGTATAAAGGAATGGAAATAGTACTAAGTACCAACAAATAATATTGGATTCATTGCCCTCCACAGTAGTCAGGTAATTTTCTGAAACTGTATGAGAGGAGGAGATAGGAATTGTTTCTTGTGGTAGGGGATACAAGTTACAGAAATTTAACCTTTCCAATTGGTAACTCGACAGGCCTTGAACCATTGGATTCCTGGGCAGTTGACCAAACTGGCAAGCCTTGAACTTCTTGAGAGCTTATCTTCTTATGCCTTAAGAACATGCCTTAAGAATCATAAAGCAAGGGTGCCAGGGTGGCTCAGCTGGCTAAGGGTCTGATTCTTGATTCTGCTCAGGTCATGATCTCACAGTTCGGTCCATGAGCTTGCACCTCTGTGTCAGCCCCCATGCTGACAGGGTGAACTGCATAGAGTCTCTCTTTCTCTCTCTCCGTCTGCCCCCTACCCTGCACTCACTTTATCTCTCTCTCTCTCTCAAAAATAAATATACTTAAAAACAAAAGAATCATAAATCATACTTATGAATCCTCCCTCGTTCCAATCTTTATGTCACTAATGTGGAGGGCCAGGATGAAGTCCTATGCAATGGCAGGCTATCAGATTTCCTGTGGACTAGATTATGACAGGAAGCTGGAGATCTGATACAGCCCGGGGACAGGACTCATGTACTGCTATTCTTCTGGGTAAAATTAAGCTGTTTTCTGGTGGTCTTTACTTATTAGTATAGAAAAGGAGTCAGAAAGCTGGTCAGCTAGAGCTGGTCATTTGTTTTTTAAGCAAAGTTTTATGGGATCACATTCCTGCCCACATTTACATATTATCTATGGCTGCTGTCATGTTACCACAGCAAACTGTGTAGTTGGGACAGTGACCTTGCTGAGCAGCCAAAATATTGCCCTCAGACAAAAGAGAAATAGAAACGAAACAAAGTGTCAGGTTTACTTTTAGAACAAAACCATGGCCTCTTTATGAAAAGGAAACACGGAAGTGTATTTATAGGGGTATCTGGCTAGCTCAGTCGGAGGAGTGTGTGACTCTTGATCTCAGGGTTGTGAGTTCAAGCCCCACGTTGGATGTAAAGATTACTTAGAAATAAAATCTTTAAAATAAATAAATAGCTAGCTAGCTAGATAGATGTGTATTTATAATAGTTAAAACCAAATATTTTTTTTCTGAGATTTGAAATAATCAGTATGTATTTAAATGGGCTTTCCCCCTCAGTCTGCACATTCTAATATAAAATAGCCAGAGCTGTGCTACTCTCTTAACCTCTGCTTAAAAAAAAAAAAAAAAAAAAAAAAAGGCTATTTAAAATGAAAAATCTATTCTTTACACCATTGGGCAAAGTAATTTATAATATTTGATCGGCAATTCATTATTAGTTCTAAAGAAGCACATTAAAGAAAAATCTTTGCTCTGAAAAACCCTCCAAGGCAAATTTCAGCATAAGTCAGGACCCTCAGTAAGAATGCTCTGAGGAGTTACTGCCAAAGGGTCATATTGACCTAAACGAAGAGAGGCTGGCCTACTGCATGCACCCTGATGTCTGTGTTTATCAAGTAAACGAACTGAGTTCACAATCTGGTGGCGGGAGGGAAGAAGACAATGTCCAATGTTGACTCTCTGTCCTTTTAACTTGTACAGCCACTCGCAGTTTTTCTTATATTTTTGAATTCTCCTTTCCTTATAACAATTTGCAATTTATATAATGCTTCATAGGGTTGGTGTTTTAAAAAGCATCTCATATGATTTCCATATCTCCCCTTTCATAGATAAGAAAATTGCTGCTCACAGAGACTCTGTAAATTATCCAGCTTCACAGAGAAAAAGACAAAAGAGAACAAATATTCACCAAGCATCACTATGTTGTAGGCAACATCTTTTTTTTTTTTTTTTTTTTTGAGAGAGAGAGAGAGAGAGAGTGAGTGGGGGGAGAGGGGCAGAGAGAGACAAAATTTTTTTAATTTTTTTTTTTTGGTAGGGAGAGAAAACTTGAGCAGGGGAGAGGTAGGACATGGGGGTTGGGAGGAGGAACAGAGAATCTAAAGAAGGCTCTGTGGTGACAGCAGAGAGCCTGATGCAGGGCTCAAACTCGTGAACTATGAGATCATGACCTGAGTCAAAGTCGGACGCATAACCAGCTGAGCCACCCAGGTGCCCCAGGAGAGAGTGAATCTTAAGCAGGCTCCACGCTCAGTCCCAAGCAAGACACGGAGCATGATCTCAGGACCCTGGGATCTTGACCTAAGCCAAAGTCAAGAGTGGGATGCTCAACCAACTGAGCCATCTAGGCACCCATTGTAGGCAGCATCCTAAACTGGAACTTACATTTTATTTTTAGACTCCAGATCTAATATTCTTACTACCACAATTTATTAATCCCCATCCTTCTGAGTACCAGGAATGCCCAAAGTGGTGATAACATTTAAGCACATAAATATACCAAGCACTGCCCCCAAACTGAGAAATAAGGTGACCAGGAAAAGGCAGACACAACTGCAAAACTTTATGGCAAATGCTATTGATAAAGTTATTGAATGAATGACTTCAAAAATATGCTTATGTTACTGCAGGAAGAATTAGGCTGAAGAATAGGAAGTAATTTTTAAGAGTTTAGTTGTGACATTCTGAAATATTTAACTGCAAGAAGTTGTAGAGTGTCTCCGGATAATTATTATTATTATTAGAGAGCAAGTTTATCTTTTGGGAATGATTCAAACACAGTCCTGCTTAAAGTCAGCTTCTGTATGAAATGTTGTGCTTCTAGATCTGTTATTCTATGATACTGTCTCTAGTTAACAGGATGCCCCCCGCCCCCACTTTAACGTCCTATAAATCTGTTGGGAAACAGCTGTAATATCAGATATGGAACTGCTTCTTGAAGGCTTGAAGGACGTGTCACTGAGCTCTGTGTATATGTTAGCAGGCAGAAGTATGCCTTTCTGTAGCTCCTTGCTGAGGCCACAGGCTATCAGATTCACAAGTTATGTACTTACTAATTTATCTGATAAACATTTAAATTTTTCAAATGTTTATTTATTTGTTTTGAGAGAGAGAGAGAGAGAGAGAGGAAAAGAGAGAATCCCGAGCAGGCTTCACACAGAGCCCAACGTGGGGCTCAACCCCACGACTGTGAGATCATGACCTGAGCTGAAATCAACAGTTGGTTGCTTAACCGACTGAGCCACTGAGGTGCCCCGTGATAAACATCATGTACACCCTGTGAACTAGATTTGTAAAGACTATAAAATAGCTTAGTAAAACATTTTCCTATCTAGTAGTTTTTGAGTGGCCTAGTCAAAACCTATGCTGGTGGCAATGTGAATTATCACCTTCGTTAGAAATGCCAGGGGGTGCCTGAGTGGCTCAGTTGGTTAAGCATCCAACTTCAGCTCAGGTCGTGATCAACCAGCTCATGGGTGGGAGCCCCCGCATTGGGCTCTATGCTGTCAGCATAGAGCCTGCTTCAGATTCTGTCTCCCTTTCTCTCTCTGCCCCTCCCCTGCTCACACTCTACCACTCTTTCTCTCTCTCTCTCTCTCAAAAATAAATAAACACTTAAGAAAAAGAAAAAAAATACCAGTTAATACACAAAGGAAATGAAACAAGCATCCTTTTGCTATCTAGGACAGAGGTAACTATACTGTAACTATTTTAGGCTTTGCAGTTAGACTTTGCAGGTCCATATGGTCTTTGTTGAAGCTACTTAGTGCCCCATCGTAGTGCAAACGGGGCCATAGATAACATGTAAATGAATAGATGTGACTGTGTTCCTATAAATATATTTATGGACACTGAAATTTGACTTCCATATAATTTCCACAGGTCACAACATTATTCTTTCGATTTGTTAAAAAGCATTTAAAATGGGGGCACCTGGGTGACTCAGTTGGTTTCTGCTCAGGTCATGACCTTGCAGTTAGTTCATGGGTTCAAACCCCGAGTCGGGCTCCTGGCTGACAGTGTGGAGCCTGCTTGGGATTCTCTCTCTCCCCTTTTCTCTCTGGCCCTTCCCCACCTTCTCTCTCGAAAATAAATAAACTTTAAAAAAAAAGCATTTAAAATGTGAAAACCATTCCTAGCTTAGCCATACAAAAACAGGCCATGGACCATAACTTATCAATCCTTGATTCATGAAATTACTGTCTATGAAAGAAAACATAGTAGTAGATAGACACGAAGGATGCAGGCAATATAATATTAAAATACATATATAAAACTAAATGGTAAATATTTAAAATACTTTCATACCAAGAGTTGGAAAGATGGTAAAGGGTTATGTGGGTTTTGTATTTAGATGCAACAGACCTAACTCTCCTTAAATGAATAATTTCAGCAACTGGTAGAAAAGCAATTCAAATAACTGTGTACTAAAAGATGAAAAATAAAGACTTGATACCTTCAGATTTGTCATAGTTCAACACAAACATAGCTTTGTGTTGCTGGAAGTTGAGTTGCTTCCCATACAATTCTCTTATATTTTTGTTTTCGTTTTTGGAATAACTGACCTGTGTATATTGATCAGGGTTCTCTGGAGAGACAGAACCAACGGGAGCTTAAGTATATGATTTCTTTTTTTTTTTTTTTTAAATGAAGGTCTAGGGCTAAGCCTGAGATCTTGCGTTTCTTTCTTTCTGTCTTTTTTTTTTTTAAGTAGTCTCCATGCCCAACATGGGGCTTGAACTCACGACACTGAGATCAAGAGTCACATTCTCTACTGACTGGGTCAGCCAGGTGCTCCTATATGTGCGATTTTTAAATAAGGAACTGGTTCGTGTGATTCTGGAGGCTGAGAAGTCCCAGGACCTTCAGTGAGCAGCCTGGAACCCAGCAGAGACAGTGAGGTAGTTCCAGTCTGAGTCTGAAGACCTAAGAGCTGGGAATGGAGTGGGGAAAGTCGCAGTCCTGGAGCAGAAAACCAATATCCCACTCAAATAGCCAGGCAGGGAAAGCAAATTCTCCTTTCCTTCACCTTTTAAATTCTATTCAGACCCTTAAATGGGATTGTGTGATGGCCACCTATATTGGGAGAGGTGTGATACTGTGATTTATAATAAGAAATACGTTTTCCAACAGTGCCGACTTTCCACAAGAACATACCTCTTAGAAAAGATCTCCTTCATCCCTCTCCAGAAGAGAAGAGGAGACGCAGGAAGTGCCTGGTTCCTACTTCATGGATGTGAAATACCCAGGACAGTGTAAAATCACCACCATCTTAGCCGATCGCAAACTGTAGTCTTGTGTTGGCTGCTCCACTGTCCTCTGTCCTCCTGCCGGAGGAAAAGCCAGGCTTCCAGAAGGATGCTCCTTCAGATGCAAGCAGCACTAAAAGCACCCTGAGTCAAGATGAGTGGGAAACTATCCCAATAAACATAGTTTGAATTTTATTTAATTATGTATTTATTTATTCATTTATTTTTAAAGTTTATTTATTTTAAGAGAGAGAGAGATAGAGAGAACAGGGGAGGAGCAGAGACAGAGAGAGGAGAGAATCCCAAGCAGGTTCCTTGAAGTCAGCACAGAGCCCCATGCTGAGCTCAATTCCACAACCATGAGATCATGACCTGAGCAGAAATCAAGAGTCAGATGCTTAACTGACTGAGCCACCCAGGCGCCCCTGGATTTTAAATGTATATATGTATATTTGTATGTATACATATTTGCATATTTGTCCCTGTTTCTGGTACAGAGCTCCCCCAAACCCTTGGGATTTTCTGAGTAATCGGAGAAATGGGAGGATCTTTTGATAAAATATTTGGTCTCTTACCCTCAGATCCTGAAGTCACTTTAGAGCCATCCAGGTGAAGTGGATGTCTTGTTATTCATAAGAAGCCCTTTTCAACTACAACTGAGTTTGTGAGGTGACTTTTAGAAATCCCCTAAAGAGGGGGGTGGGAAGTGCTGGTTGAACCAATCATGTGATTAGTAAGTTGGAATTTTCAGTCCTACCCCCTGACCTGCAGGGAGAGGAGAAGGGCTGAAAATTGAGTTCGATCATCAATGGCAAATGATTTAATCAACCACACCTATGTAAAGAAACATCCATAAAAACCCGAAAGGAGAGGGCTTAGAGAGCTTTCCCAGTTGATGAACCTCAGGTTGGAGAGACCAGGATTGTTGTGCATCTGGAGAGGACATAGAAGCTCCACATGCCTTCCCACATACCATGCCCTATGCATCTCTTCATCTGATTGGTGAGCTGTATCCCGGAATATCCCTTACAACAAATTGGCCATCAGTACATAAAACGTTCTTCTGACTTCTCTGAGCTGCTCTGGCAAATTAATCAAACCTGAGGAGGAGGTTATGGGACCCTCCGATCTACAGCGGATTTATCACAAGCAGGGGTGACAATCTGGGCTTGTGACTGGGCTGAAGTAAGAGTGGGGAGCAGTCTTGGAGGATCGAACCCTTAACCTATTGGGATCTGACGTGATCTCAGGGTAGGGAGTATGAGAATTGAGTTGAGTTGCAGAGGATACCCAGCTGGTATGGGAATGCCCCCTACCCCTCACGTTGGAACTGGGATCCCTATGAGGAAGGCAATCTGTTTTACTCAGTCTACCAATTCACATGTTAACCTTAGTCGGAAACACCCTCACAGGCACATGTCAAAATGGAATTTAACCAAATATCTGGGTACCCCATGACCCAATCAAGTTGACACATAAAATGAATTATCACACCTGTATTTCCAAAGCTATGTGTCACTCGTGGCTAATATGCTAGAAAAGTAGATCAATGGTATATTGTGAGAGGACCAGTCGGCTCTCCTAATAAAATCAAACTCCAGCTGTCTAAGCTTTGGAACTGAGGGAGGATCTTCAAGTGAAGGCTGTGACTGCACCTTGGAGTGAGTGCTGGAACTCACAGGTTTCACTAGAGTATCCAGAAATTTCCCTCACTGCCCATGTCGTGTTCCCTGCCTCACATCCTTTTGCCCATTTTCTACGCTATTGTTGTTGCAAATTGCATCACCTGGTTATCACGTGACAGCACCTTGCATTGTTTAACTCTCAATTGTAACTGTGACACTTCCCTCATAGCATAGAGAGGGATGTTTGCAGGAATCTACCTGGTATTCAAGGAAGGGCAGACTGGAAGTGGGAGGGAATTAATGCCTCGTGGGTGGTGTGGGAAGGAGCTAGTGGGTCAGGTGCTCCAATGCTTCCTTTCCTTAATGGATAATTCTAAGGCTCTTGAAAGGTCCCAGTAAGATAGCATCTTTTATTGGCTTCCTCTCCTTTCTTGTTACTAGGCTCGACGTCGAGGGTGAGTAGGGTACCTACAGTGTCTTAGTTGGCTTGGCTGAGATAACAAAATACCTGAGTGGGTGGTTTAAACAAGAGAAATGTATTTTCTCCCAGTTCTGGAGACTGGAAGTGCCAGCTCAAAGTCTGGTAGGGGTGGTTCCTGGTGACAGATCTCTTCCTGGCTTGCAGACAGCAACCGTCTTGCTATGCCCTCACATGGCCTTTCCTCAGTGCCTGTGCAGCGAGGGAAAGCGAGCTCTTTGGTACCTCTTTTATAAGGGCTACTAACACCATTGGACCAAGCCCTGCCCACATGACCTCATCTAACCCTAATTTCCTCCCAGAGACCCCGTCTTCAGATACCAGCACACCAGGGGTTAAGGTTTCACGATATGAATTTGGGGAGGACACGAACATTCAGTCCATAACACAGGGTAAAACATTACCTCTCCCTTAAAAAAAAATCACTGAATTATTTTTACCAGCACAATTATCTTGGCTTCAGAGGCCACTGTTCATTTTTCAGTGTTCTAATCCAAGCCAGGTGTTGGCAACCAGAATTAGCGAAACAAACTGCTTTATTGACAACTGGAGGCCATGAGTGATCCTATTGTTGCTAATTTTAGAGGACCAGGGCTATAAAATAAGACTTTTTCTATGTTCTCTGAGGACTCCAGTGGGAGCCGATGATTATTATTATTAATCTGATGATTATTCCCAGCTTTGCCCTAGATCAGAGGTTCTCAGCCCTGGCTGCATAACAGAATCACCTGGGTAGGTGGGGGGTGGGGGAAGGGGTGAAAAATGCCAAAGCCTTAGTCTACCTCCAGATTCTAATTTAATTTTTTTAATGTTTATTTTTGAGAGAGAGAGAGAGAGAGAGAGAGCATGAGTAGGGGAAGGGCAGAGAGTGAGGGAGACACAGAATCTGAAGCAGGCTCCAGGCTTTGAGCTGTCAGCACAGAGCTCGACGCAGGGCT
Organism: Paguma larvata; assembly: GCA_030068075.1. Lineage (NCBI taxonomy): Eukaryota > Metazoa > Chordata > Mammalia > Carnivora > Viverridae > Paguma > Paguma larvata. The sequence continues at coordinate 115,504,307 of CM057829.1, read as the reverse complement.
CGAACCCACACACCGTGAAATCATGACCTGAGTTGAAGTCAGATGCTCAACCGACTGAGCCACCTAGGCGCCCCCCAGATTCTAATTTGGTTGTGCTGGTGCAAGGGTTGAAGGTTAGGTGTTCTTTTGGTTCTAATATGCAGCCTCCGAGGACCAGTGCAAAATTGCCCACGATCTGCTATGAGTTTTGTCTTTTGATAAACAGAGACAGGCTAAATAATCTTTTTTAAATTTATTTTTGAGAGACAGAGCACGTGTGAGCAGCGGGGGGCAGAGAGAGAGGGAGACATAGAATCTGAAGCAGGTTCCAGGCTCTGAACCATAGCACAGAGCCCAACGCGGGGCTCGAACTCATGAACCGTGAGATCATGACCTGAGCTGAAGTCGGACGCTCAACTGACTGAGCCAGCCAGGCGCCCCCTGACTTGCTAAATAATCTTAACTTGAGGTTTAATGCGAGGCTATATTTACCAAGAGGTCAAACAACAGTTAATTTAAAAAGTTCTTTGAATCACTTAGGAGACACTAAATATCATTATATTTAAAAACAAAACTCTGTATACCAATGTGCATAGGAGGATTTTTCACAATAGTCAGAAGGTGAAAACAACCCAAATGTCCATCATGGGAAGAATGGATGAATAAACTGTGGTATATACGAACAATGGAGTACTATTCAGCCTTAAGAAACAATGAATTTCGGACCCATGCTATGACATGATGAACCTTGAAGACATTATGCTAAGTGGCATAAGCCAAACACAAAGAGACAAATAATGTACCATTCCACTTAGATGAAATATCTAGAATAGACAAGTTCATAGAGACAGAAAATAGATTAGAAGTCACCAGGAACTGATGGTCAAGGGGAATGGTTAGTGAGTACTGAATAGGTACAGAGTTTCTGTTCGAGATGATAGAAAAGCTTTAGATATGGAAAGTGGCGATGGTTATACAACACTGTGAATGTACTTCATGTCCCCAAACTGTACACTTAAAATGGCAAATTGTATGTATATGTTACCCCCAGGAAACAAAGCAAAACCTCCTCTTTGTAGGTGTGATACTTCTGAATGAAGATTTAAGCTGCCCCATAGTTGTGAGACTTATCACGCCACTAACAATAAAAAGATAAACTGGCAACAATGAAAGGGAATTCCACTTAACAAAGGTTTCTAGAATGTATCAGCAGCAGCCTAAAGTCACTATAAAATGATGTCCTTACTGTTTTGGTTTTTTTTTAATACCAGTAAGTATGTTCAAGTTTTTTAAAGGAAAAATAATGCTTTCTCTGTTTGGATTTTATTTCTCTGAAAACTTTGAAGTTAAAACTAATGTCTGAAAATATGAATAATGATCTCACCAACAGCATCTGGTATTATAACTATAGATTTTTAGATATAGCAGTAGGAAGCTTGTAGTTCTCAGCTTTAAATATTATCCACCAGTGATTAACATAATGTTGGAGCAGGTGCCGCAAAGGATGGAGATGATCGTGCTCTTGGAATTTCTGACTTGTGCTATAGTCTACCATGAAGAGCAGTATAAAGAAGGATTTGTTCAGACCTAAGAAAATCACATAATTAGCTCTTCTAGTGACTGTAAGAAGTGCATGTAGTAAGATAATTCTAGGCCCAAAGACCCTGTAGATGAACTGTCACCGGCTCCCTTTTTCCTCCTTGTCAACGTATCCAAAATTTTATCCCTTTTAAATTTGGATAATGCCTCTTTCTTTGCTTGCTATTAACCTGATTAATCTTTCTCAAGCCTCCATCTCTCTCGCTTACTTTCCTGCCTCTCTCTCGCATGAAATCTTCCATGGTAACGTATTCTTAGAAGTTATAATGAATGCAATGAGAAAAAAAGTAACTCATGATTTCAACATTTTCTTTGCAAACAACTCTTTAGTTACAGATGAGCAGTAAAAGGCTGTGGAGTGTATATAAATGGCTGGGACACTAGACGTGCTTCTCCAAGCTGTTCATCAAACTCTCCATGCAGATAAGATTTATGCCATGTAAAAATTTTAGAATTGAATGAATGAATAAGGAGAAGATACAGAAATAGTCTAAAATATTCAAGTTTCTAAAGACGTTCACAGAATGTTCTGGAGTCTTGGTGCCCTCCTATGATGAGATTTCCTTCCACATTTCTCTCCCACATCCATAGTTTGCTCCAGAGTTAAGAGGCTTTTGTGGGTGATATTCTCTTTTTGTTCTTTGTTTCCTGATCCCAAAATGCTTGGTTGGTCCAGACAAGGGGTCTCCTCTTCCCCCAGTGTATGTCCCTTGTCTACGAATAGTAGCTCTGCTTGTGTGTGTATAGATGGAGGGTTGGCAACCAGGATTTCCTCCCTATCTTCTGACTCGACTAAAAATTTCTAGATGCTTCATTTTCCTTCTCTGCTTTCTTTGGACCTTGGAGAATCTTCACTCCAATAGCAGGGGCTACATTTTGGGGAGGTGTTTTCTCATCAGCCAGAATTGAACATCAGAATGAGTTTCCACTTAAAAGCAATGTCATCCCACACAATGTGACATCAGTCTCAGGTATACAATAGTGATTTGACAAGTCTATACATTATGCTGTGTTCACCACAAGTGTGGCTACTGTCATCTGTCACTACTACAATGCCGTTCATTGACTATACACCCTATGCTATGACTTTCATCCTTGTGACTTACTCATTCTATAACTGGAAACCTTTACCTCCCACTTTTTATTCTTTTCTGCTAAAACATACTCCCAAATGCAACCTTGCCCTCAAGGAGATTAAAATTGTCTCTATTTCTGACATCACAAGTCCAGTATATTATTTACATATTGAATACTCTTATTCATAACATTTTGACTTTTCAAACTCACTGATTCCTTTGCCCCCAGAATACCTTTTTAATTTAGTATATTAGCGTCTACCAGAGGGTCTCTCACACCACTTCCTTCCTTGCCTGAAGGGATACTGAAAGAGCTCCTCTTTAGACTAAGTGATTCGCATTTCAAAACTCTGCATGATGATCTATCAAAATTGATTCTCCATTTTGCCACTGCAAGAATGATGCTAGAAATAAAATCTAAGTAGAAAAAAAAAGGCAATGTCATCCAAGGAAGTGTGTCCAATAGGGATAAGCATAGATACATGGTTGAGCCACATCATAGTGGCTAATCATTCACTTGTTGGTTCAACATGCACTGACATATCTATTTATTGAGCAACTGCTGTTTGCCAGGCACTGTTTTACAGGCTAGGTATAAAATAGTTAAGAATCATGGCTTTTGTGGAACTCATATTCTAGTGGGGTTAGTTAAAAAATAAGGATAAATAAGTAAAACATTCAGGATGGTAGATGATGATAAGAGCCAAGAAAAAAAAAAAGTAAAGTGGAGGAGGGATGAAGAGAGAGGGAGGGAGGGAGGGAGGGGGAGAAGGGAGGAAGGAGGAAGGCTGGGAGGAGAGGTGGGGAGGGTGGAAGGATGAGAGAGAGGAAGAGAGAGAGAGAGGGAGGGAGAGAGAGAGATGTGCAATATTAGATAAAGTAATGAAAGAAATACTCTCTGAGGAGGTAACCTCTGAATAAAAATCTGAAAGAGGAGAAAAGAGCCAAGCTTGCAACCCTTGGAAGGAAGAACATTCCAGGCAGAGAGCTCAGCAAATGCAAGTTATCTATGTGAGGTAATTGTGCATGTGTGTTCCAGAAAGAGCCACAACGGAATAAGAAAATGGGAGAGCATCAGGGGATGAGGACAGAGAAGAGCTGGCTGGGTCGAATCCTGTGAGCCCTTGCAGCACATTCTAAGGACTGGTTCTTCTCTAAGTAACATGGAAAACTGTGGGGAGGGAGGTGTGTTGAGCAGATAATTGAGTGATCTGACTCTTATTTCAAAAGGCTAGTACTGGATACAACGTTGAGAAAAGTATGAGGGGAGCATAGGCAAGAGTAAAAACAATGAAAAGAGCGAGGAGGTTATTGCAATAACCTAAGAGATTGGCGATGGTAGTTTAGACCAAGACGAGAGCGGTAAAGATGCTGAAAGAAAATACGTCTGGAAATACCGTGAAGGTCCAGTCGATAAGCCAAAGCCTCTGGATCTAATAAGTGGTAAGTGAGAAAGTGAAGAGTTTAGATGATTTGGTCTGATGGAAGCGTTCTGGACAACACTGACATCTCAGTTTGTCAGTCTCCAATTGAAATAGCTACTATCAAAAATGCCCATATTTACAGGCAGAAAAAAAAGTTTAGAGAGGTTAGGTAATTTGCTTAAAGTCACACAGTTTGTACCGGGGCAGAACCAACGCTTAAACCAGATCTATCTGATCAGAATCCGTAATTTTAATCATCACTATTTAGTGACACACTTTCTAGATAAACATAAGGACAATAGCTTAACTTGGCTACTTACTCTTAAAAAAAAATTCTTTTTTAAGTAGCAGGAGTCATTGTAAAGATATACCAAGAGAAAAACAGCTACATGTGCTGAGTTATGAAATCGATACCTCTGTTTCAGAAAACAAATGTACGATAAAGTATGCCCAGCTGATAGGCATGGCTTACAGGAGCAAGGACGCTCCTTACAGAACACAGACTCGGCCCGGAGCTGATGGTAAGTAGGAGAGTGTTGCTTTTTATCAAGTCCAATTTGTCCAGCCTGATTGATGGTCTTTACGGAGCTCTCCCCAATTCGGAGAGGCTCCACTGTATTCTGGGGGTGTAAGTCATGAGTCACCTTGGCAGCACCCATCCCACACCCTGTTCTTTGATATATTTTCAACCTCCTTTCAATACCTCCTCCATTTACAGCTCAGCCTAAGCTGATTCAGTGTGCCTTGAATTTGGTACATCCTGGCCCCAGGCCTTGCTCTGATTCTCAGCTATTATTTTCACCTCCTTTCCACAGTTCAGGGAATCAGTGAACAGTTGCTCAGGCAACACTGCTCTTGATTTATTTATATGCCTTGGGTTTTCCCCTTTCAGTTTTTGGTTTTAAATAGCCCCCTATCAAATCTGCCCCGGCCTTCTGCGTCCATTTGTAAGTCAGCAGGTTTAAAACTCAACGTACATTTTCCTGCTAACACTGTACAAAATCATTTGTCCCTGAGGCGCATGTATAAAAGTGAATGGAGGCATTTTTGAACAAAAAGAACATGAGCTTTAGAGTCAGACCGACCTGAGGAGTGTGAGGCTAAAAATGAACCAATATAATAAGTCTAAGGTGTTGTATGGTTCAGAATAGTGCTCAGTAGGTAACAGGTTTTCTTCCTTAATCCAAGACCTACTGCCAAGCAGAATATACTCTTAAAGCTTTTCTCCTACACTCCTGTCCCTAAAATAAACACATAATCCTCTTAAGGATTTCCAGTGTTTTCAGCAGTTGGTAACAGTGGAAAAATATAAAGAATAAGAGAATTAAAAAATAAATAAATAAAACCTTTATGCACCATCCCCTTAGACCCTGAAGTGAAAAACCAATGTCACATATTGACACCAATGGTGACAGGAAGGAGGAAGCAAAATGAAAGAAAAGGGAAAGAGGGAGGGAAACTTTATTGAGCATATACTCAGTGCTAGGTGCTGTGCTAGACACTTCCAGGTATTAGGTCACTCAGTCATCTTGTGTTGTAAGGGTATCTCTATGCCCTACAGAGGACAACATCATAGTTCTGAATTGATAAACCTTGCCTGAGTTCATGCAACTAGTAAGTGATGAGCTGGAATTAAAAGCTAAAACTGCTGACTTCTGAATCTATACTATTTTAATATGGTTAATATGAACTAAAATGTATATAAATGGTATCTAACATTATTATTAAAGCCAACATTTATATATCTGTCACAGGGTGAGTACTAAGTCATTGTTCTCCCAAAGAGTAAACTTGTATTTCGATCCTAATATTTTTAGATCTCTAGGCTTAATTCATGAGATATCTTCGTAAAATGGTAATATCATTTAGTTTTATTTTTCACAGACTTACTTTATAAGGAATTTATAATAAAAATACCTTCCTAAATGTAACTGTGGCATAACTTCCTCAGCTCTTTAATAACTTCCAGATGTTTAGATAATTTTGTTTAGAAACTTTGTAAATTATCAAAGTCCTTTGCTGATTACATAAGACTTATAATAAAGTAAGTCTTCTCTGCCCCGTTAGACCTCACGATGTTGAAAATCTTTTTGAAGTCGTAACTTCAAAGTAGTTTACATGCTTATGGTCTCATAATAAATACAGGATTATAGACGTTTTAGTAAGATTATAAAGGAAATGAAATAGAAAAAACGACAAACCGATTTCCCATGTTCCTATCTCTTCCTTTAAATGTTTACCAATTCTCCAGCACACTTGATATACTGAACATTCTCACTGACATCAAAGGATACTTTCTCTAGGATATAGGGTCAAGTGGAGTGCCTTGTTGACTCACAGACCACTGGGAATGGAGTTAGACAATTTAATTGGCCCTAAGATAATGTCAAAATGAATGACATTCTATGCGGAAGGAGGTAAAAAGTCTAGATTAGCAGATTGGAGACATGGATACTAAAGAGTTAGTGAAAGGTGAGGAACTGATTGGGAAAAGGATGCAGACATATCAATGAGATGCTGGGATTACAATGGTCACACTCCAGATCCTAAAGAGTCTGAGGATCAGAGCAAGGAATTTGATTTGAAAATAAAAACAAAAAATAAACCGAAGAAAAGATTTAAGACTGAAAGTGAGAAGGAAATTTTTTTTTACTTCTTTGTCTTAAAGACAATATCTTAAAGCTGCAGAAAATCACAAGAACAGAAAGGAAAACCTGAAATTTAAATGAGGAGTCATACAAGTGCAGAGGCACTTGTTGCCATTGTCATTTAGTCCATGCGGTGAACTTGCCCTCCTACCAGACTTTTAGATGGAGCTCTAGTCCATCTAAAAGCTTGTTTCCTCTCCATTGACCATCATCATCCTTTTCATCTGAATTAGTGGAAGTACAAAAACATGCATCTCTTTTTCAGAAGGACTTATAAGCTAGCACTAAGCCAGTAAGGATGGTTGAGAACTAAGACTTCAATCCTCTTATAATAAACTGGCTCTTAGAATGTAGCTTAAAGAATTTTAAAGGAGGCAATATATTATTAAGTATATAAATGTAATTGTGCAGAAAATTCCATCTGCTGAGAATGAAGCCCATCATGTCTCAAACAATTGGTTAATACTTATGTAGAAGTGGTTTTCCATTCCTTGTATTACATTGTTTCCTGGGTTTTATTTCTCATCTTTTCCTCCTGAAATTCCCTTTACTAAAATTGTTCTGTGATCTAACAAAAGGATCATGCTACCAAACTGGACAAAAAAAATAAACTGTTTATTTAGCCTATTGTTTTTTGTCTTGATTTGTCTTCTGTCCTTTGTTGTTTTATTTGGTGTTGGTTGTGGCTTTGCTTTTTTGATGGAAAACAAGGATATTATAGTAGGGCAAGTCCTCCTTTATCTAGGTGAATTCTCTCAAAAGCTATGTATCCTATATTCCATAATTTTCTTAAAAAACACTTCTCACTTTAGAATATATATGTGATGAATGATATATTTCGTCAGATGTGCACATGTATATAAACGTAATTATACCACTCTCCTAATTTCTGCATTCCTCACAAGAATAATCATATCCAATTCATGTTGATTTGTTGTTCAAAAATAAAGAGACCTTGGGAATCAAAGTTATATACGTAGAAATACATTTCCACCACATATTTATTTTAAAGTCAGTAATTGTTCTTCCTGAATACAAGGCAAAACTGCTGTTGAGAAATATTAAATATATTCAAATAAGAAAACTAAAAGTATCTGTAATTTAGAGGGACCAAAACATATTTCATTTTACTCCTTTTTAAAAATTTATTCAGAAATAAAAGGAGCTGTTACTTAATAGTAATTAATAGGTTGGAGTTAAGAAGACAAATCAATCCTATTAAACCACATGTTAAGGGTAGAATCTATTCTATTTTAAAACTGTTTTTAATACTTTTAAGACACTTTGTAATATATTCACAGTGTGAGGAGTCATTTCTTCTGCTATGAAGGCCTAAAATAAAAGCAGAGAGACACTACTACTTAGAGATCAAAAGATCTATATTTTTTCTCACCATTTGTTTTTTTTGGTTTGTTTTGTTTCTTAAATCTTTAAAAAGATTTTTTTAACACTTATTCATTTTTGAGAGACAATGAGAGACAGAGTGCGAGTGGAGGAGGGACAGTGAGGCAGGCTCCAGGCTCTGAGCTGTCAGCACAGAGCCGGATGCGGGGCTCAAACTCCTGGACCACGAGATCATGACCTGAGCTGAAGTCGAAAGTTCAGCCGACTGAGCCACCCAGGTGGCCCTGTTTTGTTTTCTTTTTTAATTAAACTTCTTTTTTTATTCAAGTATAACATTCATTCAGAAAAGTGCACAAATTCACTCAATGGATTTTAGCAAAGTTAACACACACCAGTGTAATCACCACCCATATCAGGAGATAGATCATTGCCAGCACCCCAGAACCCCCTCTCAGTCATTACTCCACAGACAAAATTAACCATCATCCTTGATTGCTATCACCACAGATAGATTTACTGCCTGTTTTTGAACTTCATATAAATAGAATTACACAGTATACATTCTTTTGTCTGGCTTTTTTCAATCAGCGTTATATTGTTGAGGTAAATCCATGTTTGTTTATAGCTTTAATTACTACATTTTTATTGTTATACTATAACTGATTATATGAATATGCCATAATCCTATTGTTTGTGGATATTTGGGCTGTTACAAAAAAATGCAGCTATGCATATTTGCATACATTTTCTGGTGAATTTATGTATACATATATTTGAATACGAGTATATTCTTTAGAATATAAATCTAGAATACAAATTTCCATGCCTTTTGCCCATTTTTCCTTTACTTTTTGTCAGATAAATAAATTCGAAACATTTACTTCTACATTCAGGTTGCCTTTCACTTTCTCTGTGGTGTCTTCTGATGAACAAGCATTTCTAATATTAACAAAGTACAATTGATTAATTTGCTTCTTTATGGTTAGTGTTGTGTGTGTATGTATGTGTTAATTCTAAGGTATTGTCACCTACTCCAACATCGTAAAGGCATTCTTTTATATTATCTTGTAGATAGAAGTTTTCTTTATTGTTTTACTCTTTACACAGGTCTACGATCTGGCTACAACTGTTTTTTTTTTTTTCTTTTAATGTATAGAAGGAAGTGTAGGTCAAGATTCATTCCTCTTCCTGTTCAGTCATCCAATGGACTTAATATTATTTATTGACAGGACATCTTGTCTCCATTTCTCTGCATTGGCACCTTTTTCATAAATCAAGTGACCATGTGAGTTTGTGTTGGGACATTCCGTTGTGTTCCACTGGCCTTTTTGTGTATCCTTCTAGAAATATCACACTTCCCATAGCTTTACAATAAATCTTGATATCAAATACTGTAAAACACACGTAGATTTTGAATTAAAAATATTTTTAAAAATTTAAAAGCAAAAATATAATATCAAAAGTCTGGAATGTTTTGAGAGAATTTCATACTCATAAAAGAGTCTCTCTCTTTTTTTTTCTCTCTCTCTCTCTCTCTGTCTCTCAAAAATTAATAAATGTTAAAAATAAATTTTAAAAAGAAGTAATAAAGATAAGAGCAGATACTAATTAGATATAAATCACTTGTGTAATGGAGAAAAATCAATAACCTCAAAGGTTTTTCTTTACAATAACTAATAAAATTGACAAGTCCCTGGGGAGATGGATGAACTAAAAAGAGAAGAGAAAAGGCACAAGGACCTAGGTCAGGAATGAAGTAAGGGACATCACTAGAGACCCTTTAGACATGAAAAAGAGAATAAAAACTTTGTGAACAATTGACGTCTACAAATTTAAAAATTCAGAAATAAAGAATTCCTTGAAAAATAAGGCAACTTACTGAGACTTTAATAAAAATATAAATCCATAATTAAACCTCTCCAAAAACAACCTATGAGCCCAGATGGCTTTATTAGTGAATTATTTATACACTAAGGAAAAATAACTTCAACCTTACACAAACTCTTTCAGAAAGCAGAAAATGAGTATAAGGCCAACATAATCTTGATATCAAAACCTTGATATTATTAAAAAGTAAACGTTATAGCCTAATTACTCTAAGGAATTAAAATGCAAAATACCTAAATACAATAATGGTAAATTGAATATAGCAGTATGTAGAAGGTAATACATCGCAATCAAGTTGAATTTGTTACAGGTGTGTAAAGCTGGTTTAACATTTAAAATCAATCAATATAATTTGCCTCATAACCAGATAAAGGTTATAAATAATATATTATTATAGTGATTAAATTCAACACCTATTCTTGATTTAAAAAAAAGAAAAAGTAAACTCTTTGCAATTTAGGAATAGAAAGGAATATTGTTACCTTGATGAAGGATGTGTACAAAAATAGCCTGTCATAATCATCCAACAGTGATGAATACATGAAATCCCTCCGAAACCAGGAATGAGATACGAAGGCACACTATTAGCACTTCTATTCATAGCCTGGTGATCCTACCTAGTATACTAAGGCAAGGAATAAAATAATAAAAGGATTGAGAAGAGAGGAATAAAGCTATTATTATTAGCAAATAAAGCATAACAGTGGATGTTCTAGTTAGCTATTTCTACATAACAAATTACCCCAAATTTAGCAGCTTAATGCAACAAAGGTTTATTGTCTCACAACTTCTGTGGGCCAGGACTTCAGGAGTGGCTTAGGTGGTCGATTTTGGTGTACGATACTTCGTGACGTCACGTAGGGTTGCAGTGCATCCAAAGGCTTGACTGGGAGGCTAAGAGCATCTGCTTCCAAGGTTGCTTCTGCACCTGATTGTTGGCAGAAGCGTTTTGTTCCTTGCTGGCTGCTGGCAGGAAGCCTCACTCAGTCCTTCCCGCATGGATCTTTCCATAGAGCTGCTTGATAGACTTCATGATATGGCAGGTTTGCTTCACAGAAAAAATGATCTAAAAAAGGGCAAGATAGAAACCACAATGCCCTTTCTAACCTCGCCTTGGATGTCACACTCTGTCGATTCTCTCATATTTTATTTTATTAAAAGCAAGTTACTAAGTACAGTCCACACTCAGTGGAGGGAAATTAGGCTCTTCCAAAGGGAGCTGTATCAAAGAGTTTACGGGAAGATTTTTAAAACAACCACAGTGTACATAGAAAATCCCCCTGCCCCAAAATTCACAGAAAAACAGTTGGAATTAAAAAGTGGGTTTGTTAAGATGACTGAATATGATTACACACACTAAAACTGCTTGCATTTATTTATTTACTGAAATTTATTTATTTATTTTGAGAGCGAGAAAGAGACCATAAACAGGAGAGAGGCAGAGAAAGAGGGAGAGAGAGAATTCCAAGCAGGCTCCACACTGCCAGCACAGGGACCAACGCGGGGCTCGAACTCACGAACTGAGAGATCATGACCTGAGCCGAAGTCGGATGCTTAACTGACTGAGCCACCCAGGAGCCCCTAAAGGTTTATATCATACTTATTTCTTGCTAATAGTCCAGTATGGATTATAAAAGGGGGTGGGGGGAAACATTTGCTCCTATAGTCTTTGAGGGACCCCTGCTTTTTACGTTGTAGAGGATCTATCATCCCCTAGGAACTTGGAGTTTTCCTCTGGGTCCTTGGCGTCTTGCAAACAAAGAGAGAGAGTGAAGGGTCATGTAGGAGATATTTTTTTTTTAATTTTTTAACGTTTATTTATTTTTGATAGACAAAGAGACAGTGCATGAGCAGGGGAAGGGCAGAGAGAGAGGGAGACACAGAATCCGAAGCAGGCTTCAGGCTCTGAGCTGTCAGCACGGAGCCCAATGCGGGGCTTGAACTCATGAACCGTGAGATCATGACCTGAGCCGAAGTCGGATGCTCAACCGACTGAGCCACCCAGGCACCCTGGAGATATTTTAATAGAGATCATGCTGGAGACAGTTTACATCAACTCTACACACATTCCATTGGCTGGAACCCACTCACATGGCCACAAAGGAGGCTAGAAGATGTGGGTAGTTCTGTGTCCCCAGCGGAAAAAAATATATAGTTTGGTGACCACGCAGCCTTGCTTTTGCTGTAATCCGTTCTTCTGAACAGCAAGTATCTGTTTTACCACACAAAGAACATGCATGGACCCTCCCCAAGGGAAACAACCAAAGTTCCACCTTGTCAGTGAATCCAGTTCAATGTACAGGATCTCTGGGTGAAGCATAATCTTCTTCTCATAGGTTCTGGCCTCTTACAATTACTTCCCCTTTTCTATCAGGTGCAGCCAAGTATTTAAAATACATTTCAAAAAATATCGTATCCATCATTTTGAAGTATATGCCCTGAGAATTTCCCCCTATAACACTAGATCTGTCAAAATGTGGAAGTAGTCTGCCTCACACATTTTCAATTAGGTTCATGATTTCATTCCTTCAACGACTTCCTGAAGAAGGTCTATATGAGCCCCTGTTCTTGGAACTAAGATATGATGGTACACAAAGCAGACAAAGTCCCTGCCTTGATAAAGCATATAGTCCAGTGGTCCTTTGTTATTTTCTGGGTGTGTATTTCCTTTTTTTAAAAAAATTATTTATTTATTTTGAGAAATAGGGGGTGGGACAGAGAGAGAGGGAGCGAGAAAATTCCAGGCAGGCTTCGTGCTGTCAGTGTAGTATTGGACACTGGTCTGGGTCACACGAACCTTGGGATCATGACTTGAGCCGAAACTCAGAGGTGGACACAACCCACCGAGCCACCCATGTGCCCTGTGGGTGTATATTTCTTCTCAGTGACTGTACTCTCTGGGAGGATATTCCTCTAGAGAGGGTAGGGTCATAGGAAGCAATAGGAATAGGAAGCCATACACACAACCTTAGAATCCCTATCTAAGTGTTTTCTAATAAATAGAATACATTTATGTGCCTTGGGGAACCACACAAAACCAAACTGAGGGGCAGTATCTTGCTAATACCAATCTTCTACCATACATCTGTTTTGAATAAACGAAGGATCCCCAGGATGGTCCATTTTCCAAGGGAGGAATTTATTTGCTTAGAAACTGTAGCATTCCATTTCCAATCCCACTGTCTCCACTATTTCCAGGGGCTATTTTATAAACTAGCCAATCAGGTCTGGGCTATGTAAATATCTCGGGCAAAGCCCATATAATCCAGAGGATTGCTTTTCGAAAATTTTTCTCCCGATGCTTTTATTCAACAGTTTCTTTTGCCAAGGTAGCTGTTGATGGGTTTTTACGACTACTTGTGGAGGCCACGTACAAATCATGCTCTACAGGCAGCATTCCTCGCAGTGTGCTCAAAGTATCCGGGGCTCGCTCTCGTGCTACATCAGAAGTTTTCCATGGCATTGTGTGGTAGCTCTGCCTGGCCAGCAAAGTCCAATGATGCTGCTTCAAGGTTATTTTTTCTCCCCAATCCCTATATCTAAGCAAGTGGGCACTGGAAGTAAAGCATCTCCCTTTCACTTGACCAAGCCCTCCCTCCAGTCACTCACTGTCTGGGAAAGAGCTCAGTGATTGCATGTCTGTTGACCACAGGGCCATGGCATGAATCACATGCCAACCCACTTTCATTAAATTTTGGAATTTTGGTATCTGTCTCAGACATTTCCCATAGTAGGATATCTCCCTGTTCCTTGCAAAATGGAGATCCATGGTCATAAGATTCTTCCCACTGACTCCTCCTTTCCTTATGCTCTGTGTACATTTATGTCCATGAATGAGCCTGGAGCTTTTACTTCTGGCCTCTTAGCCCTTTCTCACTGAAGAGCAGGCACATATGGAAGGCACTATAACCTTCATTTGTTGCTGAAAATCAAAGTAAAACAAAAGCTTTCAAAAACTTGTCTGTGTTACTGCCTAAATTCAACCGGTATAAAATGGGTCTCAATAACGCTGATACATTGTTATGAAAAACCATTGTTTTATCCTTATATTTCATGTATACCTTATTTTTTAAAATTTTTATTATTTATTTATTTTTGAAAGAGAGAGAGAGCATGAGCAAGGGAGGGACAGAGAGAGGGAGACACAGAATCTGAAGCAGGCTTCAGGCTGTGAGCTGTCAGCACAGAACCCGATGTGGGGCTCAAACCCATGAACCGTGAGATTATGACCTGAGCTGAAGTCAGACGCTTAACTGACTGAGCCACCTAGGCAGTCCTCATGTGTACTTTAAATAAAATGACAGAGAGTCACCTGGTAGAGACTAAATATTGTCTGTGTTAGGTAGTGAGAACACTACTAACTATGCTCAGGTAGGAACCGGAATTCCTGATCCCTTTCACCAGCTTTATTATCTACCAGACTGAACTCCACCATAGCGGAGACTGTTGTATTACTCACTTTTTTTGTATGTCCAGAGGCATGGCATGAAGACTGGCACACAATGACACTCAGATTGTTAAACTGAAATAATTCATCTTTGTTTCACTCTTTCCAAATGTAGCTTTTTGGGGGTCTATTCTATTTCTGCTTTCTGTCCTAGGGAGCAATTGACCATGAGATCCCAGGAGAGCAACTGTGGAGATTCTGCTCCAGCTTAAGGGAATTAGCATGTCCAGGCCTCTTTCTCTGTCATCCAGTCAAATGAAGCCAGAGGTGTCTGTGGCACAACTCCAATTACACTTAAGAGAATACCTCAGTTTGGCAGGCTTGAGAAAATTATACTTGTTATTCCAAGTGTTGGGAGCGGTCTTTCAAAAGGAGATTATCATCAGTCAGTGTGGCTTAGATAAAAAAGGGGATTTGTGATGCTTTTGAAGAAAAAAATTGTGGAAAATTTTACCGTAGATGGAAAAGAGAAGGGTTGCTCAAGGGCAGACTCTAATACCAAACTAGAAAAACATGGCTTGTGTGGTGAAATGTTTACCAAGATGGCTGCTAACACTTCTTCCCATCCTTGTACATATATTCCACTCCTATCAAGTGGTGAAGCCTACGATACCTCTCTTTGAATTGGGGCAGGCTCTTTGACTTACTTTGACCAACAGAATGGGGCATAAATGATGCTGTGTGACTTCTGGGCCTAGGCCTTGAAGGCCTATCTTCTCAGAAGCCAGGTGCCATCCATGTAAAGCAGTCCACCCTATCTTGCTAAGAGGCCACTTGGATAGAGGGAGCTGCAAAAGGAGAACTTACGTAGGGGAGAAATTATGCTCCTCAGATGACAGGCAGCACCAGCTGCCAGACATGTGAGTGAAGCCACTTTGGATCCTTCATCCACAGTTGAGCCTCCCAGTCGACACCACACGGAGGAGAGGTGAACCATCTTGTCAAGCCCTGCTTCAATGCCTGAAGAATCACAGCAACAAAATGGTCGTCATTCATATTTGGGGGGTTATGCATCCGCAGGAAAACTCAAACAGCTCCAAAGATTGGCCAGGTGATACGGTGACTCCTATTTAGATTTATGTGGTGTCCTTATTGCTTATGGCAGTGGAATTGGAAAGGAATGCATTTCTGAGATGGCCTCCATCAGACAGAACATGAGAGTGCATTGTCAGGTCTTCCTGCCTGTGGACCATGTACAGGAAGGGCAGGTTCTCAGTTCAGAGCCAGTCCAGTACTTCCACCTGGTTGGGCTTGGCACCCGGAGGCACAAAGATGAAAGAATGAATCACAAGGATAGTGGGATCAAGTTTTCTTAGGAGCATGCCTCTGTGAATGAGTTGGTAAGGAAAGGCTTAAGGAGGTCCCGGGTAAACTTTTACTTATACTGCTAGAATGGCTTTGCTTATGGATGATGCCTAAGATGGAGGCTGGGGTGCTAAATTTGGATGTGGTGATTCTCAGGTCTGGTATCTAGATTCCTGTCCCTGTTCTCTGTGTCAGTCCCTTGCCTGTAACGCTAGTCTGTCTAATGGGAAGACCCAGCCTTGCTTTTATCAGTCTGTTTTCCTGGGGATTAATATTCTGGCTTGACCCACAGCCTGGTGCCGCATGCTGCCAGCGTTCCAGCCCATCTACATCTCTAGATATCACCTGTTCAGGACTTCATCCTGCTTGTCTGTCCAAACTCCTCTTCTCTCCCCATTCAGACCTCCCTGCTTGCCTGGAATACCACCTGTTGTCTGTTGACATCTGTACTGTACCATGTTCATCTGTTTTCTTCACTTCCTTATAGCTCGAGGAATTCGATTTTCAGTTCTTTCCAGGTCATCACAGAATCTGCTCCGTGCGGAAAAGTTGTAAGGCTGTATCCACAACACAAAGTCTAATTCTTCCACACAATAGCCTTTAGATATTTGATAACAACCTTCCCATGACCTTTGATCATCTCTTCAGCCTAAATCTTGCCGGCTCCCACATTATCAAAGCTACCCATCTATGGATATAATTTAGCTTCTCAATATCCCAATTAAAAGGTAGCTTACTGAAGTGAGGCACATACTTCAACAGAGAATGCAGGGATATCATTTCCTCTGATAAGGGCATTATATTTTACCAGTCATGCCTATATTTATGTTATTATTTTGCATTAGCATTTTAGAGGGTTTCATCAATGGCCTCTAGAGGTTACGTAACTTTAGTGACTCTCTTTAATAAATTTTTCTTTACAAATACACTGTTAGTTTAAAGGCATGTAGAAATGAGGGCTCCTGAAGCTTAGGTTTTGTTAGTTTCATTGTAAATCTGCATCAAAGTTCCTAACAGTATCATCTCATAAAATTCCTGGGTCTTTTCATCAGAACTGCTAATCAGGCTTCCTTTCCATATTAGTGTGACTTATTAACTTGGGTCCCTATATGGAGGGTTCAGTAAACTCACATACATAAGGGACTTAAGAACAATGCCTTGTGCATAAAGCATGCAATAGACGTTAGTTATTATTTTTATTGCTTACTAGCAGGACCTTAGCAAATAGTGTGTCTTCCCGACTTAATTTTCTCTTTGATGTATTGGAGATAATACTTGCCCTATCCTTTTAATAAAGTTATTGTGAGGATCAAAAGACAAAATACCTGAACGGGCTTTGTTAACTGAAAAGCGCCGTGCACACGGAGGTATTGTAACCGAAATTTCATTCGACATTGCTAATTTTAGAAAAGGTTATATTCAGAAAAGACTTTGGCGGAGGTAGAGTCACCAAAGCTCTCATTAGAAGAGGGAGGAGGCGAAGAACAAGAGGTGCATGTGTCGCAGATGCTGGAGGATGACTCGTACATCCCTTTTGACATGCCAATGTTAAGAAATGATGAAATCAGTAGAATCTGACAGAAAGTGGTGTGATTATATAAAAGAAAAGAACCGGGAGGTATCGTGTGTGTGTGTGTGTGTGTGTGTGTTTGTCTTTCCATAACTGGCCTCAACCTAGGTCTCCAGCCTCTTCAGTTTGTCCTGCTCTGCAATCCAGGCTCCCAGGCCTCTGCCTGGAAAAATCTTACTCAGACTTTGGGTTCATCTGAAAAGTCCCTCCCCTGTGGGGTTTCCCCAATCTCTCCAGCTTCTCCCACAGGAAGAATAAATGGTTCCTTTTCAATGCTCTTGCTGCGAAAGCACTTCTTCCAGTCTAGACCCAGGGGGCCCCATTTTTCCTTATTTCCCTGTCTCTAGGCTCTAGGGCCTAGCCTTGTGTCCGCTTCCGAATAGGTGTTCAACAAAGGGGTAGTCAATGAACGTACTTCGGAGAAAAAACTTTTAAAAGTTGGTAAGAAGGACTTAAGGGCGGGCGAAAGCCTTGCGCACTGGCACCGGCACTCGTTAACTAGCGCAGCTCTGCTGGCGAGACGTGTGTTTCCAGCCTGGTACCCGACGACCGCGCGCGGCGAATCCCGAGGGAAGGGCCGCCCCGGGGGTGTGGCTTGGGAGCGGGAGGCGTGGCGAGGCCCGCGGGGGTTTCCGCGCCGGGGGCGCGTCCGGCGGGGGACGCAGGAGGGGCTTCCGCCGCGAGGGGGCGGGGCTGGCGCGCCAAGTCCTCTGACGGCCCCAGCCAGGGAATTTCAATTTGAAACCTAGCGGAGGGAGGAGGCGGGTGCGGCGAACCGGCGGCTGGGGCTGGAGCGGGACCAGTCCCCGCAGCGAGCGAGCCCTGGAGGTGCAGTATCCGGGTAAGGAGGCTTGCGGGGCAGCAGAATGGCGGGCCCGGGCCGGGGGAGCCCGGGCCGAGAGGTGGTCCCGGTGGAGCTGCAGAGGCGGCTCGGATTTTTCCTCTGGCTGCAGCTGGGAAGCTGATCCCTGGCAGGAAGCGGTGGCGGGATGGTCCCACCGTGGGGGAGGGCGACCAGCTTTGGGATTTTCTGAGGCTCCCTCTTTCCTCTCCTCCTCCTCTCTACCTCCTCTCTTCCCGCTCCGAAGTCTGGGTCCTGTTGCTCCAGGCGGGATTCCCGCTTCCTCGGTCCACTTTGGTCCCCTATATCCCCCTTCCCGGAGCCGTGGCCACGTCTGAACGGAGCCGGGAGAGGTGGGGGCATGGTAAGGACTGCGCCGGCTTCGCCGAGACGCCGTGGGCTCAGGGTCGCGAGTCCAGGGCCCCGCGGAGAGGCTGGAGAAGGAATCCGGCTCCATCCCGGGCGCGGGCCGCGGAGAGGGAGCCGATACCAGCGTGGGGCACAGCACGGGAGCTCCGGGGAGACGGCGGTGGCGGCGGCGTCCTTCATGGGGATGATTTGGGGAGAGGAAGCGCGGGCGTGGGCTCTGCGCCTCCCCGGGTCGGCAGCGCGCGTGGACTCCGCAGGGAGCTGGGCGAGGGGGGCGCGCGAGCCCCACGCGCCGCGCTGTCCCGCCGGGCGTCTGCCCGCGCGCGCGCCCGTTGCGGTCCGGGAGGACGCCGGCAGCCCGGGCCGCTGCGGAGAGGGGCGCGTGCTTGCGCTCTGTTTCTTAAAATTCCCACACTCAGGCGGTCTTTGCACAGAGGGCTCGTTTGCCCCCGAGGGGCTGGGGGCAGAGGGCTGGGAGCAGTTTTAGCGGGGTGGGGGGCGGGGGGAAGTCGGTCTTTACACTTCTCAGGATCGCTCACCTCCCGTGAGGTCAGGGGTTTTGGGAGAGATTAGAAGAGCTCTCGCGTACAGTCTATTATTTTTAGGGGAGGTCTCTTGGGGCACCCTAGGCTACCTTAAATTGAATTCCCCGTCACCACAACCGCTGCTCCTGTTTTTAAGAGGGAGGGAAGGTGGAACCTAGAGGAGCAGTGGATATATTTTTTTGAATCACATCTTTTCCTCAGTTTCATGAACTTCTTGCCTCCGAAATGGTGTCTTTGGGGTGTCGTTGTGCCAGGAGTCTTGTTCTTGTTACCGTTAAGTTTTTTTTTTTTTTAAATAATTCTTACAGTTTTCCCTTTATTCTTCCATATTCTTTAGTTCCTTCTTTATACCCCACTCCCCCCTTTTTTTCCTTATCTTCTCGGAGTGCATTATTTCTGTATTCCCTAACCGTAACATTGTGTGAGAATTAGCATTTTAGTCGGCGTTCTATCACATTTCACCTTGGGTTCAGCACTTGAGGGAAACCCAGTCAATTTCTCGGTGCGCAGAAGCTGAGTTGTAGGATTCTCAGGCTTTGAATAGGTTTTACCGGGTAAACGAATAGCACTTAATCCTGTTCAGATTTTGTTTGCAGCCTCATTGCTGTGAGAAATCACTGGGTTGCTGTTGCAGCCGCTGATGGGGCTGCATTGCAACGCAATCGTGCATTATGATAAGGGCCACCGACTACGTGCATCGGACTGACTGAATTTTTAAAGAGCTAGGCTGTGTCCCTTGGCAGAGCTCGAGTGATCAGTCCTATAATTCAATTTGAGAACCACCGTCAAACCTCAGATATCCACTCTTTGGAGGTTCTTGGAGAACTGTACAAGTGGTAATGACTTGGCACAATGGTGTGGATTTAGGGCTGGTTTCATCCTAGCCTGTCTTCCTCACTTCTTGGGCAGAATTCCCACTGAAGTCAGTAGTGGTCTTGTGTGCGCAAGGACCCTGAGAACAAGAGGCTGCTCATTTAGAGTAATGGGAGGGGACAGATTCTTTGCTTCTAAAACACCCTTCTTTAAGAAAGACCTAGTCATAACAGTTTTAACCTTTTACCTCCAGTCCCAAGTAGCTAGAACACTGTGTGCAGAGACCTACCACAGAAAATAGGTGGGTGAGCTGAGGCCCCAGCTTCCAATTCTTGGTATGGAAATGGGAGAGGGATTGCTTACAAGGATTAAAAGTGATAATTCAACAAAGTTAGAATTTCAGTGAAATTATTACCAACTTGTGTAAAATTTTAAATTGCTATGGAATATTGTCAACTGGGTATGTATTATTAAATGGGGTGTGTATACAACTGGGTGTGTACATTAAAATCGGAAATTCAATTCCAAGTAGAAAGAAGCAAATTTGCCAATTTAGGGGACGCATCAGAAGAGAGGCCCACCAAAAAGTAACTGCGAATGTAGAACAAGGAAATTCAGGTGGCTCTCACTGTATCTGGAGAGGTAGCTTTTACTACAGTGAGTGTACATACAGGTGTTAGTGACTCTCTGTGCCTGTTATTAGATTTGGGAGCACCCGGCGGTTTCCAGTTTAGCTTTGGGCTGATCTGAGTTGGTGAGCTTGCTGGGTCCTATGCTTCTTAACGTAACGTTCCTGTGGTTCACCCTTTCCAAATTACCAGTTCGAAAGAATCAAGTTTAGAAGAGCTATCCAGTCACCAGATTTTAAAAATAGATTTTTAAAAATCATAAGCATGTCCATGTGTACTACCCAACCCTTTGCTTTCAACTAAAAATACTTGCAAAGATGACAAAGCAGTCCTCAACCAAAATATTTATTGGTAGAATTACTCTGTAATTAGTAATATTGTATAGTTATGGTTAACATCAGGTTTTGCCCTGAATCACCACTCTCATGTTACTGTGGCTAGAGAACTACAAGGGTTTTTATCTTTGCCATTTTATTTAGGAATGTGAGGTTTATATTTTATATGGTAGAATGCTAAATATTTTTAAAGATTTGACTTTGTTTCTGTTTCCACAGGAAAGCATGGGCCTTTTTCTTTGTTTTTCTGAACCGAAGCAGTGTTTTTGAAAGCTTGCGTGTGGACTTTTTAGAAGAGTACGCCTTGCTAATATTTTTCTGAGGGAATGTAGTAATTTATAGGGATTGATATTGCTGAGAGTCAGATTTGCATTTCTAAAATCTGTATTTTTACTTGGAGAAAACAAAGGAAATGTGCCTACCTCCCCCGCCCCACCTTTATTTAGAAACATTTCCAGTGGCCTTGTTTGTTTTTTCAGATTCAGAATTACTGTACCTAACCACTGGGTACCCTTACAGATTTAAAAGCTGTAAGTAAATGTTTATGCTGGCATCAGTAGTCTAGCAAATACTAGCCAAACCCTAATTTACTGCCCTTTTATAGAATCTTGGAATTTTAGGGCTGGACATTTAGGAGTTGGCAAATCCGCTTTCAGACCTTGTCCTTTTTCCCCCAACACACAAACGTTTCCAGACTCTTTGGAAGGCCTGAGTTAATAGAAGATTTGTACATGAATTCTCCGCAGATTCCAGACAGAGCATCCTTTGGGAATGCCATGTTTTGGCACACACCAGCAACTCAGTATTCATAAGATATCTATCATTCGTCTGCCTGGACAGTGCCCCAGACTAAAATCTAAAATGGAGTCATGGCTGCTATCATTAGTTGTAGGGGAATGGCCTCCAAGTATATATATTAGCGTGTGTAGAAGTTATAGGGAAGCCAAAAGGGAAAGAAAGGAATCCTCTCTAATAGCTAGAAAGTGAGAACCAGGGCTTTTTAAAGTTTTTGTAAAGTGTGTATGTATGTTCGTTTTGTATGAGAGAGGGAATATATTTATATATATGTGTAGATATGTTATGTGAAATGTGTATAACATTGTTAACACATTTGACAAATCTTTTCATTGAACCTTTATATAATATTTTGAAGGTGATTTTACTGAAGATTCTTTGAAAGTTGGAGTTGACCTAGAATTTGGTACTGTTTCATGGAGAAATGCCGTGTAGGCGATATTTCATATAGGGGATTTGCTTTTCTTGCTAGTGGGTATTGTTTCCCCTTGCTCTGTGGTTGGATTGAGATCTGTGTGGTTTTCTTAGATGTGTTTTTCATGTCTGCAAGGATAGATAATTAATACATTATTTCTCTAAATACCCAGTGTTTGGGATAGTATTTATTTTAATGAGAATTTCAGTAGTTTTCTCATTTTTAAAGTGATGTCATTTACCTGTTAGTATAGGGGTAATAGTTTGTGACTATTTTTGTTTTTTTCTGGATTTTTTCCCCTAAAGATTGAAATTGGGCTAATTTCATATTCTCAGTTACTTTTAAGACGGAAATAGTTTTCATTTCATAGATACTGCTCTATGTATTAGTATTTTTTCACTTCAGCACATTAGAGCCATAAAGGTCTAAATGTATATAGATGGCCTCCCAAATAATTTTTATAGTAATATGGAATATATTTAAGGAATAAGAATTTTTTTAAAATCTTTTCTTTTAAAGTTTATTTTTGAGAGAGAGATAGAGCTTGAGCATGGGAGGGGCAGAGAGAGAGACACAGAATCTGAAGCCGACTCCAGGCTCTGAGTTGTTAGCACAGAGCCCGATGCGGTCTCAAACTCATGGACTGCGAGATCATGACCTGAGCTGAAGTTGGATGCTTTTAAAAAAAATTTTTTTTTATTGTTTATTCTTTTTTGAGAGAGAGAGAGAGGGGGGGGGGGAGGGAGTGGGGGAGGGGCAGAGAGAGAGGGAGACACAGAATCTGAAGCAGTCTCTAGCCTCTGAGCTGGTAGCGCAGAGCCTGATGCAGGGTTCGAACTCACGGACTGCGAGATCATGACCTGAGCCGAAGTTGTTCGCTTAACTGAATGAGCCACCCAGGAGCACCTTGAGGAATAAGAATTATCTTTTTATTTGCCCTGAGAAATATCTTCAGTAAGATTTTAAGTAGTCAAATTAATATTTTGCACATGTAGTTACTTTCAGTGTCATGGGGATGGTTTTTGTTCTTTCTAGGTTAAGAATGGGAGAGCCTGTAAAGGGCTCCAAAGGGGTTTGTCTGTTCATCTGTAGGATCTTATTGTCTATATCAGGTATGGAAGTTCATTGTATCTAAACTAAAGCTTTCATGCTGTAACTGAAAAGCCAGTTTGGTCTTGCTTTGCTCTTTTTATGGCCTCACTATCAACCTCTTTAAAAAGAATTTTCAAATATGTAAAGACTTATGTTACCTTCCAAATGGCTTATTCTAAGACGACTGTGATTTTGGAAACTTTTCATGTAGGTCTGATTACCAGCTCTCTAATCATCTTTTCTAAGCCCTGAATTCAGATTTCTAGACCTCCTGTTGAGCTGGACCTAACACTGTGAGAACAGCACTGCTGAGTTTAATCATATTTTTGAGTTTTCTGTGTATTCTGCCAGAATAGATGCACGTCTCAGTATCTTGAAGACATTAAATTAAAATGTAAATTTACACTTTGCCACATAATTTTTAGGTTCTTTTATACCTTAGATTCATTCACCAGACCAGAGAAAAGCATGGAGATTATTTAGTTGCTGTGGAGTGGGGTTTAGTGGGCAAGGTACTGCCCAGTGGTTTTATGAATTGCCTGAGACTTTAGTAAAGTGTGTGTGTGTGTCTTGAATGTCATTGAGATTTTTGGGAGCAGTTTTTCTTTTTTTTTTTTAATTTTTCTTCTTTTAATGTTTATTCATTTTTTGAGAGAGAGAGAAAGACAGCACAAATGGGGGAGGGATGGAGAAAAGAGGGAGACACTGAATTGAAGCAGGCTCCAGGCTCTGAACTGACACAGAGCCTGATGTAGGGCTTGAACCCCCGAACTGTGAGATCATGACCTCAACCAAAGTTGGATGCTTAACCGACTGAGCCACCCAGGCACCCCAGTTTTTCAATTAGCAATAATCGCTCCTTGGATAAATCTCATTAGCTGCAATATTGCCACTGCACAAAGCTTTTGGGAGCCGTTTTTGAAAGGTTTTAGGGAAACAGAAGTTCAAAAACTGCTGATATAGTTCAGTTCTTGTTTTTGAGATTAGGAAACATCCATCCTGCTAGACTGGCTTATTTCTGGAGCTGCCGTACAGCTGTATTCTGGGACTTACCTTTGCCTCTCTTTCTGTGCTTCCAGGTTACTGGGGTCCGTGTCTCTTTCTTGACTCTTACTTTACATGACTATATCCTCCAGTAGTTTCCAAGAAAGTGCACGTGGAAGGTGAATTATTTGAAACCTTCCATGTCTTGAAGTAGCTCTTTTCCATTCTTAAAGTAGGCTCCTTTTTTTTTTTTAAAGTAGGCTCCACCCCCAAAATGGGACTTGAACTCATGACCCTGAGATCAAGTGTCGCATGCTCTACTGACTGAACCAGCCAGGTGCTCCTAAAAGGCCTTTTTGTACTCTTAAGTGGAATGCTGTTTAGTTTGGCTGGGTATAGAATTCTAAGTGACTGATTACTTAGCCTTTGAATTTCAAAGGCATTATTCTGTTGTGTTCTGGTATCCCAGTGCTGTCGAGAAGGAGCAAATGCAATTCTCATTTCCGCTTTTATGCATGTGGCTGCTTTGTTCTCCTCACAAGTTTTTAGGATTTTCTTTTTGAACTTGGTGTTTTGAAATTTCATAATGGTGTGCATTGGGTGTGGGAGGTTTTTTACTCATTGTACTGGGTACTCCCTCAGTGGACTCTTTCAGGTTGGAAACTCTTGTCCTTTAGAAATATTCCTCTGTGGTAATTTCTCCCTCTGTGTCCTCTGATCTTTCTGAAACTTCTGTGATTTGGGTGTTGAATTTTCTAGATTGACTCTCCAATTTTATTAGTTTCTTTCTTCCTTCCTTCCTTCCTTCCTTCCTTCCTTCCTTCCTTCCTTCCTTCCTTCCTTCCTTTCTTCCTTCCTTCCTTCCTTCCTTTTTTTTGTCTCATACCTTCTCTTTGTCTTTTTGTTTGGCTTTTTGGCTTTCTTCAGTGTTTTCTTCTGACTACTCTTTTCCTATTTTCCAAGCTGCTCCTTGGTCACTGAATTTTCTCTTTGGCAATGTCCTTTTTTAAATGTATGTAGTATCTCTGGTCTTACCCTACTTGGTGACCCTTTAAACTTGCTTTCCCTCTGTCCGGAACGCTTTTCCTCAGATACCTATGTGGCTTACTCCCATAACTCCTTCAGATCTTTGCTTCTCATGATCATTTATTTGAAACTACAACCCCACTCCCACACCTGCCCCAGCATCCTTTAAATATTTTCTTTTTCTTTCTTCTGCCGTATGTATTATTGTCATCTGAGTGTAAACTGCAAGTAGGCAAACATTTTTGTCTATTTTGAATTTTGTGAATATGTGTTGACAATAATTGGGCCTCTTTGTTTTCTGTGAACCTCTCACATCTGCCCTCTATGTCTGCATTCCCTAAGCCTGGACACTTTCTCCCTTCAGTTGCTCTAGAGAGGGAACTTCTTCTGTCTTTTGGCTGTAAAGGTTTGGAGAGAACAGGAGAGAGAAGGAGGGGTTTCAGTGTCCCATGTACTTCTAGCTGGTCTCCTGTTTTTGGCTGTTTCTCACCTCAGCCCTCAGTGGTATCTGGAACCTCTGCTTCCTGAGGCTCCCATGGCCTCTTCCAGCTCTCGAATTGCTTCTTGCAGGCCCCACCAGACCAGAGATTCAGGTTTGACTTCCCCTGCTTTGCTAAGTCAGTTACTTTGTACATCTGTTTTCTATCTAAAATTCTGTTGATATATCTCATCTGCTGGCCTGTCCCCTCCCTTTTTTGGTCCCCCCCTTTTAAAAAAATTTCCTTACTGTCATTTTAGTGTGGTTTTGGGAGGGAGCAGAAATTAACTCATGTTCAATCCACTGATTTAGGGTTTTAAATTGATAAAAATAAAATTCCCAAGATTACTGTGGACTGTAGCCATAATAAAATTGTCCTTTTTTCATGCCAGATGCTGAGTTTATCTTCAGTTATATATATGTATGAAAGCGTGTGTGTGTGTGTGTGTGTGTGTGTGTGTGTGTGTGTGTCTATATAAAGAGACAGAGTGATTGGGCCAATGTCTAGCATTGATAGGTCTTTGAACAAGCAAGCGCTTCCTAGAAAGACTTCAGGAAATGCATTATTTTTTTTTCCTATGATATTCAAGAATTAGTTCAGTACAAATGCTTACATATCTGACAGTGTATACTTGAATTGGATTTAAAAATATACAATAAAAACAAATTTGGTGAATACATATCAGAAGTGGCAACGTTATTTTACAGGTTTCTGAATATCTTAGTTTATCTTTAGACTGATACATGGTTCGCATACGTATACCTAAATATTCTTTGAATATTGATTTGGCGATTTAGAAGAACTTTGAACTTGTGAATTCTGTTAAATAGTTTTAGGGTGAGAACTTTTATTACTAGGGCATAAATAGGGAGTGGGAATCACACTCATGGAGGGATTTTTGTGTATGGAGTTTGGGGCAACAAAAATGGAGGCTCTGAATGAGGTAATGGCTGCGAGGTCTGAGGAGGCACCAGAAGACCCGAAGACTCAGACATGCATGTGGTTAGGGTAGGTTAAATTGTTCAGTGGGTTTTACAGACTTATAAAATCAAATACAGTACTCCGTTCATTAATGTAGAAGGTGTTGCGGGCAGTAGATCAAGATAGTAGTTCCCCAAACTGTGGTGGTATGTTAAGACGAGTTAAGGTGGTATACAGATGAATTTTTTTCTTTTAATGGTTAAACGTGTATGTCAGTGTACATCAGTAAAGCGGACAATGCTTCAAACCTATGATTTCATTGATACTAACATAGCATAAGGCTAAGGTAGGTATTTTTTAAGTAACTTGATTTAAGGATGAGTATTCAGTAAATAATAGTTTGGATTTGGCAAAAACTCTAAAGTTAGTATGAGAGTGAAGTTTGAGAAACATTGAGTGTGTTCAAAATACGATTTTCTTCATCAAGGTCATTGGTACATTTTTCCTTTCTCTTAATAGATAACAGCATAAAACCGTATTGGGTGATTGTGGCATAGACTTCTAAGGGACTTCTTTTCTTTTTTTAATCCTGTTTTAATTTGTAAAGTTTTTTTTTTCTCTTTTCAGGGTAAATCATTAGAACATTTTCTCATTTATTTCTTAAAGCAATTTCATACCGTGTGTCCTACACATAAGTGGGTCAGGAAGAGGTTAAGCTTACCCAGAGTCATCCAGTTTCATAATGGAGCTTCAGGCACAGCCAAGGCCTCCTTGTGTCCAGAGTTGTTCCCTCTGCTCTGTGCTCTTCTGTAGCTAATGGAGTTGCCAATTGAATTTTTCTTGGAGAACTCAGGAAGCCTGCCAAGTTGAGTAACTAGAGGTCTGTCCTGTAGCTCTCATCTATTTGTATCTTGAGCCCTGAAGGTAGACAGAGCTAGATCTTCCAAAAATAGTTCAATAAATGTGTCAACATTTTGAGATACTGTTGAAAAAACAGGGAAGTAGGAGTCCTATGGGATTATTGGAAAACGATGCCAAATGCCTTCCCTTAGTATTTGAAAAGCAAATGTGGCAGGGTCATATGCTACCCAGTGGGGCACATTCACCCTTTGTTTTTGGAGCCCACGTTCACTGTGATAACCCTTTTCTTTTCCCCAGTGGGCCCTGTTGAATTGCTTTTGGACTCTGGGAGAAAAGCTGCTGAGTGAACACCTTCCTTGAAAAAAATTTTTAATCCACTTCTCTTAAGGAGAAAAAGGAAACCTCTCATTTTTCTTAATAACATAAGTTTTAAAAAATGCGTATGGGAAAGGTTAAAATGTCATGAAAAGAGTTGATTCTGTCCACTGACCAAGGAATCAAGAGTTTATCCATGAGCTTGTAACTAGAACTGTTTTTGGATCTCAGTCACTAAAATCAACATCAGTAAAGCCTGTGTCTTAATTTCCTTAATGCCAAGATGGTCTGTTTTAAATTATACACATCTGGGAATATGCATACATTTGTCCTACTCCCCCTCCCCCCACCTGCAAACAGACAAATAAAGGTACGTTGAAGATAACTCTCAGCGTTTGCAGCTCTGCAGTGAGGAGCTGTAGATGTGGGCAGCATGTGCAGTGCAGATGTGGCTCCAGCTCTTCTCCTAATTGCGGCCAGTTCGCTTTCATCCCCAGTGCTGCAAGCTTAGATGGAAAGACTTGAGGGCAGATTTTCCAGCATTCTGTAGATCCATGATCTATGTGTTACTTGCTCTGAGTGGCCCACGTGATAGCAGTGAATGATAATATGGCTCTTTTTTAAGGACCTTTTTTGTTAGATTTTTGTTTTCATGGTTTTTATTGTTTCATGTTTTTACTGTGTCTGATTACTGTTTTTACTGTGGTTTTTGACAGAAGGAATGTACCATTGTCAGTTACAGAAAAATGTCCTTCTTTTTAAACTTTATTTTGGAAAGTTTAAGATACTCACAAGTGGAGATAATAGCAGTATAACAAATCCCAGGTACCCTCACCCGGCTTTGACAGTTACCGGGACACAGCCAGCCGTGTTTCATCTGTATTTCCCTTCCACTCCTGATACTACTCTGTCCCAGGATCATTTCGAAGCAAATTCTAGACATCCTATAGTTTCATTTGTATATAGGTAAAGTATTGCCTCCTGCCCCTTCTTTTCGGCATTCACTTTCTAGTCTCCAGAATAAAGTTCATGTTGATTGCTGCATTTGTAGGATTATAGAAATTAGTTCATTTGCGACTTGTATAGTTGTCATGATTTTGGAATAAATACTGAAGATTGTTTTGATCAATGAAAGCAGTTTCATGTGAATGTAGCATTGTGGACATAGGGAATGCGTTAGCCAGTGCTAAGAAAACCCTAACAATTTCTAAACCAAATCAGAGCTGATCTTCAAACTCTAATATATTCTCAAAGTAATGCTGCTATTCTATACATTTTTTTTCCCATGGTTCTATGTTTACACCAGACCTTAATGTTTCTAGATTTTTCTTTTTTCTCCTTTCCTGTCTCCCATGCTCCCTCTCTTTCTCTTTCTTTCATTCTTTCACTTATCATAGTTGGCAATATGTTGGAAGTAGACTAAGCGCAACATTTTTTTTCAGCTGAACGAATTTTAATGGGACCACACAGTATTGTAAAATCAGATCACTGTCCATGTACATGGTCTGTCTGGCAGTGTAGACGGGAAAGTGCATGCCTCAAACATTGATCATATGTTAGTTTATGAATCCTATTTATAAACAAAAGGTGGGCATTATAGCTGAAGCTGACAGTTACTTAATAGTTGAAGTGCTTTTCCTATCTAATAAAGGCAGGATTTCTATGGGGGAGAGGTGGTTCATTTTATATTTTAATTTTTACTTTTAATTAAAATACAGCTTAGTATATTTTCTTTGTAAAGTCATTACATATTGAAATAGTTTAATATGTACTTTGTTGAAATATAGTTTAATTATTTTCTTTGTAAAGATATTACATATTGAATGAGAAAATATTAATAATAATAGGTAACATTTCTTGAATACTTAATGTGTATCAGATACTGTTCTGTGAGCACTTTTGCTTAGTTTTTTCAGTGAATCTCCACAGTAACCCAGTATAGTAGGTACCATTTTTCCAAGTTTACCTGTAAGAAAACTGAGTCACCATGAGGTTAAATAACTTGCTGAGGGTCACTCAGCTGATTAATGGCAGAGTGGAGTTTTAATCCGGGTGGTCTGGTTCCAGAGCCTACAGTCGTAACTGCTGTCCTGTATTATCCCAAAATTCCCTCTTCCTACCCTATTCCTACTTGCATTCTCCTTGGGGAGGAGAAGCACAGCCAATACTACACTGTTGCATTAGTGTATAATTTTAATTTGATCACCAGGGGTAGATTTCATTCAGAAACGGAAAAGCAGTTAATGAGAACTATTCTTGTTCTTTACTGGCTTTAGTTCTAAAGGAGAAAGGGGGGAAGAGTGGAACATACAGAAAGCAAGGTAGTAACTACTGAGGTCCATCTTCTCCCCCACTGTTTTTTTTAAAATGGAATGTTGAGTCCATCTGGAATGTTGACAAGTCATAGAGGAGTTGCTAAAGTCAGTAGTTCATAGTACCATTGAATGATCAAAATTCTTTTCTTCACTTGAGCACCTTGGGAGTGTCAGGTATATTGGAACCTCGGCCATCATTGAACTGTCCTGAAAAGAATAAACTCCCACTTTTGTGGGAGTTTGTCTTGGGTCTTTAGTGACTGGAATTTTAACAAACCAGGTAACTGATACTTTTTTTTCTTCCCTTTTTCTTGAAAGGAGCAGAGGATAGAAAGAAAATTGTTGTAGCGCCAAGTCCCAGTTCACCAATTACCAAGTGTGGATTTGGGGAAGTGATGCTGCTGCTTGTGTTTGTTTCTTTAATGGTTCAGGTGCCCTGAATTAAGTCCTGATCCGTGTAAAGTGTTGTCTGTGGTTCATTCAGTTGTCTGTATGGAGAAAGTAATTTTAAGTGCCTTTTCTTAGGGGCACCTGGGTGGCTCAGTCCATTGAGCCTGCGACCTTAGCTCATATCATGATCTCACTGTAACCTCAAGCGCCGTGTTGGGCTCTGTGCTCACAGCTTAGAGCCTGGAAGCTACTTCAAATTCGGTGTCTCCCTCTCTCTGCCCCTCCCCTGCTCACCCTCTGTTTCTCTCTCTCTCTCTCAAAAATAAATAAACTTTAAAAAAACATTAAAAATAATAAAGTGCGCCTTTTAAGAGGAAAAACACAGACATGATTTTGGCAAAACACTTGGTAAAGCTCTCATGATATCTTTATAGCAATTTTGGAAGAAAACTGTTCAGTGGTGGGAAGTCTGTGGTGATGATTGTTACTGAAACTTTAGCCTTGGTCATCTCCTATCTAAAGTATTTTTTGCCAGTGCTTTTTACGATGACAGATAAGGACTGCCGATCAGATTTACAGATTTCACGGATGTTTGCAGGGAAACCTAATGAGCTATATGCAAATTGTCTTGTTAGTTACAAAATTGGTTGAAATAAGTAAGATGAAATTTTTTGGAAATGAAGTTAAGTCTGCTTAATTATAAGCTCTTTGAAAAAGTTCTGAAACAGCCCAGTCTTGGCCTTCTTTTCAATGTGAATGATCTTTTATTAAAAAGTAGTAGATGCGTTTGTGTTCCTCAGTGGGAGCTTGTTGACGTGGAGTCTCACCGCTGCGCTGAAATCGGTCTTTTCCAGGTAGTAGCTGACCCTGTTGTCAAATCTGTTGAATGCTTTCTTCCCTGTGTTACTTCTGACACTCTTGACCACCTAGCATTGTCTTTGAAATTGTACGTTGACGTGTTGCAGTGCTTTGTTCTACTTCCGTTCTTTGAAGACTTCTCCTCTGACTGTGCTCTCAGCTTTTCCCTGTATCCTGGGGTTCTGTCCTTTGACTCTCCACTCTGACTAATTTTTTTGTCACCCAAGACTTTATCTGCCATCAAAATCTGTTGACTCGACTCTCTTTCCAGGCTTAGTCTTTCCCACTTAGTGGATGTCTCTACCGGTATCTCAAAGGATGTTTTTAAATGAATATGTGAAATATTTAGGGTGGAATGTAATTGATTATTGTGTTTTCGACTTGGAATATGTTGTTAGTTTTTAGGTGCTGCATTTTAAGGGCTATGTATTATGGACTAAGTGTATATTTGTTCGATAAAATCCAGTGGAAAATTAGACAAACCGAAGCCTTGTGCCTAGAAGGCTGCCTGGGATGTTGAGGTTAGGAGAAGCGGTAGCAACACGAGGAACTGACTGAGATAACTGAAGTGGGGGTAAGACTCGCTGGGGTGGGCAACTCATTGAGGTGTTTTGAGAGCTATCTTTTGAGCACTGGCTTTCAACTTTTTTTTTTCTTGGCAAAAGGTACTGTAAGACGTAGATTTTATATCTTGGCTCTTTTATCAGTATGGAAGTCTGTGTGTGTTTATAGATGTGTGTGTACATAAAGAACAGAAACGAGCCTTGTAAATTAGGTTTTTTAGCTTTATTGTGTGCAGTTCACGCTGAGATTTTCCATTCTGCATAATAACAATAATAACAATAATAATAAAAATGCCAGTCAACTTGATTTCACAACTCATGAATGTGTTTGAAAAACCCTTTTTTTTTTTTTAAATCTTTGTGTTTTTTTTTTTTAATTTTTTTTTTTTAATGTTTATTTATTTTTGAGAGACATAGAGACAGAGTATGAGCAGGGGAAGGGCAGAGAGAGAGAGGGAGACACAGAATGTGAAGCAGGCTCCAGGCTCTGAGCTGTCAGCACAGAGCCCGACGCGGGGCTCGAACTCACAGACCGTGAGATCATGACCTGAACCGAAGTCGGACGCTTAACCAACTGAGCCACCCAGGCGCCCCCCTTTTTCCATGGGTAAAACTGAGATCTGGAGAAGGGAAATCTCCTTTTTAAAAAGTATGGGAGGAACTTTTTGACAGTTGGAGTAGGCAGAGGATGGAGTGGGCTGTCTTGGAAGGAAGTGACTTTCTGTAGGTTTGAAGGACCTTTGCCAGAGGCTGGTAATTGCCTGTTGGGAGGTGGGAGGAAGATTCACAGGGTGGGAGTTTGGACTTTGGGGCCATCACGGTGTCTTCCAGGTCTCACTTTGTGACTTGCTGAAATTTTTTGACAATTTCAAGATGAAAAAATACTAATTCTAAATTTATTTGTTAATATTCTGCTTTAGGTAAAAAATGTATCACTGTTCTTTTTTAGACGTTACAGTTTTTTAAAAAGTTAAAAAATTCATAAGCTAACCTTATCATTTCCTTTCTATAAATGAAAAAGCTTTATTTGGAAAGATTTAAATACATACAGAGGTAAATTGAGTGGCACGTGGGTGGCTCAGTCTGTTGAGCATCCGACTCTTGATTTAGGCTTATTAGGTCATGATCGCAGGGTCATGGCATCAAGCCCCATGTCAGGTTCTGTACTGAGCATGGAGCCTGCTTAAGATTCTATCTCTTAAAAGAAAAAAAATTGAATAGTATATGATGATGACTCTCCGCACTCAGTGCATCCCCGTCTCCCAGCTTTAACAGTGATCAGCTCGTGGCTAACCTTGCTTTTATCCATGTCTCTATTTACTTCACCTGCAACTGTGTTATTCTGAAGCAAATCCTAGGCATCTTATTGTTCTATCTCTATATATTTCTTTTTTTAAAATTTATTTATTTATTTTGAGAGAATGGGAAGGGGCAGAGAGAGAGAGAGAATCCCAAACAGGCTCTGCATGTGTGGAGCCCCCCATGGGGGTCGAACCTACCAACTGTGAGATGATAACCTGAGCTGAAATCAAGAGTCAGAGGCTTAAACTGACTGAGCCACCCAGGGGCCCCTTTATGTATTTCAGTATATATTTCTAAAAGCTGAGTCTCTTGAAAAAAATCGCAAAACCATTATCACACCTACACAAATTAAGTTAATTTTTAATATCATCAGATATTCACTCTGTTCAGATTTACAGTTGTTTTTGTTTTCTTTCGGTTTTTGTTTGAATCAGGATCCAAATTAGGTACACATTGTGATTAGTGGTTCTCTTTATCGGGTTCTGTCTCCTTTTCTCTTTTATATTTACTTGTTTATTTTTTAAGGAATTGGATTGTCCCGTATTATTCCTATTTTTTATTTTGCTGATTTTATCTCTGTGGCATAGTTTTTGTTTTAAGTTTATTTTATATTTGGAGAAAGAGCGCACACATGTGCAGAACAGGGGAGGGGCAGAGAGAGAGGATCCCAAGCAGGCTCTGTGCTGTCAGCACAGAGCCCCACATCCGGCTCCAGCTCACACGAACCGTGAGATCATGACCTGAGCTGAAATCCAGAGTCCGACACTTAGACACTTAACTGATCCAGCTACTCACCTCCTCCCCTCTAACCGTGGCATAGTTTTAACCTGTTCCTGTTTTGAAAACTGATAGTTACATACAGAGGCTTTTTATCAGCTCCACGTACAGTTAAAAAACATTTTTTTTTTTTGCAATGAATGTTCCATTGGTTCTGTTATTTCTTAAAACCACTCAAAAAATATACGAAGACTAATTGTAAAGGCGATTGGATTCCTTACTTGGTTCTTCATTTTCTAGTCATTCTAAGCCAAATTTCTCACAAAAACAGATGGAACCACTTAGAAATTTGGGAAGATCATAATCCTCTGCAAACACCACATCCAAATAAAATTACACAAGAGTCTCTAGTCCAGCTTCCTTTCCAAAAAAGAAAAGGAGAAAGCAGATGCCTTTGTAATTTCCACAGACCACAAACCAGGTTTTCAGTTAAAGTGAGACATTTTACAGTAAAATCAGTCTTGATTTTTCTAGCATGATATGGAAACATTTCAGTTTTGCTAGTTAAATTTCCCACCCAGTAAGCAAGTATTGTTGGTGGCGACTCTCCCCCACCCCCTTCCTCGGCGGTTGCAAGGAAAGGGATAAAAGTGGGAAAACAGCAAGTCGGAAAGCGACTAATACATGCGGAAAATCAAGTCAGTGTGTTCTGTGGTGATCGCTTTTTATCATGGGAACTTCAGAGAACACAGCGTAAGGAACACCCGTGTCCCCCAACCCAGTTTTTCCCCTCACGTTTAGTACACTTTGTAAAACTGGATTTGGGCTCACACTGCTGTTCACCAGAATCTTCTAATTTTTGTGAGGCTTGTGGCAGAGGCCTTACATACTTTCTCTGTTCAGTGTTGGTAAACCTTTTGCTAGATTTTATTTTACTTTGGTTGGTATTTATTATTTTATGTGGTAGGTGAAAAAGGTTCTGTAATCAAGTGAAGATGCTTGAATGAGCCTTCATTCCCTGCTCATTTATTTATTAATAACGGAAGTGTATACAGAGTAGAATAACGAATCTCCATGTTCCCATCTTCTAGCTAATTAACATATGGTCAGTTTTGTGTCCTCTGTGTGCCACCAAACGGCCTGTCCCCCTACCCTGTACCTTGCTGGATTGTTCTAAAGTAAGTCCCGGATATTGTATCACTTTACCCGTAAATACTTTTTTACATGTCTGTAGTGGGGAGGCATTTAGAAAAAGACAAAACCACAAATCCATTGTCACATCTAAACATTTAATACCTCCTGAATAGCAGATACTCAGTGAGCCCTGTTCCCATTTGTTTTATAAATGTTTTTGTGGTTGGTTTGTTCAAGTCAGGACCCAAATGAGGTCACATTTCATTTGATTGGTATGTCTCTTAAATACCTTAATATGTAGTTTCTTTTCTTTCTCTTTTTTCTCTTTTTCTTTCAGTTTCCTCATTGAAAAAACTATGTTGTTTTTTTAGAATTTCCCACATTGTGGACTTTGTTGATTGCATCCCTTTGGTGGTGGTTAATATGTTTCTCTTTTATGAATATCCTCTTAAATTGGTAGGTAGATCTGAGGCTTACTCAGATTCAAGGTTGATTTTTTTTTTTTTAAATTTATTTATTTTGAGATAGAACCAAGAGGGAAGTGGCAGAGGCTGGGAGAATGGGTGTAGGGTGGAGTGCAGTGGGATGGGCAGAGGATCCAAAGCCGGCTCTGTGCTGCCAGCAAAGAGTCTGATGCAGGGCTCAAACCCAGGAACCATGAGATCGTGACCTGAGCTGAAGTTGATTGCTTAACCTACTGAACTACCCAGGTGCCCCTTGAGGTTAATTCTGATGGTAGTGGTGGTTTAGAGAATCCTTCATGTGAGTTTCTTCAAGAGACGTAGTGTATGGTTGGCTGTCTTTGGGATTCAGTTTGATCAGTGGGTTTAGGTATTGTCAGTCAGCTTGATCCACCCATTGTAAATTTCCCATCAAGCCTAGTTGGTTTTTAGCAGCTGTTGATGATCATTGCCTAGATACTTTTTTCATTATGTTAACTTTTTACCCTGTATTTTTTCTCCGTAATTTAAAATGAATTATGTAACTCATGACATTTCATTCTAGTTAATTTATCATGTATTTGTAAAAAGATAAGGACATTTTCCCATTTAACCAGAACACTATTATTATACAACAATCGGTTAGCAGTGATTCTCTAATATTATGTAATATCTACTGTATTAAATCTCTTCAGTCATCCCTGTGACATCCTATGTAGCTTATTTATCGAACTAGGATTCTTTCAGGGAGCATATACTGCATTTGGTTATTGTTTTTGTCACCTTAAGTCTTTTGTAATCTAAAATATCTCTTCCCATCCCTTGTCTTTTCACGGTCTTTTCATGACAGTGACCTTTGGGACAGATACAAACAGAGAGGCCTGATATCTACTGGACTCATTCTTTTTCTGGGTTTGTCTGATTGTCTCCATGTGTGGCATTCAAATTAGTCTTCCATACTCTTTATTGAATATAAAGTAAAATGTGAAGCTATATGCTTGGATAATTAAGAATAAACATTTTTGGTAAGAGTATCTAGTAGCCAAGTTGTAGGTTTCATATTACATCTTATCAGGAGCCATAGAGTGCTTTCTCACTGTTGTAGCTGAGATTGATTGAGATGATGACTGATCTTGGGGCACCTAAGTGGCTCAGTTGGTTAAGTGTCAACTCTTGATTTAGGCTCAGGTCACAATCTCATGGTTTGTGAGATCAAGCCCTATGTCGGGCTCTGTGCTGACAGTGTGGAACCTACTTGGGATTTTGTCTCTCTCCCTCTCTGCCCTTTCACTGCTTATGTGGGTGCACGTGCTCGTGCTCTCTTCTCTCTCTCTCAAAAAAAAAAAACAACACTAAAAAAAAGAGATGACGACTGATCTCATTAAAAAATTATTTTTTTCCCTTTGAGTATAGCATATAATCTGGGAGATGTGAGACTTTGGCACCATACAAACATCAACTTCCTTTTTAGTCTTTCATGTAAATGTTAGAATTTATTGGTGACTCTCTGAATCAATTACCTCATTGGAGATGGCAAAATGACGATAAAATGGAATTTAAAAAAAATTTGTGATCAAATACACATAACTAAAATTTACCATCTTAACCATTTTTAAGTGTATAGTGACAGTTGCTGTTCAGCTAAACTCCAGAAATCTTCATTTTGCAAAACTAAAACTCTGTATCCTAAAATGGGATTTTTAAAGTTTTATCATTACTTCAACTTCATAAGCTTGTGATTTTCTGTGCAAAGTAGCTTTCCTTCTTCAATGTGGGCTATTTGATTACTGTGAAATACAATTTTTATTTGAAGTGCAGGATAAACAACTGAATTTCTATGTTTACCACATTTTGGAATAAGCCATTAGTAGAATACTTATGTCATGTTCGTTGTTTGTCTGACTTTCCCTTTTTTGAGCGTCATTGTTGGCTTGTGGATTTTTATGTATTTTTTATATATTCTTTGTGTATTTCAGTCAATCACAGTCAATTCAGTTATTCTTTTAATGTTCAAATTGTCCCAGCTTTGGCCAATGGGAGCACCTTTGAGTTGGCTCCTGAGTTCTTTTAACATGATCATATCACAATCTGCAAGCAAGGGATATATTTATTTAAAGGCCGTAACATTTCTTTTGGAGAATAGGGTCAAATCTTTATTAGCCATAGTGCACAAACAAAGCATCTGTGTTACAGAAAAGTGCTATAGGGCAGAGTGAAATCTTGATACCGACGTCCGAGTTCATCAACATACGGGAAAGCAGTGTGAAGTTAGGTGATCCCTAAGGTCTTTTCTCGTTTTATGTTCTTTGATCTTTTACCATCTATACAGTTTTATATTTATTTTTTATTGGAACAAAATATTTCCCATTTTTTAAGTCGATTTATTTGAGTAATCTCTACACCCAACATGGGGCTCAAATCCACAACCCTGAGATAGAGAGTTGTATGCTTTTCTGACTGAGCCATCCAGGCTCCCCAGAACAAAATATTTCAAGAGTGAATGTTGTCAGATTTTGTCTTGAACCACATCTTTATTACTTTCTTCCTGTTCTGATAGTCTGCTTCCTGGGCCATGGATTAAAGGACTGTGAATTTGGAAAAGCAAGGGTTTCAGCATATTTCACAGTTAGAGAGTCCATCTGCAGGAAGCAAGAAGGGGTTTGCATCCTAACCTTTGCCTTTTATTCTAACATGACATGACTGAACATTCCACGTGGAGGCCAGCCTTGTGATGCCGCATCAGTGAGCTGCTGCCTGTTTCCTGCAGACACCTTGATTTCCTCTGATTTGGGTAAACAGATGAAGTGTCATCAGGAATTTAAATGTAAAACTGCGTTTGTGAAGATCTGTTTTGTACATCATAATACTTATGTCATGTTTCCAAATCTCTGGGAAGTTACTGTCTGACATTTTAAAAAAAAACAGGTGAGTTTTCTAAATTGACTTGTCTTTTCCCATTGTAGAGTTAATGTGGAGAACAGTCATCCCATAAGTAATAATTCTTTTTAGTTTAGTAGATTTTGTTTTCCAGAGTAAATGTGGCTCACACTTTTATCATTATGCCCTCAGTAGTCACTACATGCTTCATTAAATATGAATTGGAGGTTATTTTTAATACTTTGAACATTCGCTGAATGTTGGGCAGAAGTACAGATAATATAGCTGCGTACTATAATGATAAAAACAAAATGCTGTGCCTTGAAAAACCATTTCTTCTTTCAGAATAGAAAGAAGTACTATGGAATTCTATATTTATTCATCAGTGAATTAAGTTTTGGAATAAATAAAAGAGTATACTGTGTTTTACTTAGAAGTATTTCTTTTCAGCCTTATGCATGATTGGTTTGTAAAATAAGATCATTTTTGTATCTATAAGAAGACCATTAATTTTTTTTTTTTTTTTACAAAAGCCAACACTTGAAAAAATAGTGAACTTGCTTTAACTGCAGAAACTAGGAGTATCATAATATGTACTAAATAAAGTTCACTCTGTAAATTTTCCAGATGGTGACAGCAACTGGAAGAATTTGATTTATTTCTTTCTCATTCATGATATGAATGAATTGTCAATTAGTGTAATTGAAATCTGTACTGGACTGTCCATATAAGACCATAAAGGCTTATGGTGTCTCTTGTATGAGAAACACAAGTGTATGTATTTAGAGAGGTAGTTATTTTCTCCATTACTGAAACAAAGGATTTGAGGCATCATGTAGGGAATATATATAGTAAAATTGCTAAATAAAAACAAAAGTTAGGTAAATTAGAAATAAAAGGAAAATATTAAAATGAAGATCTGGGGGTGCCTGGGTGGCACAGTCGGTGAAAGCTTTCGACTTCAGCTTATGTCATGATCTCATGGTTCATAGGCTCAAGCCCTGCATCCGGCTCTGAGCTGACAGCTGGGAGCCTGGAGCCTGCTTCAGATTCTGTGTCTCCCTCTCTCTGTCCCTTCCCTGCTGTGTTCTCTCTCTCTAAAAAATAAATAAGCATTAAAAATATTAAAACATAAAAAATAAAATGAAGATTTGCCCATTGCTGTTTATTGTATCATGGCAGCTTTTGTGTTTCTGTTGTTTTTTGTGTTGTTAATAATAATTAACAAGGATATTGCTGACTTTTGAGTACTTATTTTGCACTGGTCACTGTTAATAATAAGCACATTACTTGTTTCATTTTTACCTCACAATCATATCAGGATAGTGTTGTTATTTACATGATCCATAAGGTAACTGAGGTGTAGAGAGGTAAAGTCTTAAAAGATCAAGGCTTAGGTTTGAACGCATTTTGATCTAAAGCCAGAGCCAAGCTCATCTACACGATTTGCAGTTGTGTTTTTTTTTTTTACATGTGAACACCTTTTATTTTCTCCTGGATTATAAGGCTCTTGATAACAGTGAATAGGTCACTAATGTCTCAGTATCCCCCATCACCTCCATCACAGAAGAACTCGGTAAATATTTGGTGACTGCACTTGGAAGAATTGTAACTTGGTGACCACATTTTGAAGGTCAAGGCATTGGTGTTCAGTGGGGATGTGGAAGGTGTTCTCAAATTTTTAGGTACTAGATATTGGAGGGGGACACATGTATATGATTGATTGAAGTTTCTGTGGAATGTTGTGGTCAGGAGAGTTCTAGGACTTTCCTTGTTCGATAGCTATATTAAGATATCATGCATTTATTTACCTGTGAGAGTTTGCAATAGCATTTCAGTTGCCCATGGTCATTTCTGACTTTGTTCATTGTTGTATCGTGTTGCCTTCTTTAAGTAGTCCTGAATCTCTCTCATCCAGAGTATTAGCAAATAACTTCTTAAATAGGATCGGTCTTTTTAACCAAGAAAGCTCTTGGATGCTTTTCTCAAATAGTCTTGAATTTTGCCTTCTTAACTGAGACCTTCTAAACTGGCGGGATGCTTAAGCCGTACATTTGATTACAGATGTGGGTGCCGCGAATGATTGTCCTTTTGTAGTCAGGCATTTAGGTGTGAAGACTCTTTTGTCCCTTCTGCCTGTTAGCAAAGTGAAACCCTTAAGCTGTTCAGGCATATTGGTTTTCTATTTTTCTAGGATTTGAGGTTGGTCTTCTTTGTTCTTTTGAAATCACCTCCATAGAATGTTGTGCCAGCTTATTCTTCAGTGATCAGGAGTATGAGAATTCCTCCTGAGGAAGGTAGGTTTAAGAGTTATAGGGTGATCTTTGAAATACTACTTCCAGGATATTTGAATAAGATTTTTTTTTTAAGAGAGGGAATGCGAGTGGTAGAGGGAATCTTATTTTTCGAGACTTTTTTCTTGTTTATTTTTGAGATCGAGAGACAGAGAAAGTGGGGGAGGGGCAGAGAGAGCATCCCAAACAGCCTTGACACTGTCAGCACAGAGCCTGACTGGGGCTTGAACTCATGAACCATGAGATCATGACCTGAGCCAAAATCAAGTCAGACGCTTAACTGACTGAGCCACCCAGGTGCCCCTGAATAAGCTTTTTAAAAATGAATGTATCTCTATCTTGAGAGGGAGGATAGTAACATGGGCAAACTAAACCGAGTATAGGAAAGTACTGGCTTAAGAGAAAGAGACCTGAGTTCCTCTAGTCATTATTTTATCATTAACAGTTTATAGGGTCTTGGAAAGGTAACTCCGAACTTCATTTTCTTCATTTCTAACTTCTCATGAGTGGATTATATCCTTCCTCTTACCCCCCCACATATGTCGGTCATCAAGATATCAAATTCATAGTTCGTTTCTGGTAGATCTGAAACCATAGGTAATATTCTCATGTGCTTGGGAAAACAGGTCTCTGCTGTCAGTCGACAGCAGCATTAAACCTGATTTGTATCAGAAGCTGGCATGCTGACTTTATGGTACACTCTATGCACTAGGGGACGTTCTGACAGTTCTTTCTTAGCTTATGTCTTCACTTGTTGGTGACTATAAATTTAGCCCTTGAGTTTTATTTTTGTAGTGAAATATACATGAGATATATTTAGAAATAAATAAAACTTATCCTTTTAACCATTTGTACAGTTTAGTGGAATGAAGTATATTCACAATATACAGCTATCATTACTATGTATTTCCAGATCTTTTTCATCATTCCAAACATAGACCCTGTACTCATGAAACAGTAATTCCTCCAGTAATTTTCTCCAACCCGATATAACCTTTATTTTCCTTTGTCTCTGAATTTGCCTGTTCTAGGTATTTCTTATAAGGGGAATCATATAATATTTGTCCTTTCATGTCTGGCTCATTTCATTAAGCATCGTGTTTTCAAGGTTCATCTATGTTACAACGTGACAATTTCATTCTTGTTTAAGACTAACATTCCATTGTATGTTATACCACATTTTGTTTATCCACTCATCTGTTGATGGACATTTGTGTTTCTACCTCTTGGTTATGGAGAGTAATAACTGCTATGAATATTGGTGTATGAGTATTCGTTTGGTTCCTCCTTTGAGTTCTTTTGGGCATATACCAAGAGAGGAATTTCTAGGTCATATGGTGATTCTTAAATTTTTGAGGATCCATCAAACTGTCTTCTAAAGTGACTATATCATTTTACATTCCCACAAGCAATTCAAGGCGTTCTAATTGCACTACATCTTTGCCTACACTTATTTTCCTTTAAAACATTATAATAACCATCCTAAAGAGTGTGAAGATGGTTTTGATTTGCATTTCCCTAATGTTGAGCATCTTTCCATGTACTTATTGGCTATTCATATATCTTCTTTGAAGAAATGTCTCATCAAGACCTTTGCCCATTTTTTTGATTTAGGTTGTTTATTTTTTTGTTGTTGAGTTGTTAGCCCTTGATTTTTAAAGGTAATGTGAATGAGGAGGTACCATTATGAGGTAAGTATCTTTCCTTCAACAAGGTTGTTACCTTACAGTAATTAATTTGGCAGGGCTGGTGGCTAAGGAAACATCTTTCATTTAGTTTCTCACAAATATAAATTCTCTGTGGTTTGGGACAATAAGTGGTATAGTAAATAGAATTTACATTTTAAAGTTCAAGACCTGAACTTGAACAAGTAAATCTGGCAAGTCGGCCCAATTTGTAATATTTTGAGGTGAGATTGTCCTGCCCCATTCGTTCTTGAGATTAAAGTTTGAATCTGAAAATACTCTGTAGAGTGGATGGTGCCATTTATGATTTTTTTTACTTTGGCCCATTGAGACACTGTGACCTGTGCAAGCCAGTTTTTGAATTGTGGGAAAAATCAAAGGTTTATATAAAAATCTCTTCAGAGGGACCAAAATTGTTCTTTTATTCCCCTTGCTTTCTCAGGAGCTGAAAGCAGGTAGGAGATACATGACACTGTATTTTATGGATGAAAGTAAATGAAGGAAGGATGAAGCCCTCGTGTACAGTTCCACAGCTTTCTAAAGGGCTCTGCTAAACCCTTTCCAACCAAGATATCATTGTGCTGCCCTAAGGCTGTTACCTTTTCTGTGATTTTTGATATGATAATGCACAGAAAACTGTTTAATACATGAACTTGGTCAAGGGTTTATCTGGTAAGCATTTCTTTGAGTGATTTTTTTCTTTAAATGTGGTTTTAGGGACATTTTCCTCAGAATTGCAACCGTTTCTTTGAGATTTGCTGTATTGTTGAAACAGGCCCGTTTCCTCTTTCCCTTATACATCCTTTGAAGTAAGTATCCTTTGTCATTTGTGATGATGCCTTCTTCTTCCTCATGAAATCATTTCATGGCACTTAAAGAGGGAAATGCATCTTCTGCTGATGTGAATATTTAAATAGAAATTTTTTTCTGATTCTCATTTGTATACTTTATTAAATGCTGCCTT
The DNA here is from genome assembly GCA_030068075.1 of Paguma larvata. Lineage (NCBI taxonomy): Eukaryota > Metazoa > Chordata > Mammalia > Carnivora > Viverridae > Paguma > Paguma larvata. The sequence continues at coordinate 115,461,069 of CM057829.1, read as the reverse complement.
CAACTGGAGAGACACTGAGACAGAAGACATAGTAGAGTGTCAGAATCTTGGAGAAAACACGCATAATATCCATGGTTCATTTTAGAGAATGTAATTAGTCACTCATGGATTGAATTATTTATTTATTGTTTTGGTTATAAATGTTTATAATTGTACTAAATTTTCAGTTAGTATGTTTATAAATTATTTTCTCTTTTTTTGGGTCAATTAATATAATGGAAGAATTGGATGAGGAAATCAGGAAGTTTTGAAGTGTAACATTGGCCGAGTGCTGGATTTAATTGGCCGAGTGCTGGATTTAATTTGTCATTAGTAAACTTTGCAGTTAATTAAGTCATATGATTCTAATACTTAGAAATTGGCATGTATTCTCTCAACCTGCTTGTTGGCACAAACCTGTTGCATTTTTACTACATGTATGTTTGATTATTCCAGAGGAATTTTGGTTCCCCAGTCAGTCTTTTCTGTGGCATTTTTTGTTTTAGTTCATTGCTGTTACTTAAGTAGCTTACTTTCTCATGCCTGTTTGTTTAATCATGGTATGTTTTCTCATTCTTACTTGTTTGCTTCCTTTTCTACCCATTAGTCTAAATGGACATTTTGGTAAATCTCTTTTTTTTTAAATACTTTATTTTTAATCTCTACACCCAGTGTGGGGCTTGAACTCACAAACCTGAGACCAAGAACTGTATTCTCTGCTGACTGAGCCAGTCAGGCACCCCTGGGTGAATCTCTTTAAGACTTAAATCAACAGTTCAATCATTTTGCCTTTTTTGGAGGTGCCTATTAGGTATTTGGCACTGTACTGCATTTTAATATTTTCTACCATTCTTTATAAACTTTCGAGTTAGTTAGAGCCTTTGGCACCTCTGGGTGAAGGGTGTCATTTAATTATTAGCGGCTGTTGCTATATACATGTAATTATATTTGACTACAAGTACGTTTTTACAGGATGAATCTGGTGGAGTCATATGAATGATTCAGATTAAGGAAATTATTTAATACTGAGATAAGTGGTTGAGAAATCGTCTATTTAGAAATGCAGTGCAGGATCTAAAATATACCGGGGAGACTGCATATTTTACTTTGATCTTAGCTCACATAAAAATGACTGGTCAGTAACTTTCTGCCTTTAGAAGGTATAGCAGATGTAATACAGGTTAAGTTCTGGCGATTAGGCAATGGAGAAATACTTTCAGTAGAAATCTGTTGTTGCTGGGTGCCTAGGGGGTCTCAGTCGGTTAAGTGTCTAACTTGATTTCAACTCAGGTCATGATCTCAGGATTTGTAAGTCTAAGCCCCATGTCGGCCTCCATGCTGACGGATCCTGCTTGCGATTCTCTCTCTCCCCCTCAGCCTCTCCCCCTCTCATGCTGTAGCTCTCTCTCTCTCTCTCTCTCTCTCTCTCTCTCTCAAAATAAAGAAATAAACTTAAAGAAAAAAGAAGTCTGTTGATGTAGTTTTGGCAGTTTATGGAGCACCTGCTGTAACAGTTGCTTATAAATGCTTTAAAGCCAAGGGTCGGAAAGGTGGTGGTGAGAACAAGAGGTTCACACCGCAGGGAGGGTCAGTGAGCCCTGCCCTGCTGTCGGAGGCTGCCCTGCCCAGTGGAAGGGGTCAGGCCCTGCAGTCACTCAGCGCTTGCTCGCAATTCACCTTTGCTTCCTATTGGCTTTGCGCTTCAGGACATCCCTTCCTTCAGCCTCTGGTCTGGAGCAGCTGATAGTGGAATCCTTACTCTCCTTAGTAGGCCCTTGAGCCTTTTGTTAAAGTAGTTGAAGAACTGCAAACAGTGGCTTTGAATACGGGAGTGTGTGTGTGTGTGTGTGTGTGTGTGTGTGTGTGTGTGTGTGACTGTGAGCATACACATGTTTGTGGATGGCTGCAGTCCACCTGTTATCCTCATTGGGTTGGGGGTGCTGCATGGAAAACACAAAACAAAACAAATCCTCCCCTGAGGATTTCCTTGTCGGATAAAGGGCTCAGAACAATCAAATCTTGGTTCAGATGTTAGGCAGTGAGTGTGACACCAACAGCTGTGGGCCTAGTAAAGACCAACTTCTAGCAGTTTGGTAGCAGTTAAATGTCACTGGAATGTTTATGCAATTGCTTCGTAATTTGACAGGCATCTCAGAGTTTCCAAAGTAAATGTATAAAATCTAAGTCATTCTTTGACATGTGAATCAGGATTCCATGGAGGGAAATGCACTGTTAATTTCTGGAATTAACTCGGCAATTTAAAAATAGAGCTGTGATAGCTCTAATCCTTTCTGCATGTTTTTAAACATTTATTTCCATAGGATAAAACTGTAGAATGTGCATTTAGCTTTTGAAAGGACAGTGATTAATGTACTATTTACCCAGATCCTTCTTCAGAATTCGACTAGTAGAATCGACTAACAATGCCTTTTCATAAATGCTCAAGAGGGGAGAGGGGTGGAGTGATACATTCAGATTTTCGCAAAATAACACTCAACTGTTAAGCTTTTCAGTCCTAAACAAATAGGGAAGCCCTCACAGTCACTTGATGCTTTCCCCAAGTTTAGCCCCACAACGGGGAAAATAAGTCATAAAGAGATAGTCTTGTATTTCCTTACCAGAATTTTGGAAAGGAGAGAGAGACTCTAGGGAGGAGAATACTCATATAAATATGGAATGTTTAAGATTTTCTTTTTCCCTTCGTTATTCTCTCTCCAGTGTTAATCGCTAATGGGTTATACTGATGGGAAGGGTAGGATGAAATGTTTGTTCTTTGATAAAAACAACTGATCAAAACTTACAAGAGAATCGTGCTACCTGAATAGGAGCTCCTTTATCATCTTGTAGCGCTGCAGCCGAGTTGAGCATTCTCTATGGGGTACCCAGAGTAATTTGGCCATTCACAAATGCAGCCAAGACTTTCGTAGGACATGTGGAGGATTGGGAACACAAAGAATAAAGATACGACAAATTCAGGTTATTTCGGGATGAGAAACATTGCTTCTAATAATTATTATTTATAATATTTCAGTCACTTGATTAGGTATGTTTGGAGAGTAATAATGAAGAGAAAAATATATGTGTAAATATGTGTTTGCCATTAGTAGGTAATGTACTTGGGATAATATTCCATGAAACTGACGTAATTTGCTGTATGATTTAGATAATCTGGTATATGATTCAGATACTACACACCCTTTTCTTCTGATTGTGGAGACATACACCTTCTGTTGTCTGAGGGCAATATTGGTGAGAGGGGTACTGTAGTGTTTCAGTGTTCAAAGTACTGTATCAAATTTAACAGTTTTCGTCATATGTTTATAGTTAACATTTTCCCTTTTAAAATAATAGATCTGTTAGAGTCAACTTTTTGTATAGTCTCGTATGTACTGAGCATCAGATAATGGGATATTTTTATTTCATTGCTTTATTTTCCAGAGAGCAAAATTGTCACTCCGTGGGGTGACCCAGTCCATTCGTGACAAATAGCACATGACTAGGTAGTCTCAGAAGGGGAATGAGTTTTGTACACAGAACGGAAAACCACTTTGCCCATGTCGCAAAGGACTTGTTTAGCTTCTACTTTTCTAAGGGACCTAATATTTTTTCTTCTGTGGAAATAGTCTTATAAAACAGATATTAATTCTTAGAAGGTGTCGGTAATTCTGATGTTCTAGAGTAGTTAGTTGGTATTGTGAGTTGTGATTTGCTATCATCTCTTTGTTCAAAGCAGTAATGAAGGACAAATCTTTGTGAATTATAACTGCTAACTTTTAAACTCTGATGTCTAATTTATAAAACCATATTGGCATACTGGTTTTCTGTTACCTGTTGCCATTTTGTGGTCAGATCTTTTTAAATTATTTTCGCAGTCACCAAATAAGTGTGCTACATGGGGGGATGTTTGAATTTTGCTTAGGCACTTATGGTGGAAGTTATGGTAAAGACTTTTCACTTTGCTTTCCTTGGAAATATTTCAAGTCCTGGCAGTTTGGGATGAACTATTTAAAACTGGGTATCAGCAGAAACTTGAATTGACCTTTGAATATTGCAAGACTCTTGGAAACATGAATAAATAAATACTTTCTAGAGAATTTTTTTGAGTTTATTTTTGAGAGAAAGAGAATGCGTGTACGTGTGAGCAGGGGAGGGGAGAGGAGAGGGAGAAAGAGAGAATCCGAAGCAGGCTCCATGCTGTCAGCACGAAGCCTGATGTGGGGCTCAGTCCCACAAACTGTGTGATCATGACCTGAACCGAAATTAAGAGTTGCTCAACGAAGTGAACCACCCAGGCACCCCACGGATTCTTTTTTAATTTTGTGGGGGAAATCAAACTCATGTTCATCATTAAATCTCTAATTCCTAGCTTAGAAACTCAGTACATTTTTGTAGAATGGGTGGTGGGGGCTTAATAAGCTGAAGTTTTCCCAGTTGGGAGACTATCTTAAGGCAGTGCTGCCTTTAAACACATATTTACCCGGAAATGACATGCACACAGCTTTGTAAACTATTGTAATGAAAAGTCATCACAGTTTTTTTACATGTTTTCCTGGCGTGCTGCAGAAAGGGTTGATCACTATTGGGTATGAAAACTTAGTAACAACGAAAGGTCCCCAGAGATTATCCATTTATTTAAAAAAGATGAACAAGCTGCTATCCTTTAGTGAAGTGTTATCTTACGATGAACGTTGGGATGAGAACTTGAATCACGTAAGCATTTCGTTTTCGCTGATGCAATGTCATTATGAACTCTTGGAGCGATGCCAGTCCTGTTGCTGTGACGTTTGGCTCGGGGGGCCACTGTTAATCATTGGCTGTGTTCACCACTGGCCCCGTATCTTTTTGGCACACATTTGCGTCTCTGCAGGTTTGTGAGGTAATGGGTAATAATTGTTTGACTCGCTAGGCTGCAGCCTGCTGAGACTCAATCTGCTGTATTCCGGGGGGAGCTGTAGTAGTTACGTTGGGGCCTGGAAACACACTTTCCCTGTGGATAGGAAGCGTATTTGCTTTAATGTCAGCTTTTGCTGTATCAAGATACATACTTGGATGGGAGTCTGTATTATAGGCCTTGCTGTTTTGATTAAGTGCATTTCAGATTTAAAGGAATCAATTACATCTAATGGGGCTGGCTTGCAGAAAGAAGAAAAAACCATTTCAAACCCAACACTGTTTATAGATAGGACGTTTAACTTTTTACTATTTGGTTTTCATTGGCTGCTTTTCATTTATTAGGAAAACCTGTATCTTTCCTGTGTATTTTGTCTAGCCCCATACCCAGTATACTTGGAATGAGGGGTATAAAAGTGGTAAGAATTCTTATATTTGAGCTTTCATAATGTTAGACAATGAACTTAAGTAGGTAAAACAATGACACTAATTTTAAGACCAGTGATGTGTATTATCGAGGTACCTGGAAGAATTTATAGTGAGGGAAGAAGTTTGGAAGAACTGATGAATTAGTTTGGAAAAGCGACGGGGGCAGAAGAATGGAGGTCAGCCATCAGTGCCAAGATTTAACTGCGGAGGGACCAGACTGGCTAAAGGACCAGGCAGAGGGCTTTTGCAGTAAACGGGAGGAGTTGAAATCCGATTTGAAAGACAGATGACGGGGAGCCATTGTAGCCGGTAAGTGATGGCAAGATGAAAATAACATTTAAAAAGGTGAATAGGATTTGGCAGAGATGTGCAGTCTTCAGTGGGCATTGTATCCCTGGAGAGCAAAGTTAGTGACACACATTGGCTTCCCTCTTGGTATGACATTTATGTTGTTTAATTCCCTTGAGCCCAGAGTTTGAACCTCTCTGCCTTACAGACACAGATTCGACTTGTCAAGTCAGTCCCTTGTTACTAATGGGACTTGGGAGAGCCACGTATTGCCCTTCCTCCTCCCGCACCAAGCAAGAAAACCAAAAATCAAACCCATCTCTCATAGACAAATAATGAACCTTTAAAAGACATGGGTGAGTCTGAATGAGTAGAATGCAATTTATTAACTTACAGTGGGAAATACAATGGGCGAGAAGAATAGTCACATCATCCTGTCTAGTCTTGCTTGTTGGCCACATGGCTCATTGTCAGGAAGAGAGTTGAGAGGGTGGATTCAGAACCCAAAGGTTGATTAGAATGCTTAAGAGAAGGTTTGTGAGTAACTCTTGCCTCTTTTTTGAATCTGTTACCTGCCCGTTCCTGAGCTCGGTGCTTTGTCATGTTCACACAGCATCAGCAAAATGGACGCAGTGCCCACCCTTGTGCATCTTCACAGTAAGGCTGTTCGTGCTACAAGGGACTGGTACGTGGGTCAGTCTGACCACATACGCTCTCTCTCTGAGTGTCTCCTCATTGCTGGCCACTCTCAAAATTGACAAACCTTTCTTAAGTCATTTTACTAATTTTGGTCTTCATGCCTCAGGTCTTAGTGACCTAGGGGCCATTTGGTATCTTTTAGGTGATTTTGCACAGCATTGCTTTGATCCATTTTGTGATGATTTTTCCATGCTATTAGAGGATAATCTTATATTTAGATTTCCTTTTCCCCTGTGAACTGCATACAGTTTGAAATAGACCAAGACTGCTAGCAGGGAGGTAAACCAGGGGGGCGGCTCAGGGGTTCAGCTTCTACTTGGCAGTGACATTCTGGTTCTCAGCTTGCCTTGCTGCTTGTGCAGTCTTTTCTTTTCTTTTCTTTTCTTTTTCTTTCTTTCTTTTCTTTTCTTTTCTTTCTTTCTTCCTTCCTTCCTTCCTTCCTTCCTTCCTTCCTTCCTTCCTTCCTTCCCTCCCTCCCTCCCTCCCTTCTTTCCTTCCTTTCTTTCCTGTCTTTCCCTCCCTCCCTCCTTCCCTCCCTCTCTCTCTCTTTCTTTCTTTTTTTCTTTCCTTCCTTCCTTCCTTCCGTTCTTTCCTTTCTTTCCCTTCCTCCTCCCTCCCTCCCTC